>JACEFO010000520.1:0-1200000 GCA_015342445.1 Digitaria exilis
CCAGTCTATGGATGCCAGGGTGGTTAGGGATTGCCTAAACCCGGCACAGTCAGCGAGCGGTTTGACTGTCCTCTCCTCGCCGCCGCCCCTCGTCTTTAGCGAGGCGGCCATTAAAATTAGGCAGCCGTTTTTCCGCTTCCACCACCTGCCGGCCTGCGATATTACGTACTCCCTCCGTCCCAAAAGACGAAGTCATGGGATGCGTGCACGTGTATTTCTCAACTATGACTCGATTTGTAGAAAAATATATGTAATATTTATATCTCCAATAAATTTGTTAAAAAACTAGATTTAAATATCTATCTAATGATACTAATAATGTATTATAATATTAATTTATTTTATATATAATTAGCTAATGTTGAAAAATACTGTTTTTCTTGGGAAGCGAGAATGACATCTATTTTAGGACGGAGAGAGTACCCTATGATGGTTCGGATGGTGTTTTTTCATTAAGGTACCAGAAGTCTGCCTGTGTTTGCGCAAAAACTGGCGGGTCTTCATCCAAAAAGGTATCTCGGCTGAACTGCATTTGGTTCTTTTTTTTCTAATAGCTGCATTTTGATGTCATTGTCAAATGTTATGTACTCCGCACACTCATATCCTGGCATATGCTATTTATTTGCTTATTCTCTACTTTTTACATATTCTATATATTTTTTAAGATACATCTAGGGCGTGCTAGGTTGATTAAATCATTTGGTGACCATCTTTGATCAAAACTACTTTAGTTTTATAGGAACACATTGATCGTTGTACTCTGGCAAATTCTGTTTGGTTTGCTCTTAGTTGAGGTAAAATAATCCATATGAATTAGTAAAGCTCTAAGAATATGTCCACAAGAATGTTTTGCTTCAGAGTAATTCGTTTTGTGCCCTCAACGCAAGTTCAAGCATATTAAACACAAAAGAACAAACCAACGATTTGTATAGCTCCATGTTCTTTAAACAACATCAATTCAAATTTTCTCAATCACAATAATTCGTGCTGCAATTCTTTTGGTTCAAACATTTTCAATTTTTAAACCTTGTTTATAAGAAAGTTTGTGAATCCTCTCAATTTTAATTCAAATTTAGAATGAGTTCCTTGCTCACCACAGGTAAATGGCGAGATCCTGTTGCTCCCTATAGGGCCGGACGTCGAGCCAGCTCAGCATTTTCTGGCCCATTAGGATCACGAGATAGCTTCGGATAGACTCGTTAACAAAACATGTAAGGGCTTGGCTCTAGTCATTAAACACGCGAGCAAGATATATATTTGATTGCGTCACTGAAAATATTACGCATTTTGCCTCTAGCTTGCTTACCTCACGAGCTGGCTCAAGTGAGCTCGTTAACCAAAGAAGTAAAAAAGTCGTTTATCTGTTTAAGTTTCAACCTAACCAAGCCAAATTACAAATGATCCAAGCCAGCTCAAAAGAAGCTCATGCTTTTGAGCTTACCGTGCAGCTCTACTCTCGTGTGCCTTTAGCCGTGAGTAATTTTGTTCAAAGCGACAACGAAGCTGTTAGCGCCGGCGGCGGCACGGGGCACGGAAGAAAAAAACACTGACGCCCCCTGGGCCTGGAACGAAAACTCCTCAGATATCCCCAAAAGCGAAGCGATCAAGCGCCGAGACAGACGCGCGCCGAGGGCAAAGCCGCCGCTCGCGGGGCCCACCAGGAGCGGGGACAGGAGGGAGCGGCACGCCACGCCACGGCGCGAGCGAGCGAGCGAGAGCACGTCGCGGCGGGCGCGGGCCCCGCCGGGCGAGAGAAAGACGACGCATCACTGATCCGTGCGTCCCGAGCTGGGGTCAGACGGGCAGTTGCGCGCCCGGGGCGGGCGGTCGGCATCGGCCTGCGCACGCAGCAGGCGTAAAGACACGTGGGGCCGCCGCGGCCTCCCCCGCCGAGCTGCCCGTTGCGTCCATTCCACCCCACGCACGCCTCCCTCCCGCCCGCTCCCGCACGCCGTGCCGGGCTGTGCTGGTAACGGATCGTCAACTTGGGCGAGCCGCGCGCGGGAGGTGGGGAAGGGGAGGAACCCTTTGTCGCGCGGGGAAAGCTTTGGTGCCGGAGATACGCCGCACGCGGACAAGAACTCTGATTGGAGCCCTGGAGGGGTGCGGTCGTGAGCAGTGGTTACTTTTCTCGCTCTCGTCCTTGGGGCGGAAGGTGCGTGCTGATGGCAGGAAAAGTTGACCGAATTGCTTTGCCTTTCTATCGGATAGACGAACGGCACACGCCAGTTTGTTCGTCAGCGAACGATCGTGTGACGCCATACAACCTGAGCAAAATCGCTCGAGTTTCGAGTTAGGCCCCTTTAGTCCAAAAAATTCCCACAACTTTTCACTATTTCAATCCAACTTTTCACTAAATTCATCCACCTTTTCTACTCACAGAACAACTATTTCATTACAGTGTTTTTTTGGTGAACAATGTATTTTCGGGAATCTTTCCCAACTAAACACGAATCCCTTACAAAAGATCGCCGTGCGGCAGCTAAAGTTCAATCTGAACCTCGAGAATGTTTGCGTGAATTTTGAACAGTGAAACGTCTTGCGAACACTGACCCTCTAGTAGAATCCGGCCGAATCTACAAATCCATCCCAGGCTTCCCAGTCCTCAGACATGATCATTTACTTCTCTGTCTAGAATAGCTCAACCCTGCTGGATTATCCAGACTCCACAGAATAAAGAAACAGCCGATCCGGCGATCCCTGTGAGTGCGACGGAGGAGCCACTACTTTTCAGCGCAACTACTACACGTACAGTTGTACGTGCCGGGCGCTCCTCGTTTCTAAGCTCATCAGCTTCAAGCGCTCTCGTCCGGCGAGGTCATGTCCACGGTAAACAACCAAAAAGACGAAGGAGACCCGCCCGCGGCCGCGGAAGCGGTCACCCAAGGAAAGCAACCACACGGACCCGCGCGGCGGATGATCACATGAGCGCGGCGTGGACGGACGGACGGACGGCCCCGCGCGCTAACGGCGAGGATCCGCGTGCGGCGGAAAAGGGACCGCGCGCCGCGGGTGGGCGCCACGGAAATGTCGGCATCAGCCGGGCGGGGGCGGCTCCGTCCGCGGGCGTGTTGCTTGGATCGCGGGGCGTGGGGTGCCCACCACCAGCCACCGCCCGCCGGTCCCTTTTTTATTTTTCGAGGCGATGGGCCTAGACCGACAGGTAGTATAGCAGCAGTGCAGCACACCCCACCATGGTGGCGGCACGGGCACGCGCCGGTTGCCCCGCGGATCGCGTGATGCCGCGCCGCTTCCGTCACACGCTCGGGCGGCAGCGGCGGCCACTGCCACTTTCCTGATGGGCCGGCCAATTGCTGGACGTACGCCCGACCATGTACCAGCGCCGCTGCCGTCCATTTATGCACAGGAGAGGACCACGGACGGTTGGCTGGCACTGGCAGCTCCTTGCCGACGCGGGGTAACCCGGAACGATGCGCCCTCCGATTGATCAGAGCAGCACTACACAAGAGTTACGACAAGATTTTCTTTTTCTTTTTTGAGCAATTCAGATTTTCTTTTTCTGATTGTCCACTTCGGCCAATAGTGGAGGGTATGTAACAAAGACTTTGATTTACATAGGCATATTATAATGTCACGGCATATACATAATGAATATTTTGAAATGTTAGACAATAAATCTATGTAATGATTTTCAATCAAAAGTATGACTCACTGATGTGGTCTGTTTGTTTCCTCCTATATTATGCAATCTAATTTATGGAACACTAAATAATCTAAAATAAGATATTATTTATTTCTAAACTTAACTTTTATTTATATTGACATGTTACTGATATTTCCATTGTCCCCTCTTGATTCTCTCGTTAGCGCAAGTCATTTTATGATGTGTAGGATCTTCTGCGTACACACTCGTGTAACTCTCTCTCAAATTGCAACACTCCTCTTCGTTGTATCTAAATATGAACTTATTTATTATTACATCCATCCTAATTTATAAGTCGTTTGACTTTTTTGACCTCAACTTTAACCACTCGTCTTATTCAATAAATTTGTGTAAATATAGTCAAATTTAAGTCATTATTGAAGATTATTCATTAATAAAGCAAGTCATAATAAAAAAATTGATATATCGCATAATTTTTTGAATAAGACGAATGGTCAAAGTTTGGAGTAAAAAAAGTCAAACGACTCATAAATTGGGATGGAGGGAGTACCACTCAACACTTTTTTTTTCCACCTTGTTCAACCTTTTTTTTCTCTTAGTGAGTTTCTTTTCTTTTTCATGCTAGAAGTTTCATGAGATGAATTGGTTTATACAATACATAATATAATCTACATTTAATATGTAAAACTTATGTTTCAACACTCAAAGTATTTTGGTTTTCCCTTTTCTTCTGGTACTTCCCGAACACTATACTTTCTGGAGTTCGTCAGTTGCGTCTCGTGTATACCATGAACCCTTGTAGCTTGAGTAGTTGAGTGTATGCCACTGGGATCTGTTTATACACTATGGTGAGTGTGTGTGCATAAATGGTACTACCATGAGCCACACGGGTGCACAGATTGTAGCAGCATATTTTTGGTTAGATTAATTTCAATACGGTTTGCTCAAAGTTTTTTGCAAAAGCTTCCAGCAGCATATTTGTGATTTGCGTTTGTGTTTTGCTTATATTAGGTCACTGCAGTTGGTACTTGGTACTCCTAATAACGCTTGAAATTTGGAGGGCCAAGAGATTGTGAAGTCTGTCACGAATTCTCCAGAACGGAGGACTTGTACTCCTCTGCGGCCAGGAATCAATCGTTCGTTGGGCGGCCAGGATGCACCCCGCTCTGGGGACGCAATTATTGGGCGAGGAAATCATGGCGCCGATGCGCAGCGCAGCCGCCGGGGTGGTGGAGTTGGAGTCTCGTGGCTGCGCCAGCTCCACGACGCCACGCACTTGGTGTGGACGGGACGCTGATTAATCCCCCGGGCGGCACATCTGCGTTAACCAAATCCGATCTCACGCTTCCCGCACCGCACCGATACCCCCGACAGCGCCCACAAATAACGCACGCACCTGACAGCTACGTGCGGCGCGGGCCCCCACCGTCCGGCTGCACGCCACGCCACAGCTGGCGGGCGCGCCGTGCCTGCCGGCTGCCGGTGCGTAGCGCTCGTTCGTGGACCTGCACCTGTTGGCTTGGCGGAAAAAGGATTCCTCGCATACGCCGTAGAAAATGACGGGACGAGAGAGAGAGAGAGCCGAAAAGGAGGACGTGCCCTGGTCCTGGCGCGGCGCCTTCTACGTGCCGCCTCTCCAAATCAGTCGTGGGGCGTCGCGTGGGGCCCCAGCATGCGAGCGGCGCGGCGCCAAGTGGAGATACGGACGGATCGCGGATTGGTGGGATTGCCCCGCGACGCCGGCGCCCGCCTTGTTTTTCTTTTTCTTTTGCCTGGGCGAGGAGCGATGGCGACAGGCGGCCGGGCTGGTGGGCGGGCGGCGTGGAGCGCGCGGCGCGGAGTGGGGCGGGCGGGACACGTCTTCCGCCTCTGCCCGTGCAGCCGTGCGGCTACTGGGTCCAAGTCGTTGTCTCCGCAGCTGCGCCCGCCCACGCCTTCCCCACTTGACGACGTCTCCCTCCCTCCACCACCACCCGCTCGATGCTGGCGTACGTGGACGCGGTTTGGCTGGCGTAACGATCTCGATCGGCATCGCGCGCGGGATCTCTCTCTCGCTCGTTCCTGGAGTTTGACGGCGGCCGGTGGTGGGGCGGGTGGTTTGGGTTGGGTTGGGTTTACCCGTTCGCACGGGGCACGCACGGCTGACAAACGCATGCGCGCATCCGACGCAGAATTCTCGATCTAGAGTCAGGTGCAGGATCGATTCTAGCTGCAGCTGCTAGGCACTGCTGGTATTCTTTTCTACCTGACGCTCTAACAGCTGAAGCATTGGCTGCTCGTGATGGCATGCTGCTAGCAGATGTGCAGGGACATGACATCACAAGGTAACACTCCAGGTGGATAATTTGATTATTGCCGACGCATTACGTTAGTGTGGAGGATAGAACCCAATATTACTGGTCCACGCAAACGTTTAGTTTCAAGAGCTAGGTAGGTTATTTGACAATTTTATAGTTTGTTGTGCCAAGAGCAAGTATTATAGGGTACGTCCGCATGCGAAAAAAGCATTCCACGTCAGCCAAATCATTCCACGTCAGCAAAATCTAATGTGTATGAGTGAGAAAAAGGAGAGAGAGAAAGAAGCCGTCCTCTCGCCAATCGCCGACGCATAGCGGGCGTAAGCAATATTTTTTGTTCCACGGGTGTTGCTCCGTGCGCTCATTGGCTTTGGTGCCCTGCACATGTCGGAGTAGCCCATTAATGAGCGCGCGAATTGGGTGCTCTATATGTGGCAGAACCGCCCAATTTAAACTGGCTCAAGTGCGTTTAGTCACCCTAACTCGGGGTAGTACTTGCACGCACTTCAAACAGTTTAAACCCGGTAGTCTGTCGAGTGTCCCCGGGACATCCCGAATCATCCACTGACAACATTCTCTTAACCATAGCTCAGGATCAATACCAAGTTGGGAAAAACACAACAGGCATTACCTTTTTACATAAATACGGAAAGATACGAATTATTACAAACCGAGTTTTGAAGTAACCTTAACTGCAAACCATAGTACTAAGATCTTAATACAAACTAGATTTATACAACTGAAGGGATACTAGAACTCTGGAGTTCTAAACATCTAGAGCCATCTGGGACCAGCCGATGCTCTAGAGCTTCTGGCTTTCCTCTTCGCCTTCGGGTTGTGGAACCTCCTCTGGAAAACAGAAAGGGAAGAACCTGAGTACGAAGGTACTCAGCAAGACTTACCCGTCTTACCAAAGAAAAGACTCTCAAGGAGAGATGAATTGGCTTTCTGTGGTTATTTGGTTGACTCCACTTTTTGTGGAAAAGCTTACTAATATAGGTCCTTACATGGCAGTTTTTAACTCAATTAAGTATTAGCCACTCAACTAAGTTTTAATACCTTTTTCACACAAGTGATATTAGGTTCAAACAGCACTTTGAATCACTCACATATAATAGTTCAACTTGTTTCCTCTACGATGTTTAAAATTTAATCAAGTGCACTCATAACCAAGAGTTGTGTCGATCCGGATCCATGTACATCCTGCAGGAGATACCTAGCCCCCAGTCACGCACAGTCGATCTTACTGTACGTAACAACCTTTCAATCAGTTGGGCCAAAGACCGGAAATATCCTTACCCGAACCCGGGAACGCATCCCCACGTAGGCCCCACGTCTGGCGACCACCCCGTGAGTTCCAGATGACGATCCCGCCTTTCTCCGACCCAGCAAGCACCGGTAAGCGATATTTCCAATCAACGAGCCAGCTAATCTAATTGGCTTTACTGGTCCCATAACCCAGTAAAGAAACCAGGTAGAATCACTCGATCAATTGCTTAAACAACGGAACGGTCCTTAGTGACTTTAGCTAATGGGCAGCGCTAAGGATCGAGCCTACCTCAATCCATCCTATCAGCCTCTGCCCACTCTCTTTCTATAGTAAGTTGGACATGAATTCATTTATGATTAGTGAGAACCTAGATCATTATTTTCATATACCCTTGCAAAGCATAACTAAGTAAAGATTTTCTAATTCATTTATTCCCTAGCTAGCAAAGGTAGTTTTATCAAGGAGTGGTTCATGCATCAAAAGTTTCCATTCAACTCCTAACCTAATGCACACACAAAAGGAATAATATTTGGACTCGTGATCTTCTGAAATGAAATGGGTAGAGATGCATCCGGGGCTTGCCTTGATTCTCAAAAAGGTTAGTAGTCTCGGTGACTTCCTGAGACTCCGGAGTAACCAATAGAACTTCCTCGTAAAGAGCTGGGTCGTCGGAAAATTCCACGTACTCCACTTCCGAGCCTTCGGATTCTATTATGCAATGCAAGTCAGTGATTAGAGATGCAACAGTTTTAAAATATAGCACACTAAACTTTATTTCTCGATACAGTTGCAAGCCAACAAAACTACCCAACCTTTTCCCAAAGAAAAAGTTGCTTTATTTTGTGAGTGAATTAATCCTTATTCCCTTTTATATTTTATTAAAGAAAGAATTAATAAGTGTGCTAAAATTATTTTCTACAACTCCCTAACATTTTATTCCTTGTTAAAAGTGTTTATAACACATGAATCCTATTTTTAAATGTTTTTAGAAATATAACAATTATTTTTAGCAATCAACTTTTTAAGATGGTATTATTACTAAATCCTAAGCAACACCAATGTCAAGGTTTAGCATTTTTAGATTATAAAGAAAAATCTAAGGAAATTATCAAAATTTGTTTCACATTTTTTCTGATTTTTCTATGATTTTCTATAATTAAAATAGTGTAAAAACATAAATTAAATCTATTTCTAAAATCTATTTGGCTTTCTTGCAAAACCCCCCTCAACCTTTCTTTTCTTCCCCACCGAGGCCCCTGCCCACGCGGAGCAGAGCTCCCGCGCGGACCGAGCTCCTCGCCGGCGTTGACCTACGCGCGCTCGTCGGCGGCGGGGTCCCCGGCGACAACGACTAGCCTAACGACTACTCTACCCTACGGCACATCCATTCTAGCCCCAAAACCCCGCGGTAGCTCTAACCCTAACCTCCCCTGGCGGCTTGGCGGCGAAGCTCGGCGGCGCTC
The DNA here is from genome assembly GCA_015342445.1 of Digitaria exilis. NCBI lineage: Eukaryota > Viridiplantae > Streptophyta > Magnoliopsida > Poales > Poaceae > Digitaria > Digitaria exilis. Next base: position 8,656 of record JACEFO010000520.1, read on the forward strand.
CGCGCTCCGGCGAACTCACTGCACCAGCCGGCCTCACAACCGACTCACGAGCAACCCTAGGACCGACGACGCCTAGTGCGCACACCCAGGCCAGCCCGCACGGCACCACGCGTGCAAGCGCCTCACGCCATCCATGGCGGGAGCACGCGCGGCAAGGACCGTGGCGAGAGCCTAGCGATGGAACTAGGACGAGACGACGATCAACACCTACCCCGAGAGCATCAGCACACCTAGACACATCTAGCGCGCACCACCGCTCGTCCGCTCACGCGCGACGGCCATGGCGGAGACGCGCCATGGCGACGAACGCCGTTCCCGGCCCGGGAAACGTCGCGCTCTAGCAACCAAGCCTCTAAGCATCTTCCTAGACCACGAAGCAACGTTGCTACACGCTCAACTCTCGGCCAAACCAACAGCAGCAGCATCACACGGCGAGAGGCGCTTACCCCGGCGAGACGTCGACGGTGAACTGCAAGAACGATTTGCGCCGGGCTATGGAGTGGTGGAGACGGAGCAGGAGCGGGTGGAAACGGAAGAGGAGACGACGGCGGAGCTTTTGGTGGAAGGGAGTAGGACGGAGATGGTCGGACGACGGCGGAAGAGTCACTGCTCGCCAGCGACGATGGAGGAGAGCAGAGGAGTGCGCGGCGAAAGAGGAGAGAGCAAGGCCGTCGACGAAGCTTTAACGACGGATCAACGCGACGAACGAGCGACACCTCCTGCTGCGACGCCGCTCGAGCTGGCTCTCAACGCGATCGACGCGTGGCCGGTGAAGTGGGCCGCGCCGCTCGGCCGCGGCAGCAGCCTGTCTGCCTGACGTCACTATTCCCCCTTTTTGAACCTCCAATCCCTCAATCTTGAGCTTCGATTTTCTCCCAAAACCGTATGGTAACATCCAAATCTCCCAATATGAAACTTGTAGCTGGATCATCCAATTTCATTTCTTACATTGACACTTACCCCATTTGAGCACGAATTGAAGTCGAATTTGAGCCTCAAAGTTGCTGCTGCAACACACCCCCAAATTCAGAACCCTTAACTGAATTTCACAAATTACTCTCAAAATTTGAATAGAACCTGCCTCTGATGTCAAAAACAAATTTGAAATTCACCTTCAGGAGTACAACTTCCTAGTTGGAAGTTTCTGCAGAAAACTTCAAATTCAAACTCAATTGGATCAATTTCAAACCAGCTGTCACTTCTCTGAATTTTCTGAAAACAGCTGTTGAGCGATTTTCTCTCGTGTTTTTCTCCTTGATCCAGTCATCTTCTGAGTGTGACCCAAAAACGAAAGTTGCTCCACATACTTCCCTCTACAACTTCGTTTAATACCTCCAAGTCATAAGAAACTCCAGATCGATCACTATCTTGCCTTGAAGATCGCTGTTCATTATGAAATTCCATCGAAATCCAAAACAGCTAAGTGCTGTGTCGGATTAGGAATAGTGAAATTTTTCCTTTTTCTTCTTCCATTTAATTGAAGCATCATCTCTCAAATTTTTCTCACCACTTATGGCAAACTAAGTTGCTTGCCTTATAAACTTCATTTAGAATTCTTGCCTTCAAAAATTCCAAATGTTGCTTACTTTTTGACTTTGGTCAAGTAATTCTCTTCTCTTTCTTTCTTTTTTTTTTTTAACTTCTTACTTAACCAACCATTCCTATTACATTGGCTAGAAAGGCGGGATGTCACACTATAGTAACCCATTTATTATCCTTGCTATAAAAGGGAAGCAAACTCAGTAGCTCGTAGCTGCAGGAAGATGCCAACCTTAAATGCAATGGGTCCATATATCCTAGACTGATTGGGGAGGTAGATGCACAGGATTGTAATCCTGTAATCCCTGCTCCTGTGACATGCTTCAAAACAGAGAGATTATTAGGTTTTTTTACCCTTATTGTGATGTCCAATTATGATTTTGCCCTTATTCACGAGTCGTTGTGATCTGTCCATGTGTTTGACCGTTGACTACCGTTAATTGAGGGCAAAATCACACTGATTTGCAACAAATAAGGGCAAATTCACAAGGTTAAAAAAAACTAGGGTAAAATCACAGTTACAGATAGAGTAGGAGTAAAAACGCTATAGCCAAAAAACCATAGCACTGATTTGGTTTCTTCGTTCGGCAATGCATTACTTTGCTAGTGTAAGAACGTACTTGGTTATCTGCTAGAATCTGCCATGCCAGTCACGACGTTGCCAATCTAGTCATGGCATAGAAAAATGGTACCATAACTATAGGAGAATTCCTACTGCAAATCAACTGGAACGTTGTGGAATACCTGAGCCTAAGAATGGACCGAACAACAGTCTAGAAGATTGGATGCATGCCGCAAGTTTGGCACTACACCCCGCAATCAACCACACTCTAAACATTGAATGTACATGGATAGGTTACATCCGAAAATGGTTGAGGGAGGTGGCTGTAGGGATTGTAGTCTTGCTTTTGTAGTTTGTTATATGCTAGAGAAAATGTCATATTTGGTTTTCTTCGCTCGGTACTACATTGCCTTGTCAGTGTGGATATGCCACGAGCGCGAATGTTTGATTCCCTCGTCTTGGAACCTCAGGGGACTATTACCTACAGGTATGTTTGGTTCTCTGGCGCGGCTTGCTTGGTCTTGCCTCCATTTGGTGGTTAGTGTAACGAGAAAGCTTGCCTAGACATGAGAGCCGATTTAGCTTCACATGAACAAGCCTATTGTAACTTTCATAGGTTTGGAGGTGTCCAAGCATAAGATCCAAACCTATGTGCTTGTTGCCTGTTGTAGCTCGGCAAGGCAACAGTGTGCCGAGCGAAGGAACGAAACAAATCTATGTGAGCGAGTTTTGGCTTGCTCGTGTGGTAGACCCAAATTGGCTCGTTTGCTGGGGCAATCTCCTAATAAGGCAACGTAAGAGCAAGTATAGTAGTGAGCACAGATTATGCGAGATCCAACGTAGAAGAAGAGAGAACTAGCGGGCTACTCGGTACACGCCCCGCTTGACGTGAGCGGTGAGAAGTTGCTGCGATGCTATTTGTTTAGATTGTCGTTGTGTATTAATGCTAGTGGGGTCTACCACATTTGCACGCCACCCCATGCTCTGTTGTATGAGTCCGTGAGAGCAAGGCTAACAAGCTCACCAGCTCCTCGGCAACTCAAGGTGTGAATGTGGCATGTGGTTGTAGCAGGCCCGTAGTCATTTAATGTCAAGCAGTGATATCAGCCAATTAAGAGACAACATAGTGCATTCTTATTGATCGGCGCCGGCTCTAAGTGGACGAGTCGCGAATCGCCCATCCTAATTCTCTTTTCGTTTCTCTTTCATCCACGTCAGACATCGCCGGTATCTCGCCAACCATTATACCTGCTCTTATCCCGGCTCTAAGGCGAGGTGAGGGGAGCGGCTCCGGCGCTAGAGAAACAAACGGATTTGTAGTGTTTAATAAGTTATCCCTAGTTGTCTTTTGAACACAATATCAAGTGAATGAGTTATAGAACTTGTACGTAGCTAAAAAATACAAGCGAAAGAGCTCCATGTAGGTGAGCCAATTTGTTAAGGTTTTGGTGGAAACAATGCAAAGTTCTTTTTTTTGAACAAGAATTTGGTGGAAACAATGCAAAGCGAATGAGGTCGCCGCGTCTCGTGTACATATTGCATTGCGACTCAGAGTGGATCCATATGCATATACGGGCCAGGCCCTCAGTTATTAGGCCATTTGGGCCCTTTCAAGCTAGTTGCAACTTTTAAGTCTTTCTGAATCTGGACATTGGTAATCAGTGAGCTGTGGGGGGATAGAGTCTAGTTGGAGGCTTCCCTGCCTCTAAGTATAACAAGAAAACGAATAAATCAAAATAATAGTGAGTAAATGGACGCAAATACGGTTACAAACATGCCTTGAATACCTTAGGTGTATCAACTGGTGGCGCCGATAAATCTGTTGCTATCGCCCTGTCACCAATAAGGGCTATCAGGAATCGAGTAAAACTTCATCTAGAGCACAAAACAAATACACTACTATCCCAACAAATTGCGATGAATTTAGACGAGTACTAATTCTAGCTGCCGAAAATTTGGAATATTCACTTGATCTGGGTTCAACCATATTAAAGGATGGTTTGTAGCAGATAGTTACACTAGAACACAAGCTTCAGCGTTATATATTTCGTCGAAGCCATTGATTCTAGTTACTCCAATGCCTGGACGTCTTAGAAACGAAAGCAAGAAAGTTAACCTCTCTTCAATGATGAAGATGGGATTGTGCCCTGCAAATAATCGCCCCTGTAGACCTTGCTAATAGTTTGTTACATACGATAAACATATCGGAATACTAATACCTTGAATTTAATATATGAAGGAAAATCCGCCAAGCATGTCAATTCATTGGAGAAGGTAACCTGTAAAGGCTGTTTTGGTTGCACTAAGGTTGCCTGTATGAATTCGGCTTAAACAAAAGGAAAAGTCTAGATAACCCCTCAATCTATAGAGGTTGGACTACATAACCCCCCAACCTATAAAACGGTCTACATCACCTCCTGAACTTCTCAAAACCGATCAAACCTCTATAGGTTGGGGGTTATCTAGACTTTTCCCTAAACAAATTATGTGCTAAAAAAGATGATGCCTGAATTGAGAAACGTGCTAGTAACAGCACACCTTTCCCTAGTAAAGTGAAAAACAATGACATGCTGTTTCTTAGAAACTGTTTCCATGGTTGGGGAATGGATTTTTTTGGTCCCTGAGCGAGCCGCGCCTCCTGGCCCATAACATTTGTGCCTCTCACTGTCAGCTTTGGCCCATTATGACACACCGCATTCTGCAAGACGACGGCCCGCGTGGGCAGGCCAATTTTTTCCCTCCCTGGTGGTGGGGGGCACTGGGCAGCCCAATCCTTCATTTGGAAGTGAACCCACTAGTGTCAAATGCGGTCGGCTATATAATCGCTTGTGCCCTGGGCTAATTTTGCTAGAGGCAGCACCCAAGCCCATTGAGGAAAGCCCACATAAAATCCATTCTTCTCTTCTTTTTTTTAAGCATAAATCCCATTCTTCTCGAGAAAGAAAGTTAAAACCGTCTCAAAAAAAAGAAAGAAAGTTAAAAAGAAAAAAGAAAAAGAACGTAGGAATGGTCTAAACTCTAAAGCTTTGTCACCCATTCCACATGGAAGCAAACCAATCCATACCTAAACAAGCCCTAAATCAGGTAGGTTTACGTTTTGAGACGGCCCGATAGTACGTACATGTACGCACTGTTGTCTTGGCCGCGACGCCGAACAATTTTCGAAACGAGATCTCGATTTTCAAAAAAACAAAAAAAAAGAAAAAAAAGCCGGATTAGATCGCAACCGTACAGTCAACTACCTCCACACGACCACACCGCACGAACCACTGCCGCAGGCCGCCGCGCCCAACGGGATCCACCGCAGCCCGATGACCCCCCCGGAACGACGGCACGCCGCCGGCCTGCACATCCCGTACGCTTTCACTGTCCTCCCCTGGCCGCCGCCTGTCGCGTGATCGCGTCGAGCGCTCGCCGAATCCGGCCAGAGCGGGCCCGCCCCCACACAAACACACGCACGCACAACAACTCGAACGCGTCGCGTCCCTTCTCTCTCTGTTTCCTCGCCCGTCCTCGCTCTTGCCCTCCTCACCCTTCCCAGCGCTGCGGGCGGCTCTGCCTCCGCCCCGCAGTTTCCCACACCCACCCTTGAGACTAGCCTTCCTCACGCTCTCCTCCTCCCTCTCCACGAAACCACCGCCACCGCCCCCGACCCTCCCCCCAGCGCCTCGAGTGGGACCGCCGCCACAGCCGCCGGGAGGATCGGGACTCCGGGGGCGCCGCGGGGGACGAAATGCCCGCGCAGAAGCGCCCGCTCCCGTTGTCTGCCCCCGGCGATTCCGACGGTCGCGTCGCGGCGCGGGTGATGCACGCCGCCGCTAGCGGCGACGGAGGCTCGCACGGGATGGACGGGGAGGCCACCGCGCCCCGGGAGAGCGCGCCATGCCAGGAGCCTCGCGACGGCGGTGAGGGTGAGACGAACGCCTGGCGGCGCCTCTGCCTCCTCTCCACCTCAACGCACGCGTCGCGTTCGATGCCCTGGGGCCGTGGATGTGTCTGACGGGCTTCGCCTTTGTCTGGATGGTTCGCAGATCCCGAAGACGACGAGGAGGACAGTGGCGGCGGTGGAGGCGGAAGCGAGTCGACCCTGTGCGCCGGAAGCATGGACGGGTAAGCCCCCATTCTGCTATCATCTCTCACACTCCCCGATCCCTCCCAGGTCCTATCGCTTGGCCCTCAAGGCGATCCGACGACCTTGTCGCCGCCTCGTGATTGCTGCCCGCTGACATACGGCGAGCCACGTGCGGACACGGTGAGCTTAGGGGAGACTGGTAGATCAATGTGCACCGCCACGATTGCTCGTGTTTGCTCTCTTTCTGCTCGGGGCGTCAGGCGCTAATCACCGGCCAGCAGCAAGAGGTATGGATCTCTGCTACTGCTAGAGCCTAAACCGTTGAACATGAGTCTCGGTCGGGCTTTAGATGGCGTGTGTATGTTTTTCGCCATGGTGAGCCTAAACCGTTGAACAGGAGCAGCATTGATCGTTACCCTTGCCCATTGGTTTTTTTTTTTTTTTTTTTTTTTTGTGATCCTTCTAGTTCCATGGCATAGCCGCCGGTTTGCCGCCAAGGCCGAGGTCAGTTGGTCACCTCTCTCCTGCTTGTGAGCTTGTCCCTCGAGCTCACGTCCACTTCAGTTTTCAGGTTCTATTTAGACAGCCAGGCGGGTGTGAAACGCAAGAGCTTGATATTCCCTACGCCTCAAGCATTTGTATGTGATTGTTCTATCAAATTTGTTTCTAGTTTATGACTTATGTTGACACAAGCTTCTAGAATTTGGATCTTTCTCAGGGCCTCAGCGCGTTTTCTTTTGTCTCCCGAATTGTAGCTAGCTACTCCCATCATTTCCTACTGCAACCGTGGACTAAAAGTTCAGTGTTCTTATTTTAAGTCGAAAGCATGAGGGATACACGTTTACAGATATATACAACTCGCAACGTTGTACCAATCACAGCAAACAACTAACGAAAGCCAATACATTTAGCATATCGTTATCAGCCAGCCTGACGGTTTTATAGTCTAATGAACTGAAAGAGTTGCTATAAGCCCATGTAAGTTGTAACCTCCACATCACCATAACTAGAAGTTTCAACGCTCTATGAGTAGAACAGTTGTGTGAAAAGCTAAACATATGTTAGTTGTAGTGCTGCATCTTCTGAAACATTCTTTTGCATGCCTGCTTCTTCAGGAAAAGGGTTATGGTTCCAGTGCAATTGACTTCTGCATACCTTTGTTGTCTCCGATAAAATAGTGCCATTCCATCGCGGGAACACTTGTGGTCTGATTGGACTGGATTAGTGGTCGTTTTGTTTTCAGTCTTCTTTACCTCGCTCGTACGTCGGTGACTCGCTGAGTTGTTAGTTCCACTGCCAACCGTGGCTAGAATGAAAATTTGCTGCTCCCTGCTGTAAGCCTGTAAACTGAAGAGTCTACGCTGTGTTTTCGTCTTGAATTGTTTCCTTTCAATGTGCTGTACAAACTGACGAACAGAGATCAATTTATGAGCGGGGCCATGGAAGATTTACTGGACTGATATCCGTTCTCCGCCACTCCGCCGGCCGCTGGTGCCTGGAAAGGTTAACAGAATGCCGGCGGGCGGCCGCGCGACATTGCTGATTGATTAGACCCAACTGGCTGCCGCGCAAGGTTAGTTGGCATAGGTCGGGCTCGGGCTGCTCGCCGCAGAGGGGAGCCGGGGACGTCGACGGCGCTTCTGCGAACAAACGACGCGCACTAAGCCGGCGGAGCAGCCCCGCGCGTGCTCTGCAATCTCAGCCTCAATCTGAAACGAAAACACCTGCGTGTTCTCACCTCACGTATAGATCGAGCTCCGAGCGGCATGCAAGTACAGCCCCCTCGGCTTCCTCCCTACGCGGAATCGCCGAATCGGAGTCACCGCTGCCCACCCAGGAACGCGGAAGGCGGCAGGCGAGGCGAGACGGCCTTGCATGCCCCGGGCGCCGCTTGCTGTTGCTGCCTCGCCGGTCGCCGCTGGTCTCCCGCGCGACTTCCTAGGCCAGTCAGAGCGGAAGCAGCCGGCCCCAACCGGCAGATAGATAGACGACCGGGACGGACGACCCCAACCTGCAACCCACCACAAGACGAACACCTCCACCTCGCGAGCCCCTGCTTTTATTTTCCTCTTTCTCTCCGCCTCGCCTCCCTTCGCAGCGCAAGGCTCCCGCACCCACCTGACCTGGCCACCTCCCACCTCTCCATATACTGCTGCCCTCCTCCCCCCATCCTCCCCGTCGACTCGACCCGCACCGCCTTCCCTCCCCTCCCAACCCAGGCGCCGGGCGCCTCGCGGGGGTGACGAACCACCGCCTCGCGCCCTCGCCGCAATCCCAGAGCCAAGATCCTAGGGGGGGCAGAAGGTCAGAATGCCCGCGCAGAAGCGCAGGCACCCGTCGCCGTCCTCGAAACCCCGCGACCACGTCGCGGCTCCCGGCTCTGATGCCGCCGCCGGCGGAGGCGCAGGAGAAGGGAGACGGGGACGCCCGCCGCTGCCGAGCGGGGGCGCCGCCAAGCGGAGGTTGACCGAGCCAAAGCCGCAGCGCGGACTCGAAGACGACGGTGAGCTTGACGGCGGCATCGAGGCCGCCCTCCCCGCGCGTCTCTCGCTCTCGCGATGTGCATGTACTGTATCTCCGTGTGGATGTGGCTAAGCGGCTTGCGTGTGCTTCGATGGGTTTGGCAGATTCGGACGCGGAGGATGGCGGCGGCGCGGACGAAGACAGCGAGTCCTCGCAGAGCGACGACGACGGCGGCGGCGGCAACGGGTGAGCGTTCCTTCCCTCCTGCGCACTCTCTCCCTCCCAATCCCGTCTGGTCTCTTTGGATCCCCTGCGGTTGTCTATGCGATATGGCTTGCGGTCGCATCGCGGTGCCCATGCCTCGTGCACCTCGCCATCGGGTTTCGACTCGCCGGTGACTCGTCCGAGGCGGTGTCTGCTGGAGCCTGTTGGCTTGGTGCTCGATGAGCTGTCCGTTTCGGGCATGGTTGCCTAGTTCCTGTGATCAAGTCGCGTCTATGCAAGCGCACCGATCGCCTCGTGTGTTTTCGAGCTAGGCATGCGACATCCTCAAAGTACGGGCGCATGCTTCCATCACGATGTAGGCGGCAGGCCATGACCGCGATGGGGATTGGCCGCCAGCCGGGTGCCGGCAGGGACGACTATGCATGCGCTATCAGTTTCAGTGGCGCTGCTACCTGTTTGTGTTGTGCGCTTCCGTGTTATGCTTTAATCACTGCTTTCATCTGAAGTTCTGGCCGACTGCTCTGTCTGCCATGGCTAACTATACGTTGGAAGAGTTGCCAGTTTCGACTTTAACGTTGATAATCTGTTGCAGCTTGAGAGTTTCTATTTTGCAATTGTTGTTTCCTGGCATAGACCATCCAGCTGGTTGATATTACCTTAGGTGTTCTATTTCTGTTCTATGTAGAAGATTTCTTTTTTCCTTGTGATTCCATCCCCTACCTCGTAGATGATTGTTTGTTAGAAATACGAATCATGTTTTGCAATCGGCAATGCACATACTTTGGAAATCATAAGATGCAACAATATACTGCAGATGAGTTTCAATATAAGACCAATTTTGGTATTCTTTTTTTTGTCAGAATGTCTCCTTCAATAGATTCAGTGCAGAGTGTAAGCAAGTATTTACTATGGCTATTGAAGTACTGGAATGATAACTCCAGAATAGCTGAATACTTGAGTATGCTCAAATGTTCAGCTTGTTATTTACTATGGCTATTGAAGCAAGTATTTACTTGAGTATGCTGAATACTGAACCTCACTTACGCCTGCTATATGTGATCTTTGTGCAGTATCATGCAATAGCTATATCTTACCTACAAACTGCATCCTACTGCATTACATAGATTCAAGATCGTTATTCAGATTCATGGACTTTGAAAGATTTGATGTTATACAGGGTCTGAAGCTTATTTGAACTGTTCCCTCCTCCAGGTTTATGCAAGTGAAATTAGCTGACATACGGAAGGAGGTTCAGTGCCCTATCTGCTTAGGTGAGACTGAGAATATTCTTTCTCATTTTTCGAGTTTTTTTTTTATGTTTTTTTATCTTCAGATTTCAAACTTGAGAATCGAAACCTGGAAATGGTATGATGCTGCGACCCTTTGTGCTTGTGTACATATATGAAGTTTTTTTTGTTTTAGTTTTGCTGCATTGATTTAACTTAGCATATTAAACAGCCTGGTTGTTTCATTAATGCAATTATATATTTTTTTTACATTGCTAGAAAATGGTGACATTTGCAGTATTGTTGATAAAACTATGCTCTATATTTAGTTCCATCTATTTTTCAGTCAATTGAGTGCATCTCAAATGGTAAATAAGTAAAGGCAGCGAGTGCCTGTCTTTTAAAATTGTTAGATGCTCTCTCAATAATATCCCCACCCACCTTGTGAATCATTGATAGCGTATGAACTTATGTTCCTATCAGCAACTGCAGTTTACACATTGAAGAATACCTGTGCACATTAGTTTTCTTTCGTTGCGTGTAGTATGTGGCATTGTTGTCATCTCTAGTTTCACCAGCTATCATGTGTCCATCTGATGGTATTATTTGCCTCGGCATTTTTACAATACTTGCTGAAATGGCTGTATTAATCTAAGGAATTTCTTGTGTGAAACCCTAGCAAACCCAAGCCGAAACTCTTTACTAACCACAGTTTGTTACAAGTTAGAAATTTGGGGATTGATTGCTTGATTTGCATCATTTTCTGTAAGGCGATGCATTTATGATATATCATGGTGTCTAATCCTTCTGATTTGCAGGCATTATCAGAAAGACAAGGACAGTTATGGAATGTTTGCACCGGTTCTGTAGAGACTGCATTGATAAATCTATGCGACTAGGGTATGGCGCCAGTCTGCCGGATGCCATATTTCTGAAATTGTGTCACAGTAACAATCTTAAAATGTGGCATTGGATGCCTAATTTTGCTCCCATATAATAAAACAGAGTGTTATTTATTTGATAATATAAAACAATGCTCTGATTTTGCAGAAATAATGAATGCCCAGCATGTCGCACTCATTGTGCAAGCAGACGTTCTTTGAGGGACGATCCTAATTATGATGCCATGATCGCAGTCTTATACCCAGATATTGACAAATATGAGGAAGAGGTAATGTATATGAGCCCCATCATCATTAGTTATTTGTTTTATTAGCCTCATTTAACTCTTCCGTGAAGTTATTCTAATATACTTAACACCTCAGGAACTTGCTTTCAACGAACAGGAGAAGACTCGGAATAAAAAGGTGATCTCATATGCTTGCAGTACCATCACTGTATTTGTTTATGCAAAGTTCATTTTCCTTGTAATCTTATATTTAATGAACGACATCAACACACTCTTGTTTATTCATTAAAGATTCAAGAAACCATCGAGGAAACATTTCGAAGGCAGTCTGAGGCAATTGGTAAGAAGCGTTCCACAGCAAAAGCAACCGCCACTGCCTTTGCAAGGAAGTACAGGAGAAATATGCGAACACGAGGCAGAGGCAGAACCATAACCCCTGATATTGCCCCTACTGGTTCTGATGATGAAGATATAGAAGAAGAAAATGCTACTGAGGACACCAAAGAGCCATCTTCTGCTGATGATCATTCTCCAGATTTAAGACAGAAAAGATGTAGGAAGAGGTCTTCATCACAAGCTTCACCAGCTGGAACCATTGGCAGTAGTGACCACAGCTTTGAGGAGAATGATGAAGTAGTTGGTGGAAAAGAACTTTTCGCCACCTCTCCATTGCGAGGAGAGATGCTTGCGTGGGGGAAAAATGGTACACGGAGCCAGAATCGACATGGCAGTGCTAATTCAAATGGCAGAATTGGGAGGAGTGGACGCATTGCAAAATTGGTCGATCACCTCCGTACTACTGATGAAATGGATAAAGAGGTATTTTAAAACTGCATGCAATCAGATCATAAAGTTCATTATTTGCTCTTCTGGACATAACCATTTCTCATAGTTATAATTAGAATTTAGGAATTAATTATGAACTGAAACCTGTTTGGAAAACCATGTGTCAGAGAGAGAGAGAGAGAATTGTGAGATTTGCAAAATTGTGAGAATAGTGACCACGGCACGTTTCCACAGTGTTGCTGGTATTTTACTCTTCTTCCCCTTCTCTTCAATGGAAACAGTAGGAAAGGGTTGCCAGCCTTTTTGTCATTGAAGATGCCTCTACTGCGTGCACCTTCCATGGTTTAGTAGTTCTGTCCAGACGGCAGACGAGCTTAACCTAAACACGTACAAGGATCGGGTGCCAGGTCTCCTGAATTTTCCTTATTTTGTCTTGCAGTTCCACTTGTATCTTGTTCTCCTTCCTATCGATGGACAAAGCATACCTAACTTGGAAAAGCCTTATCTAAGTTGTCGACCAACCTTGACCATCCAACATCTCGTAAAGGTGATTGGTTGTCTCAATAATATTGTCTTGGTTTTTGAGCAGTTCTACTTTACTCAGTTGGACCTGAATAAAAACCAAAGACTGAATTTGCCTTCTTCCAGTTCATTGCTCCTCAATTGTCTCGAAAAGATGAAGAACTTGAGATGTACATAAGGATGGACCGCTACAATGAAAGTGCTGGTTCAAAGGCCTCCAGTACAGGTGTTTTGGAAAGACTGAGGGGAGATAAACTTCTTTCTGAGCTTCACCCTTCATTTGCCTCTAGCAATGGTGATCTGGTAAGACAGTCTTCAAATCGATTTACTGCGATTATGCCTGCTCATTTTTGCATCTGATGCCCATGTCTCTAATCACCAGGAGTTGTTGTATGCTTTGAAAAACTCGAGAGTAGATCAATTTTGCCCCGCAGCTATCAATTTATGAGGTCATTGTCCATATGGTAGCAGCAAATGAGATCGGCATCTGATGAACGGATGCATGTAAAAAAGTATTTAATGTGCAAAAATGGTTGACCTATCCTTTTTCTTCATGAATTTCTTATGTTAATTTACCATCTTTGTAATATATAATGAAGTGGTTAGCAGATGTCCTCAGCAAGTGAATCAAGCAGTCCTCTGTTCACTGTTTGTTTATATCAGTTGGTGGGATAACAGGACGCTGGAAGCTGATTATGATCAAATATACTCATAAATCTGTCATCATGTGCTTCTCTGCTTCTGTGAAGTCGACTCCCTATTTGTTCCTAGTTCAGAAACTAGTGGATTTTTTAGTTGATCAGGAACTTTGGCCACTGACCCTTGGCAAAATATGACGTTGTAATGGGCACGGAGCATTTACCCTCTACACTAGAATTAAATTCCTTCATTCTGCGGCATGAGTTCCCAGTTTTTTTGTACCCTCCTTTTATCGTCCCGCACCAATAACTCCACATGACTCATCGACATAAACACAAAAACCATTTGAATTAATTTTAGAGCACCGGCAGCAGGAGAAATGAAAGTGGTAGCAACATGCAGGGGTAAGCGCATGAGCAACCTAGCCAATAGGAGTCGCATGCGCGCCATGCTCCCGCTTGAAACCGCCCGCTCTACGCTCTCTCCTTTTCTCCCTCTACACTCTCTTTTCTCTTTCTCGCTGCCAGTGGTGATTTTTCTGACGTGGCAGTGCTCCAAGCCCAACTAGCTACCTCTATAATGCTTACTTGCTCTTAGTGGGCACATTGTTGTACGCAAATTTAATTAGCAATTTTGGGGGCCATGAACAACCACTCACCCAAGCAGCAGATGAACCATGAATGCATAAAGATCACAACGTGACTCTGTAGAAGATGCAAAAAGATCTGTTTGCTCAGTGGATCAGACGACAGAAGCATCCTCAACTGTATGATTAATAAACGCTTCACAAACGTTGGTTGTCAGGTTCTAGAGAGAAGAGGGAGAGGGGCGCTCCTGGATGCCAGCGTGGATGAGTAGCGCCCACAGGTGGTCATGAACTTCGCGCCGGCCGCGAACTTCTCGGCAATTCGATCGGCATGCATGATTGCATGGACGTCGGCGTCGCTTGACGGCGCGAGGAATAGGACCAGCTCCGCCCAGAAGTCAGCTAACACCTTCCACCGCCGCGCCCAGCTGTGGTGAACTCTGCACCTAAGCTCACTCTCAAGCTTTGCTCCCATGCATCCCCAATACAGTCAGCTCGTTGCGCTGCAGTCCCAGAAGCTTACGCATCTGCCTCTCATGATGCCACGCCCGTTGAATTACTCCCTGGACCTCGTATCGTAACCGGGCGGCCTACCGCGGCAACATGTCCGCCGGCGAGGGGGGAGGGGCACCTGCGGCGGCGTCGACGTGGCCTCGCACATGGCCATCCCGACGTACCGCACGAGGTCACGAGGACCGTGTGGATATGCGTGGGCAGATCGCATGCCCATGGCGAGCGCCTGCTTTAGATGCTTTCTTTTCTGCACCAGTTTCAGCGCCTGCTTCCTGCTCTGCCGTCATCGCGTCGCGTTCCGTCATCGAATCGAACGGAACGGCCTCCTCCCTTCCAGTTCCAGGTGATTCTGGTCGTGGAACGGGCAGGTCTCCAGCAGGCCCAAAGTGTAGGGACGAGGAAGCGGAAGGACTTGTCGCCGACTCGCCGCGCTGGTGCCGGTCGTCGTATGGGCTGAGAACGACGACGACTCGACGAGGACCAGGAGTAGGCAGAGTCAGGCAGCTGAGGAGGACGAGGACCTCGACGTGCACCAGCTGCCCTTCCACACGGAGCCTTGATGATCTCGACTATGGTCGCCGCCGTGGTATTCTTCAGCCCCATAATCATCGGCAGCTGCTTCGGTGCTCTTGCCTTGCCGTCTTCCGCACGCAGCTCTTCGCTGGATAAGCAATGGTTGTTCACCGAAGCAGCATAATATTACTCACCTGTCAAGCCTTTTGCCACGCAAAATTTTTGAAATAAGAGTGTGCTTGGATTGGGATAAAAAACATTATAGCAGGGTCCTAGGAAACGTGTTTTTTAAGAGGGAGGAATAGTATAAATAGACAAAAGTTAGAATGAATAGTGAAAAGTTTGGAATCTGAACACACCCATGCGTCCGATGTGGCTCAATTCTCGGAGTTTGACTTGAAAATTACTAAACAGAGAGCTCGGTCAACTGTCAACAAAATGGAAAACACGGTACGGTGGCTAGATCTGGCTGATTTCATGTTCGCACATGTGGTTATTTTAGTAGCATTCAGAAATACTAGTTTATCTATTAAAAGTTGCGGACAATATCAATGAGTTTCTATGTTAATTCAGAAAGGAGAAACAATTAGATTGGTGATTTAGCGGTCTAGATAACGCAAAGAGTTTCTGACAGATAATATTCATAAACAAACAAGAGAATTAGAAAATGAGTTATGTGTAATACAAACAATAGGTATTAAACTGAGAATCTAATAATAATAATAATAGTTGACTTGAAGTCCACATAAAAAAGGTAAATGTATAACTAAATTTAAAACAAAGAAAATTAGAAATAGAAGTTGAATTGGAAATTGGGATGCTAGTGCTACATATTTAAATAGAGAGGCAGAGTCTATACCAAATATAAATAACTTCATCTAGAATAGATAAGCATTTTACTTGTACAATTATTTTTTTAAATGGGAATAAATTAAACAATCGCATACCCAACATATGCCATATAACATATAATATGATGAAAAAAAGACCTCATACTAGGCCACTTACCAAACACAATGAAAAATGTTGGTATTATAAAATCACCTATCCACTCTATTTTCATGATCAATTTCACATTTTCACTAGTGTTTAGAACATGGTAGTTGAAATCGTATATTCTAAGTCAATTCTTAAGATATTAGAATTGCACAATGAGGTTCTTGAATTCTACATATAAATTGTAAAATTGAGCAATGATATCATATTCTCATAACCATGGTTTTAGAGTGTGGTGATATAAGAAATAGTTCTAGTTTTTGAAGTTGTTTAGTTGTGGGTAATTTACTGTGGCAAAATTTTACTATATCAAAAGTTTGTGAGGAGAATAACGGTTTTCAATGAAACGAAAAGACTAAAGAAATAGTAAAGTATGGAGAACTAAACATCTTCATGTCAATGCATCTAGACCGTCAGAAAGAGGCGTGACCTCTATCATCTTATTACCACTCAGTTGCTGGAGATAGATGCGTCAGAAAGAGGTTTGTACGACCTCTATCATCTTTCCCTTTCTTTGCACAATCTTTTCATTTTATCATGTCCCTACCTATGGCATTATATTTCCTTGCCTACACCCACCTAAGTAAGGCCAGTCTTAATGGGGTTTTATGAGTATTAAATTCACTGCCACATCAGCAGTTTTGCTGACATGACAGGGTAATTAAGAGGGAGAGTTTTATAGGATGTGAGAGGAGTTTCATCACCATGAAACTCCTGTGGCACAGTTACCTAAGTTTCCAGTCTAGGTAATTGTGTCCATGAAACCCCCACTGAGACTGGCCTAAGTATTGTCTTACGTGATTTTCGATTGTCTTTCCTCTTTCCATACTGTCCACGGACCACCTTCATTGCTAATAACTCAGCCGTACTCCGACGCTCAAAGATCACTAGAGGTCCCCAGTAGCCCCTCATTCCCTAATCTCGTATCTAGACATCAGCAAAGATATTAAGGCTGTGTTTAGATTGGGATAAAAACACTGTAGCTGAAGAAAAATACTATAACACTTGTTGAAAAGTATGTTTTATGACAGAGATGAATAGTGAAAAGTTGGAATGAATAATATTTTCTTGGGGAATCTAAACATGGCCTAAAGTGCACATTCATACATGGTGATGGCATGTGATTGGTGGAAGGTTGAAATTTCAACCCCCTGGTATATAAACTATGAAAAGAATTGACTAGACCAGAAAGAGATTCTTATGGGAGGGAGTAGAAACAAAGAAATAAATATTTTTATATTAAATCTATTCAAAGACATAAATATTTATATTTATTGTGATCAAACTTAAAATTGTTTAACTCTTCCGTGTTATAGTTTTTTTTTTGAACGGAAGCAATATTTTTCCCCGCACCGGGACACGGCACAGAACACCTCGGATCTACTAGCACACTTTACTTGAACACGGAATATCCTACCTGTCGATTTCTTCCACTCCACACCTTTTTCTCTGGCTCTCGCAGCCGGCAACAAAAGCCGGCTCTGATGCTACGGCCGCCGCCGGTGCCAGTACGCCTTCCGCTCCCCGCGCCTCCCCGCTTCCGCCCCCCAGAGCAGCAAACCCGAACACCGATTCGACCACAACCACCAGCGCCGCCGCCGCCGCCGCGGAAAAAGCGGCCGACATGGGCGCGGCAGCGTGGTGGCGGCGCGCCATCGGGCAGCGGTTCAACCCGGCCGGCGTGGTCGCGGTGGCGACCGTTGCGGCGTCGGAGCCTCGCCTGGCGCTGCCGCACGTGTCGGTGCAGGACATCCGGTGGCTCGACTGGGCCGAGCTCCGCCGTGCTGGGTTCCGCGGCGTCGTCTTCGACAAGGACAACACGCTCACGGCCCCCTACGCGCCCGCGCTCTGGCCTCCGCTCGCCGCCGCGTTCGACCAGTGCCGCGCGGCGTTCCCGCCCGGCGCCCTCGCCATCTACAGCAACTCCGCAGGTTTGGCTGCTCCCACAAGCCGTTGAATTGTGGGGAAATGGGGAAAAGAGCCTGTTGATATGATTTAACTGTTGGTGGGTATGCACAGGGTTGAAGCAGTACGATCCAGATGGTGTGGACGCCAGAGCTATCGAGGCAGCCATCGAGGGCGTTCATGTGATCAGGCATGGCAAGTGCAGACTCACTGTCCTCGATAGTTTATACTTGATCATAGTTTTGGTTTGAACCGTTGGATAATCCTCTTTAGTTCTTAACTTGATTTGCTTGTTAGTTATATCACTATAACCTGTCATTGCATGGAATGGTATTGTTCATATTAATGGGTATATTGGAAACAATAGGAATCTGATTTCTGCATTATTATGTAACCTGTTAAAATCTTCACCAACATCATTTGTTGTTGGACAGAAACTCATTGGATGAAGGTAATTTGTTGCCTGATGTTCCATATGCATTTTGTTTTTCAACAAGTACCATTGTTAACCCACTGTTTAGCATCATCACTTTGTTTACTTGTGTCGTTTGTATGGAAATTGAACGCTGAAATGCACCATACAATTTGTTCATACATATTTCTTCCGTAATTTGAGTTTTCGTACAGATACTGAAGATAATGCATCTATGCATTCATTCTGTTGAGCGCAGATACAAAGAAACCTGGTGGAGCAGCCATGGAAATAGAGAGTTACTTTGGTTGTTCGGCATCAGATCTTGTGATGGTATGAACATAGTTATGAACTATTCACCAATAAGATGTATAATAAGTTCTAATTTTAGTTTGTCACCGCTCCAGGTTGGTGACCGATACTTCACTGATGTGGTCTATGGGAACAGGAATGGCTTTCTTACAGTATTGACTGAACCGTTAAATTTCGCTGGTGAATCATACATTGTGAAAAGGGTATGTTTCCTATTTCCCTTTGAAGCTGAGATGATATGTTGCATTGAAAGGAGAAACGAAGCCGGGCAATATTCTTGATGCAATCCTAATGCTGAAACTTTATTCTCCTAAGGCACTAACAAGCTTCTTTGTTTATGGATTTTGTGGCTTCGTATTCAGCTGCATGAAGTATCATAAGTTTTATATATTAGCGAAAGGAAAGCCAAGAAATTAAAGGGCTATGAGCCATACCTTGTGATAACTGTTGTAGTCTAGCATAATAGTCAGTCTGGCATGATCTAAATTGTTTGCGTATGAAACTATCTGTTTTCTCTCAAATCGCACCCAAGGTGCTCTTTTACGTTCATTTTATAAATGGATTTTCTCTGCAACTGGAAGTTTCTAATAACAACTCAGTGTCATGTTCCGTAGAAGCTGCAGTTAAAGGCTTGTTCATCTTCATAGACCATAGTCCCTGATTATTTTATTTATTCAGTCACACTTGATTTGGCAAATAGACATAAGTAACTTGTGGATTATCAGTTTAGACAGTTTAAAATATTCATTTTCTGATTATTTGTTAAAGATAATGCTTCGAGTATGCAGAGTGTTTCTGACTATTTACTATGATATATGTTGCCCACGTGTTATGTAGTTCTTACTGGTTTGTGATAATATTATGCTTCCTCAGGTTAGGAAACTGGAGGCATACATTGTCAGCTATTGGTACAAGAAAGGGCACAAACCTGTTAAGCATCCGTTGCTCCCAGACGCAAGAAGAATTGTGAAATTTGACCCGTATGACGACTCGGTTACAATCACAGGATAGCATGATGATCTATGCTGCTCCTGCTGATGCTAGAAATGCACTGGGGTCTTTTCTCTGGACCAGTGAGTGTAGAGAGATGTTTGTTGTCAAGAAGATTTACACAAGGGAGAGAAAAAATATGGTTTACTGATTTTCGTCCTGTCTTTTAGCATAATGCAATTTCCGGGAAAATATATTTTTGATAATCCTGTGCGTGAAGCCGTGAACATTATTGTTGCCTTGTTGGTACCTGATTCCGTCCTACGTAACATGCTTCACATACAGTAATAGCTTGGCAGATGCAGTTCCGTACTTCCTTGCCGCCCATGGCCGTTGCCGTGCGGCTCGGCAACCGTACAGCGGCGATCGCCGTGGGTGTCTCTCAGGTCTCGCTACTCGCCGCCCCTAGGCACTAAATGGTATTCTCACCTGATGTAAACAGAATTTGCACCAACGCTGACCAAATTAATACATGGTGATCATTTCTGGGGTTAATTAGCCAGGTGTACCTGACTTATGAATATCTGTTTTTTCATTAAAAAATCATAATATCTAGGAAATTCAGACCAGGAGGCAGCATCAGGCACCAGCACAGAGCTTGAATGGAAAGACAAATAGAATTTGCAAATTTCAGACTTTCACATATTAGATTGAACCACTGTCAACCATTGTTTCTACAGAGCAGCAAAGCCATCTGGATTCAACTTGGAAATATTCACTGTGAACGTCTGAACTGCTCAGTTATCTTTGGTATGCTTTTATTTGCTCAGCCAGTTGCTGTGGTGTTTACAGAGATGACTTCGGCTTGACGTTTGAAGATTTTTGTCCATATGAATATACACCAACTCCACGCTTCTTCCCCAGCCGGCCAGCATCAACATATTGAACTAGAAGAGGGCAAGGGCTGTATTTGTTATCTCCCAGGCCATTGTGAAGCACCCGAAGTACTGAAAGGCAGACATCCAACCCGATGAAATCAGCGAGCTGCAGGGGCCCCATCGGGTGATTTGTGCCCAACTTCATCCCTGTGTCAATGTCTTCTTTGGTCGCCACTCCGGTGTACAGCGCCCAGAACGCCTCATTGATCAGCGGCATGAGAATCCGGTTCACAATGAATCCTGGGTAATCTTGCGAGCATATGACAGTCTTCCCAAGCCTGCAGATTTTGAAAACATCAGGAAATCTGAAGCGTAACAAGCCCATTAACATCAACGTTACATATTAGACAGGTGTTGTTAATATCTAAGATAGGCAAGTGTTTGTGCTGAGACAGGTGCCCGTTGCTTTAAAACCTGTGTGCCATTTTGTGGACAAAATTGTTTTAGTGGCACAATCATGTGGGCATTGAAATATTTGTGTTGAAGGGAAACCACTGTGTTACCTGCTACAACTGCCAGAAGTTTTGACAAAGTAAATACTGCTGGTAGTGACAATTCAGGACCTAAACTTTACCAGAACTTTGAAATGAAGGACACTCAACTGCCTTTCAGATAAATTAACTTGTTTTGTGCCACTACCTATGAACAAGCTGATCCAGGTGAAAACATGTAATGACTAGGATTCTTACCTCTCAGAAAAAGATTTGACCGCAGCAAACACCTCGTCTGATGTATCAGCTCCTCGGATAATCTCGATTAATCTCATTATCGGAGGAGGGTTAAAGAAGTGCATGCCTATCACCTGCAGTGTGGAAGCCAAGTTACATCTTGATCATATATTCAGATTCTTGGCATGTACAGATAGATGCCGGATTGCTCGTCACCTGACCTGAGAAGGGCGTTTGGTAGCTGAAGCCAGGCGAGTTATAGAGATGGAGCTAGTGTTGGACGCAAGAATGGCGGAGGGCTTCGTGATCTTATCCAGCTCCACGAACAGCTTCTTCTTGACATGTTCGTTCTCAACGATGGCCTCAATCACAAGATCCGCTTCCCTGAGATCTTGCACAGTGGAGACGCACCTTATCCGCTTGATTGAGTCTTCGCACGCGGCCTGAAAGACCAACCGAACCCAAAATTTGTCAGAGGGGAAAGCTGAAAGCAGCATCTTTTACTGAGTGACCTGGCCCGGTTTGGGTAGGGGAAGGTCAACGCGCCTCACCTGGGAAAGCTGGCCCTTGGCGGCGAGGCGGCGGAGGGAGGCGGAGATGGAGGCGACGGCTCGGGTGAGGGCGGCGGAGTCGGCGTCGAGGAGGAGGACGGCGCAGCCGGCGGCAGCGGCGAGCTGGGCGATGCCCGAGCCCATCTGCCCCGCGCCGATCACGCCCACCGCCGCGATCTCACTCGCTGTCGCCATGGATTCCTCTCTGAAGGAAGCGGTCGGGCTTATCGTCAACGGACCCTTCCGAGTTCTGACACTACAGGAGTAGTTCAGCTAGCCAAAACACTTTCCGTGGCGTCTCTCGTGCTTTTCTACTAGTATATGCAATTGATAGTTCCGAAATCACAAATATTAACAACTGAAAGTCGTTTTCGCTTGCTTTGAAGCACAATTTAGAACCATTTTCTACTGCTATGTGATCGTAGGCCGGCAACATACTGGAATCCATGAACACTCATCAATTTCAGCGTTAGCTGGGAACACTCTCATAAATTTCAGCGTTAGCTGGGATTTTGCTTGCGGGCACAGCATACCGTTCGTAGCCCACCTAATGTTGAAGGCAACTTGGTGCGTGTTTTCACCCTGTCAGCAGTCAGCCTATCGAATTATCGAATTGTGTTCCCACAAAAAAAAGCGAACCGAATTGTGAGAGTACATAGTACTAAAAATCAATAGCCTTTGTACGAACCCAGAAATTCATGATACAATCATTAATTACGGCAAGTACAACAGTTTAGACAGCTGTTGTCTTTTTGCCACGTACAGTCGGCTAAATAGACAGCTTCTACAACAGTTTAGATAGTTGTTGTCTTTTATTGTCTACAAGTCATTTATTTCAACCTTTAACTCATAAAGCATGGTGATCTAAGTACACAATTTGATCTTTGTAATCATTTTGTTGCTTACAGCCTTACATGGAAGAACACATAATACATTCACATAATTTGTAAATAATTCGTATGAGTTAGTGAAGCATATATAAAATATGTATTCATATGAAAAGGATGTGTTTGTATTGTGTTTTATGGCTCACTATTCATTAGTGTCGGTAAACCATCGAGTATAACAAAAAAAAAAAGAAATTATTATGTATATGCATTTATCATCGGTAGCTTGATAGTGTTACTTGTGCTAGCATATAACGATACATGGCGCATCTGCAAGTCGTACAGAGCTACACGTTCAGTGAATCAGTTCGCGGTCGTTCACACCCACCAATCACAGTATCACGCGGCCACACGGGATCCCACCAGCCCGTCAACAAATTCGTGGCAAATGGAGCACGACGCGCAGCAGAGTGGGAACTAGCCTCGGAGCATGAGCCCACGCCGTCGACGAAGGAGACGACGGCTTCATTCAGGCCTTGTATCGCCAACTTTTCGCCAACTTATTTTGCCAACTTGTCACATCGAATGTTTGGACACTAATTAGGAGTATTAAACATAGGTATAAAAATAAACTAATTACATAGATGGACTCCACATCGTGACACAAATCTATTAAGCCTAATTAATTCGTCATTAGACACTGTCGTGCTACAGTAACCCGTCATTAAAAATGCACTAATGACGGCACATATTAGGCTTAATAGATTCGTCTTGCGATGTAGAGTCCATCTGTGTAATTAGTTTTATAATTAGTCTATATTTAGTACTCCTAATTAGTGTCAAAAGGATGGATGTGACATTTCGCCAACTTTCACCAACTCATCTAAACAGGGCCTTAGTTGTGTACACGTAGACGTTTCTCACTGATGTGGCATAAAAAGGACAAGGTTGTCTGTGCGTTTTGTACTGCCCTTAGTTTTCCCATGCCAAATACGGCCACAGGACAGGATCACATGCATCCCAAGATCCATGCACAACTGTAGTACAACACGCACACATCTCCCAGTTCATCAGAAAATTCAGAAAAAAAAAAATCTCTACGTAGGTACCACCAATCCGAAGGAGGAAAAAAAAAAATTTTCCACATTAGTCCCCTCAACTATAAGCAAAGTCTACATAACCCTTAAACTATCTTTTGGTTCATTTTACCCCCTAAACTATCTCATTTGGTCCATTTTACCCCTAATACGATTTCTCTTTTTAATTTCTCTATGCATAAGTTGAATTTTAATTTCAAATTGGTATGATTGCAGTGAACATCACAATGTATGTCAAAAAAATATATTATGAATTTTTCGTTATCATTTTTTGTATAATGTTGTATGCTAAGGATTAATTAATTATTAATATCTTACCCCATCAAAATAATGAAAAAAAATCATATTATATTTTCTATCATGCATTATGATGTCTAATCTCATCTCTCAAAACTTGAACGTAATGTGACACTTGTGCATGGAGAAATAAAAAAAGACAAATTGTATTAGGGGTAGAATAAACCAAATGACACAATTAGAGGTAAAATGAACCAAATATAATTTAGGGGGTTATGTGGACTTTGCTTATAGTTGAGGGGAGTAATGTGGCTAAAAAAAAAAAACTATGTACGCCCTAGCGTGAGATTAGTCTACACGAGCATGGCCGCCGCGGCCAGCATCGAGGACCCGACGCACACCGTCCAGTGCCACCGCTGAGTCCGCGGGGGCCGCCGCTGCGGTGGCTTCCTGTTCCTGTCGCTCCGCCGGCGCCACGGGAGCCGCGGCCGCCCCTGCCTCCGCCACCGCCACCCCTCGCTTCCGCGAGGCTCGCCGCGCAGCAGAGGGAGCACGACGAGCAGGAGCGCGCACAGTGGCAGGGACTCATCTCGTCGTCGCCTTCATTCTGATCTCCCGCTCCCAGGCTATTGCTACGCTGTTCTCACGGAATTGGGCGCTCCCTGCTGTGGTGAATGGTTTCTTCCCTGAGTTTCCTCGGTTCAGGTCGTGGTGACCAGATGAGCGATCATCTGGGTGTATTTATCTGGGCGATCCCCCGGAGCTGACTCTACTCCTGAGTCCTGACGTGTTGACGAGTACTCAGAGAACACGGCTACACGGTACTACGTACGAAGCAGGACACCACGAAATCACAGCAGAACACGGTACTAGCTGGGATGATGTGGTTCTAAAAGTCTGCCGGGGACACATTGCGTATGATCCTTCTTGTTTCTTCAGCATTTGATGAATTGAAGAGAACGACAACTTTTGAATTGATTCCGAAGCTCCCTGATAGGTTCCCTTTCCGGACTCGGTCTACAGTCTGCGCTGACGAGCCGGGATGTTATGGTGTGCCGTGTGCGGGTTTACAACTTTTTTTTTACGAGTAGTTTCTAGTACAACTCGTGCTCTCACTTTAGTCAATTACTAGTAGATGTTTTAAAATGCAAATCTTTTAAACTTTGAGCGCTGATTTTTACGCATAACGATTAAGTTTGACACTTGAAAAACTGTACGTGTCAACCTGCATTAAAAATCCTTTGCATGTCATTTTTTTTTCCTAAAAAGGTATGTTTTGCCCTAGAGACCGAATTGATACAATGATACCCTAACCATATAACGAAAAGCTGAACCAGAGATCGAACTGGTGAGGCTGATTTAAGTTGCGGTTTACTTACTATCCAATGATTGGTTCACCCGTGATTTCGTCAATCTTGAGATAAGCCGACTCAGTTTATTGAAGGTGCTCATTAAAGCATGTATTCATTGGGGTGAGTGTGTGTGATAAACCATTCGACTATTCAAACACCCTTTATGTTTCTCTTAAAATAGAAACCATCCAAAGGACCAATTTAGTCGAATGGTTAGATACCACCATGATTTAACTCCCTATACGACTGAATTAACAAGTGTGGAATAAAAAAAATAAAAATGGTTAGGGTTTCCGCTACTAGCAGTTCCTTAAAAAGAAATTCATAAATAATTTATTTTAAACCATAAAATATAAATAGTACCAAAATATTTTTTAAAAGCATAACAAATTTACTGGTCGTGCTCTATTTATAATAAAGTGCAAAACTATTAAAGGAAATAAACACCACATTTGACTAAAAGCAATAAAACACTAAAAATACGAAGACATAAGATACAAATAACTTCAAGTATAGCACCAACATATATGTTATATTATACTAAAAAATATGATAAGTGTTTCATATTTTCTTATTTAAACTAAATCATTTATGATTTTTTTAGGATCAAACATGGTTTTCAAATTCATAAAATAAAAAATACCACCTTTGAACCCGCTTGAAGGACCACATTTGTCTTGTTTAAATAGTTAATGCTCTTTCATATTTGATTTTTTTTATTCAAGGTTGAAAACCGGCCTATCATGCTAGTTGGAGGTTGAAATGAGAATTTTCCCATTAGTAATTATTTATTTTCATGATTTCTATGAGTAATAGCATATTTTATTACCAAATGTACCAAACATCGAACTGATAACTAGTTCATGGTTCAGCGCTAACGGCTGGCCCAACCAATTTGCGTCGGTCCAATAGTACTACGGTTGATATTTCGATTTTGAACTGTGGTCACTGGTTCACGATGTTAATTGGTGAGCGGTTTGTATTTCCTTATCATCCTAACTGACAAGCATAAAATAGAATTATGGCAAAAAGGCTCCGAAGGTTGGCAAGTATCTTGTCGAAAATTTTATTAGAAGGAGCACATATTAGACACAAAAAAGGGATAAAAAACGATGCATCCAGGACCAAGTACACCGCCCAATTCATACGCAAGCTCAAAATAGTACTCAAAATCAATAGTATTTGTACGAACCGGGAAATTCATGATATATAATCAGTAATTGTAGTTTTTCCATGGCAAACACAGCTACAGGACAGGATCACATGCATCAAAAGATCCATTCACAACACGCACACATCTCCCAGTTCATCAGAAGTTCAGAACCAAAAAACAAAAATACTGTGTACGCCATAGCGTGAGAGAAGAGTCTACACGAGCATGGTCGTCGCGGCGGCCAGCATCGAGGACCCGACGCACACCGTCCAGCTGCCACCGCTGAGGCCGCGGGGGCCGCCGTTGTGGTGGTTGTGACTTCCGAAGCTGCGGCGGCTTCTGCCTGCGCCGCGGCTCGCTACGGCCGGGGTGCGCGGCACGGTCACCGCGAGAGGAGCACGAAGAGCAGCAGCGCGCACAGTGGCAGGACGGCCAGGACCCGTCTCATCGTCGTCTTCATTCTGATCTCCGGCTCCCAGGCTATTGCTACGCTGTTTCTCACGGAATGGGCCGCTCCCTGTTGTGGTGAGCTTCCTCGGTTCAGGTCGTGGTGAGCAGCTGAGCGATCATCTGGTGTATTTATCTGCGCCATCCCGGAGCTGACTTTACTCCTGAGTCCTGAGGCCATGTCCTGACGTGTTGAAAAGTAGTCTACGCAAGTTGTACACGACTGCATACGGTATGTCCGCATGTACGATTCCGAAGCCCCCTGATAGGTTCCCTTTTGGCCTTTCCGGACTCGGTCTACAGTCTGCACTGACGACAGTGACGAGCCGGGACCATGATATTATGGTGTGCAGGTTTCTAGTACAGCTCTTTTTTTTTTTCCTTGCGAGTAGTTTCTAGAACAACTCGTGCTCTCAGTTATTCAATTGCCAGTAGATGTTTTAAAATGCATGCAGCCAAAATCTTTTAAACATTGAGCTGATTTACGCAAAACGATTAATTTTGACACTTGAAAAATTGTACGTGTCAACCTGCCATGAGAAATCCTTCGCATGTCATTTCCCCCCTAATAAGGTATATTTTGCACTAGAGACCGAATGATATAATAACATAGACCAAAAAAGCTGAACCAGAGATCGAACTGGTGATGCTGATTTAAGAAGGACTTTACTTACTATCCAATGATTTGTTTACCACAAATCAGCATATTAATGTATACCTATTTCTAAGTAAAAAAAATCTATACCTATACCTATTTCTAAAACAAGCAACCAATCTTCGTGTGTTCTGCCATCTTCAAGTTTTTGTCCGTCATGGCCAGACATTGTTCCGCGTCCGTACGGTGCTGTCCGACCTGGACTCGAACTATCACCGCTGTGGTCTCTGAATTCTTGCAATTAGCGCTAGACCTGCGTGGCTACCGAACCGGACTCAAACCTAAGGCTTTGCCCAATGCAAGAGCCAACTGCTGGTCTCATTCTTTGTTTCTTGAATCCTGTTAGGAGGGCTGCATGTTTTAGTGTGGTTTGTAATAGTTATCCTTTTGTTTGAACTTCTTTTTTATATATAAATATATATAACCAGTAGGGGCTCCAAGCCCCTCCTGTTTCATCAAAAAAAGAAAAAAAAAAGAACCAACTGCTGGCTCAGGACGGATGCACTGGACAATACTCACCCTTCATGGGTTGGAATCCTTTCAGATGGCTTCTTTGAAACAATACGAGGACTGCACTCCATTAAAATTGAAAGACCTAAGCATCACCACCGACGCAAGTAATATTGATCAACTATTGTTTGTAATCTTTATCTAAAAAACTATTGTATATAAGTATTCAACTCATTTTAATTACTACGTGACCAATTGTGTAATCTACTTCTTTAGATGATGGCAATATTAGCAGTGGTAGCGGGTCCACGTCATCTGATGAGCCACCATTCATGGATCCTAAAGAATGTAAGAGGCAGCGAGAAAGAAAAAACGATATGCACATCTATCTCACGAGCATAAGGACGAATTACTAAAAAACATCATGAAGCTCGTTTACGGGAAAAAGTTGATGGAACGCTGCAATCCACACCCGAGCAAATTGAAGCAAGATGTACAAATGCCAGAGTATGTTATGCAAATTGAACCCCTGAAAAGAGGTGAGCAATATATGATAATCAGAAGTTACTCTATGCAAACATGACATCCGAGCAAAAACAAGCAAAGAGACATCGTGAAAAGCATGTCGTGAAATGCGATGCAACACTCTCCATTAGAATTCCATCGCCATGAGAAACCCTTTGTATGACTCATCATATTTAGATTGACAAATACTCTTTGAGAATCAGTTTCACTCTTAGAAATAGGTAAAGAATATAGGTGTTTAAAACTTGATTTTTATTCATTCTCTTTTCAGAAAACATCAAGTATTCTAAACTTGTATATTTTTTATAGTAGAAAAAGCATTTGACAATATATTCATATGTCTTTCGTCCCTAGCAACGCACGGACATTTTTGCTAGTATAGGAAAAAGCCTGATTTACAACCTCAACTATCAATCAAGTCTGAATTTCAAGCCATAACTACAACACTAGACACCACGACTATTGAAACTGGATGAAATTGGCCATTTGCATGGTTTTCTGTTTATAGAAAAATATAAAGGGGATTGGTTTATTCTGAAAGGGTCTCTAGCATAGTGGTTAGAACACCTAAGTAGCATCTAGCATACCTGAGGCTGAGTAGCATCTATTTATGAGCCAATCAACAAATGTGGAACAAAAGAAAATTTAAAAAATGGTTAGGGTTCCGCGAATAGTGGTTCCTTAAGAAAGAAATTCATAAATGATTTATTTAAAACACAAAAATATAAAAATAGTATCAAATATTTTAAAACTATAATATATTTATTGGTGCTTTGCTCTATTTTATACTAAAGTGCAAAACTATTAAATGAAATAAACACTACATTTGACTAAAGCAGTAAAACACTGAAAATGTGAAGACATGGGATACAAATAACTTCAAATATAGCACCAGCAGATATGTTATATTTTAGTAAAACCATGATACATGTTTTCATATTTGTCTTATTTAAAATAAGTTACTTATGGGTTTTTTAGATTAAATATAATTTTCAATTTCATAAAACAAAAAAACACCTTTGAAACCGCTTGAAGGACTAAATTTGTTTGGTTTCAACAGTCAATACTCTTTCATATCCGATTTTATAATCCAAGTTGAAAACCGGATGATCATGCTAGTTGGTGGAAAATGGGAGTTTTCCCATTAGTATACTATTTTATTTTTCGGATGATCATGCATATTCTGTTACCAAATGTACCAAACATCGAACTGATCACTAGTTCATGGTTCGGCGCAGACGGCTGGTCCAACCAATTTGTGTTCGGTCCTATCGTACTACGGTTGATCTTTTGATTTTGAACTGTGGTCGCCGGTTCACGATGTTAATTGGTGAGCGGTTTGTATTTTCTTATCATCCTAACTGCACAAGCATAAAATAGAACTATGGCAAAAATGCTCCAAAGGATGGCAATAATCTTGCCGAAAATTTTATTAGAAGGAGCAATTTATTAGACACAAAAAGGGATAAAGAACCGATGCATCCCAGGGCCCAAGTACACCACCCAATTCATACGTACAAACAGCCAGCGTGACCGGAGACTACAAGAGCATGGCCGCGGCGGCCAGAAACGACGAGGCGACGCACGCCGTCCAGGTGCCGCTGCCGAGGCCATGGGCACAGCCGTTGCTGGTGTGGTTTCCCGGCCTGCTGGTTGGAATTCTGACGCCCCCGTGCCTCGCTTCCGGGACGTCCACTGACTCCACCACCAGGGTTACCGCGCAGAGGAATAGGACGAGAAGCGCGCACAGGGACAGGAATCGCCTCATCTTCGTCTAAAACACCCTGGCTGGTGCTAAGTTGCTAACCACCACGGGACGGCTAGCCTGTGCCCTGTACGTGCGTGTGGTTACCAAGAACAAACTTGTGGTGAGCGAGTGCCTGAATGAATTTTCATTTTGTTCACTTGTCTATTTATGCACGATCCTAGCGGACCGGTTCTCAGCACAAGGCAACACGTGATTGGACATCTATATCTGGAAACGAAATGCAAATCGTACTCTTGTTTGACGAGTTATTTATTCTTTGAGGAAAAAATTGCACCTAATAATGCATTGCCTGCCTCAAAGTAAACTCCAGATTAGTAGGAAACTCCAGATTAGTCTCAGGCTCAATAGTCTCGACATGACATAAGTACCAGTTCTATTCGTCACGTGGATACAGACAACATTAGTACTTATTGATAAGATAAACTAGGACTAATGTTGCTCTTTAGTCCCCGTTAGAACCTGTTAGAACAACCATTATTCTATCGGCAATGTTAGTTCCGGTTGGTAAGAATTACTTGTCTGCCTTTCAAAGGGGACGGTTTGTTTGTTAATTTGTTTTTAACAAAGGTAACGTATTGTTATCATGTAGCTCAATACTGTTTTTTTGCAGGAAGTCGTTTAATTGACCTAGCATTCTAATAGTGGATACAAGGATTCCTTTTGTCAGTCTACGGTTGCGGATCGTTAATTAGGCCATACACGTGTGTTATCAGATGAACTGGACCGAGCATTCTTGATAGCGAAGCCCCTTGGTGCTATGCTCTGCTGAGATGAGGTCAAACACCATCACAAACAGACGGAGAATAGTATGAGCTCTGGTGGTATTCCATCACAAACAATTTTCTCGGGGATTTCGATGGACGATGGCGTGAACTCTAGGACTAAAAGTTTGCAAGTGAATCAAGTCAGATGAAGAACTAGTCGTTGCAAATAGCCGAATTATTTCTGCCAAAAAGCCCATCAACTCTGTTCTGGTCGACAGGCACGATTGGTCAATCAGGAGCACCGTGCGGCTTGCCTAGGTGACCAGTCATTGCAGCCAATGTCATAAATAACACAACTTAGATATTGTATCTTGATTATATATAAGCTCGATCCAATTATTTTTTACTCATGGTAAGCACTTCACCCTGATTAAAAATTGAACAGATTTTTTTTTTCTAACAAACAAACTATACTCATGTTTACGATTGCAAATTGTTTTTTACCAAGGCAAGCCTTTCAGATTCTTGCTCCTAACATCTACAGATCCAAAGGAAAGTAAGAATAGTTGATAATGCATAATGACTATACACAAATTGTGTAAATATAAATTGGATAGCCGAGCTGGAGGTAACAATTGAAAGAGCAGAGCTGGATTTGTCGCAAGCTCCATTGAACAATGGATTACATAAAAAAATTGCTAACTCACCCTATCTTCTGAGATCATTTTTTTTTTGTCATGATGATAGAAGAGTACTAGAGCTATGACCTGGGTGGCCCTAGCCCTGGCCCTACCTCTGGATGTAGATGTTGTGAACAACGTTTTTATCGATTTGTTAAATCAAGATTATGATCAATATAAAAGTTGTACATCTTAATATGTTATGTGATTTTGTAGTTTAAATATTTTTAATTTGAATTTATTTATGACCTCAAAATGTGCTTTGAAACCGGCTTTGCCGAGTGTTTTTACAAATACACTCGGCAAACAAAGTCTTTACCTAGTGCCGAAAAAGTGCACTCGGCAAACATCTTATTTGCCGAGTGCCAAAAACTAACATTCGATAAATGATCTTTTGTCGAGTGTATTTTTAAAAACACTCGGCAAACAACCGCTTTACCAAATATATTTTTTTTAAAAAAATTAAACCTATTGTTGCCGAGTGCCCGATAAATCGCACTTAGCAACCAAGGTGACACTCGACAAACTATGGTTTTCCGGTAGCGCGATATGCATGGATGGACCTGAATTCGGATATGGACATATCATACCCATACAATTTGCACTCGTAATCCTGATGATCATCAGGTTAGGATTGTTAAACAAAACTATTTGTATTCTAACGTGGACAACACGAGGATTATGAATTTTCATGTTTCTTGCTGATGTCATTCACAGCAGTAGCTTTGAGCATCAAAGTGATAACCTCATTAGATTGGCATATTCTCTCTTTTTTTTCTTTTTAATTTCACAACCAGTACTAGGTGCATCATATTCATGCGTGTCCCTCGTGTTTCTTTTAAAAAAAAAATATGTTCATATCAGTCACTGATGGACTGCATCCCCCAACCTGCTGTTGGCTGGAGCAGCCCTTGCAGGTGGGACAGGTTGTGGCCAGCGACAAACCAACTGATCTTACCACTAAACTAATCTTGCTTGCCTACTCCGGCTACACATACACTCCACTGGTACATACATCTGTACAGTATTGGCATTTGGCAACGGCGCAAATGGCGATGGCACACAAGGAGCAGCGTGCCGGAGCACCCACCTTGTCACCTCCTCCTCGCCTGCGGGTGCTCGACACCACCCTCGTGCCTCCGTCTCCATCAGGCTCCCCTCCACCGGAGTGCTCTCTGCCGCTCACCATCTACGACACCTTCTGGCTCCCCTTCCCGCCCGTGGAGCGCCTCTTCCTCTACCGCCTCACCCCGGACGCCGACGTCCAAGCCATCCTCTCCAACCTCAAGCTCGCCCTGTCCCGGGCCATCCACGCTTTCTACCCGCTCGCCGGTCGCATCCGGCTTACCCCCGGCACCTCCGACCGCTACGAGCTCCACTACCGCCCCGGCGACGGCGTCATCTTCACCGTCGCCGAGTACGACGGCGGCCTCGCCACCGACGACCCACGGGCGATCGCCCCGCTCGTCCCGGCGCTGCCCGCGGGCGGCGCCGCCGTGCTTGCCCTTCAGGCCACGCTCCTGCCCGCGCACCGCCGCGGCCTCGCCGTTGGCGTCGCCGTGAACCACGCCGCTGTCGATGGCTCGGCCTCCACGCACTTCCTCCACTCATGGGCGGCCGCCGCCGCCGCGTGCGCGCACACCAACTCGCCACCAGCGCCTGTCATAGACCGGAGCCTCCTCCCCGTCGCCTTGTTCCAGCCCATGCCAACCATCAATAAGATGGAATTCGACATGCCCGCCGGCCAGCTCCTCGCCACGTTCACTCTGTACAGGGAAGACATCCAGCGCGTCAAGGACGCCGTGGCCGCCGAGGCCGCGCGCCGGGGGGTCGCGCCGCCGCCCCGGTGCACGTCGCTGGTCTCCACCCTCGGTTTCGTCTGGTCGTGCCACCACCACACCCGGAGCGAGCACGGACGGCGACGGCCGGACCTGCTTGCTCTTCTCCATCGACCACCGCTCGCGGATGAGCCCTCCGCTCCCCGACAAGTACCTCGGCAACTGCGTCGGCCCAGCGCTCGCCGTGGCACCCAAGGACGCGCTCGCCGCCGGCGACCTGCTCAGCGCGTGCGCCGCGGTCACGGCGGCCATCGACGAGGCGGTGAGCGGCGTCAGGACGGCCAGCATGGGCGCGTGGACGGACCGCTTGAGGGAGGTCGCCGGCGCGATGAGCATGCTGCCCGTGGCAGGCTCACCGAGGTTCCGCGTCTACGAGATGGACCTGGGCTTCGGCCGGCCGGAGAAGGTGGACATCGTGTCCGTGGCGAGGACCGACGCGCTGGCGGTGGCGGAGAGCCGCCGCGGCGACGGCGGGATGGAGGTGGGTGTCCCTCTGCCGCCGGACGACATGGCGCGCTTCCGTACATGCTTCGCCGATGCTATCGCGGGGCTGCACGCGCGCAAAGATATGAGCTGATCGACTAAGCGGCTGCGTGATCCGATCTAGCAGATCATCTGAAGCGCAAAGTGTCAATAAAAGGTTTAACTGTTTAAGCTTCAGCCTTTTGTTTACCAACTCTACGCTTTTGAAATTCAAGTGATATGTAATTTGATTAGCGGTGTCATTTAACAAAAAAAAGATTCATGCAAGAAATTGTTCATTTTGCATGGTACACTCTACATATCTAGTAGCAGTTAAATTGAAGTCCATTATTTTTACTATTCTGGCCACTTAGAACACCAACTACTACATAAAGCCGCAGGATATATCAAGTATATTTTGATTTTCTTTGTAATAAAGCAAAGACGAAGTGTAATTCGTAATAAAAGTTAAGGAGATAACTGCAACTTTCTCTTTTTACATTGTGGTTGTCCCGTCCATCAATGTGGACAAACAAGAGGTAAATAATATTGCTGATATCAACATCAATTTGATGGGAAATTTGCAAAACTACTAACAGTGAACTACAAAGCTTCCATACCTGAACTGTATAGCTTGTTTAGAACTTAGCTGTGAACTATTCAGATGGTTTCACAATATTCACAGCGAAGTCTAAGGAGATAGATTTGTGGTACGTTTCTGAGTAACCAAAATTGTCTGGTACCTCCACAGTTATTCAAGTATCATGCTTGCCAACTGATTTCAGAACTGCTCTACGAAAGAAACATATTTTACAAATTACAACCTTAGAGTAGAAAGATGAACACATCGTACAATGATGATGATAGGTCTCACAATATTGGCAAAAAGAATGGAAAAATGTATGTGCCACCTTTACCTGTATGCGATTCAGTTTATTTTGATGTTTAAGCATGATGGATCACATTTCTGAATGACTAAAAGACTTAAAAATTTTGGATTAGATGGATTCAGTTTGACTCTGTACATGGATGACTCTGTACATGGATAGGTCTGAGATTGTTGAACTTTAACCGTAACACAGGTGCATTTTTTCCTTAGATCGATATCACCAAAGATCAATTTGTAAGTAATGTTCTCCGGATCACCACACTGAATTCATCATATACCTTGATGATAATTTAGAATATACCTTCCCACAACATATCAAGATAATTCTTTTCCCGCAGCCTCCTCCCCCACATCGGCGGAAAAGACGTATATACCATTTCTTTATAATTTTAAAATAAAACAAAATAATTAGTTGGGCTCATTTATTCGGTACTTGGTCCCATAATTTTGGTAGCTTTTGGTACTTTTGGATGGGCACTTTTAGGTACTAGACATTTTTTCCACCGTTGGATTCTATATCCTACTAGTACCATGGTACTTGCTAATCAGAGCTGGACCTAACATTCTAGGGGCGTAGGGCGAACTTAAAACCCGGGGCCCTTAGCAATATTCACACTAAAAAATCTCCTTAATAGATGACATGCTCTATAAAAAAGTGATTTTCATTGTGACTAGTATTTTCTTACTTGGTTTATCATGGCCAGTTAGATGATTAGTCTTTATTAAAAAAACGTGTCAATTGATCTTCTCTATGACTCTATAAACTCATTATCTACTCATTTTCTCATGCTCCTTTTTTGTGTGCCGGATAAATATTTTGTAGATGAAATACTTTGTGTTAAAAATTAATGGAAGATGAATTATATACATAATTTGTCAAGCATCCATGATTTGAGGCAAAAATACCTAGGTATATACTAGAGTTTAACCTCGATCATTATCTTTAACCATAATTCTACGGATTCTATACGTAGTTATGATGTAAACATACAGGTGGGGGGCCCTGGGGACCCGGGGGCCCGGGCGGGCTGCCCCACTCTCCCCCCTCCCCCCGGACCGGCCCTGTTGCTGATCATTATAAAAGAGCTCAATTTACCTACCCATGGGCCATGGCCACGGGAGTTGTACACAAAATCAATGGCACTCGTACAGAACTCCAAAAATTTACGGCAGATTTTCCCTGCGGCCAATCACATAGTACCCAAGATTCCATGCATCATCCCAAGGATGGAAGACCCCAAAACACCACCCCCATACAGGCACAGCAGCTACGCACTCCACCGACCACAAACGTAAGCCAAATTCAACGCGACCGGACGGGGGAGCCTACAACTACACGAGCATGGCCGCAACGAGCAGCAGCGAGGAGCCGACGCACGCCGTCCAGCTGGTGCCGCCGCTGAGGCCGCGGGGGCAGCCGCTGCCGGTGTAGTTTCCCCTGGCTCTGGAGCCGCTGCCGACGTAGGTGTTCCGGGACCCCCTGCTCCTGCTGCCTCAGCCGCGCCTCGCTTCCGCGACGCTCGCCGCCGCGCAGAGGAGCAGGACGAGCAGCGCGCACAGGGGCAGGAACCGCCTCATCTTCTCTGGTCTGGACGGCTTGTGGCGAGTGACTGATCCAATGATCTTTCTTCGCGCGCTATGGCGACTGGTGAGCAGGTAGCTGCGCTCCTTGTGGTCTATTTATGCATGATCTGGAGCTGATCTGTCCTGAGTCCTGAGTCCTTTTGACCAGCAACACGCCACAGGTTCTGAGCGAGGACAACAACACGGTTGTTGGGCTTGCACGTCTATAATCTGGCAACGAAATATCAATCGTGCACTATTGTTTGACGAGTTATTCAATTCATATATATCAATTTTCACCCTGCAAATTTTGGTTTGGGAGTTTTGCAGGAACACGGTTTGCAGCTGATGCATTGACTGCCTATTACTGTTATCCTCTCTCGCTCAGTTTTGAACTTAGCAAGTCGTTTACCATTCTACTGAACACAGGCATTTCTCTTGTCACAATTGCATATTTATAGGCCATAGCCGTGTGTGTATCAGATGAATTGGACGGCAACTCGCCGCAACTTGCTTTGATCGAATGTTCTTTACGATAGAAAAAATAGAAAACCGACAAGTCACTTTCTGCTATTAAAACTCGACAAGCATCTGTGCTCTGCCTAAGATGAGATCAAAGCCAAAAGAAAAGGGTCATCAGCGATCATCATTATGTCCGCAGCCTGAGATTATTTTCGGCTTCTTGTAAAAATGGTTACTACAAAGAAAAAGGCGCCATTTTTTTTCCTTTTAATAGTTTTTTTTCCGATCAAGCTCATGTTTTTTTTAGCATTAGCTCAATTTATTTTGGGTGACGGTGAGGGTTTTTTTTTATACCATGTAGATGGACAAGCCATCCATCTTTCAAGCCCCATTAGACCCACTTAGCTTAGGATAAGGCCGAAACAGTTCTAATTAAATGATTACTTCCTTCAATTTTGTTATAGCATGTTCGATATTTTTCTTAATCATATTGAACATTAATGGTTCAAATGTTGAAATTGTATAGACGAAACGTTAAAATTAAAAACACAAAATGTTCTAACGTTGAACGACTTCTTCTCCAGCATCTTCGCTAGCGAGCCGAGGGCGTTTCTATCCGTTGGAGGATCTCGTGTTCTGTACCACTATCTGTTGCTTGTTTCCCAGCGTGATCACGGTTGGGAACGAGCGGTCAATCGTACTCGCAGCCATGGTGATGACCCACGGGGCGGTCTGAGGCATTGGACCGTCGTTCCCGGCTGAGTACACGACGGTGATCCCCTTCTGAACCGCGTGCAGGGCGCCGAAGGAGTTGGTGTCGAGGATGGCTCCGATAGACAGCGAGAGCACGCCCACCCCGTCGTGTATCGCGTCGTCGATGGCCGCGAGCACGGTCGCACTGCTCCCAGACCCAGAGCCTGGGCCCCAGAGGGACTTGTACACGGCGATGCGGGCGCGCGGCGCGCCACCACGTGCAGCGCCGGCGGCGAGGCCGTGGAAACTGGCCGCCTCCACGATCGAGCCCGCCGCGGTGGACGCCGTGTGCGTGCCGTGGCCGTTGACGCCCCGGGGCGACTGGTAGTCGGACTTGAGGGTCTCTTCGTCCATTCCGGCGGTGTAGAACCGTGCCCCAATGATCTTGCGGCTGCAGTTGCTGATGTCCCAGGGCTCTCCGACTTGGCACTCCCCTCTCCACCGTGCTGGCACGGGCCCGTACCCTTCGTCGTTGAGGCTTCTCGACTCTGGCCCGATACCTGCAGCATGTCATCACAATGTTAGTGCTCTGTGGACCTTGCACAAGACAGGGCGCCAAAAGACAAGTGGTAATTTGCAGAAGGGAATCACATTTGTTCAGAACTAAGCTTGGTTACGTACTAACCGGTGTCAATAACCCCAATGATTATATCCTCTCCGTATTTGCTACCATGGAGCAGCTCACTGGGCATTTGGTGGTTGAGACCAAGGAAGTCCCAGCTTCGTGTGGTCCTCGTCGTGAACATTCTGCTTGGTTGGATGCTTACCACTTCGGGAAAGTCTATAGAGTTAACAGAGTAAGCACTGCTGCCAAAAATGAAGGGTTGCTGATTGAGCACGAAGAGTACTGAAATCCAGACCTGCAAGCTGTGTAGCTTGGTCTTGAGTAAGCATGGCTGCGAAGCCTGAGAAGCCATGCTTGTAGTTGTGAACCATGGAGACCAAATAATCTTCCTTGAGTAGTACACATGCTGATCGATCGTGGACTTATAGCAGAAAGGAAATGTGCTGGCTCTGAAAGAGGCTATACGCGCATGGCCATACCTTCCAAGAACATTGCTGAGAAGATCATGGTGCAAAGCGATGACATCGTTGGGGTGTCCATGTTTCACATCACTGTAGATACACGATATATAGCTACAGAAATTGCAAATTGGAACTTAGAAACATCTTTTAGCGATCCATATCATACTGCTCGGATCCTCATCCATGCTAGCGCCACTGACCCTCATCAGTCACCACGGCCATCCGATGTGGTGTGGCCACTAGCCACGGCATGGTACGCGATGTCTTGTAGAGCACCCACGTTGGTAGAGTTTGCAAGCGTCATGACGAGCTAGGGCGTAGTCCCTGGGCGTGAATCTCTAGCTCGTCCTTAGAGACGACTTGGATCTTAGCCATAGGTGTTGCCATGATCGCCTGTCGCACGCATGAAGGTTGCATTTGTTTGTTTCTGCAAGGAAATACAGAGGGGTGGCCTGGCCACGGGATGGGATTGGGAGTTGGGAGAGACTACAGAGGGAGAGGGAGGGAGAGAGGACGTGGGCAACAGTTGATGAGGATTTGGGGCTTACATGCCTTGTTTACGCCACATAAGTAAAACCACAGAAAAACGTTTGAAATGGTCAAGCAGTAGTATGTCTTGTTTATTTTGATAGCCAGAGGGTGTGCGGTATCTGTTTATTGAGTCCAGCAGTAGTTTTTAGACATGGTGGCAAGTTTAAGGGGGAATGAACATGTCTCTGTTTTGTTATGACCACACTCTCAGGGAGGTAAACATATGCGATATTATAGTGAGAAAAACTAGGTCTGTATAGTTCAATAATTTTTTTTCAAGCGAGAATACATAGGAAATTTCATATCTTTGTATTAAGAAAAAGGAAAAAGTTTGTTTTTACCCTCCAACTGTTACAAAAGTCTTTCAACATGCAACTACAAAACTAGACACTAAAGATCATCCAACTATCTAAACCGGACATATTTGGCCCTTTTGATTGTTTTTTATTTTATCAAAATAGAAAAAAATATTATTGTAAACTTAGAAATTCATAATTAATTAATTTTAAATTGAAAACTTATGAAACGGTGACAATTTTTTTCAAAAAATGTGACTACCTATTGGCACAATATTTATTGTTATTTGGGTATTTTTTATTATATTGCTAGTGCTTCATTGTTTTTTCTAAAATACTTGGAATAAAATAAATAATATGCAAATAACTTTAAATGGTGCACCAACATCTAAGTTATTTTTTTAGAAAAAGGTTGTCATTGGATTTGTATTTTTCTAATTTAAAATAAATTACTTATGATTTTTGTTACATTATATTATTTTTGTAATTTTTGAAAAATAGAAATCACCTTTAAAACCATCCAAAAGGGCCAATTTTGACTGGTTTGATAGTTAGATGGCCCTCGTTGCTCGGTTTTGTAGTTGTAAGTTTAAAATCAGATTTTTACAATAGTTGGAGTATGAAAAATAGACTTTTGCAATAGTTAGTGTATCAAATGATGTGAAATTGAGTAAAAAAAATGATGTGAAATTAATGTAGATGTTAAATTAATGCACATCACAGGTCCTGCATTGGTCTTTGCGCAAAAAAAAGGTCCTGCATTGGTCAACTTTTAAAAATAATGCTCAAATACAATTCTTTTCAGATCCTTGTTTGGAAACTGCATGAAGGGCAAAAGGGTCTTTTTCATGTGTCTTTTAACACTGTCGAGATGGTGTCAAATAGGAAGTTCAAAAGTTTGAGGGCCAATAAAGAAAGCCCAACTTTTATTAGTGTCAAATAGGGAATTTTCTCAAGAAAAATAGCATTCTAGTTACAATGCGGGCCTGCCAATACTGAACCTGTCATTTCTTGTTCTGTGGAAGATGCCAAAAACCCTTTGATATTTCCTTCAAGAAGTAAAATAACCATATGATGTTGCCCGCACTTTTTAACCCTAGTTATGCAACCTCGGCAAACAAATCATGAACTGTGATCCGGGCTGCTATTGGAATCCGAACAGACTTTTGGCCATTGTACCAAGTAAGGCTGCCAAATGTGAAGCTCCCCTGTAACCTCCACACTGGTGATAACTTGACCTTAAATGTGTGAACTTTGTTTGCAGCATTGAAGATGAGAACAGATGGCTCAACTTCGACCTTGACTCCAGCTGGGCTCTCTATGGCAGCGTGGTAAACTGCATCAACCTCGCCTACATTTGTGACTGTTCTAGATATGGTAACTGGATACCTCAGGTCTGGAACCGAGATGGATGGCAGGTTCAAGAGATATGCTGGTACCCAAGTTGAATTGCAGCTTGCAGATGTAGTGATGATACAGCCAAAGAAGTAGTTGTAATATCTTGGGTCAATGTCATAAATCAGGCCAGGATATGCTGCTCTGTTGGGGCTGATGTGCCCGCCTCCATAGTCAAATGGATCGGCTACCTTTCGAGGCAATCCTTCAGCCAGTATTGGCATGCCACGTTCATCAGTTACAGACGCTTCACCATGCAAAATGAGACAAAGGTAATATTGTTGTAAGATTACCTACACTGTACTGTAGTCACTGCTCAACAAAAAATATATTGGGCTAATTACCAGTTGTGACGATGGCTGATTTTATTGCCGCAGGAGACCATTTTGGATGCAAAGCTTTCAGCAGCGCAGCAATGCCAGCCACATGCGGAGTAGCCATCGATGTCCTGGACAAAATTGCGTAGGAGTTTTTCTTTGCTGCTATGATGTTGGATCCAGGCGCAGCTATGTCAGGCTGTTGAGGAAGCAAGAGTGAGATGGCAGAATGGCATGTCTTAGTCTTATTAACTTATACTCTAGCTACCTTGATGATATCAGCGAAGTCAGTTGATGGACCTCTCGAGGAGAATGATGCCACTTTTGGGGCCAGTACCTCGTCACCTGTAATGGTGCGTGCTGGTTCAATCTTTGCCATGGGAGAGCTGTTAAAAACAATCAGAATATCATTTGAGGAAGGGTTCAGATCTACAGAGCAAGGAATTGACCAAGGTTGTTAACAGGACATGATGTGCGTACCTGGTTCCATCAATGTATTTCCCTATGAGTTTGCCAGTGTTAATGTCCACAAGAACACAGGGAAAGCCTTCTTCACAATCTGCTGTAGCATCTAGAGCGTCGAGCTCATACTGCGCGAAAATAAAGCCTGACCCCCCGGCATCGAGGACGTTTTGCAATGCGACTGAGAAAAATGTCAGCGGCATTTGCACCAATGGTCTTTCCAGTGGCAAGCAAAGAACAATTTTCCCTTTCACGTCCGTACCATTCAGAGCATCCGCGGTGCATCTGAGAACCA
Organism: Digitaria exilis; assembly: GCA_015342445.1. NCBI lineage: Eukaryota > Viridiplantae > Streptophyta > Magnoliopsida > Poales > Poaceae > Digitaria > Digitaria exilis. The sequence goes on from JACEFO010000520.1 coordinate 50,327, forward strand.
TGAAGACAGAAAAGTCCACTTGTTAGCTTTAAAATGCATTCACTTCTGAAGAAACAAGGAGAACAAAACTGGGATTATAGGCACGTACGGGCCTCCGTCTTGAAGGCTTGTGAAAATGCTCCTGGATGAGTTCTTCCCTTGGTGGTATAGTGATTGTCCCTGCAAAAATGGGCAGAATCTGCTCAACGTCTCTTCTTGATTATATAAAAACAAGCTCTGCAAGACTCGTGATTGTTCAGAGCAGGTGTACCGTACCACGATCTGTTGCTTGTTCCCCAAAGTGATCGCAGTCGGGAACGACCGATCAACCTTGCTGGCGGCGACGGTGATGACCCACGGAGCCGTGTTCTCGACGGTCTGAGGTATAGGCCCGTCGTTCCCGGCCGCGTACACGACGGTGATCCCCTTCTGGACGGCATGCAGGGCGCCGAACGAGTTCTCTCCCGGAGCAGCGAGGGACAGCGAGAGCACGTCCACCCCGTCGTGTATCGCGTCGTCGATGGCGGCGAGCACGGTCGCGCTGCTCCCATGTCCGCCTGGGCCCCAGAGGGACTTGTACACGGCGATGCGGGCCCTGGGAGCGCCGCCACGCGCGGCGCCGGCGGCGAGGCCGTGGAAGCTGGCTGCCTCCACGACGGAGCCCGCGGTGGTGGAGGCCGTGTGCGTGCCGTGGCCGTCGAAGTCCCGGGCCGAGAGGTACTCGTCCTTGAGGATCGCCTCGTCTATCCCGGCGCTGTAGAAGCGCGCGCCGATGATCTTGCGGCTGCAGTTGCTGCGGTCCCATCCCTGTCCAACTTGGCACACGCCTTTCCACCGTGCCGGCACCGGCCCGTACCCTTCGTCGTTGAAGCTTCTCGACTCTGGCCAGATACCTGCAGCATGTCATCACAATGTTAGTGCTCTGTGGACTAGTACGAAATCACCTTTGTTCAGAACTAAGATTGTTTACTAACCGGTGTCAATAACGCCGATGATTATGTCCTCTCCGTATTTGCTGCTATGGAGCAGCTCACTGGGCATTTGGTGGTTGAGACCCAGCTTCGTGTGGTCCTCGCCGTGTACCTTCTGCTTGGTTGGACACTTAGCACCTCGGGAAAGTCTAGAGTTAACAAAGCTACAGAGTAAGCACTGCTGCCACAAGGCTACAGAGTGAGCACGAAGAGTACTGAAATCCAGACCTGCAAGCTGTGAGGCTTGGTCTTCAGTAAGCATTGCTGCGAAGCCTGAGAAGCCATGCTTGTAGTTATGGAGCATGGAGGCCAAAGAATCTTCCTTGCTGAAAGTTTACGAGTTCACAAACTCACAATATTAATCACTTAGCCATAAAACATTGGCTAGTCAATTCAAGCAGTAATGTGGAGTTTCGTGAACTAGTTAGACAAAAAAATATCAGCATGGGTAACCAAAGAAGAGGCTGTTTACCTTCCAAGAACATTGCTGAGTAAATCATGGTGCGAAGCCACAACATCATCCGGGTGTCCATGTTTCACATCTCCTAGGTACACGATATAAAGCTGCAAAGACAAGAGATTAACATTTAGATTACACAAACATGGTCTTCCGGCTACTACTCATATCAAATCTCTTCTAGTTAGTGATGAAATAAGAACTGTTAGCAAGCGTGCTTTGAAACGAACCGGACTTTTAATAACAAAGTCCGACTCCCTGTACCATTGCGATAGTCCCAGGAATAGTGCTACCGCGTACAGAACTCATCTCAGTTGTATATCACAGACATCCAAACGAATTACATCACATGTCATAAATATAGTAACCAGTACATGTCTCTGGAATAAGTACATATGCCTCAGGGGCCGAATGCAACATAAAGAAAATATAGCGCAGCGGAATCTATCAAGCGTCCTCCAAGTGGTCTCCTCTCCACAGGCAATCTCCTGAGCGTAGCTGCAGCCTAGTCGTACCACCCATCATGGTTGAACTCGTGCTCGGACTCGTACCCTGCGAACTCACAGACTGTTCCCAAGGAGTGGAACAGGTTCACGTCACCATCTGTATGCAAGCTTTAGGTGGCCTAATTCTAAAGGGAAAGAAAATAGCAATGGAAAGGTATAGGTTTCCTAAGCAGCAGCGGTAAATAGTATCATCCTTCCCATATCCCTCTTTTACCACAACTCGGGCCGTCCTGGCTTACCAGGTCCCGTCTCAACTCAACACCTCCATCTCTCGGGCGATGCGCGGGCTCCCATCCCCGGCATCTCAAGAGGTACGGACAGATCGCAAGGGAGGCGGAGCACAACCTCCCTCTCCCCGCCCGCACCATCGACCTCACACACTCTCCTATAGGGGAAGAGAAAGCATATCCCAAAACAATGGACGACCGAGACATTAACACTGCGCTTTCCGAGACCGAAGTCACGGCTATACGTATAGATCATAAGACTCTGCAGAGCTTGTACGCCTGTACCCAACTCGGGCTGCAAACCGGGGTCAACCGGTTGAGACACAACCCACAACTAGTAACTCCTAACCGGAAACGGCATCCTCCTGCATCCCTCGGGTCTGAACGCCTCAGCACGCTAACCTTGGCCCCAAGAGCTGTGAAGACGTTCCCCGTGGGCCAGACGGGGAATAGCTCGCCGATCGGGGGTGTAAGGACGCATCCAGTCCCCCTGACACAAATACCACACTGTGGTCGCCAACAGTCTGGATACCGCTCCGAGAAAGGCTAGCTGGTACTCCTCCCACAAAAGCAAGCTGGTGCGTACGGTACAGCGATAACGAGGTCGGTCAACAAGGTTTAAGGTGCCGGTACGGGTGTCATCGTCCCAAAAGCGTATCCACCGCAGTGGTCCGCAACCGTTACCATCTCAGGTAACCGCCATACTCCTAGCTCCCAATCACAATCACAAGTCACAACCGTGCCCACCACAGGCACAACACAGGGCTTACTCAGAAGCTCACCCCTGGCACCCCGAAAGCCTAGGTCGGGTTATTATAATACCCGCACCGACAAGGACCTACTAAGGTCAAAATCACCATACTCCTTCCCAGTTTTCCCACACACTCCACACAGAGAATTTCTACCAATCCCACACATAGCATGCACAGCAATAGCAATATCTCATGTATATAGTAAGTGGTAGGTCATCAAGGGGTAAAGGCAATAAATGGCTATGCATGGCTAATCATTATATAATCATCACGTGCAAGCACTAGCATACTAACAGCATATGCCTAATGGGCATTCAAAAGATGGGATGGGCGTGAACCTGGAGAGTGCGGGTAGTTGTCGAAGTCCTCGGCCGGATCCTCAATCAGCTGCTCACGGTCGTCGTCTCCTGAATACGGAAGGTACGGTAAATCCTACGGTAAATGGCAAGAAATCCAAAGAACAGCAATATAGAAGATCCAAATGACTCCAAATACCCTCCCAAACTGTTATTCATATTTTTAGAAAATTATAGAAACTGGTTTCATAATTTTCTGACTTAAATTGAATTAGTTATGAATTTTCTAAGTTTAATTCATTTTCTGAAAAAGATAAACGAATTCCCGAAAAGATTAAATCCGGAAAAACCAGAACGCGACACGTGGGGCGCCAGAGCGCGCCACGCGGCCCTGCTGACGTCAGCATGACGTAACCCTGACGTCAGCCGAGGGGTCCGGGATTGATGACGTCAGTGTGGGCCCGGCTGACGTCATCACGACCGAGTCGACCTGACAGGTGGGCCCACTGGGCGGTGGGCCCCGCCTGTCAGCGACTCGGCACGGCGCGACAGCGCGCGTGGGCGCAGTCCACCGTGAGCCGTGAGTGCGGCTCACGTGGACCGCGTCCACCGGATCCAGTGCGGCTGCGCGCCGATCCGGTGCAGCTGCGGCCGTGTGGCCTTGTGTGTGTTGCACGGATTCAAATCTAATTGGGGAAAAATTCCCATGCCCGCGACGTGTTCGACGAAATGCCGCAACAGCGTTCGCGACGCGCGCGACGCGACGGCTCGCCGTGCGTGCGCGTTCGCCCTCCGTCGTGCGTGTGCTAGCCCGTGCAGCTTGTGCGCGTGGGCGGTGCGGCTAGACGTGCTCGTTCGTGCGTGTGTGCGCTCGCGAACGCACCAGTGCGGCGCGTCGCGGCGGCAGCGCGCGTGGAGACCGCAGCGAGCTCGCCGGCCGCGCGAGGCAACGCCTCGTGGCCGGGGCTACGCGCGAGCGTGCTTGTGCGCGTTTGTGCAAGTGCTTAAACCAGTGTGCGTGCGTGTGAGTGCAAGCGGATGTGCGCGCGCCATGGCCGCGCCGTGGCCGCGGCGTGGCCTAGCGGCTCGCGGGTGCCCGGCAGCCCGGTTCCGCGGCTGCTGGCGCGTGTGCACGTGCGCGAAGTCCCTGCAGAGAGAGAGCGGCTCGAAGGCCGGGCAAATGGGAGGGTAGCCCTAGCGGCGGTGCTAGGTTTCCATGGCGGAGCTCCGGCGAGCGGCGTCGAGGGGAAATCAAGGCGGGGCTCGGCGAGATTGGCTCACCTACGGGCTCGGGAAGAGAGAGGCGAGGCAGGGAGACCGTTGAGGCAGTGACGAGGTGTCGCGGTGCCGGCTCGGAGCAGCGGTCGTCGTCGACGTCGGCGTTCGCGGCGGCTTCACGGTGGCGCACGGCTCGGTGTCGTCGAGGTACGGCTTGGCTCCACCTCTGGGTTCCCTTGGCGGCTGCGGGGCTTCTCTCCGCAGCGGTGTAGCTCCTCCTTCCTTCCTCTTCCCCCTTCTTCCCCTCCTCTTCCTCTCCTCCACTTCTCCTTCTCTGTTTCGTGCGCGCGGTGGTGGTGAAAAGGGGATAAACCCCGAGAGGGCAATTGGGCTCAAATTGAGGCGTGGGCGGCTACTTGTAGGCGAGGCAAGGGGGTTGAGATGGCTTGGGCGAGGGGAAGTCGGTTACGGGTCACGCGAATCGCGTGACTCCGCCGTGACGTTGGCGAGCGCGAGCGCACGCATTCCACGGCGAGGAACGTGGCCGCCAAGGCTTCTAGAGGGTTCCGGGGTTTGGCTTGGGCGAGGGGTAGGTCTAGCGGGTGCGGCGGGGGTCCCGGGTGCGAGCGCGTGCGCCGGCGCGGCGCGGGATCGCGAATCGCGCGAGCGCGGCGACGGAAGCGTGAGGAAGAAGACGATTCTGTAGCGGTGTGTGGCTGACGTGTGGGCCCACCTGTCGGCGCGGCGCGGCGACGAAGACGCGCGTGGCTGGGCTGCGTGCGTGAGCGAGTGGGCCGAGCGAGTGGGCCGTGCGCGCGTGCGAGGAAAAGAAGAGGGAAGGCGGCCCGGCGCGGAGGGAAAGAGAGAAGAGAGAGAGAGAAAGAGAATGGGCCGAGAATCGGCCCATCAGCAGTTTAAGCCCACGGATTTGAATTTGAATTTATAATTCAAATTCAAAAGCATAGTTATACTTCAAATAAAATCCAAACAAATCCAAATAAAATCCAAATAAAATCCAAATGCCACTCTAATTATATTATCCTTAAATAAAATAATATTTTTGCTAGGATTTAGATGAGAGGAGAATTTGACCTTAGGCAAATTTAAATTGTTGCACATTCATTCAAAAAAATTTTTAAATCCACATTTTTTTAATCAAGCAAATTTTAGGAATGTTACATGCTTACCCTGCGAGATTCTCCATGTACTCCCAGAAACAGCATGCAAAGGCAAAGAACTAGTGCCGAGGCCAGAGGGGCACGTGAAGAATAAAGTCCCATGTTTTCTACGCTGTGTGTTGTTGATTATATTGGTGCCATACTTCCATTAGGTCAGTATTTATAGACATGTATGAATGTTGTGTGTTCTCCTGGTCGGTCAACGTAGAAAGTGTCAGAGAATACATACTCCGTGATCAATTTTCATCCTTGACAGTGATACACCAGCGTATCACTAAGAGATAATGAAGAAAAAGTCCCAAACCGAAGTATCAGGCGAAGTCCACCAATCAATAATCACAGTTATACTTCGTCTTCATCCAAACGCGTTTCACTACAATCATCTGAAGCGTTTGGTTTTGACAAGCTCAAACCATCTAGGCTAAGCTCGAAATCAAGATTAGATATGGTTCATTCACCATCTCTAATTCCTCAAACTGAATGCATATCCCACTGAAGCGCCAAGGTCCAAGTGATACGGGATTAAGGAAACATGTAGTTATTTCGCATTATAGTAGAGCAACGAGCCAACAACTTGGCCTGACTTGTTCCCACGTCAAAAACAAGTGGCCTGTTGTGGTTTGTCATGTGTGTGTGACAATGTAAGCGCGTGCCGCAAAAGAATGTTTCAGGGAGTTGGTAGTTCTGCAGTATTGTAATTTGTAATTTCATCTAAGCTGTTTTATCTTTGCAATGATTTGAATTGGAAGACCATGACCACACATTATATTACATCAATCCGACTGCACCTGGTTAGTGTTACACTCTCTGCCTGAAAATGTAAGGCGTATTTTGTTTACTTAAGACAAGCAAATTTTGGATGCAAAATTTATTACATATTTTGACAAATGATTGGTGTATAAATATAGTCCCTCCGTTTTTCTCTATAAGGCGAAGTCTAACTTGACATGATCTCCCAACTTACACTTTGGTCTTTCATTTATTTTAAATTGTATTGAGTATGATTATAAACCCACTATTGTTAGAGAGTATATTTGATTACAAATCTAACCATATCAAGATTGTATTATAAAATTTAAAAATTATTGATCAAATTATTAATTAAGGGCTGTAAAGTTTGACTATTTATATCACTGCATACTTATAAAGAAGAAAAGGAGTATAACTTTTGGCTGGAAAATTGGTATTGTTGTGGTACTTAAAGTACTAACATGTGATTAAGATTTCATAGAATGACATATCATTGGATTAATCGATACTAAAAAAATTATGTCCTAATAAAATAAGTATTACATTCTGGGTGAAGGTGTACCATTCGTCACATTGCGATTCATCCTGCCTGCCTCATCCAAATACATTCTGCAACAGCAGGATTTCTTAAGAGAAAATAGAAACATGCTAGGATCAATAGACAATAGTCATCATCCTCCAATAATTCCAAAACGCAACAGTTGCAAAAAAAAAAATCAAGAGTGTCGCTAAAATCGGCGATTGTTTGTTCAAGCATACACGCTAGAGCATCCTTAACAGGCATAACCAGCTCCTATCAACCACTGAGGCCATTTCTTTTTCCTCCTCCCCCTCCCCTAATGGTTAACCATCAATTGCACATTTTCAGGTTCGCAAAAAAAAAATGCACATTTTCAGAGGCATATATATCACGTGGAAACTAGATAGTAAGTGTTGAAATCGGATACAGAAGTTGTAAGAAAACTTGAAACAGCCACCATCTCTAGGCGAGGTTATGTTGCGATTTGACATAAAAAGTTCTAGCTCCAAACTCTCGATTCCATTTGGACCCAAGAAGGTCAGTTCAGCCCACAGCTGTGAAAACGAGTTTCATCCCTTCTTATCCGATCAGGAAACCAACTAGGCAAATTCAACCAACAGAAACATGCACGCGCTATCTTCTAAACTTCACTATGTCCTACATCTGACGTCTTGACGTTCTCTGCGAGCTGCACCTTTCTGTAAATACTTTTTGTTTTGTGAAAGTCAAGGATTTGATTTATTCAGTCCAACTAATAGATTTGATTTAGGAGGATGACGATTAATTCATCATCCTAGCAATCTAGCATCATTTATGGTCTAAATCGTGTCACACAGCCATCGCAATGGAGGTTTTCAACAAACACCATCCACTGGTTATTGGCTCGTGACTGGTGAGGACTGAGTGACTGAGGAAATGATGCACTGATGGATTCCACATATGCCAAACAAGAAAGCGATGAGTGAGAAAAAAAAAATGAGCCACCACATTGCTGAACCAAACACATCTTTCATTTCATGGTCTCCCCTGGAGAGGTGGCGGGGCAAACTCTGTTGACCAAAACATCCATGCTTGATTACGTCCGTCATCTACAGTGGTTAGATATACTTTTCATTGTGTACTCTTCTCAAATGGCATCGCTTGATTTAGACCTCCCAACTAATAGATGTGATTCAGTCATGCGAAGACATCATATTAGCCCTTACACTCTCGAGAGGGCAATTGACCGTGACTAAGACATCCATCGTTTCACTCTTACTCCCTCTGTTCCAAATTATTAGTCTTCCTAGCATTTTACTAGATTCATTGAATATGTTATAAATTTAAACAAGTATATATCTAGGTTCATAAAAAATATCATGAATTTAGACACTCAAAATGGCACCCAGGATGACTAATAATTTAGAATGGAGGGAGTATTATTCATCATTATTACCATTTTAGGTCATCAAAAGCTCAATTACGTATGAGTGGGCCTAAAGTTGGCGAACACCAAATTCAATGTAGCCCACAAGTGGAGTCCAGTGGGCCGAATCCTACTAAAAATCGGGTTCACCCAAGCACATGCCTGCTCCCTTCTCTCTCCTCTCGGAACGGGCGATCGAGCTGGAACGGAAGCACCCAGAAACAGAGAAGGCGCGGTTGCCGAGGTCAAGTCGTCTCATTACCTTTCCCCTTCTCCGCCCCCGTCCCTCGCTCGCCTCGCTTTCCGTTCGCCGGCCGCGCCACCCACCAAGGTGAGCTCCTCCCTGCTCTTGCGAGATCAATTCCGTGTTTTCCAGCGTAGAGTTGTGGAGGCTTTGGTGGTGGGCTCCTCCCCCCCGTCTCGTGATTGATCTGTGGTAGGTCGTATTATGCGGTCGTAGTCTCGCCCCGAACCGAGCGGATCTCGCGGTTGTTCGGAGGAATTGATGGGTTATCTTGTTGGGGTGGAGAATTTTTTATCATATTGGCCGATGTTGTGTTCGGGGAGGGGTGCGGATTGCGTTGGCCGGGTCTATTTGAACTCCAGATTGTTCGATCCTGGGGGTGCCTCCCTTAGGGTTTGTGATTCGTTCCGATTCCGTAAATTGATTCTCCGTATTGTGGTGGTTGTTTGGTGTAGCTATCGTCTGACTCAGAGAATGATAGACGATCTGAATTATGTTGAAATTTAGGAACACCCAGGTTGATTTTTCATTTACAGTTGTAGCCTATGAAATTGTGGATATTGACTGATTGAGGATTGGGAGTTTGTCTTAGGGGGAACTAGTTTTAGTAAGGTAGCCTTTGCCCGAGAGTTGAGACATGTTAATGAGCAGAGTTTTGGTCATGGTAATGTGTAGGTCCCAAAGAGAAATTTAATTATTTTGGTACCTTTTGGAACCTCATCCTATATTATTTCATTTGATTAACTATGTGGTTTCTTTCCCTGTCATTGTTCTATATCTTTTTTTCAAGAACACGCTGGAGAGCTACGTGTCTTTGTACAACAACAACAACATAGCCTTTAGTCCCAAGCGAGTTGGGGTAGGCTAGAGATGAAACCCAAGAAACAAAGCTCAAGGCTCAGGCACGTTGATAGCTAGTCTCCAAGCGCTCCTATCGAAAGCTACCTCCTTGAAAATATTCCAACTCCTTAAGGTCTCTGTTTACCGCCTCGTCCCAAGTCAATCTAGGTCTACCTCTACCTCTCTTTATATTATTGGCCCGCCCTAGGACCCCAATACGCACCGGCGCCTCAGGGGGCCTCCATTGGACATGTCCAAACCATCTCAGCCGATGTTGGGTTAATTTCTCCTCAATGGGTGCCACCCCGACCTTCTCCCGAATATATTCATCCTTCTTATGTACCCGCAAGACCATCGCAACATCCGCATCTCTGCTACACTCAGTTGCTGGACATGTCGGCTTTTAGTAGGCCAACATTCCGCCCCGTACAACATCGCCGCTGCGTGTCTTTGTATTAAGAAGAATAAATAAAGTACATATTTTGAAAGTACACACGGGCCTTTAACCGGGCACACGCACACGGCTTACATATTTCAAAGAAGGCAGCTAGTAGAAACAACTACAACGACCGGCGGGGGGGGGGGGGGGGGCTAAAGCTCAGCAGTCAAGCCCGAGGTGTAATCGACCTGGGTGGTCTAGGCCAACCTACTTCGGCGAGACATGATGCTCCTGCCTGGGTCCAGGTCTTAGCGTCTTCAATCACCGTGAGCATGACCTCGTTGATCCTTGGTACCAAGTTGTTGAACACAACCTCATTTCTCACTTTCCAGAGCCTCCAAGACACCAAAATGACCGAGGAATCCATCCCTTTCCTTGCTGTTTTGCTAAGCCCTCTTCGTGATTGTAGCCACCAATCGATGAAGGAATTGCTGGCAACTGTGAGGGCCGGGAGGTTGAGTAGGGTCAACACCTGGTACCAGACTTGCCTAGTGAAACTGCAATTGTGAAAAAGGTGTCACATGTCTCGCGCTCTTGGGCGCACAGGTTACAGGCAGGAGAGTCCTGCAGTCCATGCCTGTGTCTTCGATCTGCTGTCCATAGTCTGCCGTGAGTGGCCTGCCACATGGTGAACTTCACCTTTAGTGGCACCCAACTCTCCCAAAGAGGCTTAACAACTGGGAACCCTGTTGCACCCTGGAAGAACATTCTGTAGGCTGATCTGGTTGAGTAAGTCCCAGATTGTGACCATCGCAAAGTGATAACGTCTTCTCTTCCAGTGACCAGTTCCACTTGGGCTGTGGCGTGCCAGAGATGGACGTACTGCTGGAGGGTCTCAATGGATAGTGTGCCGGAGGGCCTCATTGTTCTATATCTGACCTTAGTTATGAACCCAAGAGCACCCAACATCATTTGACTTCAGTGTCTGCTCAGCCTCATTATTTTTATGCTCTCTAGTTCATTGATCGTTCATATACTAGGTATTATCTTGTTAAATTTGGTCTTATATGTTGTTTCACTATTTGATTCAATATATGTTTCATTTATTGTGAATACTGGTTGGCCTGTATGCCTTGGATATTTGATTATGGAATTGAATAGCACGTTTGATAATTTTAATTTTTAATGCCTTTATGACTCTACATATTTACCCAGTGACTGATTGGAACGGTGTTATGCTTTGCAGCTCATATACATCCAGACTGACTAGTGAAACCCAGTGATCAGTTTGGGGACTAACCAAACTCAACAAGCAAGTTTCATGTCTGATCTCGACGTCCAGCTTCCATCTACTTTTGGTATATATACTCCCCCCTTTTCTGTCAATTTTTGTTGTTATATAGTTGAGAGTCTCTTGAAACATGATAAGCATTTTTATTATGGTGCAACCTGCTCTTGAGGTGATACTGGCACATGTTTTTATTAATGACTAATGAGGCTATCTTCATTCATGGGTTACTGGGGGCTTGATGGACTTTGTTATTTTGGTTTTCTTCCAGAATAAATAAGCTGTACTTTTACTCATGTGTCCAGCCTGAGCACTCTAGAATCCGTTTAGACCCGTTTATAACGCTAAACTCTAGAAGCCTTGAACAGTTGATAACTTGATATGTTTCCTATTTAGACCCGTTTGCGGAGGCAAATGCTGGTGACTCCAGCGCTGGTGCTGGATCAAAGGAGTATGTGCACGTGCGCATTCAGCAGCGCAACGGAAGAAAGAGCTTGACAACTGTTCAAGGCTTGAACAAAGACTACAGCTATAACAAAATCCTGAAGGATCTTAAAAAGGAGTTCTGCTGCAATGGTACTGTAGTCCAGGATCCAGAGCTAGGACAGGTACGAAGTAGCACTCAGCAAATGCTTCCATCAGTTTTTTGTTCTCTTGATATCTGAATGTCAAGCTGATCATTCATATGCCGTATTTAACAGGTCATTCAGCTGCAAGGTGATCAGCGTAAAAATGTTGCTACTTTCCTAGTCCAGGTAAGTTCTATGATGAACCCATCTCTAGTTGTTTAGTTCACATTTCTTAATCTGACAGTGTTGTTTTTTTACCGGTTAGGCTGGAATCGCAAAGAAAGAGAGCATCAAGATTCACGGATTTTAAGCAGCAACATATAAATGCTTCTGTGGTATCATATGATACCAAGAATTGAAGGTTTCTGAATCTTGGAAGTCTAACCTGTGTATCGTCTGAACCTTTGTGTCGGATTGAGAATTCTATCATTGATGCAAGTCGTCCTTGCAGTATGGTTTGTAAGCATTCCCGGTATGAAAGCATTGTGTGTCGAATAACAAGAGATTGTTGTTTGGATTCGTTTATGGCCTTTCTTGGACGTGCTTCCTGATCTGTGTTTATGGGTTTCGTTTCTCCATTGCATTCTATTCAGTTTTTTGCCGTTGCATTATTATGTTGGTCTGGACTCTGGAATCCTTTGGGGAACATTGCAGGACCTAGCACGCAGAGAGCTCACACTGTCAGCTGATTTCTCAGTTCGCAACAGTAGGCAAGGTGGAAATGCATGACTGGATTGATTGGGCACTGCATCAAGGTTCGAACACCTGCAAGGCTGCAGCTGCATTTCTTCTGCACTCAGCCAACCACCAAAACCTTACAACGAAGGCCTTGACGGCAAGAATCAGACTTGACAAGAGCAAGCTGAAGTTTGTTGGGAACAAACAAAACGCAGATTATGTCAATACACAGCTAGTCTAGATAGATGCCCGTGATCATGGTAACTCGGCGCCGCTAGCCGGTCCCTGCGCTGCCGCCCTCGGTGCTCTGGCCGCACCTGAGGTGGATCTCGTAGCCGCAGGCGATGCACTGGTACGCCCAGCCCAGGCCCTGCTCCTGGCACTCGCAGCAGATGTAGGGCCCTCCCCCGGACTTCTCCGACACGATGTTGAGCTCGTGTCGGTGTCCCCGATGCCGCAGCGACTGCGGGTAATCCTTGGCCGCCTCGTCCTCGGCCTCCTGCAGCAGCCTGATCTGCGCGTCCGTGAACGGGAACGCCATGTCGAAGTAGAGGTTGACCAGGTTCCGGCCGTCGCGCGTCACCGTCTTGCCGTCGGGCCCGACCACCACCAGCGTCGGGATCTCCCGCACGTCGAAGTACCTCGCCAGCGCCCGCGACGGCGCGCCGTCGTAGGGGAGCGCCAGCCACGGCATGTCGCTGCAAGACCGCAGGTAGCCGTCCTGCTCCTTGTCCATGGGCACGTACACGATCTCGAAGTCCTCCGCCTTGCCCTTGAGGCTGCGGTAGATGGCCGCCAGCTTCGCCGTGAACTTCACGCACGGCACGCACTGGTGCGCCGAGAAGTAGAGCCCCACCGTCTTCCCCACCAGGCTCGAGATCGGAACCTGCAGCTCCCCTTGTTAGCCACGGTGAGGCCAACAGCTGGATGATGGTCGACGGGCAATCTATCGTCGATGGAGGATCAATGGCGTGCAATGCCAATGCATCCGAGCTAGCAGGCTTACGTTCTAGAGCACGGTCACTTACCTGTTTGTTGCCACTGTTCACGTACTCTTTCCCGTTGATGGAGAAGAGCTTCTCCAGCGTCTGGGACGCGTACTTGCGCTGATCGTCTGCCTCAAGATCCGCCACTCTCACCGCCGTGAACGGGAACGCCCTTTCGCCGTAGCGGTGCACGAGGTCGGCGGCGTCCGGGTGTATGACCTCGCCATCCGGGGCGAGCACCACCAGGCGCGGGATGCCCTCGACCTGGAACCTCTCGCTGAGGCGCTTCTTGCACTGGAGGTCGCCGAACGGCACGGCCAGCCACGGCATGGTGCGGTGGAACCTCTCGAACGACGGCCGGTCCTCGTCGCACGACACCAGGACCACCTCGAAGCCGGCGCCGCGCTCCTTGAGATGCTGGTACGCAGCGGCCAGCACCGGGGTGAAGGCCTCGCATTTCGGGTACCAGTTTGCAGCGAAGTAGAGGCCGATGATCTTGCCATCGATCTCCGGAAAGTGCACCTGTCAAGAAGGCAATGCATCTTCGATGTTCTGATCATATCATTCATTCATTCATGTGTGCAAGAGAAAAGTGGAGATCGACATGCTGGAGATGGAAAAGTAAAGATAAACAATGACTGCAAGACGAACTGTGACGAGAAAAGAATGGAGGACACATGTCAAAGATAGTAAACGCAAATCTGCACAGTGCGATTCTGATTCTTGTCGTGTGTAGAACTGAGCAGTCCTAAAAGCAAAAGTGCCACGCCAAATGGTGCATGTATTCTGGTTCGGTTTGACGTACAAGTTACAGCAGGAAACTTGGAAGTTGTGGAGAGGTCCCAACATGAACAGCTTTCATATTGATTAAGCAAGGTGTAAAGAAAGATTGTTTTCTAGAACAGAGAAAGATGAGTTTGTACGCATAGATTTGGCACATATGCGCGTGGCACAATTCTGATGAAACTGGCGAACGTCTAGGTAAAGACTCACATCAGTGTTTGAGTGTTAATTAATACCCCTCACCCCTTTTCTGTGAAACCTTGCTAAATTTTAGTTTAGATAGTCTAATGAGGCCTTTAGCTTTGTAGGTTTGTAGAGCAAATGTTTCTCATGGTCCCCTTAGCTGGTACCTTGATTGAGAATTGCACTTCTGATCTTATATTACCTGAAGGGCTTTCAGATTGTCCACCCAACAAGTATGAAAACTTGGAAAGTCACTTCCTTTTTTTAAATAAGGAAAAAGAAAGAAAGATGTGAACCTTCTAGTTGCTTTGGGCTTAATCTAAAGCTTAACCGTACCACTGAGAGAGCCAAGTTTATTACAAAGTGTTAAACTTGAAATTCTGGAGCCCTCCAAAGTAGGGCCTTAATAATTAGCAAGTAGACGGTTATCCTTGTATGCCACACAAAATATGACTACAACACATGCGTGCTTCTGTACTAGCGATCTCCTAGTCCATATATTTTCACCCTTCCATGATCAAATCCTACACGAATCAAGGTCACCCATGGTTTCAAGATACGGAAAGGGAGAGAGATATATCTGTGGACATATTTGATACAGCTTGTAATATTTCTTACTAGCTGTCAGCCTGATGCAGAGAGAAACATCAAGAGGATTGATGGACCTTACTGAAAGGCCAGGTCTCATCAGCTACTAGAAAACAGAGGCTAGCGGAGGCCTGGCGGGAGAGAGAAGAGAAGCAGCAGAAGAAGAACACGAGGTAACTGAGGGAGCACCTCGTTCCCGGAGGGAGAGACCAGCGAGCCCATGGTCAGCACGGAGCGTATGCCTCCTCCACCCTTCGGTGGCGCTTCGTCCACCCCCGCAACTCCAGCCATGTCCGCTTTCCCCGTCCCCGTGCCGGGGCCAACAACAGCAACTGTCCCGAAGGCACACGGAGATATTAGCCGACACCCACCCCTCGCCGATGCCGGACGCCGCCGTGCACTCCGCCTCCGCGAGCCCGTGAGAGAGGCCACAGCAGCCAGCTGATCCCTCTCCTCCACGGTACGCTAGTACTAAACGCTACGCGCCCTCGCCCGGCGCCACAGATATAAATGGCCAATGCCCCGCGGAACTTTGGCCTGGGCGTCCCCGTCATTTCGGGCGCTCTCGGCCGTCGCTGTAGGCGCCGGGTCGTAGACAAAACCGCATCGGTGCCTTTCGGACGAGTTGGCACGGGCACAGGGGCGAGGGGGCACCCTGGCGTTGGCGCAGGTGTCAGCTGGGGGGAGGCGGAGCGATGGCTGAGGCGGGGCCGGGACGGAACGGAACCCACCTTTTCGGCGTGCGGAGGCCGGCCGGGGGGTACGTGGGGGTGCTGGAGCGGGCTGCGCCTGCCCGTCCGGTGGCTCTGGGTTTGCGGCATGGGCATGGCCAACAACGTGTGCCGCCGCCGTGGCGCGGCGGGCTTGGTGGTTACCGCGGTTAGTCTTCTCGCCTCTCGCGGCGTAGTGTGGCGTGGCGTGGGACTGTGGGTGGACGCGCGGCGAGACAACCGCCGTGCGTGGCGAGCACGGTCGCGTAGGGTGGTCCTGGTCCGCCGTGGGGGCAACAAAAGTAAGGAGGGTGACTGAAAGAAGATCGTCGTCGAGGTTGGCGAGATTCTCGGGTCGCCGCTCGCCACCCGTGGGGAATCAACGTGTGCTTGCCAGCACCCAGCAGCCGAGCAGCGTAGGGGACGCAGCACAGCATAACATCTTTTAGCACCCCCCGTGCCTGGGCACCTGGCCGTCTCGTCGGGTGCGCGTGCATACGTGACGCCTTTTTCTATAGCAGTATAGCGTGAGCGGCACGGGCCTTTGCCGGCGGCGGGGCTGCTCGATCCGCCGCAACCAAGAACTCCAGTCAGATGTGCGTGTCCTTGTCGCGAACCGACGGCATCAGCCGGAAGAAACCTCTGGGTCCTTTTCCCCTGGGGGCCGTCGGGGCATTACATCAACCGGCCCACCACTAACCTTATTACGCCGGCCCAAACTCCTGCCTCCAGGGAGACAAGAAATCCCCCAAAACGCTTCAACACGCCGCCGATCGATGCAACATCGACATGGAGCTCGGGAGGAAGAAGATGATCGTTGCGTTCAATTCGCGGTCGTGCACGATATGATGACGATGCTGACGAGACATGCTTCACATCGGTTGACCGACAAGGAGGAAACGTCCATTCCAGTGCCCTCGGTATCGTTAACTAGCTTTAAGCCTGGATGATTAGCTGAAAATAAGGCGGGAATAGATGAGAATGGGACTAGGATGGTCGTAGCTTTCTGCTACCACGTCTCACGGTGCATGATTAGTGCCCGTTTCTGATAGACTGATAGATTCGGTTGCATCTGAAGCAATGATTCAACGCGAATCGCATTGGCCGGGAGACTTGTTTTTAGCTGCCTCTGCAGTCCGGGTACACGTTGTCCCGATCCTGCCAGCCGTCTCTTGCAGGGAAGAGACAGCAGAGGTATCTCTATTTCCTCTCGAGTATTCTCCAGTATACGTCGATACCCCTCTTAACCGAAACGTTGCTGTTTCTTTTCTTTTTTATAAAAAAATCCCTGACGTGCAGATCATTTGGTTGGATATGCATGCCCTCACAAAGTGGTTTAGGCCGCTCTGCAACCTGTCATGATGACAGTGGCATTCAAAGGATCATTCCCTCCTCCTTTGGCCGTCAAAGTGAGCCACGCAACTCCCATACTAGCACGGCAACACGTCAATACACGACAGTTAACCGGTTCACGAACTACTCGCGGATAGACAGATAGATGGATAGACAAGATGCATACTCCAATCATCCAGGTGGCGCTCCTCCTGCTCCCCACACTTGTCGCTTACACCCAGAACGAGCACACACGATGAACTCTTGTTGTGGAGCCTACTAAGGTTGGCGGGACCTCACCTGCCCCACCAACCAGAAGGGGCACGTCAGCACTTGGTACCCCGTCCGTCCTTCGCGCAGCCACGGCCGACGGCTCAGGGGGCGACGCGCGACGCGATCACGCGAGTTGGCTGGTACAGTAGAAGTAGAACTGTAGAAACATGGCGGGCAACGGCCGGACCCATCGCCTTCGCCAAGGCGCCGCGCTGGCCTGGAGGGGCCCAGACGGAACGTTCACCGTCTGGTGAGCTGAGCTCTCGTGTGCGTCAGCTCGTGATGAGCCGCTGCGCTTGCCTGCGCCGGGACCGCTGTTCGCGCCAACGCCAACGTCGCCAAGTCTGGCGCAGCTTGTTTCTTACCTTTTCCGTCCTCTTTTTCCCGGCGGAGACAGGTGTGTGGCGCGTGCTCGGCCAGGCGTGGGGAGGTGAGGTGAGACGAGATGAACTGATGCGATGCGATGCTCATCTGCTCGGGCGTCCCCGGATGTTCCACGGCACGGGAAGAGGTCGGGAGATGATGATGGGGCAGTCGTAATTCCGGCGAGGCGTGGACAGGCCGGACCTTTCGTAAAGGCGTATGAATCATGTGTGCTCTCGGCGCTATGATCATGACTCGTCGACAGGTGGAGCGGTAAACCACGATAGGCGTGTGCGGCTGACTAACCCACTGCTCGATCACGGTTCCTATTTTTCGGAGCTCGTAGGATATTTTTGGTGCTCAGAAAACAATTTCTGTGGCGATGGTTAAGTTGGTATGAAACTCTGAAATCAATCGCTTTCTGCCGCTTCTAGAGTCTGTTGTTGTGGTCAGAAGCTTTTGTGCGCATCCTATTCGTATGAATCCTTTCGCATGAACCATTATATTCCTTGTCAATCGTCAGTACTAATGCGCTTTTTACCCCTAGAGGAGTGCGCTTGGCTTCGTAGTGTGCCTTGTCACTTTTCAGATGCCCGGGCTTGGCTTGCAGCCAGCAATTTCGCAGCAGGAATGCCCTGAACAATTTCCCACCGTAACGCACCATACCCATCAGCATTAATACCAGTGGCCTATCTGGTTCTAGCCTCAGCTTTGCGTGGTTGGGGCGGGATGTCTAAGCTGAGCTCAGAGGGGGGAAAATGGTGATGGTTATGTTAGATTGAACACTGACATCGTTTTCTGTTCCTTCTAGAGTTTCTTTTTTCTCCCCAGTGCGCTCCATATTCTTTTTCATTTTGTGTGCGCCACTATATTCCTAGTCAGACTCGGTACTAATGCGCTTTGACTTCGTAGTCTGCTTTGTTGCTATCAACATTTTCAGGTGCGAGGTTTCGAAGCACCCATGGGGACAAATGATCTGTTTGGTTCTCACAGCAGTTTGCCAGAATTGTGGCAGGAAAATTTCCTGCCAAAATTTGCCATATAGTAGCGTGAACACTTTTGGCAGAAAACGGCCATGGCGTGGTAAGCAACGAAAGGGGTTTCACAGTACTGCGCAGGTGATTGGACCGTACAGGGTCAACAAACGAGGGATGAATATATGCACATGATGACATAACATTGTCCTGCACTTTCTGTGATAGAATGGACACTGTTTTTTCAGTACAAAACGGATCTTATGAAGGAAACAAATGAAGATATCGATTAGTGTATGCATTGTCTATTGATTAAAATACTCTACACAGTACAGTCGTGATTACACCGGGCTAACAATTTCATTTAGGTGGGCCGTCAGCCATCAATCAGGTGTGATCAAATTATAACACCCAGTTGCCAGCCGGTGCTGCGACAATCCCTCTCGCGGAGCGCTGCTGCTCCAGCTGAAGCAGCCCCACGAGCAGAGGCATCATGATATCCTGTTTCCATCCGAATGTGAACGGCTAACCATGATATCTATATCTTCTGCTTCAACGCTTGACGCAGTTGGACCTTACTGCCGTCAATCTTTGACTCCAGAAGCTTGGGCTTGAAGCTGTGCTTCTGCACTCCTCGGGGCCATTCAATGCATCCTTTTATGGCTCGAACAATGTCTGGGTTTAGCAGGTCTGGTCTCCATTGCCCTGCACTTTGCGGACTGTCATACACTTCACCATCCTTCAGATCGGGAGATTCAGTAACATTTGACATCCTGGCATTTGATAATCTACCATTGACTATATTGGATCCCATTTTCTTTTGGTCAACACTGTTTGCTGATCTCCAGAGTCCAGCGAATGACCTTTTATTCCGAGACCTCCTTGTTGTTGTTGAACAAACTTCACTGATCTCACTATGTGCCTGATCATTGTCACAGTTTTCATCCCAATCAGTCCCACACACTGAGGCATCGTTTGCTCCACAGAAGCCATTTACAGACGGTTCACTTCCCCCTGGTGAATTACTAGAGCCATTCTCCTCAACTTGGCTTACTGTTTCCCATCCACTATCATCTTCGGCCTCCTCATTACAGGTGCGAGACTGATTGCAATACCTGCTTTCTTGATTCTCCAAGAACATGTCAGCTTCTGGGCTAACTGTATGGGCTTTCGATGCACAGCTCTTGGGCCTATTTCCGTTACATTGCACAATCACCTTCTCAGCAGTATCTTCCCTTTGCTTTAGTTCTTCGAATACAGCAAAAATGTCCTCTGAAGGAGGTGGGGGTTTGTAAGAAAATTCCTTGACACCATTGATCTTAGTAGAGCAGATTGCTTCCCTGAGTCTTTCAGCTTCGCTTAGTGTTCTTTTTTCCAGATTACTGCCTTGTTGGGAACAAAGCAAATCCTCAAGTTCATCCTGAAGTTTGTTCAGCTGAGAATACTTATTCTCAAGTGTCAACTTTGCATCAACAAGCTTCATTTGCACTCTCTCTTCACGCCAAACCTCAGCCAACTGAAGCATCTTCTTCTCTTCCTCCAATTCACCTCTGATCTTCATTGATTCAGTTCTCATAGCTTCAACCTCAGCTTTATCTTCTGCAATCTCCTTTGCTAATTCATCACAAACCTCTTCCATGAGCATCCGAGCCTTCCTCTCCTTCTCATAATCTTGCAGATAACGCTTCGCAGCAAACTTCATTTCAGACAGATCATTGAGCAGTTTGGAATTCATCATGTCTGCCCGCTGTCTCTGTTTCCTCTCCCGGTTGAGTTCCTCTTTAACAGCATCTAAAATGTGGTGAACCTTACCGTGCTCCCTACTCTTCCAGGATGCCTTTTCCTCAGCGAGATTCTTCACCAAATGATCAAGCTGCTTCTTTGTAGACCGACACTCTGCTTCAAGCTCATGAATCCGGTCCTGAGCCACCATAAGCTCCTCTTTTAGTGAATAGATTTCTCCACCAGCATCCCTCAGATTGTGTTCTGTGTAATCAAAGTCCACACCACGGGAAGCTTTCCTGGATTGATGGCTCCACTTTGTTGCCATTTCTGGTTCAATTTGACGCACTGCAGAATGAGCTTCCACCTATTTGTAGTAAACATACATGTGTCAGATCAAACAGGGTTTTGTAAAGATCCTACAATGGAAATTTTCCTTCAGAACATAAGTCAGGTACCTCATGTGGGACATTGTTAACAGTCCTATTCCCTGCCCTGCCCTGGATAACTGCTTTGTATTGCTGACAATGGTCAGGCGTGTGTGGGCGCTTTGTACTGGACTGCAGTTTCCAACAGCACGAATTATGATGACAATAAAACAATGGCAAGATTTACTTATTATGGCATACGTGTTCGAGAAAAAAACTTATTATGACATAGAATGTCAGACGGGGTAAAGCAACAAACAACAGTAGAAGCTGAACCATTGCTGACTAAGTATCCTCTAAGCCTTCAGTAAACTTTCCTTAAAATGGGAAACTGCCTTCATCAAGCAAATAGAATGAAAATTTACAAGGGCTATCTAGCGACCACAGAAACACAAAAGCTAAACGTCAAAATCAATGGCCTGATTAACAAAGATAGGCAAAATGGACTGAACCAAAAATTGAATTAACTAGATCTAGTGTGAGGCAAACTATGACAATTTTGTCCTCGTACAAACAGAAAAGCATGATCCTAAAAGAGTCAACTTCATATTAGCATCTACAAGCAGATTTCAATGCAGTGACAACTAAAAAGTATGCACAGCAACAATGAGTACCCCAAAACACCTAGTCTGTAAGGATGATCCAAAAATCAATACCATAGGTTATTAGATTATCCTGAAAAATAATCCCCCCAACTAATGGGCCTAGATACAATGTAACATTTTGGATACCTAATTTTATGCCAAACATAATGTGTCCAAATAAGTTGACTTTATAAGATCGAAATTGTACATCACAAATGCACAAACATAAGCATTTTGCTCTAATTCTGAAGCACACACAAATACACAATAAGGTTTCTATAACATTGGAAAACTCTAATGCTAGTTTAAACAAAGCATTAGTAGTTGAGAGCAATACCTAAACAGATTGACGACTGACAACTAAATGGTCCAAAAAGCACAAACGCATACAGCTTTAGCAAGAGAAGCACTGAAGCAGAATTGGTGTACCAGACACAGTCAAACCCCCAACAAGTTCGATACCGACATTTCTCCAAAACTAAACAAAAAATGATGAGCTATGTGCCAAAAATGTCACCGCCGACACCGGCCGCTCTACCAAAAGCATCGCCATCTACAACCCTAGAACACAACGATCTCGATACTGAAGCACTGGATTCACAGAGATCTCGCAGCAATGCTCACCTCAGCCCTCCGTCGCGCCTTCCCGGGCGGTGGCGGCGGCGCCTGCAGTGGCTGCATTCGCCACAGCGCCGCGGCGATCTCCCTCACCGACAGGGCCGCGCCCGCGCCCGGGCCGGGACGTGAGGCGGGGCGAGCGCCCGCGTCGCCGGAGCCCAGGGGCCACCGGACCGGCGGGGTATCCGGTGGGGGTTGCGGCGGCGGCGTCGGCGGGGCGGCCCCGCGGCGGGCGGCCGCGAGGGAGGGGCTCTGGACGCGGACCCGGCGGGCGCGGCGGCGGGAGGCGGACCCGGGCCTCGGGGGCGTGGCGGCTGCGGCCTGCGGCTCGGGGTCGGCCGGAGGCGGCGGGCGGCGGGCGCGGTGGCTGGCGGGGCGCGCCATGGACGGACGCTGCCGGCTCGGCCAGCGGATGGGTGGCCGAGGTGGTGGTGGTGGTCGCAGGGGGGCAGTGGCACTCGTCGTGAATACCGGAAGCGCGGGTATGAGCTGTAGTGTAGCCTGTGGGGTGAGGTGTGGGGGCGCGTGGTGAGATCTGAGTATCCGACGCGGCGGCGACGCCCGCTGGTGGCGTGGCGGGGCGAGTACTGTGACTAGTGTAACGCTCCAACAGGGGGTAAAACAAAAGCGGATCGTGTCCGCCGTTGGATCCGTGGATTTCACGCCTTCCAGTGGCTTTCAGCATGAGCTCGTGACCTCATTTGCGAATCGAGAGAAGTAACGAGTCTTGGAGCTCAGGACATCGTGTATTTCTTCATTAATTAATAAATTCTTGATTTGGTTCCATTTCGACTTTATGTCTAGTTTGGCAAAAGTTGTCACGCGATTGTTTAAAAAAAATGCCACACTATGGAGACTTCATACAGAGTCCAAACATGAAGGGCCCCTTTGGATTGGAGGATAGGAAAAACATAGGAATTGAGGTGTCAAGTTGGAGCCGGCGTGCGCCGTGAGAGTTCATTAGCATGTTCGATTCAGAAAAAAAAAATGTACGTGCAGCACCAGAAAACGACCTACCTCACTCAGACGCACCGCTTCCCCTGAATTATCTCGCAACAAAGAGTCAGAAAGCACGGCACATCGATGACCAGATGCCCAGAGTGCCAGTCTGCCATGCACGGTCCAGGAGCCTAGCATCACTTGATGCATCTGGCTCGTGGCGTAAACGTACGATCAAAAAGCCAGCAGTAATCATCAAAGCACCCTCCATCATGGCTGAAGCGACTCCAAAAGGCAAACGCCTGTCATCAACGATCGGCGCTGTTCATGCACGGCGTGCTGTTTGCTTTTAATAGTGGGGAAGAAAAGACCGGCGTGAAATTGATGTCCCGGTCCGTGGACGATGCACGGCTGCTCTCAGCTTGCATGTACTACAAAACGATAGATTGAGGGTGAGTTTAGATTCGGAGAAGAAAACTGTTGATCGTGTTAGGAAACATGTTCTTTGAGTGGAAGGAATAGAATGAATAGAGAAAAGTTGGATGAATAGTGTTTTTTTATGGGAGTGGTGGGAACTGAACGCACCTTGAAACAGGCGCCGGGCTGCCGGTAAAAAATCCCATCGAGTCGCGCCAAACATGATGGACCAGGTTAACGCGCGACACGTCGCGCGTTCGGTTAGCACGCGACCCTCTCTGCTCCAACCAGGTGGACGACGGTGCACGAGGAGATCCGCATTCAGACAGCGCTCACGACCCCACCACGTCGGAACTAGGTGGACGCTAGTGACCCCACCCTTCTTCGCTCCCCGCAAGAACAGCGATGTCCCCATGCTCCCCTCCCTCCTCGAATAAATTCCGTGAAATCAGGCTAGCGGGTGCCCGTGCTTCTTCAACCTCTGTTCCCTTCTCCTATGTTTGTCCAACCTTCGTGTGGCAACTTATGCTTGAATTAAGTGGCAACTCGTGTGTCGCTCGTGTGGCAACTTATGTTTGAATTGAGTGGCAACTCGTAGGTCGCTCATGTGGCAACTTATTCGTGGCGCGCATAGCACCCAGGTGTCTAGCAGAATCAATGTTGTATATGCTACCACGCAAGTTCTATGGAGCACATAAAAGGGAAGATGTTTTTTTTTTGTGTAAGCAGAAACCTACAACACAGGTTGCACGTTATATGCTAAATAGCAATCAACACATACGGTGCCATAAGGATAATGAAGAAGTTGTTCTCTGCTAAAATAGAAATCGCAGTAATACATGAGTTTTCGTAAGGGGACACTGAAGTTGTTATGTGTCGAGTAGCAAAGTAACACATAAGTTGTCATAAGGACCCCGAAGAAGTTTCACCCCTGGTTCCGACGGTCAAAAAAAATACACGCGAACCACTGGGCTGCAATTACGTGCTCGCGTGGGAGGGGCGCGGGCCATGCAGCGCTCGTGTGAGGGCGTGGGCCGTGCACCTGCGTGGGCGCGCGGGCCGCATGGGGAGCACGGGCGCGGGCCAAACCGGTCGCGCGCGACCCCGTTAGACTTTGGAAAAAGTTCTCCCTCAACTTTTGCCCAAGTCTGGTTTAGATCCATGAACTATAAAACCGGGTAAAACACGTCCCTCAACTTTTAAAACCGTCTATATTACGTCCCTCAGCGGTTTTAGACGGTTGTTTGCTACAGTAACCGTGGGTTCGCTACAGTTACTGCAGCTTTCCATTTTCTTTTATTTATTTAATTTCACTAAATATTTGAAAAATTATAGTAAATCGCTAATTTTACAAAAATTTGTTGCACCAATTTATAGATGCAGTTTATACTATTTCCAGACGAGCATAGATCTAAAGGTGCAACAAAAATTTTGTACTACAACAGACCATAATATATATTCAGTGTGTAGATCTACTCATATAGAGTCCAATAAAATTAGAGTTTTTATTTTATGATTTTTATGTGATTTACTATAATTTTTCAAATATTTAGTACAATTAATAAATAAAAGAAAATGCAAAGCTGCAGTAACTGTAGCAAACCCACGGTTATTGTAGCAAAACAACCGTCTAAAACCGCTGAAGGACGTAATATAGACAGTTTTAAAAGTTGAGGGACACGTCTTACCCGGTTTTATAGTTCAGGGACCTAAACCGGACTTGACAAAAGTTGAGGGACCTCAATAGGACTTTTTCCTTAGACTTTTCGTTACGGGAACCGGTGAGTGGTGACGTGCGTACACACCTGTTTGATTCCAATCTCCCCTTACGATCCGTGGCCAATTCCGAGGCCAGGGAAGCTGGCCACGTCGCCGGCTTCCCTCGGCCGTCGGATCAACCGGACGGAGGGCCGAGATTGAGCCATTTCTCGGCATTTTAAAAAAAGACCTTGGGTTCTACGGAAATAGAACCCGCCGTCCACCTCCTCTCACATGCAATTTTATAGAAAAGCCCTCGACTTTCCGCCAAATCAACCCGCACTCCACCCCCAACCGGCTAGAGAACATTTTAAAAAAAAACCCAAACTTTTATAAAATCAACCAGCCGTCCTTTTCTCTCTCAGGATTTTTTTTTGCAAAAGCCATCGGATTCAACTTAAATTACACAATAGTTTATTCTATTCGTTACTTTCACACAAGGAACATTTTATGTACAATTCGACTACCAAAACGCGTTCGTACAAAAATATATCCAACATAAACTTTGTTTATACTTTCAAAACCTACAACTTTACTACATACACATTCATGCAAATGTTTACGTACTATCCATCGTACCTACGATTTGATATCGAAATATCCTCAAACCAAGAAGTTTTTAATAAAAAACAATTGAAAAATAAAATCTGTCTTTGGTGTGCAACAAAAATTTTAATTCTAAGCATTCCCACTAACCCCTCAACTTCTATTAAATTTATATACGTGCGCAAATGATTACATGACATCAGTTGCATACGATTTGGACACCAAAACATCTTTAAATTTTAAAATATTAAATATAAGCACCTCAAAATTAAAAATCAATGAACATACTATAAATCAATATAAATCAAACTTAAAGAAACTGGACTCACTTTCCAATTCTCGCATTATAGCTTACATCAGACCATTAAAATGAATTTAAAAATCAACAAATGTATTGTACAACAAACTTAAAATAAATTGGATTCACTTTAAAATTAGCCCAAAACATATTTAAACTAATAATTTTTCAACATAAAAGCTACACAAATATCAAAATCTACAAAATTCATACATACCAAATAAAATTCAATGCTTATATCCAATTTTCTTCCGCAAATTTACAATCCAACAAAAACTATACTTCAAAACAAAATATTAAAGAAAAAAAACGTATTACGGGTTACATCTATTGGCCATGCGCGGCAACGCCGCGCGCTTTTCTAGTTTTCCTTATATACACGGACTATGGTGCAAAGGAAGTGGCCGGCCCATGTGCTGTTGGACAAACATCAACGCTGCTGTATTTCAGCCCATTAGAGACCCACAATTCGTTTTTGGGCTAAATTACCGGCTCTCCGATCGTCCCCCGGACGGAGCAACGCAACAAGATGATTGATGGTGGATTTGGATCTCTAGCTAAGATAGGCCCAGGACTTTTAACCCATTTTACCATCCTGGGCCTCGTTTGCTACCCCGGTAACTGAGGTGAATTAGAGAGCAGACAGCAGAGAGCACCCCACCTCAAAAAAAAAAAAAAAGAAGAAGGGGGGGACAGAGGAGAGAGCACACGAGATGAAGGGTGAACGTGAACCAGAGCATGATTCGGGTCAATGGCAGAATCTGACCAGGCGAAGGCATCCCGGAGATTCCACTGGCACCACGTCGTTCACACACAAACAAAGCGGAATCGGCTATTGGTCCTCACCGCTTTCTTCAACGTCTCCGCACGCTTGCGGAAATGCGATGTGTTCAAGCTTGATGGCAAAGGCTCGAGGACCCAGAGGCATTGTGCTGTGTTTAGTTGAGGAATGAGTTAAGTTTTTTTAGATGAATAGTATGTTGGGAAGCGTGTTCTTTGAGGAGGATGAATAGAAAAAACTTAGTTGAATAAGTACTTATTGGTGGAACTAAACACAGCACAAGATCGCGGTTAGGTTATCCATGCACATCACCTCACCTGCCTGCAGGTCCGGGACCCGGGCAACGACAACGAGTTGCCCAGGCGTTGCCTGCCAAGAAATTCTGAGCTCCCATGGAGTCGACGACCCCTTCTTTTAGCTCCTGTTGGCCTCTCCGGATGTGTTCGAACAAGTAGTTGGTGATGCTCGCGATCATGGTTCCTGATTTTAGCATTGAAAACGTTAACATAACCTGGACTAATCAAGGAGTCATGCGAAAAAGAAATATCTTTAGTAGAGGCGACCGAACCGATTCGGTAATGGTAGGCAATGGTGGCTCTAATAACGCTTGAATCGATCCACACGTGCGCCCGATGTGTTCTGGAGGATTTCCATTCCTGAAGGATTTTGTTGACTGCGACCTTTCGCAAGACGCTGCCAAAATACCATAGAAATACAGAACAGGTGCCGCAAACAAATGCTATAAACGTGAAAAGCGTGCTCGTGGAGTGCAGGAACTGAGCGCCCGGCAATTTGTACCGTCGGTTCTGTCTTCGATGGAATAGTCTATTGTGAAATCAAGGCATGTTTTTAACAAAACCTTCTAGGCAACAAGCTGACGACTAGTAGGGTGAGTTCAGAACTGGCAGAAAAAAAAAAGATGAGGCCTTCATTTTGGGAACAAAAAACAAAGAAAAAAATTGAGTTTAC
The DNA here is from genome assembly GCA_015342445.1 of Digitaria exilis. Taxonomy (NCBI): domain Eukaryota; kingdom Viridiplantae; phylum Streptophyta; class Magnoliopsida; order Poales; family Poaceae; genus Digitaria; species Digitaria exilis. The sequence goes on from JACEFO010000520.1 coordinate 77,836, forward strand.
TAAGTTAATCCTACTTCTGCCTAATCATGCGCCGAAGAGCTCCAGCTCCAAGGGAACATTTTAGAGTTCAAATCGCGCAGGACAGCAGGTACAAAACACGGGCTTCACCAAATCGTTCAGCTAACAGTCTTATTCTACTCCTTGTCTCTGTAACTATAAAGAGGATCATAGAACGGCGCAGCTCCAAACGCTTTTGCTACCTAACAGGTGTCATGTTTGTTCAGTCCGAATGTCTAGGCTTCATCTTCTTTTTTATTTTTTTTAAGAAAACATTTTTTGAATGGGTGGTCACCAGTGCCGATCAAAATGATGTCACTGTAAAGCTGGATCGCGATGCGACCATTTGTGAATCATCTGAAAATGATGCTTGCTTTAGTTTATGTCGGGCAGCATGAGTGATGCAAGGAGTGACGCTGGATTCCATTCCACTGCGTGGATCACAATTGGTTCATGGTAACCTTTAATAACTTTTTCTGCGCCTGTGGTTATGTTTTTCGTCATAAACGACGCATCATTTTTGCACCGATTATGGAGAAATTTAGCCTCCCATTTCCGCGCACCATGTTTAATTTAACATTGCCCAAAGTTGCAGAATTTTGTTAGAGTAGTGATCTCGGTTAGAAGGCAATTTGGTTGTTATACCTAGTCGACCAAACAAAATTGTTCTCTACTGTCTTCTATTCTTCCATGTGCCTTTCCAATTGTGATCGGTCTGTCTTTCGGTGAAAGATGAGTATCATAACGTCAGTATCTCTTTTCCCCATTTTTCAATGGCGTATTATACTACTCGATCCAAGTTTCAGAGATGGCAGCAGAACGTGCCGCATCCTCTGCATTTTGGATTCCCGTAAAGCGGTAATGTCATTTTCATGATCTTGAGTGCCCGAACAAAGAACCATCAGCCATTCGGTCCGGCATCTGCCGCTGCCTTGCCGGTTCTGACTAGGTGTGCTTGTATTGTACGGGGTTACCCTCAGACTGAGCCAGAGAGGTTTCACCGTCATAAGTACCACGAGGCATCAGTCGCACGGGCCTCTGAGTTTGCAAGCGCTGGAGCGAGAGCTGTGGTTCACAAGCAACAATTTGGAGGCGCCATCACCGTCGCGCTTGTCAAGAGACGGGATCAGAATCAGTCCGCACGCAGAATTCGAAAAAGTCGTGTGCTGTACCGATATTCCGGCGTCTTCAGGCATCTGGTTTACTAACCAGAATGGTACGGAGTTAATGGGGTCACGACACGCTAAAAGCGACTAACCACATGGACGTTAAGCGGTTCACCAGGTTGAGATATTCCGTTCACATCCACTGCCTTGCCATCGATCGATTCCGTTCAGTTTACTCTGCGTTCCAACTTCATTATACTGTTTTCAGTTGTCTGGATAAGCAACTGAAGAAATCTGAACATCAATTTTGTGGCAGCATAACAAGGGATTCAGACCTGTATATTACAATTACAATTACAATGTCAAGACATAGGCCGGTAAAGGAGCTGGGCACTTTCAATGTTCTGGGGCACCAAAGCCGTCGTCTGACGCGAACTGAGCTCTAGCTCAGCTGACAAGGTTTCTTATGGTGGAACCAGCCCACCAAGGTTCGAGTCCTCGACTCGGCACTGGTGCTCGCATTTTTCTGGATTTATTCCAGGATTTAACCGGCGTTATTCTTTCAGTGGTAGGCGACGTGCCCGTCGATAGCGAGGCGCCTGTGGTGACTTCGTCAATTTAGAAGATTTGCCGGCCCAGTCTTTCGGAGGTGCTCATAGAGGGGTAGGGTTGCGTGGGTATGTTTGTAGAGGCAGTGTGCGTACGTGTATATGAGTGTGCGTGTGTGATTCGAAGAAAAAAAAGCCGTCGTCTGACATCAGGTCGCCTGTGCAAAGTTTTCCTCTCGAACAAGTGCACCCCAACTTCCATTCATGCGCAACAGAAAGCGCCGGGGTTGCTGAGTCCACCAGGCTGCTAGACGTGCAAGAGGCGTAACGGAGGAAGGACACATCTGGAGAGCACCAAAGTGCGCAGCGCACCATGGCAGATTGGCAGTCACCGGCTCTTGCCGCACAAGCTAGCTTGTGAGAGCTTGGCTTTCCCGACGGTTTCCTGCCGTCCACCGTGGGACGGTATGAGAGAACTCCAGCACGTCTTTCTTTCTTGCAGAGCAGCACCACCGGACTACCGGAGCGACATGGAGAGTAACCTTTTTCATGTGCATGCCTCGCCGCCCATGACTACTTTGCTGGGCCAAAGACTCTGCTCTCCACTGCCCCGACCCGAAACACACTTGCCAGTCGTCACGGAAGATCTCTGTGGGTGCAGCACGAGAAACCCTGCCTGCGGAGCTGCAGATGTCATGGAATACGTGCAAGTAGAGAGCCTCGTGAACCATGCAAATGCAATGCAATGACCCTGGCAGCGGCCCAACTTGGTATTTTGGCTGCGCCAAGTGGCAGCAGCTAGCGTGATCCTTTGCATGTGGGCTCGTGATGCTCGCCCCTAGTTTCGTTCCCGCAACCGCAATCATCCAAGTCAACTGGTCCCTGACGTACGCCGCGGCCGGTAACTGCTGGCGGCGTGCTCGGCCGAGCTGGAAGGATCTGCCAGTTGCCCAGTTCATCCTGCAATCCAGCCGGCCGCTACTAAAAATGCCTCGCGTTGCAATGGCGTCACACGGAACAGGGACGCCGACATTTACGTCTCACCGATCGAGCGCGAGAAGAACCAATAGCCGGTAGGCCCTAGTCTAGTTGGCGAACCTGACAGTTTCCTCCCTGGGGTACCTTACCTGCTGCACAGGTACAACGCTAGGTCGCGGTCCCTCCTGGTTAGTTCGCCAGTCGGTTTCTCGGTTCTGGTAGAAGGCTCTGGCAGGACAATACACTCCGTAGGGGGTTAGGTCAGGCGGTACGTGATACAATACGCAGATCGCATCGTCCGATCCTTGGATACATCTGAAACCGCGAGGCGAGATCGGTCGTTGCAATCTCATACTATAAGGATGTTTTAATGGAGCAATTATGGTTAACTATAATCTAGTCTAATCTAATGAAAAGCACGGGCCGCGTTGTGCATCCACATACAGCTAGCTTCTACATGGGACATTGGCGGACCTTCATGGCTAAGTCACCAAAGACACCAAGCGAACGTGTCCCCAACATGCACCGCCACGGCTGCGCTGTTTAGCCAATCAAAAAGTCTACTCTACTTACTACTCGGACGACGCACATGCTAATGCACACGGTGCATCGCGTCGATCCCGAACGGCCATCGACGAACTAGCTACTACTGGCAGAGATAGAGTAGCGCACCGCGCGCGGTTGCCGCCGCCAGCCCGCCACCGAGACAGGAACCGGCAGGTGCAACGACCTGCAGGCTGCAGCGATCACGCGGCTACGGCACCGCACCGTGGCCATGCGCTGTCTGTCTGTCCCGGCCGCGGCTAAGCATCAGGGTGGTGGTGGCGCCGTGTCACCCCACCCTCGTGCCGCGCCCGTGCCCCGCTGGGGGAATCCCCCTGGAAAAGCCGCGTTCCCACCGCGACCGCCCGGCCCGGCGCGGGGGTCCCTGTCCCGGCCGAGAAGATCCCCCGTGCCACCGCGTTCAGACCGGTGGGCGACCCCACGGCGCCCGCACCACTCGTCGCTTTCCAACTCGGACGTGCCCAGCCACGTCGGATCCCTCTGCGCCGCGAAACGTTGGGTGGGGGTGCGCCACGGCCGGGAACGGTCGCGCGCCTGCCTCCACAAGTCCCCGTTCCCTGAAACTATAAAACCACGCCACCCAACGGAGCCGGTCGCACAAAGACCACATACTCATTCCGAACCAAAGCGCCAGCAGCATCCCAGAGCTAGCAGCAGCGCCGGAGGCAGGAGCAGCGAGACACAGACAAGGGGAACTCCGTGCGCACACGTCGATGGGCAACTGCGCGGTCACGCAGCACGCCGTGACGTCGTGGGCGGACGACGGCGAGTGGGACGACGAGACGTCGCCGGCGGCGGACGCCGGGACGAGCGGGAGGAAGGAGGCCGAGCACGCGGAGGTGACGATCAGGATCACTCGGAAGCAGCTGCAGGAGCTGATGGAGAAGAGGGCAGGCGGCCTCCACGGCCTCAAGAGCCGGAGGGCCGCGGCGGCGCAGCTGCTGGCGGACGTCATGAACGCCGGGCAGGTCTACCACCACGTCAACCACTGCAAGGCGCCGCACTGGAAGCCCGCGCTGCAGAGCATCCCGGAGGCCGTCGAGTCATGATGATACCGTTGGCGTCTTGATTGCCTCCTGGGTGGTTCCTTCCTCTTCGTTTCCGGTTGCTTCTTCGTAGTTGCAGTCTCCGTTCGTATAGATCACACTGCCGGCAGCTTCTTGGGTGTGTCATTCTTTTAGTTCGGATGCAATATGCGACGAACTGTACAGAAGTAGGACTAGTGGTGATAGTACAGGCGTCCGTTTTATATCCACAACAAAACTTGAGAATGAAGTGCGAATTTCATGAAGAATTACCCATGTTTTTACGAAGCAGATCAAACACTTGGGTAGCTAAACTGTGGTCTAAAGTCCTACCTGACTGGTCCCTCTGTTTTCGTATGGTCGTCACCATTTTTTTTAGAGTTAGTTTAAGCGAGCATAGCTGCAGGACCGAATATACTACGGTTGTGTTACCAAAGCGTTCGGCTATGTTTAGTTGCAAAAGATCTTTTCAACTTTCCTATTCATCTCTCTCAGAAAACACGCTTCCCAGAAAAATTTCCCTTCAACTCCCTTCAACTTTCCTATTCATCCCTCTCACAAAACACGCCTCCAAAAAAAGTTCTTTTCTCCTCCAATCAACTAAACACTACCGACTGTAAGTATGAAGATGATGTACGCCGCTTAATTCAAAGGTCATTATTACAGCAGGGAATGTTTATTTACCTTGCTTCACGTAAGAGCCAACAATATATGTATGAAAATTTATAATTTTGGGAGATTGCTTTTTAACATTACTGAGATAATAACCTTATGCATTAGCAATTTAGCATTAGTCTAGCCATCTTTTATGTTGAGGAACGTCTCAGTTACCTGCGTCCATGCTTCTTCAACGTAAATTTCCAGGCACAGGCAGTGCAAAAAGATGAACAAGAGCTAGTTAGGAAACTTCAGTGAAAAAAAAAACACTAGTTAGAAAAAGGGGTCATCTTTTTGGTGAGACTTGACCCAAAGAACCAAATGAAAATGCCCAAATGGCTCATCTCATCATTCTGTCGGGGTCAGGCCACCCTCACTACAGAATGATCCACACATTTCTCAGGTCAAAATTTCACCACTAACTCCGCTCAGTGCTTACAAGAGGATGGGGATAAAAATGGGCGACCCACATTAGCAGTAGGTGGGCACCAACACGTTGACGAAGCGAGGTCCAAATCAAGGTTGCTCGACGTAGCAATCAGCCGATTAAATTCCCAAGGGTGGCCATAGTGTTGCTGTCGTTTTGACCGCGCGCTGGCGTTGCTCTCTGGGCCCCCGCTCTCCAAAGCTCTTGAAGTGGCATTTTCCAGCAATGTGACAACACGTATGTATGTACTCTAACCACTATCGACACGACGTATTTTCGGTGTCCTGAAGCTTCAAGGCTGGTAGTGGTTAACAGATACCGAGCAATTATGAGGCCAAATAAATTTCTCGTGGACTATATAAGAAAATGAAACTATAGTTTCATGGGAAAAATGAAAAGGACAATACAGGACTAGATTGATGCAAGAATGACGTAATAATGCAGTAATAATGTTCCACGCTTCAATAACTTCTCAAAACTATTCCGCGCTTACACTTCTAAGGGCAGGTACAACCGATAGACATCAACCGTCTTTATACTGCTACACAAGCATTTCTATCCTACATGTACTGCAACGAGGACACGTACAACGGCAGTCTTCTGCTGTAGACATGCAAATGTTTTTTTTTTCAAAATCCCCTGCGGCTCTGGCTCCCAAGCAAGCTCGTCGACTCATTCGACTACAGCCGTGGCTCGTTGCCCGATGCGAAACAAAGACCTCCAGCGCCGATGTTTCCTCTCCTGCTGCACTGATCTTGACTAGGCACTGGCCTTGCGTTGCATGATGTGTTCATGCGTGTGTATGCACATGCATTGCATGCGTTTAGCAGTTAGATTAGTGCATGCGTTAGCTCGGGTCATTAGCAGGAGCTAGTAAAGAGAAAAAAAGGAAAGATAAAACATTTAAAAAGAGAAGGAAAAAATAAAGGAAGAAAGATAAAAAATAGAAAGAGATAGAAAAACAGAAAAGAAAATAAATTTATTGTGTATTGTATCATGTATGCAACAAAATAGCTACAAAGATCAAATATGCACTAGATCACCATGATTTGTGTATCAATGGATGCATTAAACATACTGCAAACAGCTAAACCGATAACCCATTGTACAAGTTGTCCGTTCAAGCTGTCTGTTTGTAGAAAAAAGACAGCTGCCGTCTAAACCGTTGTAATTGCCCCTTAGACCAGAAAGAAGCCTCGCCTCAACGACGGCAAAGGCTCATGCTCGCAGGCATAATTGTCGTTGTTTGCTAGGTAAGATGGCATCTCCGGATCAGATGTTAAATGAAAAACGGACCCTCTCGATCGTCTTCGTCTCTTCGATGCACACTGAATCCCCTGGCACCATCTCTTCTCCTCCGGTGCCAGATGCAGGGTGGAGCAGTAGCAGCACGGGCCACGGGAAGCCCCTGCACATATCAGCAACAGGAAAAGATGTGTGCAGCATGAAGAAAAAGCAACTATTTTTGTTTGTTGTGGTTGTAAATTACCTAATTGTTCTAGTTTACTAATTCAATTTATTGGATAGTTTGAAAAAAATATTCTATGTTTATCTTATTTATACACTTGATCTCGTTTGTATCAAAGAGGCAATATATAAAGATTTTATTATTCTTGATCATGGATGCATACATGCCTTCTTTAATAACGTAAGCAACAAAATGACTACAAAAATCAAATTGTATACTAGACCACCATGATTTATGAGTCAAATGATGAATTAAATAATTTGCAGACAACCAAAAAGACAACAACTGTCTAAATTGTTGTACAAGCTGTCTATATGTGACAAAAGATAACGGTTGTCTAGATTGTTCTATATGCCCTAAGGCCTATTCGGTTCCACTCCATTACAGGTGGTTTGTTGGGAAGTCACGTTAGAAATTAATCCCCTTCATTCCACTCTATTCCACCTAGATTGAAGAAAACCAAACAAGCTCTAAATAGGCTTGATATTTAGCTAGGCAGCAATGCCCTCTAGACAAATAGTAGTTCTAATATAATTTCAGCTTGTCAAATAGTCGAATATTTATTTGTATGAATAGATAATGATAACAAAGGTTATCTCCCAATATATTTTGGTGCCCTGAAGCTTCAGAGCTGGTGGTATTTAACAGACGCAGAGCAATGATTAGGTCAAATAAGATTTTGTGGACTTTTATTGTCAGATGAATTATAGGTCTCGTTTCAAAATGATGAATTATAGGTCCATGGAAAAAGAATGAAAGGGGGGCAATGTTCCGTGCTTAAACTTCAAGCATGTCGATAGCATGGATCTTAATATTTAACTAAACACGTTAAACTTCAAGTTTTTTTTGTATGAGCGTGGATATTAATAACAAAGTTATCGTCATCACGAAGTAGTAAAGTGTCAACTGACTCGAGAACAGTTCATAAAAAAAACTACATGTCTTTCGGAAAAAAAACTACATTTGGTGGTGGGGGTGGGGGGGGGGAGGGTTGTTAATTAAGAAGTAGAAACTTTTTTCTTTTTAATGAAAAACCAGTCCCGTAAATCCGATTACGTGAGAAATTGAACCTAGGTCTCCAGGTTGTCACAATACCGCTCGACCCCCTAATCAACTAGGCTAGAAGACCTTTGGTACAACAGTTTATGTAGGATATGAAGCATTTCCTATTGTTGATTGCCTGGTGCCGCGATGATTACATCTGCAGATATGCTGATGTGGGTAATCTGGCTATCTGCATAGATAAGAACGCTCGTGCCCCGTGTGAGAGTTGAAAGCAAATAACTGTATTACTTGCTCCAAATATAAAATCCTTACAAGTCCAACGCTGCAAAGGTACACGTAAGAAAATGTCTGCGATTCCGCACGCATCCTAATCAATGGGCAACAGTTACAATGGAGTTCCAGTGTTAATTAAACTGGGGTGTTGTTCTTAGTGGACTAAGAATTCTTGGTTGTTAGGTTAATCAAGGCTTGAACTAATGGTTCTTGCTTCTTTTTTTTTATGTTGATCAACGTTGTTCATATTCTATCTATGATTCAATTAACCATGGTGACTATTGGCAGCAGTTTAAAGCTCACTTTGTTTGTCAACCCTTGGTTTCAAGGGTGGAGCTAGAAACATTCTAAAAAAAAGGGCGGAGCTAGCAAGGCGAGGAGATGATTAGGGTCTTGTACTCTTGTCTGTAACATGAATGCTGGATATGAGTCATTGACGGCTAAAAACAACAATATTCCACTGTCCTTGGGTTCAATGAGCTTATGATTTACTCGCAAAAAAAATAAAAAAATAATGAGCCTATGATGTATGGCGGCAAGTAATCTTTCGGTCCACATTGCAGATGAAAACCTTTCTGTCTGCTACTCAAAATTCATAATAATGTATAGTATAATTTGGTTGCAAGATACCCAAGGAAAATATTACGAACCGTTCTTATATTCTTGAGAAAAGAGCAAGGCCGACATCAGCGAGAGAAAAGAAAATCATAAAGAGCATGCTCTTTGCAGTTCTCACGATCTTCTTGGTTAAGTGTTCAGCCCATCCTTTGCAAACCCGAAGTTACAGGGTCACTTTGCCGAGTTCGGGGCTGTTGTTCTTATTGGACGAAGAATTCTTAGTTGTTAGGTTAATGAAGCCTTGAACTCATGGATCTTGCTTTTTTTAGGTTGATCAAAGTTGTTCATATTCTATGATTCAATCAAGCAGGGTGACTATTAGCAGCAGTTTGAAGCTCATTTTACTTGTCAACCCTTGGTTTCAAGGGCGGAGCTAGCAAGGCGAGGAGATAATTAGGGTCTTGTTTCGAACATGAATGCTGGATATAAGTCATTGACGGCTAAAAACAACAATCTTCCACTATCCTTGGGTTCAATGAGCCTATGACGTACCCCCCGCAAAATAAAAAACAAATAATGAGCCTATGATGTCTGCTACTCAAAATTCATAATAAATGTGTAATTATCATGTGGGCTGCAAGATACACAAGGAAAATGTTATACGAACCGTTCCAATATTCTGGAGAAAAGAGCAAGGCCGACATCAGCGAGAGAGAAAAGAAAATAATAAAGAGCATGCTCTTCGCATGATCCTCTAGCTAGCTTGGCGAAGTGTTCAGCCCATGCTTTGCAATTTAAAAATTAGAACAAGACATCTGTAGAAAATGGCTGCGGACACGGCTGCTGAAGCCTTCCAAACTAATCCTCTCACGGTTCGTCGGTCACACACGATCGGCGCGGGGAGACGGAGACTGGAGACATGGTGATAGCGAGAGAGGCCGAGGCCGAGGCAGAGAGCGACCCCGTCCCCGGTGGCTTCATTAGCGGAAGATCCCCCGGGAAAGCCGCGTTCACACCCCCACTGGCGCCTCGCGTGGAAAGCATAGACAAGAAGAAATGCGAGAAGATGCTGCCTCCCCCACCAGTTTCCCACCCACGTCACCCCGGTCGCGGGGTCCATCTCGCCGCCCGCGCTAGCCATGTCCGCCTCCTCGGCCGTCCACGTGGCAAGATGGAAAGCCGGAAGCCGCCCCAGCGACCCGGTCCTCCCCTCCCCTCGCCTCCCGTCTGCTCGCGTAGCTGGCACGTCGCACCGCACGGCACCACCACCCTCTTTGAAGGCTCGAACCACGTATAAATAAGCCGCTCATCACCAATCCGCCAGATCCTCTATCGGCTGCAGACAGATCAAATTCAAACGCAAATATCAAGCAACGCGCACTAGCCATTCACTCGAAGCTCGAGCTTACTAGTTGCAAGGAAGGGGAGGCAGAGAACACCCTCGCACGACGCATGGGGAACTGCCTCAAGCTGCAGCGCGCGGCGGTGTGGGCGGACGGCGACGAGTGGGAGGAGGAGGAGCTAGCAGGGTACGAGGGGAAGGCCGCCGCCGCCGCCGCCGAGGCGAAGGTAGAGGTGAAGATCAGGGTGACGAGGCGGCAGCTGCAGGAGCTGCTGGAGAAGGCCGGCGGGCAGGGCAAGGCGAAGCAGCAGGCGGAGAAGGTGCTGGCGGAGCTGATGACCTCGGGGCGGGTGTGCTACAAGCAGCAGCACGAGGAGATGCGGGGGCACTGGAGGCCGGCTCTGTACAGCATACCGGAGTCCTCTGCCGCCGAGGAGTCATGACGTACGGCGCGGATCCCGAGTTCGTTCCTGTGCCGATTCGGCGACGAGAGGGGCGCTCGATCAGAGTTTTCTGTCTGTCTGATTAGTTCTTCTGTGCATAGTTGATCTAGGAAGATGCAGGTTTTAGCGATTCTTTCCGAGATATAGTAGTGTTGTACAGGCTTTACGAGGCAAAGTTCAAATATTAAAAGTTTATTACTGCTCCTGTTTCTACGTGCTTGTTCTACTCATGGGCACCCACTAATAAAAGCTGCAGATAGGCGATGGAGGCAGCTACAAGGAAAGCGGTGCACGACTTGTCCTCCTTGTTTAGTTGGTGAAGTTGGAAAAAGTTAGAGGTGTAAATAGTGCATTGGTAAGCGTGTCTGTGAGGGGAGATGTGACTCGATGTGACTAGAAAGTTGGCGAAAATTAGCGATCTAAACAAGATCTAGTCCCAAAATCGTTGTCAAAAGGAAACTGTTGCCAAAATGGACACACAGTGTGTAGCGTGTCGCGCTCATTTTTGTTTGGAGCGGCGATCTACAGAGAAGGAAAAAAACTACCCCTAAATATATTAAGGGTAGACTACATAACACCCAAAGCTCCTTAAACTACTAAATTCAAATAACCCTTGCCTGGTTTTGTAGGTGGGTTTGTAGGGTGATGTTTTGCCACCTTGGTTAGATTTATGTTTTTTTTAACACATCCTCTCTGTTTAGAATGAAAGATTTGGGAAGAATGAAAATGGATGGATGATTACACGTGTTACGCTAATTGATCACATTAATAATTACTCCTAACGCTCTCCATTCTCCACCTGGCGACTCTCCTCGATCCTAAATTCTCGATGACATCATGCTTACTCACTGTTCTTGTACTTGCACATCAGCACATGGCCGCAGGTGCCCTCCCTCTCTTAAGTAAAGATTGTTTGATTCTGGATTCTAGAAAATTGATTAGCAATTGAGAGTGACTATACATATGGGTTGAGGTTGAGGGTGTTGTGCTCCCATTTTTGAGTTAATTGCACTGTTAGTATATAAACTTGGCGAGAGGGTGCACTTAGGTACATCATTTTCTAAATTGCTCATATAGGCACAATAACTTGGCACGTGGGCGCATATAGGTCACCGAGATGACACGAGGGAAAAAAAACACCACGTGGACACTTACATGTTACCTGACGCTTATGTGTACATTAATCATGGTGACCATTATTACAGATAGACCCTGATTTATTTGCTTCTCAGTTTATTTGCCCATTTTCTTTGGGTGTTCACGGGAGATGGTTTTGATGGAGGGTTTTGCCTCACGTAAACGGACATGTCGCGCAGCACGCCGCCAGTCAATCTTTTGTGATGTGCCTAAAGCGTCCGTCAAAACCATCTCCCTTTCAACGGAGAAACATCCAATTAGCAAAAAAGAAAAGATGCTAGCATGAGCATCTAGGTTCCTAATTTGGTTTTAGTGATTAATGATGATATAATCATTGTGACTAAGATGTGTTAACGTTTTGCAACATCAAAAATTTAGTACAATAATGGGGGGTTTCATGATATTATTGGTTCCCATCGTATTGGAATTTATGTATTTGTTCAAAGGTTCTAAGTGTCATTTAGCTTATGAGAGACACTAGAGTAGTAGCTTGACCTTGGCTAACACTGTAGATCCATCCTGATCTACATGTGAAATAAAAAAGAAGAGGAGAAAACCTAGGTATAAGAACTAGGCAAAGGCAACCCCGGGGTACCTGAAGAGCTGAAACCGTCTCAACAAGCACTTAGGTTTAGGCGATTTGGAGAACATCCATACCTTTTAACTTGAGAGTACATGGGCGGTGGTGGACGTCCAGAACACAGTGTCGCTCAAGATGGAAGAATGCGTCGTGGTAATATAACTGGGTAAGGTTCTGGAAGTTGTCAAGACAAGTCACTCCAGAACAGAAGTAGACGAGTAGTTGAGCACGTGAGAGCCCGACCATGCAGGAGAACGGATTATTGTCCTTTGGTTTTGGCGTTGACAACTAGCATGTGGACGAACTGGATTCCGAGAATTAGGTGGCAACACTATCTATGAAACAATACTTGTCAATTGTCATCCGAGATACTTCAAGGTGTGGAATAACAAGGTCAAGGCAGGGCATGTTGGAACGATTCAAAATCAAGAGCCTTGAATTCCCATGACGATGTCGAGCTACTACGTTCATGTAAATTGTAAACGAGACCAGGGCTACTCTGCCGATCGAAAAATCTATATGGTTGTAGATATTTGTGAAGCGCCTAGCCGCCTAGCTAGTTCATGCAGTCTTATACAAACCACAAGTCGGTGGAGCTCCTCACGCGCGTTATCATGCAACGAAACTGATAAGAATAGGTCTGTGATATAGCATGTGGCCACAACTCTGAAAGCCATACGTGTGCTTCTGGCCTCGTCGCGCAACACGTATAGTATGGGTGCATCATCGTCGTATAAAGTGGCTTGTGGTACACGGTCGCTTCCATGTGCATGCAATATAGTCGTAGCATCGTAGGAGAAACCGCTGGTGCGGACTATACAAGTGGGGCGAGTTATTTTTTTATATATATCGGAGCTTGAAAATATTTGGCACATGTTGAACTGCATATATGCGCGAAATATATCGGAAGAAATGTCCGATCGATGCTTGACTTGCACTACTCGCACAAACACAAGTAGGTAGTAGTAGATCGGTAGATGTCAAACTGCCGCAGAAGTAACTTGTCAATTTCAGCCTCATCCTAACCTGTGGTTAACCACAGCAATCCCCACGCAAAGTCTCTCCACGCTGCACGGAGTTTCTTCATTCGCGTTCGCAAGAAAAGGCGCGAGTCAGTAGTAGGGCCTTTGATACCACCAAAAGATTCGTTCCAGAGCCCATTCACACCAGGCCGGCCCAACTGCCAGGGACCAACTCGACCAACCCAAAGAAGCTGCCGGCGTTGTCTGTCTGTCACCGACGCCTGCGCGGTGAGGCCCAGTCGGCAGTCGCACGTCGTAGGTTGGGAACGCGTCTCGGCGAGGCATCGATCTCGATGGCCTTGTGGTCGTGGGAGGGATGAGCTCCTCTGACCTGGGACAGGACCAGAACGCCACGTCGGAATCTGGAACACGACAACCCGTGTGGCATCACGGAAGAGTAGCAGAAGGAAGCGGACGGCATGTTCAGTGTCATCGCTGACCTCCTCAACCTTCTCCTCGCAGCCACCACCCACCTCCGGCTATAAATAGACTTCCGAACCCATTTGCTTACATTACTTTTCCATCCATTCATCTCATAGCAGCCTACTGCGTGCTGAAGAGAGGAAGAATCCAAACAAGGAAGGGGCGTATCATAGTTAGCTCATTATTAGCTTAAGGGCTTAAGGCAGCTCATCAAGCCTTCAAGCAGATAGTACATGGGGAACTGCAGCGCGCCGCAGCGTGCAGTGGAGTCGTGGGCCGATGACGGCGAGTGGGAGGAGGAGGCGTCCTCGGAGGAGGGCGACCACCACCACCATGACCATGAGCGGCGGGAGGAGCACGCCTCGGAGGTGACCATCAGGATCACCAAGAGGCAGCTGCACGAGCTGATGGAGAAGACGGGTAGCGGCCATGGGTTGCAGCTACCGGCGGCGTTAGGCGGCGGCCGACGATCGACGGAGCAGCTGCTGGCGGACATAATGAACTCCGGGGAGGTGCACGTCCACGACCACAGGGAGGAGCACTGGCACTGGAGGCCCGCGCTGCAGAGCATCCCGGAGGCCGTGGAGTCATGACACAGGAGAATTTGATCGGTCTCGTGACTTTAGTACATGGTGGTTCATAAGTTATTTTGCCACTTCTCTCCATGCTGCCTTTGTTCCCATCTTGCTTTCACCTTGTTCAGTGTAGTCACTGCACAGATCAGTGCGGAAACCGAATTTCTAGACATGTACATAATAAGGGCTAGGAATTGTGATTTTTTTTAACAGAACGGCAAAAGGTTTGCCGTAATTTTTAGTAGAAGAAAAAAAACGCACTAATAAAGGCGCTATGCGTGGCCACGGAGCTTCACCTTCGTCCCAAGATTGTTCTCAATTACCGATGTGAATAGATCTAACCATTAATCCCGTCACACATCAGGCTCAACTCTTCCATCACAACTATCCATGTGATCTCCCAGAAGGCGTTATCCCAGGCCCCGAGTCCAACTCTCCTGTCACAGACAACTATGTGACCCTAGATATGTTATAATTTTTCAACCTTCGGTTTTGACACCACTTATATTAGAGTACATAGCGGATTCCGGCACACCACGCCTATACCCACGAGCTGGCGTCCCATAGTCTCAGGTCCACTGGAGCGCAACAACAAACAAGGCATTGGGCCTAATTCGATCCAAAATACTAGTCTGATAGAAGGAGGGTTGTCCACCTTGTATGTTGTGCTCCCCTACCATCAATTACCAATTAATGTGGGACTAAATCTAATAGATGATCCACTTGGTGTATAATAAAACTTGGAACTAATGAATCTCTCTAAACCTCCTTTCCACTGGATCTATTTTCATCACTCTCGTGAGACAAGCGCAAGAACCTATCATAACAATCAATCGAAAGCTTCTTCATAATTTTCTTGAAGAGCTCAATAATATTCAATCTCCAAGCCATCTAAGAGGTAGCAATCTCCAAGAGCAACAAGTCGAAATCCCTTACTTGAAGATTTCCCTAGTGCCACAAAGCTCACACAATGGAGTCAATGCACTTCAAGGCTCTCAAGCTCACTAAGAATGCAACCTCAAAGCATGTGTGTGTGAGAGAGAGATGAGAGAGTGCTCAATGGGTGTTTCAAGTGTTCCACGAGGCCAAGTGAGCTCTCCCATGACCAGGGATTTGACATATACCCTCAAAATCTAACCGTTATGTTCAAACCTCGTGTTTTCAAAGTTTTCGCGGATTGTCCGCCTTTATAGGGCCGGACGGTCCACCGATGAAGCCCAATGGCTATGTGTCACATCACAGGTTGTCAGACTTGACCGTTTAGAATTCGCGGACCGTCCGCCTCATAGAGCCCGGACGGTCCGTTGTTCATTTCAAATTTACACAAAACGATAAGTCGTTTGGACAAGTCTGAAAGTTAGCTGGCGGATCACCAGCCCCATGGGGCCGACCATCTGTCATATATTGTGCAAACCACCAGAGACAGAGAGCATTCTGACCTCTTGATGAAATTTGATTTAACATCAGACTGGACAGTTCGTCGGCCCAAGCAGACGGCCATTAGAGGCACCACAGCCTCTGGACGATTTCTTACAAAGAGGCGGACCGTCTTCCCACTTTAGCCGGATCATCCGTCGTGCTATGAGCGTTGCACCTTTGAAACCCCTTTGTTATATTGGAATTTTTCAACCTTTCAAATTCTCTCATCCTATATGCATGCAAACATACATTTGGACAAAGTGGCATTAAAGATTCATCAATGTCTATTAATCCGATCAATTTCCACCACCAATCTCCTCTTGACCAGCAAAAATAAAACCCTATCATATACCTTCCCCTTGAGCTTTCCCTCAGAATTTGAATCAATGCTTCTTGAATACACATCAATTTTTACCGCCAATAATTCAAGTTAATCACCATAACTTGATTACCCCAACTTTGCTCATACTCTCCAATGCAATTGTTAGTCCACAAAGTCCTATCATTAATTACCAAAACACCAATGCATGGAGTGGGATGCGAGGGTGAGGGAGAGGGTCAATGGAGATGGACGGAAGGTTGCCGTTTCCATCTCTGTCTCCATCTGCCGATGAGATAATGTCCCTAGGAGAACGAGGGCGACAAGAGCATAGTGAACAGGGCATGGTTTCAAAGGGTTTTGACGGAATGGAAAATAAACCAAAGAAAGACAATGGAACGAAACAAAAATTGGAAATGAGGGAGGCGGGGAATGAGGTGTTGTCTGTCAGAGGTTTGCTACAACAATTCGTAAGGGGATAGCCCAAGCGGTAGATTTAGATGGGGAATCGTGGAACCAAGAACACGATGGTATGTAGAGTTTATACAGGTTTGGGCCACCAGAGTGTAATACTCTACATCCTATGTCGGTGTTGTTGTATGCATTACATTGGATGGATGTACGAACATGGGTGTTGTAGGTTTGAAAGGCAGGGGTTGAGATGTGATGCCCCTTGAGGGGTTCTGCTAAGCGATCTCATATTGTTCGGTGACCTAAGGTTACAAGTCGGTTGGGGATCTAATCATATCTGGTTACAACATAAAGTAATATATCTCAAGAATTCTTGAAACGACTTGAAGACGGCGACAAAAGTCTTTCCTTATGTCATTGTTCCCTTGCTTATGCAAACTGCCAATTGAAAGCATCTAGGCCGCTAGTTTAGTGTTTTGGTAATTAATGACAAAACTTTGTGGACTAATATTTTCATTGAGAATATGAGTGTAGATTACGTCAAGTAGGCCTCCCAAGTCCAGTCATTTCACTCTTTCTGCATGCATATGCACGCTGATTCAAACTGTGAACAACTTATGTGCTAGTTTCTAGCCAATATATTGTGATTTTTCTTGTATCTATATTTTAGCACACGCAAGGAACTTGGACTAAACCTATCTTCACTAGTCTATTAACTCGAGTTTTATCATTGAAATTGCAGTTCTAGAAATTTTGATGGAGTAGAAGAACCTTTGATGGAGTACTTGCTACCTTTGCTGGAGTGGAAGTGTGATTGTTGGCTTGCTGCTAAAGACTTTTGGAGAAAATTTAAACCCTGTCGACTTCTGTGCAAGTCTGTGACAGACTGTCTGTCTGTAGGATAGGATATTGCATTGGTCAATATGGATAGAATTTATCTATTGCATACTGAAGGTTGGTGGATGTGATTTTTTAATGTTAACATTTAGAGCTAGTTTAGTTCCCAGATATTTACTATTCCTCCCATCACATCCATCACATCATTTCCCATCCTTTCCTCACTATTCATTGCTACAGTACATATCTGCTACAGTAAATTTCCACCTATCTCCACCAACTAAACACCCCCTTACTCATTATTTGCCTGCGATCTGTGCTGTGAGTTGTGACCACTTACCACTAGTAGCCTGGCAAGCTAGTGGCTGTTGGCGCCTGCTCATGGGCTATGTTGTGCGTACTAGTACTTAATTAGAGCCCACCAATGGTTGTTTGGATTAACCCGTGAGCTTCTACGGGATCAAAGGCCGGATAGGATGGTGTCTCTCCATGGATTGGATAGGATAGGATAGGATAATAATCTATCTATCAAAGAACGAGTACAATTGAAAACGTTTCTTATCAAATTTGGGCCGACCTTACCTCTCATGTTGGACCGACTCTGTCATGGTTGAAAAGGTCAAAATGGGGGTAGAGACTCGTTACGAAGGAAAATGTTTCTGCCGTTTTAGAATTGTTTTTCTCACCGTGTATGCATGCTTACCCACCTATATACCCGCCTGACACGCCATCAGTTCCTCGGCTCCCAAAACTCCTTCCACGTACCTCTCTTTGTCTTTGTCTTTAATCGTTTGCCTCTCCGGAAGTCCTGGCTGCCGCTGTGCTGGTTGAATGCCGTGACGACGAAGGCGAGAAGGAGAAGAGCCACCCGAGGGCCCGCAAGCCGCAACACCAGCACCAGCCGCGTCCGCACCGATGAGCCGTCCATCTTCCACCGCTCCACCATTGACCTCACGTCCTCACACGCCGCCGCCGGCACGTGCTCGTCGCCATCGACAACTGCCGCTTCCGGTGCTGTTGCAACAATATGAGCGATGACAACTTGTTAGACGAGGCAAAGCCAACCCAGCCCTCTGCTCCGTCGTCCCTGATCCCAGCGTTTCTCTTGTTATGGTTTAGCAGTCCACCGTTTCTCTGGTTGTGTGTGTTCTTTTTACTTGGTCAAGAGTGACGCCAAGAATTTAGAAAAAAATGCATTTAACCTTTTGAAAAATGAGTTCATCTCATATTCTGTGCATCCAGACTAATGGAATATTATTAGGAATTGAGGGTACAAAAACCTATGTCAACCGTATATTTGCAGCGAGCGGACTAATGGCTGGGCATACTACTAATCAGAGAGGGCCGGAGAAGGGTTGGGGCCGGATCATGATCCATTATCAGGCCCACCAGAAGCAGGCATCTGCTGCGCGCGCCCGAGATGGTGCACCCGGGTGTGGTCTCGGCCGTGGTGCGCGCACTCCGGGTGCTCGCTGGCTGCGTCGAGGGCCGCGCCGTGCTGGCGAGGGGGCGTGGAGGAGGTCGTCCCGACTGTGGTGGGCAAGATGATAAGGCCGGCCGCGATGGGCTGACGAGGCTGCCGCTGCTGAGGGCAGGCACATCGTTACACGTCAACGGTGTCATAGGTCGTCTCATGCAAATCTATGTAGGATTTTTTATGAGGTGGCGGAGAGAGAGGGAGGAGAGGGAACCAGATGGTTGTTTCGCGAGGCAACCACTTGATAGGCTAAAATTTAGGACTATGAGACGACTTCTTCACGATTGTATGAGTTGTTGTTGCCATGCAACTCACAACATTTCTTATTTTCTATCCATGGATTAAGGATTATGCATTTGTGTCGGGACCCTGAAAAGGGGTACCCCAACTTAGGCCCAGAACTTCTTAATAACAAGGCCCATGAGCGAAGTCGGTCTGGCTCCGTAGCCCAGCAAAGGCCCATTACAATCAACATCGCCACGATGTCCGTCCCGCTTGAAGACCCTCGAGCGAAGATGTCCGTGACGATCGAGCCCAGCCGCGCTCGAGGGTGGCGTCCGCCCTCGAACGAGCGTTTCCCTCACGTTCGAGGCCTAGCAAGCTCGAGCTTGCGGACCAAGCTCGAGCCTGCTACGCCGGGAACGGCGCCCGAGACTCTGCGACCCATCGCTCCAAGTCATGATGACGCTCCTCTGCAGTCAAAAGGCAGGGGAATCACTGCTCCACGCCACCGCCCACGCCCCGGAGAAGACAGCGGTCAAATCCACTCGCACAGTGGACTTCTGAGCGCCATGCTGCACAGCCAGACCTAACCTGGCAGCAGCACTGTGCCACCCACTCCTTTGACTTTGCTCGCCTCGGATGCGCTACCATCCTCGAAGCCACCCTCGAAGGAAGCTGCGGAGGTTCGATCCAGGCGCCGTACTCAAGCTGCCATCCTCGAAGCCGTGAACCGTCACAAGAGGAACGTTACGTCAACTGTTGCCATGGCGTCAGCCGGAGTAGGAAGGCGCGATTCCCGCTTGCGTCGTGCGCGGCAGGGCAGCACAGTGCACTTAACAACGTCAGCACCACGAACACATGTACTCGCATCCTTACTCCTTGGTCTATAAAAGGGGGAGGGAAGCCCATGCAAAGGGAGAAGGTTCAAGCCGGCCAGAAGCAGAGACTCGGCCAGACACGCACAACACTACACACGGAACACTTAGCTAGCGATAGCCAAACTCAGGAACTTGGGAGCTCATCTCCCTCTCCCACCTTGCTTGTAAACCCCTACTACGAGCAACACGAAACCGGTGCACTGCACCACTGCTGGACGTACGGCCCCTTGGCCGGAACCAGGATAAAAACCTCCATCTCTCCACCCGCCATCGGGGTAACGAGTGGTTAGCACCGCAATCACTCGTTGGTGCCGGTGCGACCAAATCAGGCACCGACAATTTGTCATGAGAACACATAAGATAATCCACTGTATGAGTTATCTGTTATGTTGCCTGAAGATAACGTGGCAATGCACGACACCGCTTAGAGTACAACCGTGTACTTGCCCTGAGCGGGTCTTCATCGCCAGTTACGAAGCGAATTTCCCCCTTCCCCATATTGTCGCCAGTCATTGCCGACTCGCTCGCTGGATCGATCGGTAGATCTCTCACTCTGTCCACGCATGCATGCACGCACGCTGGGTCAAATTGGGCCTTGTAGCATCTGATTTGCGGAATCGTGCGTGATTGGTTTGGTAGTGTGGATATGCATAGCTAGCTGGGCGGAGGCGGGTCCACGACTTCGCGCGGGTGATGCCATGGTGGAGCAAGACAAGCAGAGTGCGTGGCGGCGAGAGGGTTTTTGTCGGTGAGGCGCGCGTCCGCTACCGCCGAGACGAAGGCCGCGAGCTCGTCTGGGTTACGCCGGGAGGAAGTTGAGAGGCGGCATCGTGGAGTGGCATGGACTGCGGCCAAGCAACGGCAAGGCATAACAGAGGAGAGAAACAAAGGAAGAAGATGAGAGAAGAGGCTGACATTTGGGCTCCGCAAGAGGGGTGATTAACGGTGTTAGCTACCAATGACGGAAGTGGCGAGTAAGCAAAAGGGTATGAAAGAACTTTTAAAATTTTCAATGGTACACAGGTAAGAGTTAAGATGAAATTTTTATGTCTTGTAGGTAATTGGCTCCATGTATTGCAACTTGTCTCAGTAGACAAAAAAGAGTGGAGGTAATATTCTATAGGTAAGGAGCAATGGCAAAACAGGTCACATGAACTGCATAATTATATTTTGCCAGTGCTATTAAAATATATATGTGGTCTTGAATGTCAGGTGGTTACTAAATTAGTAAAGCATGAAACAATTATCGAACTGCACGACATTAAGCAATACATCTCTGATCCTCCCAATTCTAGACACTAAGCAATACATCTCTGATCCTCCCAATTCTATCTGTTAGTGCCGAAACAATTGTAGCACTTAGATGATATTCAAGTGAAGACGACATTCCAACAAATTCTCCCCTCTGATTAACCACAGGAGCTCCATACTCCGCCAGCCAACTCACCCCGCAGTTATGCGAGAAACAATCTCCATGGAAACTCCTGAGCATAAAACAAAACATTTCATCATATAATATTAACAAAAATTGAAGATTCAAATAATAATGACATTAAATAACTTACGTTACATTGCCTGAGGATAGTCTTCCACTAAAACCTTCATACACATGAACTCTTTCAGACATTTGTAGCTGATGGCACACGTTAATCCCCTTAACCAGATTTGTATCAAATGTTTTACCAACTTCAGTAATACATAAAATTCCAAGTATACCATTATCTATATGGCAATACTTGACACGGGGCACCACGATTGTTTCATCTGGAAATTCAACTATTATATTGCATGTTTCAATCCTCTCCGAAAACTCGTATCCATCAGCAATAATATATGCATAGTCTGGATCACACTCCATAATTGTTCCACAACGATAAATGTCATCTGCTTCCCTATCAGATTGCTCAACAGTAATTTTGACAACACTTTTGCTGATAATGTCGAAAACCTAAAGCAAAAACATAACATAGATCAGTATCAATTCCAAACTTTTTTTCAAGTATACGTTAAATACTAAAGGCTTGTTTGGGAAGAGGTGCTAGCTAGCCCAGGGAAGCCAACCCCCCGAGGAGATTTTTCTGTCACTTCGATTCCCAGGGCGCTATTCCCACCAGGTGGGAGCAAATCGCTGGTGCTGTTAGTTGAACGAGGGGTTGGAAACCCCTGATATAAAAAGTGGTCTCTAAAGATCCGAAAATTAAGGAGAATTCATTAAAAATAATAAAATAACAAATCATAGCTCAGTAATCGTTGTAAGTACTAAACAATGGGAGACATTGTGCGGCAGGATGATCCATATATCCATACATTCACATGAAACAGCAACCGAAGCAAGACAATCACCAATTTGGTATACCAAAATCAGTGGCAATCGCACATACAAAAAAGATTGACATCATCTCCATCTATGTTTGGCCCCTCGATTCTCGTCCGACCTTGCAATCGCACCAAACCGAAAACCAAGACTACAAATTGCATAATCAAACGAAATAAGCATGTGCATCCACATAGTCCTCTCGAAAAATAAAAATTCACCCGCAGCAATCCCTTGCCAGCTCAAAGACTTCGCTAAATCGACAACAATCTGGTGCCATGAAGTAAATGAGGCAGGAGGAGATCAACAATGAGTGAATCTTGGAGATGGCAGCCTTGAAGTCACCAAGATCTACAGATGCTAGGAATCAGAAGAGGGACGTACGAACCCTACGCAATAGGAGAGGAGGAAAGCGAATAACCAAGGAGGAGGAGGTGGAAGTGCCGTGGTGCTTATGGTGGAGGTTAGCCAAGGTGGAGACACAGTTGCAGAGCAGCATGGCAAACATGGGAGTGGAGGCGGCGTCTGGACGGGGATGCGGAACGGCAGTGCCAACTGGATGGGATGGTGGAAGGGCGGAAGCCTGCGTGGATGCAGCCGAAGTGGACGAGGAAGGAAGGCGGAGTGGGGAGGTGGAGCAGCAGCTTCCTGTCCATGGAAAGGACCGGGATACCAGCGGGATTTGGAGTTCCCAAACCTAGCCCTGATACTTCAATTGAGACCACGCGCGACGGCGGCCGGAGGGTGGGGTGGCGGAAACTCACCGATTCCGATCCCATGGCGCTGGAAATGCTCGCGGGGAACCGGCGCAGACGTGAATCGGCGGGCAGCGGCGCTCGAAACAAAAGGACGCGCCAGGCGACGCTGTGGAATCCGGACTACGGCTTGGGGCCTGGATGGAGACGGGAGGGGCGGCGGCGCAGGGAGAGAGAGGACGGCGGCGTGTCGCAGCGAGGTTTTAATAATAATTGGGCCGAGCCGAAATTCGGTATGGGCCCAAAGGGGCTGAGTAAAATAACGTTCTCGAGGAATAACAAAAAAAAAGTTAGGAAGAAGTCAATGTAACCCATACAGAGGTTGAACTACGTAACCCCAACCTATGAAACGGTCTACATCACCACCCTGGACTTCTCAAAATCATGGTTATCAGAACCGGACCTTCTCAAAACCATGGTTATCAGGACCGGACCTGTCATTGAACCGTTCAACCCATCGGTTCAATGGTTCACTAGTTTGATCTGGTTGAACCGCCGGTTTTCGCGGTTCAAATAGAGACATAATTTATTATAAAAACAACTTGAGAAATAGTCCAGTGGTAACTTCAGTGCCTTTGAAGCTCACGTTCGGGGTTCGAACCCCTGTAATCGCGTTTTTGCCTATTTATTTGGCTGTCTGCGCCTCCTACCCGCCCTTCCTCTTCACTGTTGGCTTTAGACTCTGGTTTCCTTCGGTTCAAAATGAGAAAAACCGCCCAGTTTCGTAATAAAACCGCCGGTTCAACCGTATATTCTCCGGTTCGCTTGCAGATCGGTCTTTTAGGCCGCCGGGACTGGCGGGGCTCCGGCTCCGGGTTTTTCCGATCGGACCGCCGGTCCGGTCCTAGTAATTGTGCTCAAACCGATCAAATTACACTAAAGCAGTTTTGAAAAATCATAGTAATTATAAAAAATCATAAAATAGAAAATACAGTTGTGTTGGACTTCAAATTAGTAGATATATACTGAACATATAATATGGTATGTTTTAGTATATTTTTCACTATAGCTTTAGATCTATGCTTTTCTCTATAGTAGTAAAAAAATATATTAAAATATATCATAATATATGTCCAGTGTGTATATCTACTCATTTGGAGTCCAACACAATTGGAATTTTTATTTTATGATTTTTTTTGTGATTTACTATGATTTTTCAAATTTATTTTAGGGGTAATTTGATCGGTTTTGAGAAGTTCATGGGTGATATAGACTTTTTCATAGGTTGGGGTGATATAGACTTTTTCCCAACAAGTTATATTTATGGTGTGTTTAGATAGCTCAAAAATTCCCCTAAAATACATTGTTCACCAAAAAGACACGATAATAAATAGTATTCTATGAGTGAAAGAAATAGGATGAATAATGTTTTTTTGAATATTTGGGAACTAAAAACAAAATGGGCCCCACATAAAGACTACAGGGTCTCACGTGGGTCTCACCTAAACAATAAGCGGGTGCTACGTGGGTCCCGACTAAACCATAAGCGAGTCCCACATGGGTCTCGTCTAAACAATAAGCGGGCCTCATGTGGTCCCGCCCAAACAATACGTAGATGCCATCTAAACAATACATGAATCCCATCTAAATAGGATGCTGGTCCCACGAGGGTTCCACATAAACAGTATACGGGTCCGCAACTTATCATCGATGGGATCCATACTAGCTAGTAGGAGGTAGAATTGCATTTTTTTTTAATAAAATTTGAAATCTAGAATTGCATGTTTTTTGGTGGGAGGGAGTACCTTAGAGCAGGTACAATAACTTGTCTAATAGCCCAACACATCAGCTTTTGGTCCCACGAGGGTTCCAAATAAACAGTATGCGGATCCGTGACTTATCATCGGTGGGACCCATACTAGCTAGTAGGAGCTAGAATTGCATGTTTTTTTTTAATAAAATTTGAACTCTAGAATTGCATGTTTTTTAGGGAGGGAGTACCTAGGTACAATAACGTGTCTAATAGCCTAACACATGAGCTTTTGGTCCCACGAGGGTTCCACATAAACAGTACGTGGGTCTGCAACTTATCATCGGTGGGACCCATACTAGCCAGTACGAGCTAGAATTGCATGTTCTTTTTAATAAAATTTGAACTCTAGAATTACATATTTTTTTTAGGGAGGGAGTACTTAGAGCAGGTACAATAACTTGTCCAGTAGCCTAACACGTTAGCTTTTGAGGTGATATGGAAGAGAGAAGGGGTGAGAGAAGGTAGCTTGTCACTTGTTCCAGCAATCACCGCTACACAAAGACCGATGTTTCATGCGCAGCAGGAAAAAGCAAACTGAGGGAGTCTTGAGGCCATCCCCAACCGTCCCTCTAGGATAGTTTTTATAGCATTAATTAGGCTACCAAATAAGATAGTTTGAGAAAAGGAAGAAACTGGGTCTTACATGAGACTCAGTGTCTACATGAGAACCTATGCAATAGACACTACCAAACAATGTATTGAGAGAGTATGTTGTCTTCATAATAAATGATAAACAAATATTATTGGTGAAGAGAACATAGAGTTGATTTATCATAGACCCACACTAAGAAACCATGTGCTGTAGAGTATATTGTCTATAGTGGTGTGTTGATGATATGGCTACATGGACACCATCCTTGGACACCATGGGTTTGGGATGCCCTGATGGACTAAGTTGTGGACCCAATAAAAAAATAAAAAACTCTTGATCAATTTTAGGAGACAAAGAAGGTATTGTTGTTGTATGTTGTTGCTTGTCTTATAGCCAAGAGCTTGTCTCTATTATTGGCCCTGCTCTTATTAGACTTGGCAACGTATCCTATAACAACTCAATTTGTGTGAGAACTATGAGAAATCAAATATGAGCAACATGATCTTAGTTTAAGGGAAGGGGAAGGGGTGATTTACAAAAGTATGATTAAGAGGGTGGTGTTTTTGCAAATTATCCCTCCCACTTCTAACACACTCCCTTTGAAACAAGATCATATAGTCCATATTTGAGTTTTTTTTATCGAATACGTTAGTCAATAGAAATTGAGTTCTCACGTTACCATTAGACTGTAGGCTCTGTGTTTATATTTTGAGGCTCAGACGAGAAGACAAACAATCAGACCCCGACCTTTCAAATCCGTCCCCCTTTCTGCCTAAGTGTGCGTTTAGTTTCACCCACTTTCTAAAAAAACACTATTTATCTAATTTTTCTCTATTCATCCCACCCCTCTCACTTATAAAACACTATTTATCTATAGTGTATTTTTAGATCTATATTGTTTTTTCGGAGTTTCCCAATCTAAACACCCCAAAAGAAAATTCATCTCCCTTCCCTGTCTCTTTCTTGCGGCCCCGTCTTCCTCGCGCGACCAACCCGTGACGCGCGAGTTCCGCCCGACCCCCGCCGCCTCAACCACCGGCCGCTCCCGCCGCCGCCCTCCCCCACGGCCCGACGGGAATCCGTTCGATATGTACGCCTCCACCGTCCGGCTCCCGCCGCCCGGATCGGGCGGCGCCATCGCCGCCTCCGCTCGCCGCCGTCTATCCCGCCTCCACCGCGGGCCGGAGCCGCCCGGAGCTTCCTCTACGGTCGGGCACGGAGGTAAGCCCCTCAAACCCCCAAACCCTAACCCCCAGATCCCCGAAACCCTAACCCCAAATCTCCATCTTTCTTGTACACTTTTGAGCAAGTAATCAATCGATTTGAAGAGGAGTTACTCGCCTGTTTTTGCTATAGATAATAGGAATATTTTGCGGATAACGTATCAAGAATCACGCAGTGCCATGTATATGTTAAAAAAAAAACCCATCTTCGTCGAATTTTGTCCAACAAAAATGGTGCTTTCACATGGTCGGTTAATTTCATGCTTGTCTCTGCCCCATATGTGAGATTAAAAAAAATGAGCTTATGCGGCCACCTACTTACCAATGCTACCCAAGTATGTGAAGTATGTGTTGTGGTATACATGATAGATATACCTTTGTGAAACCCAGATCTGAAAGTTTATATCTTTTGGTAGCTGTTTGAGTCTCATCCTGCCAACTTATCAAGTAAATAATATGCTTAACTTTTGTGTTTTTTGGGTTGCTTACTTTCATCATCATTTTTTGGGGCTTACTGGAAACCTTATATTAGATTATCAGCCATTGCCAAACCTGTATTTGTGACCTTCCTGCCTTAAGCCGTTTGCTTAACCAGTTGACCAACAGTTGGAAATCTGCATCAGTGTTGGGAAGATGCTGGAGTGTCATAAGGGTGGTAGTGATCCCACAAGAAGCTCAAAGAGGAATGTAAGAACTGATGATCTCACAAGAACCTTGGACAAGAATAAAAGAAGATATCTCACCAGAAGCTCGACAAAGAACAAAACAATTTGCAATGTGGAAGAGACAACTGGATCATTGATTTCAGGTTTCCTGGTTCTATTTCTTTTCTGCGCATGTTTTTGACGGCTTTGAGTGCTCACAATGTGTTTCATGCTTTTTTATTTAACTAGGCAACCTGTATCTGGATTCAAATCAAGGTTTCTGGAGCGAGTTCAGTGAAGAAGTTGCAAAAGAGTTGGCTAAAAGTGTTGTCTCACTTGCTCTTATGGATGGTGATTATTTGTCCTGTTATACTCTAGTTATTTTTTCCAAAAATATATTTAAATACATTGATTAGAATTTGATTAAATTATGAACTTGTTCAGGAGAGACAGTGTTATTTGCATGTTCAGGCATAGCTGTAGATTGTGGTAAGCATGCTACAAGGTTTCTGCCTTCAGCAAGCTTGGTTAAAGCATTACATGTTAAAGGAAACGTCCATGATAACTTGAAGGTTTATTCTATTGACCATCCTTTACTAATTTTCCTTTCTACATAAGATAATAGCTGTTTACTCTTTTCTTGCTATTTTCATTTAGGTTCAAGTTCGCCATTTTGAGAATGTTACCACAGGGTTTTTGGGAGATTATGATTTAGATACGAACATTGCCACTGTCCACGTCATGAACTTTCATGATCTGAAGGCTGTAGTTTGGTGTAATCCGATGGTATTTCCTTCCCGTTGTAAGGTAGCATGTCTAGGCATGGACCCCTCTGGCAAATTAATGTGCACAAGTGGGATATGGAATGGCCTTCATAGTGGATCTGAATGGAGTAGAAGGCTTACATTGTCCACATTCTCTGAGGTATGCTTGCATTGCAGTTTGAGTATTTTAATCAGTTTCCATTACTATACTATATTGTAGGAAATAAAATTATGTTTTATTATGGAAGTCTTCTATTTCACTTTATTTTGGTACTTGTGTTGCTTATAACTTATTTTTGTTTGTGCGCTAGGTTTGCGATGGTGGGCCACTTTTTGACTCTGATGGGAGGTTTGCTGGCATGAACCAATTCTTGAGTACTCAAGAAACCTTTTTCCTGCAAACATTTGGAGCTGCTATGTGGTTGGGCTACCGTACACCCTTGGATGAACTTAAACTTCCTCCACTGTTGAACTCTAATCGAGAAGGTGAGCAAACAGCTACACATTAACACCACTAATTATTTGTTATTATGCAATTTATGCAATGGCCCTTCGTTCCAAAATACTAGTCATTTTGGGTGTCATTTTGAGTGTCTAAATTCATGGCATCTTCTATGGATCTAGACATGTATTTGTCTAGATTCATAGCATCTTCCATAAATCTGGTAAAAAGTCAGGATGGCTAGTAATTTGGAACGGAGGGAGTAGTTTTGAAATTGACACATTGTCTAAGTTTATATTTTTTATGTTTGTACTATAGTTAATGCTTTTAACATTTTATATTAGTGGTAATTGTTAACATTGTTATCATATGTTAAAGCAAAATCAGCTATTATGTAAGTATGTAACAATAATACTAACAATAATAATCTCGCATGCTGATATTATGTATGTATGGAAGTTTATGTGAATGTCAACAATTACTAGTTGACGATGGCCACCTTCCTCGCGCCCAGCTTGTACAACTCCTGTAGTACGTATACGTATATGATGATGTCATGCATACAGACACAATTGTACCCAATTTTAGCTTGTGTTAGCACTGATCATTTTCCCTTTTGAACTTGTTATATGCTAGCACATAGAAATATTTGCAACAGGGATCAGTTTGGGGATCTAGAGTCATTGGGCTATCCGGCTTTACCAGAATCTGTGCCATATGGTGAGTCAACGCTTTTAAATATGGTGACTTTTATGCACTGCACCATTTTACAGCTTTTATGTACCTCTGACAAGTATTGTACCTTGTCTATCTTCAACCAGATGATTTGATTTTGGCTAATAACTTTGAAGATCAGTTCGGTGATGAATATGGTAAAGGTGTATGGAGTGAACTAAGTGAAACAGCTTCTTCCAACATATATGAAAATACTGTTGCACTTGCTTCATTCACTGGTAAGTTCACATTATTCTGCTTTTTGCTGTTTTATCATATCTGATCATAACTAAGTAGTTATGAAAATTTTTGTACGCAGGAGAAAAAAGGTTTTTTGCGTGCACTGGTTTTTTCATAAAATGGAATGGATGTACAACTATTTTGACTTCAGCGAGCTTGATTAGAGATCCGGATGATAATGCAAAGATTCTTGAAAACATAAGGGTTAGTGATAATTGTTCTTTGATCTGTGTTTTTTCCAATATACGTTATATTAAGTCTCAGTTGTGTCATTTGCAGATTGAAGTCTTACGTCCAAACAAACAGCATGCTGAGGGGACACTACAACATTATAATTTGCATTACAATGTTGCACTAGTTTGTGTTGACGATTTCTGTTCTCCTGAACCAGCCATTATTCGAGCTCGGCTGTATGACTCTTGCAAATTCCTAGCTGTAGGGTGTTGCTTTAAATCTGGCATGTTGATGGCTTCAGCAGGGCATAAGTTTCCTGGTCCATTGACATTTGATTGCCAGTATCTTGGATACTCTGACTGTAGAATCACTAAGGTATGCTTCTTTTTTTTCTTTATCTAGTTTTATTACATGGTTAAATTGAATAGTTGCATCAGAATATGTTTAACTACAAATCTGTTTGGCTTTAAGAATTGCTTAATGTCACCTGATTAGGCTGGCATTGGAGGCCCCCTTCTTAAATTTGACGGGACATTTGCTGGCATGAACTTCTATGATGAGATAGAAGGAACTCCATACCTGTCAGCAAGGAGGATTTTGACTATACTAGATAATTTCAAGACAAAAAGGTATGTCTAGATTCCGTTTTGGGTATTCAAGTGCTAGCCATGTACTGTGTTCAGGTATCAAATGCGTTCACTTGACCATAGGACATACTGAAGAAGGTCCTGTCAAGCATAGTTTTCAGTTAAATATGTTCTTTGGCATATGATAGGAATGTTGCTGAAGGTGGTCATGCTGGGAAGAAATCTCGTGTGCTTGACTGGACTATGGATGATGATGATAGTTATCGGCATAATAGGTACTCTAATATATATCATTACTATCAGATTAAATTTTACCTATATATTTGTAATTTATGTATCACATTACATTGTTGGTAAATTGTCTTATGACAGGTGGCCTGTCCCAAAGCCCATTTGGTGCCATCCTGATGATGTTGAAGAGCATAAATCTAAAATTTGGCGCAGTAGGCCCCATCGCACATATTTGTGAATGGAGACGATTGTTGGAATCCGTCTCCATCTTTTTTCATACTTTTTAAAGCAGCTGTCTCCATATCTAATTTCAGTTGAGTTTAATAACTAGCTGTGATATGTATGGTGTCTAAGTGTCACGATCTATTGTCTAGTACTCCATCCGTTTCAACTTATAGTTCATTTGATTTTTTGACCTCAAGTTTAACCGTTTGTCTTATTCAAAAAATTATACAAAGTATCATATATTTTTTTTATAACTTGCTTTAGTAATATATTTTTTAGAATGATTTACATTTGATTATATGTATAATAAGATGAGCCATTAAACTTGGGGTAAAAAGTTAAATGAACTACAAATTTGAAATGGAGGAAATGCAAATCTGATATTGAGGAAGCACCTTCTAGTGTACGTGTTGTGTTTAAGTTCTATTACAATGGTACTTGTGTTGTGCGGAGTAGTGTTGTATCCGGAATGAATTTGATGGAAGCAGTAAGGTACACGATGGAGGTACGTATCAGGGCACTAAGTACTGTTCGGATAGCTGAATATAGAAGGTTGTAAAGGGTATCAGAGGATGATAGAAACTTCTTCGGATAGGGAATGGGAATCAAGATGATCGGTATGGAGTATAGGGTAATGCGCAGCGATATGGAGAAAAACAAAACTCATATATAAACACAACTCGTTTTTAATTTCCTATCCTATATATGCTATTACCGTTGAAACATGTTAACTGAGCCGTTAATTTGATGGATAAAAAGGCGACAATACACCTATGTTTCTCTTTCCTTTTTCTAAATGCTAGCCTTATCTTCCTCAAGGTACCAACTACGGAGTACCATCGTTCTGTCCAAGCTCTCCGACGTACTCATATGCAGTCCTGCATGCCAAGATCACCGCCCGCTTGGTGCCCTGCCTGCCAAGCTGAGCCTTGGCTCAAGCTTGCCCATAGAGAAACTCGGGCTCGGCCATGACATTTTGCCCGTCACAACTCACAGTGGAGCTCTGGGGGTGGCCCTCGAGCTCGCGCCGCCAATGTCCTGGAGCTCCGGCTCACTCACTCCGACCGCGAGGCTCATCAGGGGCCGGGCTCAAGCTCGCTCGCGCCGCCGCAGCGGACCTCGGGCTTGCGGGCGGTCAAGGCTGCGCTCCCCCTCACCATCGACGTGGCTGCCGCTGCCCCACCCGCCATCCTCCTGCTAGCCCTAGCCTGCCGCCCTGCCGGCTGCGGCCATCTGCATCATCCAAAGCTCGGCTGCCGAATGTCGGCAGTCGCGGACTCGTGGGATGCCGGGGAGGCGCAACCGCGGGGATGCCAGGGCGTCGCGGGATTGGGGGGAGGGTCGTGTTTTCCTATATCTAAAAAATGTACTAAAACAACATACTATAGATCTAAAACTATAGTGAAAAATATATATCTCTGTTTTATGATTTTTCTGTGATTTACTATGATCTTTTAAAACTGCTTTAGAAGTAATTTGATCGGTTTTGAGAAGTTCAGAGAGTGATATATACCGTTTCATAGGTTGGAGGGTTATGTAGTCCAACCTACGTAGGTTGAGGGGTGATATAAACTTTTTTTTATTGTTTTTTTTAGGGTTGTGTTTGGATGCAGATGCATTCATGCAGTTAGAGAAGAAGATCGAGGCCAGGATCCTCAAATCAAGACGCAGCTCTCCTGCAGTCCTGCCGCCCGTCGAGGATTGAGGCGGCCCAGGATTGGACGTTCTGTACGGCGGCGGGGTCAATGGCAAGCAACTTCACGGTCAAAATTGGGCTGTCAATTCTGGGCCCATCAATGTCAAGGCCCGGACTAAATTATTAGAATTTATATAGGCCGTGGCCCATAATGAGCAGAGGAGTGCACAAACTACATTTTTGTTCGGTTGGGTGTCATCCAAATCCTTCGAGGGCTTGTTTGTATAGGGGGGATTGGAGGGAATATTAGTTGTATTTACGCCTTAACCAGTACCCTGATTTGAGTAATTGGAGTATGGTGGTTTGCTAAAAAAAGTTGTATTTAAGCTTAATTTAATCCATTTCACTTTTTTAAACAAGCCTTGGATTTAGATATGATCGAACGGATCTAGAGGGTGCTTGCTTTTTCCCTTTTTAAGTTTCACCATTGTACCATTCCTTGTAGGTAGATCATACTCAGATGTTTCATTAAGTTCGGCACTGAATTGAATTGATCTTCTTGCTAGCAACACCCCCCACCCCCCCTCTCTATTTATTTGGTGACATTGGCCTTACTTCTCCTCAATCCGCCTCTCTGTTGTCTTCATCCCCCCTTGCTAGACTTTATGCAACAAAATTTCATATCCCTGACTTGATTGTTCCTTTCTATTTTGAGTCCACAAAAAACATCAACAGCTACAGTAATATATTTTCGACAAGTCTTATATTGTTGTCAATAGCCTTTTTATTCAGGGTCATGTTCATCCTACAAGCATTTTAAGTAGCTGGCCTAGCTCGGAACTGTTGGTGGGGGCTGAACATTTTGCAATTGAATTAAGAGAAAGATGAAAGTTCTTTGCGTTCTATGTGAACTCTTTCCAAATTGCATCGGCAACGGTCATAATGCATGAGATGCCAAGTACAAAGTTTAGGCGCGAGATTTTTATTCCAAATTCCTATTTTTTGAACCGAGTCCCATAAAGCCATAACTACTATACGTCTATACAAACATAATACATGTGTTAGTTTGGCCTTAAAGATGCTTCGTAGTATGAACTTGATCAGTAGCACCTCACCCAAGGCATGAATATTCCCCATCATTGTACAAAAGCAAAGCATAGCTTTCAAAAACCATCATGCCAGCAACACACACGACGTATAAAACAAAAACCTAACGCACCACGCCACTGCACGCAGGATATGGCACGTACACACAGTCACACACTGCAGAGCATAAAGCGCCTGGCCGGGACAAGAACAATATGCCTCTTCGCAGCGCTCACGTCCCCTGGCTTTTACGAAAAGAACCGAGCAACACACTTTCGTCGCGTTTATAACCGTGCCGACCCGGAACCGCCCTGATCGATCCATCGACTCAGCCATCCATCCATCCCAGCTTCGATCGCACGAGAGCCAACCCACGCTCGCTCGCTAGACCTTTTTGTTTTGTTTTGTTTTGTTTTGTTTTGCTCGTGCGCGCACAGGTTTTTTTTTCGTGACGAACTGACGATGCTGCGCCGCGGGCAGATGGTGACAACAATTCGGTGCGCGCTCCTGGCGTGCCTGGTGATGGCGTTGGCGTCGTCCACCGCGTCCGCGTTCGTGTTCAAGGCGGGCGGCACGGGCGAGTGGCGCGTGCCCGCCCAACAGCCCGCCGGAGGGGCCAACGCTACCAGCGCGTACAACGCCTGGGCGCAGCGCAACCGCTTCCGCGTCGGTGACGCCATAGGTGAGTGGTTGGTTGTTTGTTACCTAGCTTCGTCAGTTTACCGGTGTGTGCTGGTGCTCTTGCAGACCAGCGCGTTGCAGTTGCATTGAATGGGCGGGTATCCAGTTCATCGTGCAGTGTTCTAGGGAGGATACATACGCGCCGATCCAGGGCTCAAATGTGAGCCGGATGCGCTGGCTGGCATTCATGGCCATGGCGCATGCCGTCTGCATGGAGTTTGTTGGATCTCTTGCACACGGCCACCTCACCTGTGTGACTGTGCTTCCCACACGGCTCGCGTGCAGTGCAGCCCACTCGTGGTCGTAGGGCTGCAGGGGACGCAATGCAGGCGTCCCTCCTGTAAAGTTTTTCTCACTTTCTCAAGTCCGAAATCTAGGACGACGCAGGCATCCTCGTCGTGAGCATTTTGAAAAAAAAAAAAATGCTGCAGCCGCTATACAGACGTCTTCTGTAACGCTCTATCCCTAGCCCTCGTTCTCCATCTCCCAACCGCACGGCTGAAATCCGGGGTCCTGGAATCGAATGCAAGGATAGAATGACGTCGCTGTGGCTAGGCTCTGCAATCTCCATCTTTAATGCGGGGGTATCCTCTCCGCGTTTCACCGCGGCCTTGCCTTTTTCATGGCGTGACGCGGTCGCCGTGCGTAAACATGAAGCCATGCTAATCGCGGTTGCTAATGATGGCCGTGAGACTCAGTAATGACGCAGTTTCACCGTCCAGTAGAAAGTAAAACACGTGCTGTTGAAAAATAGCATTAATTTCTTAAATTTTGGTTACCACTCACTGGTTACTGTTGCTTAATTAACCTTTTCACTGCTCCCTCCCATGTCGCATGCAGCTTTCACCTACCAGCCCGGCAACGACTCGGTGCTGCTGGTCGACCAGAGAGCCTACGACGCCTGCGACACGAGCGCGCCGACGGACACGTTCGCCGACGGCAACACCGTGTTCACCTTCACCCGGTCCGGGCCCTTCTACTTCATCAGCGGCAACAGGGACAACTGCAACCGCGGCGAGAAGCTCATCGTCGTCGTCATGGGCGAGCGCTCCGCCGTGGGCAACGACACCGTGCCACCAGGCGTGGGCATGGCGCCGTCGCCCAACGGCCCGTACTCATCGGCCTACTCCCCGCCGCCGCCGTTTGGCATCGATATCTCGCCGGCGACGTACCCGCCGCCGCCGAGCGCCGCGGCCCCGAAGGTGGTGGGAGTTGCCGGTGCTGCCGCGCTTGCCGTTGGTGCGCTATTCTACGCCCTTGTTTGATATGTGTGTTTTGTTGTTTAAAATGGCCGCGCGCGCGCGCGGTGGATGGAGAGGAGGATCCCAAGGCTGCTCATCTACGAGCTTACCCAAATTATTATATATCAATATCAATATATGGCGATTGAGTTAACTTCTTTTTAATGTGTAATGTTGTCAAATGTTGATGTAATAACGATGTATTTGTTGATTAATTCAATGTTTGTTGGAAATGCTGTTTTAATTAGTCCAAGTTCATGTTTCCATGGTACCACCGTGCCACTAATATAAGTTCTTGTACAAGTAGGTAAAAAGTCGTTATATGTTTCTTCGAAAGGAAAAGAGAAACTCTTCGAACCGGGCAATCTGCATGAAAAACTTTTATCCACGGAAATAAAGATATGGGGAGTTGAATATATATTTACAGTGTTAACCAATACAAATTCATATATGTCGACTATATGATCCGCAAAAGAAATGCGAAAAATCAATCAGTTTTGCATAGCCAAAGCATTTTCATGTTTTTGAAATAAAAAAAAATACTTGGATGAAACATAGGCATCTCGCCTTATATGTCCTCATAGTAGCGAGCCCACCAATATATCCAATGGATTTTTCAAAGGCCATGACACTTTAGGGGCCGTAGTCTAACTACGTAGCCTCCTAATGGACGGCCCAAATACGACAATACACAAATGCCAATTCAATAAAAATTTGAAAGATCATTATGCTCGCTTTAGCGACCTAGGCCAAACCATTCTAAATTACATACGTTTAAATGCCCAATATAAAAACCCAAGTAATTGTATCCAAGTAGCCCAACAAGTGTATAGGTTAGATTATTGACATGACCCATTTCTTTTAGATTTTGTACTATATATCAACTTAGTAAGTGGTCATAATTTTTTTTATACAGAAGGAAAATCTCATTAGTTGATAAAGCAACTTTATTAGTTGTAATCAAGATTGTTTTCTTTTGTTCGTCTCCAAGACTAACACTTGAAAAAATGACATGGTCAGTATATATATACAACTTATTCATTTTACCTCATAACCATATGGCCTATTCCTATGTAATCAATGTGTTTTTCTTCAAGGAATACAATAGTAGGAATTTTCCCACTAAAACATTTGTCTAGATGTAATCATGTGTAATTATCCATTATTTCTAAAGATTCACTGCATTATAATTTTGTTGATTTTGGATATTCTAGACTAAAAAATTATCTAAATCTGTAAGATAATATACAAATCTTTTGAGTATAAAATATTTTCTATTCTAATATTAAGTGAGATCTTGTATTTCTATTGATATCTTGTGACATCAAGTGTGATTTCCTTGATTTTATTTGTTTATTTTGTTATTCACTTTAGCCCTCCATATTCACACTGCTAGTTTATTCTCGATATGCCTTCATTCTACTACTTTAATATGCTAGAAGACAATTAGTATGAGATAAATACAGCACACCTATAGCTTTACTCAAGATGTCACCACCAAATAAATGTTTTCCTATTTTGCTCACATCTTCCAGAGTGAATGAAGCTGGAATCAATTGCCTCCCTTTACTGTATCTTTTATGCATGACTACATATAAATTTATATAAATAATAAGCATAAGGACAAAAGGAATTAGAGATATTTTTCAACTTGCCTTCTTTCTCTCTCCTCTGGCAACCGTTACTTTATTATTATTTTGCACAATCAACCAAAATCACGCGCTCCACCATACCACTATGAGGACCATAGGTAACAATTTACATCAAGGGTGCTGCCTATAAAAAGAGAGGAGGACAAGGAACATATGAGGGAATAGGATAGGAAGGGTTCAACGAAGCAAACACTTAACAACTTGTAGGTTGTGTATTTGAATCTGAAGATGGGAATAGATGAACCTTCAAAGGATCACCCATTTTTGATGGGGTCTACTTGTGACCTCGGTGACTCATCTGTGATGGGGTTTCCTGGTGGTATTTCCGGCGCACTTTCATCAAAAACGGTATTTTCTTACTTCATGTATAGTATACTTGTTTTGTTGGACTCTCTTTTGTTAAGACGGATTTGTTTTTACATATTTTGCCCCTGGGATAAGGATTTTGACAAGATATGGAAACAAAGAGCACTTTTTTTTGTAGGCAAAGAGGATCTCAAAAGATGCTGTAATACATCCCTTGGATTTTTCTTAGTTCAATGTTTTTGTCCTCCTTGATTTCCTTTAAGTCATTTCGTTTTGTCTTGTTGAAGTTCATTACTGGATTATTGTTTTGTTTCTTAAAGAAGGATAAATTGAATTAATTCTCTTAGTCAGCTATAATTTTGATGTATGGTCGCCAATCAATATTTGCTTTTGATATATGGTTGACAGCTAAATTTGTTGTTCTTTTTTTTTCTAAAATGTTGATGTCATTCTTGTAGTAGTTATGTATTCCCATGTTCTTTCATATAAGTAGTTATTTTTCCAAGTATCTAAGTAGTATATGCTATTTATATTGAATCCATACTGGCCTATGCTTCTTAAATCATTTTAAACTTTTAAACGATTTAATGCATTTATGAGGGTCATGCTTCATTTTAGTTAATGTCCTAGTAGTCACCCACTTTGTTATGGGGCACAATACACTTGTAAAATTACATCACAACATTTTATTTGGATTTTTGTTGGAGGTCCTTAGACCCTTAAATATTTCAAAAAGGTCATGTGTTTAATTATCTAATTTTAAAGAATAGTTGTGTAGCAACTTTGATTAATACTTGTGCAACATTAAATAAGGAAAATTTAGTTAAATATATAAATAAGAGAAAAGTATGAAAAACGAGGAGTAATGCTATGGGTTGCATCATATATTCATGCATGCACAGTTTGGCAATGGCAATAATGATCGGCGTGTTTCAACAAAATTCTTCATAACGTAAATATCCAAATCAGTAGAGGTGGCATATAATATTATAGCACTTCTATTCTATATACGTTTACATTAACATTTTGTGTGTTGGTATCAATGTTTGGAAATATGTAACACAAAAATAGATACTGAACGTTAAAGTATCTAAATAACGATGTGGAACATTTTGTTTGTTTTCTTAAACGTTTGTTGGTACTGTGTGTATTCAGTTAGATTTTTGGACTACAAAATTTTGGAATGGACAAATTTACTATTGAAAATATCATTGCTTTCCTAGAATGAAACATCTGAAAAGAATTCAAGCAATCAGTCTGAAGAACTACATGCAAAAAATGGTCATGGAGAGAGCCCCAATGATGGTGCGTCTAGAATCAATGAGGCTGACTCGAGCACCTTGGCTAGCAAGAAGAATGGTCGTCAAGAGAGCCCCGGTGATGGTGAGGATGGTGCACAACCAAAGAAAAGGCGCCTACACAGGCTCACCAGCCGGCAGTCAGAAATACTTGAGGGGTATGATTCCCAGCCAATACTCGTTGATCAATAGTGCATCAAAAAATTGATTTTTATGTGTCTAGGGATATCCCTTTCTATTTCCTTTTTTCCCCACTGAAGTGCAGGATATGGACACAATCTTTGATCATTATATTATTTATATATTTACTTACATACAGGGTAAAATAGTGACATTATTTTGATAAGAAATCTAGTAGATATTTATTTAAAAGAAATCAATTAATTCAAGTATATCTATTATTATAGAAGTTGACTCCATTAATTTATATTAAAATAAACAAAGCAATAAATATTTTGTTGAAAGTGCAAGTCAGCCTAATAGCGGCATCATTGAGTTATTTCTAAGACTTAAAACAGATATTTTTCCTCTCCATCACTTGCCTTTTATTGGAAACATTATCATCTGCATTGTTTTTACTCTTGTTGAACAAGCAGCTTCTTTAGCGCCTGCGCACACCCTGATGAAAATCAAAGGAGCGAGCTAGCTGAGAGTACTGGCCTTGGGTTGCATCAAGTGAAGTTTTGGTTCCAGAACAAGAGAACCCATGTAAAGGTCTGTTCGACCACATTGTAATTTTCCATGATAAAGTTGTCAGTAGCAATTCAAAATTCATCATAAACATGATAAAACCTGCCAAGTGCTACTCTTCTGCCCCAAAATACAAGTTGTTATAGTCTTTGTTCTAAGTTAAACTTCTTTAACTTTGATCAAGTTCCTAGAAAAAAATTATTAACATTATGACACCAATTAAATGCACTAGCAAGATATATTTTATGGGGACTTAAGAAAATAATTTAATGTTATAGATATTGCATTTTTCTGTAAACTTGACCAAAGTCTAAAAAGTTTAACTTAGGACAAAACTAAAACATCTTAAATATTAGAACGGAAGGGGTAATTGTTAAACAACTTGGCCGCACGAGTAGTCCAAAGCAAGGATTAGATTCATGCCAGGATCCGGGCAATAACACTGTTCCTTCAACTTGGTCATACAATTCAGTTGTGTCTATATTTCCTTGAAATTTTAGTTCCTAAAATAACATCTCAAATTTCCTGACATTTTCATATCCATACTCGAGCTATTTGATCACTTGAAATCTCTAACCATTCTCCATTCTGTTTTATGGCACAAATAGCATTTAAGTGGAAAAGAAGAGAACTACAGGTTGAAAGTAGAGAATGAAATGCTGAAGGAAGCAAACAACAGGTTTAAGCAGGTACAGAGCAATGCTTTCTGTCCCAGATGCACTAATGATCCAGGGCAAATCCAGATCTTCAAAGAACTGGAACGGCTTAAAGTGCATAACCAGCTCCTGCAGCAAGAGTTGCAGGTACATCATATAACTCTGTCTCAAGTTGACTCTTTATTTCCATTCTACATAACCAACACTGTAGCGTCAGTTTGCACCTTTGCATCATATACATATATTACCTCTTCTCAGTGAGAAAGATTACAACACATGTTGCAAAATACTGTAGTGTCTGTACCTCGAGTCCACTGATGTTCCATCTTTTCTTTGGCAGATGCGTATCAACAATGAAACCCCTATGACGATGCGCTCGCCTACTCGGGTTTTCCATCTTGAGTCCTCGTCCGAAAATGTCTTTGTAATGCAAGATGACGTACAGGGGCTTATTGAAGTAGCCAAGACCGCGGCGCATGAGCTTTTTGTTCTGGCAGACTCCAGCGGCCCTCTGTGGCTGGCTGTACCTGGTGGTTCATTTGAAGTGCTGAACAAGATGGCCTACGCCCAAACATTTCCTGGGCAGATCAGTGTAGGTACCATTGGATTGAAGACAGAAGCTACCCGTGCCAGCGCTGTGGTCATGCTGGACCCTAAAAGTATTGTGGAATATCTAATGGATGCTGTGAGTGTGATGTCGATGCTGAATACCATTGTTGACTTTCTCAATGCAAATCTGGAATCAGTTTGAAATGGCTGCAGGAGAGCTATGGAGCATTCTTCCCTGGGCTCGTGACCGGTGCAATGACCACCAAGGTGTACAACTGGCCTCAGAGTCGCGAGGAAAGCTATGATGGGGCCATGCAGCTGGTATGAATTGTTTCTTCATAGACTTCACAGAGAGAAGCAGCGTATATGTGAAAATACAGTGCACAGGCAAATAAGAACTGTACTCTTAGCAGTTACTCACAGAGTGTCTTGCTATTTTGCATTGAAAACGACAGATGACTGTCCAGATGGTATTCCCATCTCCCCTGGTGCCGGCTAGGAAATCCATGTTCTTGCGCTACTGCAAGAGGCTGGAACATGGAGCCATGGCTGTCATCGACGTGTCCTTGGACGATAGCGCCAAGTGCCGCAAGATGCCATCCGGAGTACTGATTCAGCCCATAAGGCACAACAGCTGCAAGGTATGACAGCTAGGGAAAGGCTCAAAATTAAACATTAGCCTATTATTGTGTTGTACCACCACCATGTTTGATCTGTTTCCAAAACTTCTTTGCAGGTCACTGCCATCGAGCATGTTCGACTAGATGACAGTGGTATTCATGACCTCTTCCAGCCATGCATGAATGGTCTCCTCTTTGGTGCCAGGCGCTGGGTGATGAGCATGGCAAGACAGTGCGCGCGACTCAGGGACGTGTTCCATGTCACCAACTGTACCCTGAACGGTAATGGCAGCTTGAAAATATCTGATTACTACCTGAAATTCTCATTACCAGCATGAATCAGAGAAACAAACTGACCTTGCATTGTGAGTACCAGTCACTTCAAAGGGGAGGAAGGCCATCATGAAGCTGGCAGACAATCTACTTGCCAACTTCACCGGCAGCATCGCCGGCCTCCCTGCTGACGCCTGGAATGTCCAGTGCGGCGATGGCACGGAAGAAGACATCAGGATTGTGTACAGAAGGAATGCCGATAGCAGCAACACTGCTATTGTCTGTGCAAGCGCAACATTCCTGCTGCAGCTACCCATGAGGAGGGTGTTCGACCTTCTCAAGAACAACTTGGTGCGTGTCAAGGTATGTCAACGTCTCTCCAAGAACATGGCAACAACATGTCTCTGTCAGTCTGTCTGAACACAAGTAATGTGTGGCTTACCGATGGCGATGGGTGATGGCAGTGGGATGTCTTGGTGAATGGAGGATGCGTGAAGGAGGAAGTTCGTGTATCCAATGGCGTCGGGAGCGAAGATGCTGTCTCCATCCTGCATGTCAAGGTAGCAGAACATCACCAAACACTGACACTGGATGCAGTTTCATTATTTCAGACTTGTGATTTCACTGGTAATTTTCATACCTCACATAAGTATTTGCAATTGGTCAGCATGGCAGCGGAGCAAAAAAGGAAACCATGATGATTCTTCAGAATAGCTGCTATGATGCATCTGGATCATTCATGGTCTACTCCTCTCTTGACAAACATGTGATGGAGTTGATCACGAGCCCTGGTGGCGAACAGGCGATGAGCAACATTTCCCTCTTCCCCGCTGGCTTCTCCCTTGTTCCCCTCCCTGACCCGGTGAAGGGTGGCTCGGCAATTGGAGAATCTGGGGGAACTGTGATGACTGCAGGGTTCCAGATACTAATGAAGCTGGCTCGTGGGACTGGCCTGTGCCCTCGGTCAGTGTCATCGGCGGTCAAGATCATGTCGGACAACATTGCTACTATCAAAGATACGCTGATGAATAGCCACCCTGTTTTCTATAAGAGGATCCAGTCAACCAACTAGACAGCAGAAAGGTACTCCTCTTGTTAAACTTATTAACGGAGGAAACGCCCTCTTCTACAGGAGATGCTAAACTGCCTCTTGTTGTTCTCTGTAGGGTGAAAACTGAAAAGGGAGGTCACTGTTTGTGGAGGCCACTGTTGGAATCAATATATTTTAAAGGGAAATCCATCAGCTTTCGTTGTCTGCATTTCTCCCGGCAATACAATATTACATATATAAACTTATTACTTGTTCCGCCTATGATGTGGAACTGCTCTTGTATCAAGAGCCTGTAATAATGTTTGTGGGACCAAACTTGTATTATGTGGACAGATCATGTATGCTATGTTAGAACCTTAACCTTAAAAGTTACTTTGATTTGGTATGCATGCTATGTTAGAATATCAAGTTACTTTCATTGTTTCTGTGTGATAAGTTACTGTTAGAACACCAAAATGGCAACTGACAAATCTCTAGTTGTTGCTTTATATGCATGAGGTCTATAGTAGCAGAGCAACGCTGGAATCATTACACTGGTAATACTAGAACACATGAAGCTGGAGTGCTAGATGGTTGCAGCGGAAGAAAAAAATTATTTTCTTCCCCCCCCCCCCCCCCCCAATTTTGGAGCCAACATGACTACAATCAACTAAAAACTAGAACAACAATGTGATTATCAGCTGTGATATTTCATTCCTAATTTTACTTTCAAGTTTCAACCATAAGAGAAAGCATCTTGCTACATAATTTGACAACTGAAGCTGGTTTTCCATGAAAGTAGGACGTCAAACTTATGTCATTTTGTTTACTACCGAGCTAAAAATGCAGTGCATGCAAAGTATTTCAAGAGAAACACATCATTGATTCAATTTCAGTATTATGCATTGTCTTTAGTGGAACTGGGCCCTATGGAGAACTAGTACATAGACAAGTTAGTAGATATAGACTAAACATCTATTCCTATAAAATATTATAGAGAACAACAAGTTCACTAATTTATCTAACCTGGTTACAAACCTATCACAGCCAAACAGCTGCTTTACTTGTCCATTTCTAAAGATCCATAGTGCTTGCTATAGCTTTCTAAAGATGATGAATTCAGCCATAACACATGATAGGTTGATCAATCGAGGTTGCGGTGTTATGTATTGAGACCAGCCCAATTTTTGAAAGCTATTAGGGCTTCCATTTTCCTGAAATTTCGCTTTCTTAGCTTTGCCACTTTCAGTTTCTTGTGGGTTTCCATGAATGCTTGCTTGTACCTCCATTTATCAATAAATATTTTGAACTCTTGCGCCTTGTCAATCACCTGCATTGCCATATCAAAGAACCCTCCTTTCACCAAAGCATACAGAAAAGCATCAATCAACTCGTGGTTGAAGTCAGTCCCCTTCCTCCTAACTTCTGTCCATAGTATGAGAACATTAAAGTACTTCTCAGCTGAGACATGCCCATTGATAAGTGAAAGGTATGTCTGATTATTTGGTTCAAATCTAAGGAATACCATCCTTCGGTATGTCCTTCTAGCATCCTCTAACCTTCCGACCTTGCAGAAAGCATGTATTATCGAGTTCCAATCATGTGTAGCAA
Source organism: Digitaria exilis (assembly GCA_015342445.1). Lineage (NCBI taxonomy): Eukaryota > Viridiplantae > Streptophyta > Magnoliopsida > Poales > Poaceae > Digitaria > Digitaria exilis. Next base: position 121,514 of record JACEFO010000520.1, read on the forward strand.
TCTCTATTCTTGTGTCATCAACCACTGAGTCCAAGAATGAAGCCATGAGGCCTGGCCGGTTGTTCTCTGTCAAGCCTGTCATTATAGTAAGATAACTTGACCTAAGTTCTGGTAGTCTGGCGTCCCTCATGTCCTTGAAAAGAGCAAATGCAGACTGGAAATCATGGGCTGTCATGGAAGCATCGATAAGAGCATCATAACTACCAGCATCAAGTTGAAGCCCTGCCGCACTAATCTCTGCAACAAGCTGTGCAGCCTCTGCGGTCTTCTGTTCCTTGCAATACGCTTTCAAGATCGAGGAGTACACACCAAGCCCTACAGAAGCTCCTTGAGCAGTCATTTCATCGAGTATGCTATGAGCTTTGTCCAATAGGCCAAGCTCAACACAAGCGTTGACAATCCCAAACCCAACAGACTCCTCAACTGACATAGGTTGTTGAGTGAGCTCAATCTCCTGTGCTTGGATGATCAGCTGAGCTAGTTCTCTAATCCTCGCATGATCAACAAAGCATTGAGAAACCTCACGATAGGTATCCGCATCAAATCCATTTCCATCCCCAACTCTGTGCTCCTTCACTGCACGGAGAATGAACGATGAAACCAACTCAAAGCTGCTGGATTTTAGGTACCCACTGATCAGATTCTTGAAGAATCCCTTCTTGATGAATCCCAGAGCATCAAGCAATGTATTAAGCTCATCAACCCGGTTGGAAACACCTCTCCAAGCATACAAGAAGGCGAGCGACCCAAAGCTCTCTAGGTCTGGAGAGACCCCAACGGCCGACATAGTCTCCAGGATCCTCTCAGCATCAGCCATCGAACCAAGCCTGCGACAGCAACCAGCAAGGACAGCATTGCAGGCAGCAAGATCAGGGCGCATCGCCGCCGCCTCAGCAGGGGCCTTCTCCTCCACCCCCAGCTTGCAGGCTTCGTCGAACACGTTCAGGAATGCCGCAAATGCGCCCGCATCATCGCGTGTGATCTCGATCAGAGGGTCCCCCCAGACGGAGAACGCCGGGAGGCGGCGCCCGCAGCGTAGCATCGCGCGCGCGAGCGCCAGCGCCGGCACGGTGGAGCCCGCTGCGGCTAGCGCGGAGAAGAGCGCCCCGAGGGCGGGCTCCGGGACGGGCGCCGCGTGCGGGCTCTTCTCAAGCAGGAACACGGCCGCGGCGAAGGCACGCTTGAGGCCGAGCCGGTGGTGCGCGCCCGCGGCGCCGGCGAGGTGGGAGACGAGCGCGGCGGCGGCGTGGGGCGAGGGCGCGCGTGAGGACGCGGCCAGGGACTTGAACGCGAGCCACGCGTCGTCGGAGCGGCCCTCGGAGACAGCGGTGAGGAGGCTGGACTCGAGCGCTTCCGTGTCGGCGACGGGGAGCGTCTTTCTGGGGGCGGTGTCATGGGCCGGGGGTGGGGGCGGCGGCGGTTGCGGCCTGGGGCGTGGCGCGAAGATGGAGGGCTGGAGGAAGGAGTACACGGTGGGGATCTCGTGGGGCTCGGAAGAGGAGGAGGAGGACCGGGCGGTGAGGAGCAGAGGGAGCCGGTGCCGGAGGCGGAGAAGAGCGCGCATCGGCGGAGGTGTTTTGCCGTTGAGGTGTTCGACCGTTTGCCTACGAAGCGAGGGAAGAGCGACGTGCCGACGAACAGGATGACAGGACGAGAAGAATACCTACAATGCTTGGATCGGGATACATCACGGGAACCGTCCGGTTTGCATTAGCCTGTATAGAGAGGTAGGCGGCCTGGAGGCCCTGGATCGAGAGGAAAGGGATGCAGTAGCCTACAATGGCCAAAGTGCATGTTTCCTTCTCTGGAATCGGAGATCAAGCTGATCAAATCTTCCGAATCGGCACGGGAGTTCGAACAACGCAAATACCAACAGATCAAGCTGTCAGTATGCAATGGCCAATGGTGCATGTTTCCTTAGCTGATCAAATCTTCCGAATCGGCACGTGAGTTCGAAGTTCGAACAAAGTACCCAACAGATCAAGCTGATCACATTTGTCTTCAACAGGACTACAGGAGTGAAGACTCGGCAGGCTGCTTTTGTTTTAACTCATCCCTCATCTTCAACAATTTCCCTCCCATTATTAAACAACAAATCAACAAACCTTCTATAATAAAGGAAAAGTTTGCTTACAAGAAATAGCTAAATGTCAAAGAAACCGCACACCAAATCATCAACACACATTATACATGCCTGTTTGGATCCAACCTACTAAAGCAAACCGACTAAACTTTAGTCACTTGAGGGAAAAAGTTCCAAACAAAAAGACTAAGGGTCCGTTTAGTTTCAAAAATTCCTCCCAAAAAAATACTATTCATCCAAATTCATCCAACTTTTCACTATTCATTCCACCCCTCCCACTCACACAACACTTCATCTACAGTATTTTTTCGATGAACAATATATTTTCGGGGAATCTTTCACCAAACTAAACACATCCTAACAAATGAGAAACTCTTTAGTTCCATTAGCCATCAAAAGGTGGCTAAAAGAAGCTAAAGGAGTGCTTTTAGTCACTTGATCCAAACAGGGAGATTTAGTCACTTTGTTTTAGCTAGTTGAATCCAAACAGGGCCCAAGACTAAGACACATAATGCACTTTTTCATCCTGTAACATGCAGCCCCAATGTTTTAACAATATAAGTGGATTGTGCAACAGTACACAAGGCATACATCAAATCTCTTGGGGCAATATAGTTTGCGCTTCGAAGGATACAATAAATAGCCCAAGCCACCAGCACACGAATCAGCTTCTATAACAACCTATTATGATCAAAACTGCAACCATACATGGTGCGAGACTGCGAGCAAGTCCCATTTAACTCAGTACCTTTCCGCCAACCTAGCAGATACAGCCCTTAGCTTAGAGTACACTTTGCCAGCAGGAGAGCCCAAAATGAGGCTGCAAAGTGAATCCCGAGCAACCTTGATGTTAACAAAGGATCCAAGTATATGGATCTTTGTATCAGCAATAACGATGCGGGTCCTGGTAGAATTCTCAATGGCGTACTTGGTCTTGCCTCCTTTTCCTGATAGGCGGCCAATAGCGCGTGACAGATGCTCCCCTCGAAGGGTTTTCACATCCTTGATCTCAAAGGAATCAACATACAGGTCATCAAGACGCAGCAGGGCGACAGCGTCGGCTATGTCAAACCCAAGCATAAAAGCATGCACAAAGTCTGCGCATTTCTGAAGGTTGCTCACATCTGGCGTGTCTTGCCTTGTTTTCAGCTCCACCCTTCTTGCCTGGAACAGGAAACAATCTAATGAGTTTGCTGGATAGGAACTTAGCATTCAATATGTTTTTTTGGTGGGGTGGGGTTGGGGGGGATATATCAAGTACGCTTTTAGAGAGTAAGAAAGATATTAACCCGTGTTTTAAAGGGCGAGGCGACAAGGTGTAACTAGGACCTTAAGGCGCCCTAGGTACGCCGCACCTTTAAAACACTGATATGAACCATATTCCATGTCTCAATTTTGTTATTGTAAACAGTTTTAGAAGGTTTAGAAAGTAGAAACATAGTAATAGATACACAGAAAAAACAAGCCTTGATTCAATTATGACTCAATTCAGCACAGAACACATACTGTATTCTTGTGATTTGGAACTTGCCAGGTGACAGCTAGAACCATTGTCAAATCAAATAGTGTTATAAACCGTCACTTCTAACAAGGACACAATTCTGAAGTGAACTAAAGGCCTAATGCAAAACAGGAGCTGTAAAATCATTAGATTTCGTATTGCTTGCTTCAATAACCAAATTATTGAATTCTAGTATCTTGAATCAATTCTTAGCTTTTCGCTGTCAAACAAGTCCACACTTCATTCCAGAGATAAGACCATACGCAAAATTCTGCTTTCAAGCATGCTACCAATGCATAAGAACCTACGACATGCACAACAAAGCTAGGCTTTTGTGCTCCAATCTAACACGGTGCTAGGAATTTGAGGCTGGGTGGTCCCTTACCTTGATGTTCATGCGGATGTCGACCTTCATGTGCTCGTAGACGGGCGTGTAGATCTCCATCCAACAGCGCTTGAGCGGCGCGAAGCGATGCGGCGGCACGGGCACCTTCCGAAACTGGGGCCTCCCGCCGCTCATCTCGCTCGGCATGAGAGGATCGAACCGCGGCTTCTCCACGGCGCCCGGCCCCGCCGCGTGGTCCACCGCCATCCCCTCTGAGGAACCCCCCGCCGCGGCGGCGCTCGTGGCCCTTTCGACCTCCATCCTCGCGACGTGGCCCGTGGCAACGGAGGCGGGGAGAAGGGACACAGAGGTCGACTCTTGAGGGGGCTAGGGTTTGGGTCTCGTGGAGGAAGGGGATAGAAGAAGTTTACAGGCCACGGGCTACTGGGCCAAATGAAAGCGTGCGACGGCAAGCCCAATAATGCAATTCCGTCCGTGTTGCTTCATTTGACATGGGCCGGTAATGGACGGTGGTGACGCGGTGTGGATGTGCAGTAACGTATTCCAAACAAGGAGAGAGAGAGAGTTCTTATTTCTTAAAACAACTTTCCTAATAAAAATACTAATGATTTAATCCCCCGTGAAATGCAACTAGTGAAATGGTGAATTATATATGGATAAATGAACAAAATAAGAATGCATGAATCAACTCTATGCATTTGAAAGGCGGATCGCAAATTTGGTTCTGGTTGTTAGTTAAAAAAAAAAGGGTTCTGGCAAGGATCAAACACGTCAATTTTGGTATAGCGTCACCAGATCTCAAAACCAAGCAAAATTACAGACGAACAGTTCAAGAAATATATATTGTCAGGACAACAAATGCTTAAAATATGTCAGGAATGCAGCCAATGCAAATAGTCATGCATATAGGTAAGCTGCTCTCTGACCCAGCAGTCACCAGAGCCTGCACGGGGACAGATAATTTGGCAAATGAAATAGCACGCCCCACTGAGCTCTAGAAATCAACATCGCCATATTCATTGCTCACCATCCGACTCCTCGCCATCTTCATCCTCCCACTCGCTGTCGGAGTCACTCCCTGCATAGCTACTATCATCCACCCATTCTGGATTTTCCTCCAATGTCTTCTCGAATATGCTAAATTCCTTCTCCTGTTCTTCTCTCGAACGTATTATCTCTACCATGAGCTTCTTTGCAATATCTTCATAGAATGTAACATTTATCTGCTTCAAGCTGACACCATTTGCTACCATTGTATTTACCATCTTAAGAATTTCCTTATCATCCTTGGAACAACGTATTACCACTTCAAGCAGTGGGCAATGCAAGGTCACTCCATTGATTGGCATAGCATCTATTCTTTCTCCGTTTGGTTCTTTGGGAAGCTAGAAAAAGTACAAGGAATGAGGCAAAACACATCGTTTTTAGAGATTTTTCTCTTATAAAAAAAGACATTGGTTCTGTAAGTAGCATACCTGTCTTTGCACTAAGATGAGTTTTTTCAGTCCCGGTGACAGCTGGAGGAAGCGAAGTACAATGTTGAAGTTATCGGTTAAACACCAATCACCAATTTCAAGAGTTTCAAGATTATCAAATACTAGTGAGCATTCGGGCAGCTGCTTTTCCAACATAACCTTGCATTTCCAGGCAATGGGTCAGACATAGTCAGGATATTACTAAGCATGCCAGTAGCGAACAAATGACTTAAGAAACCGAACTGTCAAATGGCCCGCACATCAAATGCCAAGATATTGTCACATAATCTTACCAATAATAAGCTTTTGCACAGCAACATACAATTAAATTGCGAGATACATGCAGCTACCAAATCAAATCTACAACACTCAATTACCAAATCAAATTTACTTGTTCATCAATAGGGCATAATCAGATGATAGATATACCACAAATATACTACAAATTACAGGAAGCACAAATATGATCTGATTAGCCTATGATTTTCAGAATATTCAAAATCAAATCTCCGCAAGTCATGTGAAAAGGTTGCAGGTAGCACCACTAGCACGCACATGGCAGGTTCAGTAGCACAACGTGACAAGCCTCCTCCTCACTATTTTGTTTGCTTATATCTAGTTTGTTGTTTGGCCAGGAGATTTCTTAGCATAAAGCTTGGGTTTCTGATTAGCTAGCTTAAACATATGGTTTGAGATATTGATCTTTTCCCTCTATTTTCTTCCTCTGCCCATGTGACATGGCTACCAGTCTATTAGCATTATTATGCCACTAGTGTTTCAAGCCTGCCAAACGGGAGCCCATATTGACCCCACATGTCCACATAGTTTAAAGACTTTATTTTTTTTAAAAAAATCTAGTCAGTTACATGATTAGTTTTTTCAAACATGGTCAAACTTACCCTTGTAAAAAAACAGGGAGTTTAAGGGCCACCATGTTCAAATAGGCAGCAACAATGCACCTTTTTCTACAACAATTGCAACTTGAATTCAACAAACAAGATTTTTTTTCATTTTTCATGTTCATTTTTTCTGCATAAAGATATGAAACGAATATCAAAATAATTTTTTTCACACCTATGTTTCAGAGTACAGTTTTCTTATCCATGTCTGATTCACATTAATTATAGCAAAAAATAGCATTCAAAATTTTTAAGTGGTGTTATATGGACATGGTAAAAGCATAGAAATCAAATCGATGACAATATGACATACAATAAGGAATACCAAATATTAAAGTACATCAAAATATAAACTTGGCTCCAATAGCAGTATGTTACTTTGTACAAAAATATTCAGTACCAGTACAACAACAAAATAGCCTTTAGTCCCAAGCAAGTTGGGCTAGGCGAGATGAAACCCAAGAAACAAAAGATCAAGGTTCAGGCACGTTGATAGCTAGTCCCCGCTGCTATAAAAAACTACTTCTTTGGACAATATAAAAGTAATTAGACAATATAAATCTCATTGATATTGGGTTTTCATATTTAAGATGCAACAGTAGAGCACAAAACATAACCATTACTGTATCTTAACACCCAAGCATTTGACGCCACCCTAACATAACTGTGAATAACCTTCAAAAGGGAAAACTAAAAAGTGGTGATTTCAAATACAACATGAAGGATGAAAGACACGACTCTGCAATCTGAAATTGAAAGTGATAACACACAACAGTTAATGCATTTCAAGTTATCTTTATTTAATAAATAAAGTAGGGATATGACATAAAAGTTACTTTTTTTTATCTGGGACTGTACTGATTATTCAAAAAAATATCTACATACTATATAAACAGCATTGATTTTGATTCAGAGTAATGAGTACAAGGTAAAAAAGTCATATTATCCTTTTAGAAGCATACCTTTACATCGGAACCTTGGTAATTCAATAATGTAAGTGTCTTGACACACGAGAAAATTCCAATAAAATCATACTGGCCATCAAATGTAGGGCCACAAGTATCTATGTGTGCACTCTGTAAAGATGGGCGCTCGCTCCAACTCCAACGAATACATTCCAATGCACAACCTAAGTACTCAAAGTGAATGAGGTGAGGGGCAGCAATGGTGAACTCATCATCTCCTGCTATGAAACCATCAAGAGTTAACCTTTTGAGGACTTTTGAGTCTATAAGCTGAAAGTATCTCGCACAGTTTATGAAATGCAAGTCTTCTAGGCCAGGGCTGGAAGCAATAATTTGGTCAAGCGATAGCTGAGATACTTCCACATCAGAGAGAGTCAGCTTTTTAAGTGAAGGAAGATTGATTTTGCTTGGCAGCACAAATCCCATATGTCCATGAGAAGCTTCTCCCAACTGCAAATTCAGCTCCTGAAGAAAGGGACAGGTGAAAACATAAAGAGGCAGAAAATCCTGATCATATTCCTCTAGGGCCACATCAAGCACTTTAACATTATGTTTCACTGCATAACCAATCCACATCCTCACGTCATTGCAGTCTAGAGGGCTTCGACCATACCAATGCAGATGGAATGTATGCAGGTCCACCCTTTCTCGGATTAGCAACAGATTGTTAACAAAACGAGCAAACTTCTCGGACTTCCAATGTTGAAATTCTCTGCCTGTGAGAAATATGAACTGTACAGCCTCGCACACTTGCCTCCACCTCATGGACAACCTGCACATACGCACAACAGTTCTGATCCTCACAAGAGATAGAATATTGTGCAGGATCTCAGTAGGCAGCGCACTGATCCAGTCAGTGCCATTGTCCATGCCTTGATCATCGACAGACTCCATAGAAACCCGACTTTGGATTTTCACCTATGAAACCTGCTGAAAATGCAACCAATTACCAATCAATAACTGAGGCCACAATCCCCAGTGGCAAAAGAAACACTCGATTTTTTTCTAAAAAAAAATCACGATCACAAGACTTCCCAATTCCCACGAAGGTTGAGTAGTTCGCTGGGATATCGGGGTTCCGTTAATCCCATCACTTTTTGAAAAATAAACTGCAGCCACGAAACCCTAATCGAACCATGCGTGGATGGAGTGGATTGTATTAGGAGGTTAAACAATCGCGCGGCACAGAAATTCGCGACTAACTGAATCTAAATGGAATGTAGGGGATTTAGCCATCTAGGTTTGATTGGGAAGAAACCAAAACCTCCCTCAGAACACAGGAATGAGAAACCCATCCAGACAAGCAAGGATTACTAACCAACACATGAATTAACCAGCCCAAGCCTCAATGGATCTCCACCTTGAGTCCTCGACTAGACCGCGCGAGGAGCGACCGACGAACCGAGAGAGGTGTGGGACTGGCGGCGATGCATAATGCGTTTAAGTGATCCTGCTGATAGGCCGCGCATGGGCTTGTGGAAGAAAAGACTCGCCGGGCCGTGTGATATGTTTTGCTGGTAGTCGTGCTGAAATCCTAACCGTGACCAGCCCACTCCCGTTCTCACGGGACTCCAAACCTCCTCCATCGCTACATACTTTAAAACCTCCCCTAAAAAAAACATACTTTAAAACCACCCCAAACTATTCCACCTACAACAAAACAAAACAAAATCACCAAACTATCATTTCTACCCATTAAGACACCATTTCACCAGCCGCAACCTTCGTCCTTAAAAATATATGTCGTTTAGTTCAAACTAGTTGATTAAAAAATAAACTTATTTGATGATTCCAAAATACATATATTTAAGGACGAAAAGAATATATAATATTGTGCAAGCTGGTTGGCGAGTTTGGAGTCTCCGTTAGCCACTAGATGCACATAGGCTACTAATTCCTACCATCATAGGAAATATAAAAACGAAATAAAAATTTAGACCAATATTGAAAACAAGATTGATTCAAAGAAGATAAAATATCATAATAATCAGGTAAGAAAAAAATATAGACAAAAATGAGAAAATAAAGAAACTCTCAACATATTCAGTTACAAGCATAGACCAGATTATAAATATTCAAATCTCGGCTGTCCAAATTATTACAAATTAGTTTCATCCATGTTATACAGAAAGTTCAAATTACATTACTGTAACGAAGATCGATTTGCTACAATGCTGCATTGCCGAAGCTATGTGGTGGAAATACTGAAATGAGACTGATGCTTACAGTCCCTGCAAATCAAGTACTCCTCCATTGACCCTGAAAATTGCATACACATGATCTTCAAAAATAAAATGCATACTCATTGACCCTGATTGCGCTTCAAGATTGTCCTTTGCATTGCAAATGATTGCATCTAAGATTACCAAGAGAAGGCTAATACATCTACAGCACAAGACTGAAGCTTGAGAACATAGAAAGGTCAAAAGCTCTGATTGTGATCTAGAAAATGGATTTGGTCCTTGATTACAGATTGACTGGACAAAACAAGAACTGAGATTGATTAGGTGGTCTCGTGCTTGATAAAGGAATAAAGTTGAATCAAAACAACATTGTAATCTTTATATGGCCATCATAAGGAACACAGGACAAATTATCAGGTTCATTAGACAAATAGTGCATCAGCATAGTTTTGGAAGGGATAACAGATGACACATTATAGATATAGATAAAAACGACATCAGTATGAGGAATAATGAATCTGAACACACAAGTGAAAATGAATAATATGTGAAATTTTACTCGCTTGCAGAGAAACCTTATACTGTAGATCCTAAAGCTGCCTGAGCTGACATGTGACGTTAATTCAGATATAGTACTGATCCAACACTCATCAAATTCATGATTAGGCCATAGTCAAATCATCAAAACTATAATTTACAGCAAGGGTCCTAAAGGACAGTGACAAAGTAAGGTGTCCTATCGGCGAGGTTCTCGCCTCACGTCGCCACTGGCTCGGCGCTCACCCCCGCTCCTCCACCTCACCAGTTACCACTATTCCACTACCTCTGCTTGTTGAAATATATCTAATGTGCATAGATACCATGCTAAGCTTATGTGTGTATATTAGGTTTACAAGGCCGTTTTGCATTAGTGCAAAATTACTTTTCACGAATTACCCAATTTTGAGAGGTAGATAGGAGATCAAAATAAATACTGGGCCCGGCTCTTTGTGGTATGAAGTGTGAACTATATTTCAATGAAGCTACCGAAGGACATAGGGGGCCATGAACAAGAAGATATACATGATACAGCAATAAAAGGTAGCACACAGGTCAAAAGAGAAAAGAAAAAAAATCAAACAGCCAGAAGTCTCTCAGCCACTATAAAAGGAAATCTTGGATTACTGGAGCTTGAGGTACAATACCAGGCTGAGTACTAGACCTTTCTCTATGCTTATGTTTTCCTTGACGATGTCCACTTCTACCAGAGCTCCTGTGCTTTCTCGATTCTTTACCATCGCTTTCAGGAGGATTTGTACCTTTCTCCTCATGGTTTTCTTGCGTATTTTTTCTAGAACTTGAAGGATGATGGGTTCCAAAATTCTCTATCCGCTCAGAGCTAGATTCATATGTGCCCATTTTGCTTAGCACTCCTTCAGAGTTCACATCCAAATCCTTTTGTAAAGATGATATCTTAGCATCTCTACCCAAGAGGACACCATGTAGAGCACCAGACAAGGGATCTTCTTTTGGAATATTTGCAGTAGCCATCATAGAACTGAGGAAATCCTCACCCTCCAATTTAACGACTTTCGGTCTGGACTTCATGGCCTTTGACTTTTTCCCAGCAAATACGGGTTCAACAGTTTTTGACTTTTCATCATTAACAGTTTCATTGGTACAAGATGGTAGAGTATCATTAGCATGGGGGTAATCACTTAGCTCATCCTCAGTTTTTTCAGTCGGGAGATAAAAGAGTCCATGCCTTTTGCGATGCTCGGAAAGAGAAGATGAAGCAATTGAAACTGCAGGCTCATCTCTTGTCTGTACAGAATCACGGCTGTGAGGATAGAAAAAGATTGAAGTTGAGGGAGCAGTATCATCTTCACTCACAATGTCAGCAAGTTCAGCGAGATTCTCATTCAGGTCAACACCATCTGGTGCGGCTATTTTCATCTGTGCAATCACAGAAACAGGACCTAGTTCTTGACAGAATACTGTCCTCATAGTCTGGACAAACAACTTTGCCCTGCTTTGCTTGTCATCATCAGTAACCTTCCTTTTATTCAACTCTTGAATATCCCTAACCAAATGGACAAAACCAATCAGATTGCGTGCTCTCTCCTGGACTTCTACTTCATTGCACTCAACAAGTGGGCCAACTGTTGTTTCAACCAAGTTAATCATGTAAAGTATAGATTCGGGTGAAAATGGGTCCTTCCGCAGAGTGTTTGACCTAATACCTTGCTCTTGAGCAGACCCAAGTGCAATGTTCTCCCCGCTGACAGTTTGGTCAATAGCGGATTCATCAAATATTACATCCACTTCCTTGCTTGGGTCACCCAATTTCTCGACAAACACACTGAAACAGAACGTGAGCACCTTGAATACTGCATGAATGTAGACTGCTCTCACCGACATTGACAGGAGGCTGGTCCTCGGTTGCAAGAGTGCTTCGACAATCTCAACAGGATTCTTTGTTAAGCCCACATACTCACCAGAAATCCATGCAGCAGCTGAAAGAACAGGGAAGAGAAAGTGATTGCCAAGCAAAGCAGGGTCAATTAAGAGAGTTCGAGCTGAATGGACAAGCTCTGGCCGTGCATCCTGCACCCTCAGTCCCACGTCAACAAGCTGCCGACCAATCTCATCCCCCTGGGTGCAATGAAGGGTCCTAGCCATATCCACAAGGAGTGAAGCATACCAATCAAAGTCTGCCACCAGCTCATACACATTACGCCCACATGCTGCTAGAACTGCCCCAAGGATGTCATTTGTGAACTCTGGGTCTGACTTAGCAGCATGACTGACCAACATAGCAGCAATGTCCATTATGTTGTTTTCATCAATCATCCCCATCATGAGGTGCAATGCCTCCCAGCGAATGTTCGAGTCGGCATCACCCAGTGACTGAGCAATAACATCGCGACAACCATTCATTGTCATTGCATGTGCTGGGCCAAGCATACCAAGCGCCAGAAGCCCAAGGTACCTGAGGTTGGGATCATCATCAGCAGCAAGCAACTCCTTCACTTTCCCAATGGCGACGCGGACCGCGGCTTCATGTGCTGGCAGGGCAGTGAGCACTGTACGGATGCACTCAAAGGTCAGTGACATGGCTGCAGAGCGGGTAAGGAGCTGGCAAACTGGATCCACAATTCGAGCTGCAAGGCGGGACTCCAGAGGAGCCAGCCGGGCAAACAGCTTGAGCACCTTGATGAGCGCCCAGTTAGAGCGGGAAGTAGTGAGCAGGTTGTACAGATCGGGCGCCAGTGGCAGGAAAGGGGCCGCGTCAGCCGGCGGCGCCGATAGGTCACAAAACGCTGCCACAGCCGCCGTCGATGCCCGAGGGTCAGGGGAGGTGAGACACGCTGCCAGCGGCTTGAAGAGGACAGGCACGGCCGCAGATGGCGAGGCGGCTATGACGCGCCCGGCGGCGGCGATGGCGCGGGGGTTGCCGCGGGAGAGGTGCGGCACGAGGTCGTGCGCGAGGTGAACGGCGAGGTCAGGCGCGGCGGCGGCGGGTGGGGAGCCCAGGAGCTGGAGCGCGAGGGCGGAGACTTGGCGGTGGGCGGCGGCGGAGGAGGCGGAGGGGGAGAGGTCCTTGTGGAGCTGGTGCGTGGCGAGCGGGAGGAGGGAGAGCGAGGCCGGGTGAAGCGAGACCGAGGCGGCAAGGTAGGCTAGGCGCTTGTGGGGGAGGCTCGGCGAGGCGAGGAGCTCGATGGCGGGGAAGGCCAGCTGGTCAGAGGCGACGGGGGCGAAGTGGAGGGAGGAGAGGTAGGTGAGCTTCTGCAGTGCGACGGCCTTGGTGGCGGCGTCGGGAGCGCGGATCTCGCGGTGGATCTCGGAGAGCGCGCGGGCGACGGCCGCGGACTCGCCGGTGGCCGACGGGTCGGCGCGGAGGGACTTGACGAGGTCGTCGAGGGAGCGCTGGAAGAGGGTGTCCACCAGCGAAGGCCCCGCTTTGGGCGCCGGCGCAGGCACCGGCGCGGCGGAGGCCATCGGCGGCGGTAGAAGGGGAAGAGACTGGGATCCGTGTGGTTTTGGGGCAACTTTTTTTTTTTTTTAACTCAATTTTGGAGCAACTGGAGCAACGTGCGGCGCGGGCGCGGCAGGGATGGAAAGAAGGCTCGTGCGGGTCAGCGAGAACGATTCATGGGCGCATCGTCGGCAGGGTTTTATTTCGATCCGGTAGGTAACAGCTGGAAACCGAATAAATTCAAATTTTGAATTTAAATTCCCTTTTCCGTCGGTTTGCTTCGGTTAGCCGGCCGGTTTGACCGGTAAGCCGAGCGGTTTGGGCGGTAAGCCGGTCGGTTTGGACGGTAAGCCGGCTCAATACATAATTTGTCATGTTTTCAAATTTAACTATAAATTTAAAAAAATAAAAGAAAAATTCCTAAAAATATTTCAAGGTGCATAGAATTTAATGGTGTCAAAATTTTTCAAATATTAGTGTATTTAGTATTTTTTGTGTGCATTAGAAGTTCAATGAGCCGATTTTTTTTCTTTTCTTTTTTTTTGTTGAACTTCTAATGCCTGCAAAAAATATCAAATGAGCAAATATTTGAAAATTTTTTATACCAATAGATTACATATACCTTGAAGTATTTTTAGAAATTTTTACGACATTTTTCTATTTTTTCAATTCAAATTTAAAAATTTCAAATTTTGAACGGTTCAAACCGCCCCAAACCGGAACCGGTCCGGGGCGGTTTGTTCGGGAACCGGTCAAACCGGACCGGTTCCCGACGGTTTGGTTAACCCTTCGTCGGCCGCTCAACCAACCGGCACGCCGAATTATTCATTTTTAACTTTTTTTTATTTAGGACTCAATATTACTTAAATTAAATTTAATTTAACTTATACAACAAAGCACTAAAATTCGTAATATCAAATAAGTATTAATAGTTTTCTTCACTAAATATACTTTCATTATCATATATCTATTTAGTGTCATGAACATTTGTGATTCTCTCTGTAATTTTAGTTAAAATAAAATAGTTTATTTTTTCAAAAAAAAAAGATTCGGAATGCCTTGTTTAGAACGGAGGGAGTGACAAATCTTTCATGTCTTTCGGTTCCTTCTGCTGCTATGAAGTTCGAACGCCCTGTCTTTGCTTGGTCCTTCTCTTCGAGTCTCTTCGTAGAAGTAGTTTAGTTGGTTGAGAAGTGGGAAAATACTAGTAACTTTTCTGGAAAGCAAGCGTGTTCTGTGAGGTGGAGAAATAGGAAATTTCTGGAGAAGTTTTCTGGGAGCTAAGCTGCTTCAGAGGTGACGTGGATTTTCGTCAAGCTGAAGCCATTCATGACCACATTATCCACCGATTTATCAATTCCATCATCATACCTGAAGCATTGCATTGACTGTTTCAAGGAGTGGGCACTGGAAGGTCATTCCATCGATTGCCATGGTTGCGCGGAAGAGAGATAGAGAACGTTGATTGTTTGGCACACGGCATTACAAAACATAGCACTAAAGTTTAGTTATGGTTGTTTGGCACACGGCATTACAAAACATAGCACTAAATCTGGCATGCGCGATAGAGCCAGAGCGGACAGGCATTCTAGGAACTGGACAGTACAAAAGAATCTCCGATGTTATGCGGTCATAACCAAGCAATTACAGAGGTGAACAGTTTGAAATAAGCCGATAAAATACTATGAAGCCAAGCTCGAAATGAAACGCTGTAAATTGTTGCATCATGCAAATAGTAGAGTTGGTGCTCCAAGTGAGGTCCAGAAGTTAGAAGCATGTAGCCTCACTGCTAGAGTCACCAAAGACTAAACAGTGGCCAAAGACTAAACTGTAGGAATAAACTCTAGTCGATAGTCATGGATTCGAGGTGCATGCATTGCATAAGGATGGATAACAACTGGGAGTTGGCCAACAGTGGCGCGTCCCAGTTCCACTGAACTCTAAAAATCGTCGTCGTCGTCTTCCATCTCGTCCTCGTCATCGTCAATCTCGTCATCATCATCGTCATCATACTCTTCATCCTCCATCTCTTCGCTGTCATCATCACTGTTATCACTCCCTGCATTGTTGTCATCTACCCTCTCTTGATTTTCCTTCCGTGCCTTCTCTAAAATGTCATGTTCCTTCAACTTTTCCAGGCTCATACCCCACCTTTCTGCTCTTTCAATATCCTCATGAAAAATTACTTGTATCTTCTCCAAGCTGACACCATGTGCAACCATAGCATTTACCGTCTGCTCAATTTCATTATCATCCTTGGAACATTGTACTATGACTGTTTCAAGGAGTGGGCACTCAAAGGTCATTCCAGTGATTGGCATTTTACTTGTTTCTTCTCCTTTTGTCACTTTACTGAGCTATAAACAATAGGAGAAATAAAAGAAAAAGAAGCAATACATTTTAGTGATCTCACAGGAGAAAAGGCATTAATTTTGAATGCAGCATACCTTTCTTTCTTCAAGGTAAGTTTCTCTAGTTTCGGCGAAAGCTGAAGGAAGCGAACCACAACATACAGGTCATTGGTCAAACACCACCCACCGATTTCAAGAGTCACAAGATTGTCAAACACTGAGCATGAGGGCAGTTCCATTTCCAACATGGCCTGGAATTTCAAGAAGGCAGAGTTCATCATCAGGATATAAGAACTAGGAAATGCCAATTGCCAGGCATGATAGTAGTGAATAAATAAGTTGCAAAACATAACTGGACAAATGTCAATTGACTGCGGCACATTTTTCAATCAAGATTTTTCATTACAGTAAGTTACATAATTTTCTGTCCAAACATAGCCGAGATACTAAACCATCAGCAAGCAAAATGGCCAATCATGCTTCTAGCAAGAAGCAACGTTGCCAGTATTTTTGCCACTTTTGCACCTTCAACTCATCAAATTGTGTTCGACCTCATTCTTATTCTGCTTGACACAATAAATTCTTAAAACATCCACATTGACCAGAAATGAAATAGCATGTAGCCTTCAGATTATGGTCACTCACAGCTGGTCCACTTCAATTTAACTTGCCACTCAAAACTTAATAGCGTCGACAGCACCATATTCATGCTGGATATGGTCAAAAGCATAGAAATCAAACCAGGGAATGCATACATGAATAAATTGTGTATAAAAAAGTATTAACTCCGCTCCATTATTGATCTCTTTCGGATAACAACATTCAGTATCAACACTAAATGTTAATGAAACGTGATGTACACACTGATATTATGATTTTGCATTTCTAGTCCATTTTAACAGGGAAAAATAGGTCAAAGGTTCACATTACATTATCTTAATATCCCCAAATTAAACACTTGCATAACTTTGGATGGGCGTTATAAAAGGATAATAAAGATTCCTGATGTCAAATTCAACTTAAAGGCAGGGTAAAACACATGACTGCGCTTTGGAGAACACAAACAGTATTAAATACATCAATTTTATATAACTGTAGTAAATCAAGTAATGTATGTGATACAAGAGTCTGTTTGTGGAAATATCGAGGAAAAGGTAACTCCACATATCGACCTTTATGGTTTCTGAGGCAGTAATTTCAAGCAGTCCAATGAAAGGGTAGTCAATTATTCAAAGCTTAGCATCTCACCCTTGCTCATTGCTATGAATGTGATTAGTTTTGTTCTAGGTTGGTAGTCCCACATCCCCGCTTTTTGTTGAAGCTGAATTCTAATTGAAAAAAAGTGTTGAACTAATGTGCTTTCTTTTTTTTTTCGTGAAACATGTTTTAATTGAATACAAGAGACACCGGCCACCAAATGTGAGAATTGTGCAAAAGTAGTAACATACAAAAAAACACACCTAATTTGCATTCAGAATATTAATAGCAAAAATGTAACGGAGGAACTTGTCATTAGTCCTAACCCAGTAAAATGTAACATACCTTAATGTCAGAACCACACAATGCAAGTCTCTTGGCATGCAAAACAATCCCAGTAAAATTAATTTGATCATCAAAAGTGCATCCAGAACGACAAGTATCTATGTGTGCACTCTCTAAAGATGGTCGTTCTCGCCAAGAAATATCTTCCAGTGGCCAGCCTATGCACTCAAAGTGAACGAGTTGAGGAGCAGCAATTGTGAGTCCTTTATCACCACCTATGCAGCCATCAATAGTTAGTCTCTTTAGCACCTTTGAATCCACAAGATCAAGACGTTGTGGGCAGTTTGTCAAATGCACATCTTCTAGACTAGGCACCCCGCAACAATTTGCTCAAAATCCAATGTACTGACTTCCACGTCGCAGAGAGTCAACCTTTTGAGAGAAGGAAGATTAATTATGTCTGGTAGCAGAAGTCCCTCATGCTCAAGATCATCCTCAGGAGATTCTCCCATACTCAAATTTAGCTCCCGAAGTGATCGACAAGTGAAAATGCAACGAGGTAAAAGAGTCTTATCATAACGACTCAGGTCCACATCTAAGACTTGAACGTTATGCTTTACTGCATAGCCAATCCATGTCCTCACATCCCTGTAGTCTACAAAATGGTAGTTCTTAAAGTGCAACCGGGATGTATGCAGGTAGGTGTCACGTCGGAGCAGCATCTTGTTGACGAAACGAGCAAACTTTTCATATTTCCAGTGTTCATATTCACTGTAGTCGATACATATGGATCCATCTGAGTCCATAGCAGTCCTCCCTGGCTTGGATTCCTACCCCCACAAACCTGCCATACAAGCATTCCACGATCAATACATGCAAAAGACATTCATAATTGTCAACCTGGAAGGTTTTCTTGCTTAGCTGGTCCTTTTGAATAAAGGACTGAAGTACTGAACTTAACTTTGGTACTACTATACTACTACCTCATAATTATTATTGTACTCACGGCATTGGGGTTTCCTGGTCAGCATTTCCCGGCGCTGGGAAACTAAAAGAGCAGAGATACATTTTGCCTATCCCAACATATGGCCCCCTCTAAAGATACTGTCTCTGGTCCATTATAATTATATTGGGGACAGGAATTTCGGGTTCCAGCCAGTTCAGATTGCTTGTAGGAAATGACAGATAAAATTAATCGGAGGTATACTAAATCTTGCCTGTCACTAAGCGATTTCAGCAATTTTATCACAGATTCAAACCTCCAATCCATGAAAGATATGGATTTTTAAAACGGATCCGGAGTATTTTTCTTAACTACACCAAAATATCTTTCTGATAACCAAGCAACGAGAAGATATTCGGGAATCAAAACTTGGCCAAGCAACCCTAAATTCAAAGGGTAGAAAGCTAATGCGTCTTTCACTCTTTTGCAAAGAGCGGCAAAATGAAGCACAACGGCGCAAAGGGGGAGTAGCAGTTTCGAGACCAAGAACACGCCATGATACGGATACTACCACACAAAATGCGTACAGCAAGCAAGTTGCAGGAAGGTGGGTTTACCGGCAATGGGGAATGCGTACTGCGTACACCGTACAGCAAACAAGGTTGCTTACTTGAAGTCGCCTCGATGGAAGCCGGCGCCAGCGTGCCTTCAGGTTTAGGGTTTAGCGGCCAATCTGGAAGATTTGTATATGGCCGTATGACAGTTAAAAAAAGGGATTTTTAGTTTTGAGCCATTACAATTCTTGAAAGTTAGAAAAATGCCATTACAATTCACCTATTTTGAATCATGACATTATAATTTTGAGATTTTCTGAACCATGTCATTTTATACGTATTGGATATTTATGGTCACACCTACGGATTCTAATATTTTCGTATAGACCAAAATACCCCTTCTACGTCTCTCTTTTCACTCACTTACACATGGGGCCCACGTGTCATCTTCTTCCTCTCTTTCATCCCCAACATTCCCCACCTTTCTTCTTCCTCTTTCCGTGTTCCTGTCTCGATCCATTCCAGAGCGTCGAGCCAGTGCCCGGGGGGACGGCGAGCATGTGCGGCCGCCCGGCGTGCTTGTGTGGCTTGTGCGACGAGGAGCTCAATCCCGGCGATTTGTGCAGCATGCTTGTGCGGCCAGGAGGTCAAGCGTGGCAGCTTGTGCAATTGTGCTGTCCATGACGCTAGCCACGAGAAAGCTCAAGGTGTTGTGCTTCTCAAGGAGCTCCAACACAGGAAGCTCAGGCAAAATGCTCTTGGGCTGGAGGTGGTGACGACTCGGTGCGCAAGATCTGGTCAACGTCTGTTCCTCTCCCCTTCTCACACCTCCTCCTCGGCCTCTTCGATTCGTGCGGTAGCTGCTTTGATTCGTGCGGCAGCGCAACGCGGTGGAGGGTGGACACCGTGGTCGACCATTACGACGCTGCGTGGCTGCGTGGAGGAGCACGACACGGTGGCGGGCGGTCTGTGCGACGATGCGACGGAGCAAGGATGCCGCAGCGAGCCCCTGCGTAGCTGGTAGCCGTAGCGAGCAGAGAAAGGACGCACGACGATGTGCGGATGGGGGCAGAGGAAGGCCTCGAGCTGGGTGGGAGGCACACAGCGACGAGGGGTAGAGCGCGAAGGGGCTAGGGGAAGGAAGAAGAAGAAGATGACAGGTGGGTCCCGTGTGTAGGTGACTGCAAAGAAATGATGGAGAAGAAGATGACAGGGGCATTTTGGTCTATACGAAAGTAATTGAATCTGCAGGTGGACCCTTGAGCATCAAATACGTATATAATGGTATGGTTTGGAGAATCTCAGAATTATAATGACATGGTTAGAAATAAGTAAATTATAGTGGTATTTTTCCAACTTCCGAGAATTGCAATGGCTCAAAACTAAAAATCCCCTTAAAAAAACAGACCCCCTCCCCTCCGCAAGTTTCTCGTGTTTTCCTGCTGCCAATAGTCGAACTTGATGCTGCTGTCAGTGAATAAAGTAAAAAAAAAAAATACAAATGGAAGAGGTTTGGAACAACTGAAGAGAGACAACACATAATAAGATATGATTTGAGTTTCCGGCAGTGCATTTTGGCAGCGGGAATAGATGAATTGGCAGGATCACCAACGCTATGTGTACTAGACAGGTCTATACTCTACAACGCCAGAATAGATCGATATCAAGCACGGTTCTTACCTTATCCGCAAGCTAGGAATGAAGGCTCAAGATATCACAGAGCACATAGCCAGGCAATTACAGAGTCGGAGACCCAGGGCAGGTGCCCACTGCCCAATCAAGACACTATCTATGCAGCCATGCCCAAAATGGAACGGTGCGAACTATCATGTCATGCAGAGACACTGGTTCCGATCCAGCAGAAGCACATTAGCGGACTACTACTAACTTTCAAGTCACCAGCAGATTAGGTTTCACTAATACACTACACAAGGACTAAGCAGAAGCACATTAGCGGACTACTACTTTCAAGTCACCAGCACATTAGGTTTTTCAGTAATAGACTACACAAGGACTAAGCAACCTTAAGTCTCAGATGTAGCTCTGGAAAATCCAGGATGAAGAGTTCATGGCTCCATGCTGAGCTTTAGAAACAGAAACACACCCTGCCGAGCTCTAGAAATAGTCGTCGTATTCATCGCCCATGGTTTCCTCCATCTCATTGCCGTCGTTATCACTGTCACTTATCGCAGGACTATCATTAACCCAATCTTGCATTTTCTTCAGTTTCTTCTCTAAGATGCTTTGACCCGTCTTCCTTTCCGGTCTCGCACGCTTCCTCTCAGCTAGGTTCTTTTGGATGTCTTCATTGAAAATGACTTGTATCTTCTCCAAGCTGATGCCAGCCGCTACCAAAGCATCCACCGTCTTTTGAATTTCTCCGTCATCCTTGGAACATTGTATTGTTACTGTTTCAAGCAGTGGGCATTGGAATGTCATTCCAGTTATTGATACTGGTTCTGTCTTTGCGCCTTCTGTTGCTCTATTAAGCTACACACAGTACAAGACAGAGAAAAAGATAACAAATTATTGGCTTGTGTAAAAAAAGAAAAGAAATCAATAACTGGAACACAGGATACCTTTCTGTGCTTTAAGGTAAGTTTTTCTAGTCTCGGTGAAAGCTGGAGGAAGCGAAGTACAGCATACAAGTCATCAACTAAGCACCATTCACCAATAGCAAGAGTTACAAGGCTCTCAAACACGGAGCATGTGGGCAGTTCCTTTTCCAACATAACCTTGCATTTCAACGAGGGTGGGATCA
This sequence comes from Digitaria exilis, assembly GCA_015342445.1. Taxonomy (NCBI): domain Eukaryota; kingdom Viridiplantae; phylum Streptophyta; class Magnoliopsida; order Poales; family Poaceae; genus Digitaria; species Digitaria exilis. The sequence goes on from JACEFO010000520.1 coordinate 143,015, forward strand.
ATCACAGCTTGGATACAGCCAAAACCAGAATATTGACAGTTGTAATATTATTATTAGCAAACAAGTTGAGAAACATAACAGCCACATCATATCATGGAACCTAATAAGCATATTTACCACATCTTACAATTTGCAAAAAAACAAAAGGAGATCAGATCAAAAGTTTCGCCCTACTGAAATCATGAATAGATTCACATTTTATTTCCTGATGTACAAATACACGGGATTGAGATGCTACAGGTGTCCCGTAAGTTGCAAGAAGCAAGTATCTGATCTTCAACTTATGATTTCAAGTATAAACAGGTTTTTCATATCCACAGCACATTTTACGATCAAGACTTTTCGGTCCAGGAAGTTATATGATTCTTTGGCAAACATCACCAGAATTTTCATTGATAACCATCAACACACATAATGGATGATCATGTTTCTTGCAAGCAGCAGTTGCCAGTATCTACAGCTGGTCCAAAATCACGTGAAGAACTATTACTTATTGTTGATGACCAAAAGTTGCAGCAAGCCGATCAGGCTTGGCCGGTTGTGCCCTGTAGCCGATCCGGCAAAACGACAGGAGGTCTGACCGTCTGTAGGGACCGGTCTAACAGCGTGTATGAAAGTGCTCAAAATATGAATTGGACTCCACCATTGCATGGGTCTCGTCGAGATGATCAAAATGCATATGTGGATCGCCCGGTTTGGAGTCCGGATGAGGGAGTTATGGCTCTGGCAAGAATCAGGGCTGCACCCAGCCGGCTAGACCGCCTGTACAGGGGGTTAGACCGCCTGCGGCAGTTCTAATCCGAATTAGAGTTGTATTTGACGGGATTTTCTCATGTAATTGACTCCTCACGGGTGCAGACCTCCCCACCCTATAAATATAAAGGGCTATGGCCGATTGAGAGGTATCCAATCCAATCGAAACTCACTTTTAGTTTTATCCTCAAACCCTAATCTTTTTCAATCTCCATTGCTGTCCATCGTGATCTCCACGGCCATTGATGGCGTCCTAAGGCTTGCTGGTCGACCTAGGGCACGTCCGGCGACGTCCACGCCCTGACGGGGTCCCTCCTGGGTGTGAGCATCGACGGCCTTTGCTAGTTTGCTCGTAAACTAGTCGTTCTACGCCACGAAAGTGCGTCGGTTATCTCTTTGTTGGTTTGCTCGTAAACCTAGCCGTCCACCACCACGTAAGTGTGGTAGTTATCCATCGAACGATCGATCTCGTGGCGTCTCAGCTACGGGCGGTCTGACTGCCTGTAACAGGCGGTCTGACCCCCTGTGACAGGCGGTCTGACCCCCCTGTGACAGGCGGTCTGACTCCCTGTATAGGCGGTCTAAGCTCCTGTCGCCCAGCAGCAATTTGATCCGTTTGCGATCCGCGCGATCTAGCGCTCTCATGTGTTGACCATAAAAGGTGTCAACACATTTTGGCGACTCCGCTGGGGAAGAAAGATCAGGTTGCTCAAACCGTTCTATCAATCCCTAGCCATATACTTAATTGATCTATTACTTTGATTCGCCGTTATAGTTGGATCTGGTTTTTTTGGACCGATTACATCTATAGTCACTAACTTTGGATCAGGCTGCCCAAGCCGATTACATTGTATTTTGCTTGCTTCCTACTGCAGATTGAAGACTAGAAGAGAAGCAAAGTATTGGTCATTGGTTGCTTGGATCATAAAAAATATCTGGATTTATTTATTACAAGTTCATTAGCATCAAGACCTATTATGGCGGGTTATTCTTATGTTCCACAACAATATTACTACGACCAGCCCAAGGTACAAATTGCAAATACATTGCCTATGTCTAATAGTCATTTTGCAAGTACCATGAATTCTCATGTTGATGTTGCTAGATGTGATAATAGTAGGCATATTGCATCGGCTAATAATTATTCAGATTATTCTACTTATGCAAATTATAATTCTGAATGTTATGCTCAAAGGCCATTGTCAAATAATATGCATGCTTTTAATTTCAATGCTAGTAGCAACATACAACATGCACCTATTCATTCTGACGCATCGGCTGTACAACAAGTTCAGAGGCCGATGAGTGATTATCAAGGCCAAGCTAACATGGTGAGTTTGGCTAGTTTTTATGGAACATCATATATTGATAATTCTAGTAATGTTCAACAAAGTGTTTCATTTATTGATTCATCGGCTGCAAATTCACAAAATTTGCCGGTGAATGAGAAGATTAGCCACGCTAATTCTAGCTATCCAGCCAGTTATTCTCAAACATCATACACTGTCTACCTTTATAATATTCAGCAGGGTGAAGGTGAATCGGTTAGTCTATATTCAAGACGATTCAAAGAAATTAAAAACCATTGCTCTAATTTGTCGATTTCCGATGTTGACCTTGCTGGTTTATATTTTAAAGGTTCAAATCTTCTATTAGAGAGAAAATCAACAATTGTTAATATTATTCGGTTGCTCAAGTTCACATTAGAGCTGAAGTGGCTCAAAACCGAATGAATAAAGAAAAGGAGAATAATTCAGATTTGAACAATAGTTCGGTTATTGCAACAACCAAACAGTCTGAATTTGTTCTACCAAAAGAGACAATTTTGGTTGGACAAAATAATGAAAAGAGTAAGGCTAAATCAGGACCCACCAATGACATTAATTACCATGGGTCTAGAAGCAAGGAGAAGGCATTGGCATATCGACACAAGGTGTTTTCCAGCAGCTGTGGGAACATCGGTCTAACCGGTTGCAACAGCCGGTCTGACCAGCCTATGAAGGATGTGGATGTAGGCTGTCATCAAAAGAAGAAGTATGACACCATCTACATCAAAGTTCCATGCCTCTCCAACATATTTGAAAAGGTATGCTTTACAAGTAATTCCCAATCAGATCATGTCTCTTTAATTGATTCATCTATTAGTGATTCTATCATGAATATTTCTAAGAGATCGATTGAGGAGAATAATTTACTTGTTAAAAGTAGCATGAGTTCAGATTGTGTCGGTCATTGTATTGTAAAGATTAGGAAGGTCGATAACAATGATGTTTTGGCATTTAAATTTTCTCCATCATTATTCCAAAGTTTTTCTCTACATGGTTTGCTTGTGGTCATTCTGGGTTTAAGAAAAGAAAACCAAAAAGCATTGTGAAGGCCGATGTTGATTTGTTAATTAATCCCAAAGCATCGGCTATGAGAAGTGTAAAGAAAGGTGTAGCCGAATGGGTCGAGAGTAAATCTGAACCATTCGTTTGCTTGGCCTTAAAACCTTCTCCACAAAAGCATCATATAGAGAAAATGAACTATACCTTTGATTTAACTTTGTGTGATGATTTATTTGATATCTTGCTAGAGAACAATCTTATCAAGCTATTTGATTACAAAGTTATTCCATCATCTCTTGAGTTAGAGGGTCAAAAATATTGCAAGTTGCATAATTCTTTTGGTCATAATACTAGTGATTGCAATATGTTTCGTCAATTCATATAATCGGCCATTAACATTGGACGATTGAGATTTTCTCCAGCACAAGAGGATGATCAGTTGGCTTCAATTGGTTTTGATGGCAAAGGGTCAGTAAATCGGTTGAAGTTGGCCAATTTAAATGAGGATCCTATTTCAATTGCCAAAGAGCAAGATTCAAAGCTCCCAAGTGATGAGAAGGATATCGTCTTTGATTTGAATGTTCAAGCAACTATTGAGGACGATGAATCTATTAAAATCACAGAGGTTACTGGGGGGCAAATGATTTTTTCTCCATTGGATCAAGATCCTGTTATTTCAGCTGTGCTGGAACAGGTGGTCAGACTGCCTGCGACAGGGGGTCTGACCGGCTGTAAGGTTAGACCGCCTGTGACAGGGGGTCTGACCGCCTGTCACCAACAAGGAAGACCAGTCTCCGAAACTGATCAGGTCGGTTCAGGTCTAAGAAATTCACCTATGTCTAAATCTGAACATCCTAAAGTGGATGGAGGTAAAGACCGTGTTAAGCACAAGGGCATAAGGCCGAAGTTCACTTTCAATGAACTTCTGGCTAAATACCAAAAAGATAATGAGGCTGAAAGTGCATTTGGCCCCCTAGTGGTTTTGGTGGTGATAACAACCACAATTTGGAGGTTTCATACTTTTATTAAGATATGTGCAGGTGCTAAATGAGATAAGAAAAAGAATATATACAAAAGAGGTCCCTAATTCGAATTATATGGTGTGAAGCTCATATGGAGGATTTAAATTGAATTTATTCTTTGAATTTGAGTATAGGAAACACCGTACTATCAAGGGGGACGTGTATGATGAATCAAGGCTGCTAAAGTGCTATATTGAGATGAAAAGTAACTTTGAGAGGAAAAAGGGGCAAAACTCACCTACTCAGAGAATTTCGGAAGTTCCGGTTTTGTTCTTCGGAACATCCGGTTCTGTTCTGCGTGAAATCGGAAGTTCCGGTTTTGTTCTTCGGAACATCCGGTTCTGTTCTGCGTGAAATCGGAAGTTCCGGTTTTGTTCTTCGGAACATCCGGTTCTGTTCTGCGTGAAATCGGAAGTTCCGGTTTTGTTCTTCGGAACATCCGGTTCTGTTCTGCGTGAAATCGGAAGTTCCGGTTTGGCAGTACACTTAGGTTTTTCACAGCTAACTTTTGCCCATTCGGAAGATCCGAGTAGTACTCGGAAGATCCGGTCTGCCCGATTCAGAACATAATGGTTAGATTTTGAGAAGGGGTATAAATACCCCCTCACTCACCCCTTCAACCCTAGCTCGCACATTTCAACAGTAAACACTCTTCTGGCTCTCTCCCCCTCTCTCCACTCCCCTCCAAACCTTGCCCAAGCCAAGATTCATTTGGGGATTGGTTGAGAGAAGAGATTTGAGGCTTGTGGGTTGACTTTGAGTGAGGAGAAGCATTTGTTCATCTCAAGAAGCACTTGAAGCATCCTTGTCTTTGTGACTCACGTTTGTTACTCTTGGAGCTTGCTCCTATACGGTTAGAGGTCACTAAGTGCAGCACCTAGCTTGTGGGAGCGCCTTGGAGGATTGTATCACCCGTTCCTTGTGTGGAACCATCTAGTAAGTGACTCAATCTTGATCTTTGTGATCGATTGAGGGAGGAAACGAGTTGAAAGAGACTCTACCCTTTGTGGGTGCCTCAACGGAGACGTAGCTCCCTTGGGAGTGAACTTCGGGAACAAATCTCGTGTCTCTTTGTGTTGCTTACTTCATTTTGGTTCATATATTCTCATATTTGCTATATATTGCCCAATCTATCTCTATAAAGGTTTCCGCTGTATTTGATCATCATATATAGCTCTTAGAGTACCTCTGTGAACTTTCTATTCAAGTGGAATTGCAAATAACTTGTTAGATTTTGAATCTCGAGCAAAGGTTATTTCTCACATCGGATCATCCGAGTAAGTCTCGGAACATCCGATCATCGGATCTTCCGAGAAGTATTCGGAAGATCCGGTTTCACTGACGACTTGAGAAGAAAGAATTTTCAGGTTTTATTAGGTACGCCTATTCACCCCCCCTCTAGGCATCTACAAGATCCTCTCAATTGGTATCAGAGCCGAGGCTCTTGTCAAGGCTTAACCGCTCAAGAGAATCAAGATGTCGAGGATTGAAGGTGAAGAAAACGTGGACATCATCAATTCTCAAGCTCCATCCATCGATCCACCTCCTCAAGATAATGAAGATAAATCTTCTTTCAAGTCAACAAGAAGCAAAAGATCAAAGAAGGATCCATCACCCACACCAAGTGGAAGCTCAAGCTCAAGTTCCGACTCTAGCTCGGATGAGAGTTCGGATGACGACTCCAAGGCTAAGGAAATAGAAAAGTTGAGAAAGAAGCTAAAGAAGCTAGAGGAGGATGAGAAGAAAGAGAAGAAGAAGAAACACAAGTCAAGGGAGTTAACTCGTGTTCCACTTGACTATCATGATATATCTAGTTTCAATGCATCTCATTTTCAATCTATTAATCTTGGCAAGGCATCATATTTTGATGGATCAAACTATTCAAAATGGGCCTATGACATGAAATTGCATCTCTTCGGGCTTCACCCCTCTCTTTGGGAGATTGTGTGTGTAGGTGTGAAGAAGCCCAAGAAAGGGAAGATGACTCCGGAGCTTGCACAAGACTACTACCGCAACGCTCAAGCTACAAGAATCATCACCAACTCCTTGTCTCCTCAAGAATTCAATATGATTCAACATGTGAAGGTGGCAAAGGATATTTGGGATATTCTTAGAGAGTCACATGAAGGGACATACATGATCAAGGAGGGCAAAATTGATTTGCTAGATAATCAACTTGAAAGTTTTGTCATGCTTGATAATGAGACCACTCAACAAATGTTTGATAGGCTCATGGGGATGATCAACACCATTAGAGCACTTGGAAGTGAAGAGTGGAGTGACTATCGAGCCACAAAGAAATTATTGAAGGCATTCACTCCAAGAGACTTTCATCTAGCCCAAATGATTAGAAGAGATGAGAAGTTCAAGAAGATGACGCCGATTCACCTTTTTAGCGAGTTGCTTCAACATGAACTTGCCGAGGAGGAAGCAAAAACGGCCCTAAGCAACAAGAACAAGAAGGATATTGCATTGAAGGCTAAAGAAGAAGGTGAAGAAACAAGGAAGTCATCCAAAGCCAAGAAGGAAGATACAAGTGATGAAGACGAGAGCACCGATGAAGAAATTGCATTGCTTATCAAAAACTTTAGAGGCTTTCTCAAGAAGAGACATTTCAAGAAAGGGAGCAAGGACACTATTAGAAGCAAGAAGAGACCATGTTACCAATGTGGTGAATATGGACACTTCATTGCCGAGTGTCCCAATAAGAAGGAAGATGGTAAGCACAAGAAGTAGGACAAGAGAGAAGAGAACAAGAGAAGCTATGACAACAAGAAAAGCTATGATCATAAGAAGAAGTACTCAAGACAAGCTCATCTTGGTACGGAATGGCTATCAAGTGATGAAGAGTCGGAAGATGAGAACGTGGCAACACTTGCCATCCATAAACCAAGCTCTTCATCAAGCCGTCTCTTCACCAACTTGTCCGATAGTGATGATGAAGACCATGCCCGTCTTTGCCTTATGGCTAAGGGCACTAAGGTGACATCCAAATCCATCTCCTCTACTCCTCCTAGCAATGACATAGAAAATAAATCTAGTGATGAGGATGAAATGGTTAAGGAAAATATGATAAAACGTTTTGGGAAGAAAGGTTACAAAGAAATTAAAAAGCTAGTTAAGAAGCTAGATAAAAGGGATGAGCTCCTTCTAAAGCAAGAAGACTTGTTCATCCTTGAGAAGGAGAAAAACCGTGCTTTGGAAGAAGCTCTTGCTAAAGAAAAAGGAAAGGTAGAGAAATTAGAAGTAGACTTGTCTATGGCTAATGACTCTAAAGAGAAGATGTCAAAGGATCTAACTTTGGTAAATGAATCTCTTGCTATTCAAAAGAGTAAAAATAGTGAACTTCAACAAAGCTTATCATGCTTAGAGATCAAATACAAAGATCTTGAAGTGAACTATAGCGTTCTTTGGGAGAGCACCTCTTCTTCATCCAAGGCTAACCTTAACTCTAATGCTTCTACTAGTGAAGGATGTTCTAAATGTTATAAACTTGATGTGAATGCTCATCTCACTAACATTGCCAAGATAGAGGAGTTGGTGAAAACAAAAGAAAATGAGATCAAGAGATTGAACATGCTAGTGAGAGAAGGGTTAGAAGGTAAGGACAAAGGTAAGTCCAAGGTGAAATATGATGATGGTAGGCATCATAGCATCAAGGATGGTCTTGGACTCAAGAGAGGTGGTAAGACCAATGGTAAGCAAGTGACAAATGGCTATGAAGGTCCCAAGTTCATCAAAGGGACTAAACTTGATGAGTTAATGAATATTGCTCATGGTGTTCCAAAGAGTGATGTTGGTAAGAGTCACTCAAACAAGGTTAAGAGTGAAAAGAAAGGTAAAGGTAAAGAGAAGGTGAAGAGTGAGACACATGAGCCTTCTCCATCCTATACGAGTGACTATATGGTAACCATGGATAAGAATGGTAAATTTGTGGTTAAGTATGTTGGTGCCTACACAAAGAAATCCATTTTGAGAAATGTGTGGGTACCTAGAATGTATTCGGCTAACCTTGAAGGACCCAAATCTTTTTGGGTACCTAAATCTCGAGCCTAAACTTGTTTTGTAGGTCTACTCCTCCGGCGGCACGGGATGAGTGCTTGATAGTGGATGCACAAATCATATGACCGGGGAGAAAGACATGTTCACATCATTTGAGCCAAGTATTGAACCCACGGAGAAGATTGTGTTTGGTGATAATAGTAAGGGGGAGGTACTTGGTCTTGGTAAGATTGCCATCTCAAATGATCATTCAATTACCAATGTTTTTCTAGTTGAATCTTTGGGATACAATTTGTTGTCCGTTTCTCAACTTTGTGAAAAGGGCTATAATTGTCTCTTTACTCATGAGGGTGTGACCGTCTTTAGAAGGGAGGATTCCTCTATTGCATTTACGGGTCGCTTGAAGGGCAAACTTTATTTAGTTGATTTCACAATTGATGAAGTGACGCCCGAGACTTGTTTAGTGGCAAAATCTAACATGGGTTGGCTATGGCACCGCCGTCTAGCTCATGTTGGGATGAGGAACTTGGCCAAACTTCAAAAAGGTGGGCACATCCTAGGACTAACCGATGTTGTGTTTGAGAAAGATAGGTTGTGTAGTGCTTGTCAAGCCGGAAAGCAAGTTGGAGCTCCACACCCCGTCAAGAACGTGATGACCACAACAAGGCCTTTCAAGCTCCTACACATGGACTTATTTGGTCCCGTTGCATACATTAGCATTGGTGGTAACAAATATGGTCTTGTCATTGTTGATGATTATTCTCGCTTCACTTGGGTATTCTTTTTGCAAGATAAAAGTGAAGTGCAAGGTGTTGTGAAGAAATTTATCAAGAGAGCTGAAAATGAGTTTGAAGTGAAAGTCAAGAACATTAGAAGTGACAATGGCACCGAGTTCAAGAATACAAATATCAAAGAATTTCTTGATGAAGAGGGAATCAAGCATGAGTTCTCCGCTCCCTATACCCCTCAACAAAATGGTATAGTGGAGAGGAAGAATAGAACTCTCATTGAAGTCGCTAGAACCATGCTTGATGAATATAAGACTTCGGATCAATTTTGGGCGGAGGCAATCAACACCGCTTGTCATGCCATCAACCGACTCTATCTTCACAAGATTCTTGGCAAGACGGCTTATGAACTCATAACCGGTAACAAACCTAAGGTGCACTACTTTAGAGTTTTTGGGTGCAAGTGTTTTATACTTAACAAGAAACCCAAAAGCTCAAAGTTTGCACCAAAGGTAGATGAAGGCTTTCTTCTTTGTTATGGTACTAATGAGCATGCCTACCGTGTTTTCAACAAAACCACCGGCTGCGTTGAAATCTCGGTAGATGTGAAATTTGATGAAACCAACGGCTCTCAAGTAGAGCAAGTTAATCCAAATCTTGTAGAGGAAGAAGAACCTCCAAGTGAAGCTATAATGAGAATGGCCATTGGTGAAGTTATACCAAGAGAGAAGGAAGCTCAAGTGCAAGAAAAGGAATCATCATCATCTACAAGAGTTGAACCACCTAGCACTCATAAAGTTCAAGAGCAAGATCAAAATCAAGCTCAAGTTGATGACCAAGCTCAAAGCCTAAGTCAAGAAACTCATGAAGAAGGTGGTGATCAAGTAAATGTAAATCAAAACGAAGATGATGATGAAGATGAGCAACCCATTCAAAGACAACCAAAAGTTGCTCATCCAAGAGTTCAACGAAGAGTTCAAAGAGATCACTCCGTCAAGAATATTCTTGGTAGCATAAGAAAAGGGGTAACCACTCGCTCACGCTTGCAAAATTTTTGTGGATTTTACTCCTTTGTCTCTTCTTTGGAACCTCTTAAGGTTGAACATGCACTTGGAGATCCGGATTGGGTTCTAGCCATGCAAGATGAATTGAACAACTTCACAAGAAATGAAGTATGTGAGTTGGTGGAAAGACCGAAGCAAAATGTGATTGGCACCAAGTGGGTTTTCCGCAACAAGCAAGATGAATATGGTATAGTGACAAGAAACAAGGCAAGGTTAGTGGCACAAGGCTTCACCCAAATTGAAGGTTTGGATTTTGGTGAAACCTATGCACCGGTAGCTAGGCTTGAGTCAATTCGTATATTATTAGCCTATGCTTCTCACCATGATTTCAAGCTTTATCAAGTGGACGTGAAGAGTGCATTTCTGAATGGCCCCCTCTCCGAGTTGGTGTATGTTGAACAACCACCGGGCTTTGAAGATCCTAAATTTCCCAACCATGTGTACAAGCTCAATGAGACGCTCTATGGGCTTAAGCAAGCTCCTAGAGCATGGTATGAATGCCTTAAAGATTTTCTTCTCATGAATGGCTTTGAAATAGGCAAAGCCGATTCTACTCTCTTCACAAGAAAAGTTGATAATGCTATATTCGTTTGTCAAATTTATGTTGATGACATTATTTTTGGCTCAACCGATAAGAAATTTTGTGATGAGTTTAGTAGGATCATGACCAAGAGATTTGAGATGTCCATGATGGGTGAATTGAAGTTCTTTCTTGGATTTCAAATCAAACAATTGAGGGAAGGAACTTTTCTTAGTCAAACTAAGTATACAAGTGATATGCTCAAGAAGTTTGACATGGCTAATGCCAAGCCCATCAAGACTCCAATGGCATTGAATGGACATCTTGATCTTGATTCCAAAGGTAAATCCGTTGATCAAAAGGTATATCGCTCTATGATCGGCTCTTTGCTTTATCTTTGTACATCTAGGCCCGATATTATGCTTAGTGTGTGCATGTGTGCTAGATTTCAAGCCAATCCTAAGGAGTGTCATTTGATGGCCGTTAAGAGAATTTTTAGATATTTAGTTCATACCCCTAACCTTGGCTTGTGGTATCCCAAAGGCTCCAATTTCCATCTACTTGGCTATTCCGATTCGGATTACGCCGGTTGCAAAGTGGATAGGAAAAGTACGACCGGGACATGCCAATTCCTTGGGCGGTCCTTAGTGTCGTGGAGTTCCAAGAAACAAAATTTGGTTGCTTTATCCACCGCGGAAGCGGAATACGTGGCGGCGGGTGCTTGTTGTGCACAATTATTATGGATGAGGCAAACCTTGAGTGACTATGGATGCAACTTTACCAAAATTCCACTCCTATGTGACAATGAGAGCTCCATCAACCTAGCCAAGAACCCCATCAACCACTCAAGAACCAAATATATAGACATAAGACATCACTTCTTGAGAGATCATGAACTTAGGGGAGATATACACATGCGCCATGTGAGCACAAAGAGAAACCTAGCGAAGGTTTTGTTATCTAAGGAATGAGTTAAATATCTTGGATTCTCGTAACTTGGATTGATGTCTAGCACACGCTCTTGATATGTTGCCTAGATAGGAATAAAATGTTTTATTTGAGTGAATTTTTCAAAATGTTGGATTTTGTGATCGTTGGATCATATCTTGGCTCACAAAGATCATAGCTATGTATTGTTGTTTGTCACTGATCTTTATAAGTCAAGAATCTTACATGTCCATATCTTAGACCATCTTTTATCTCAAAATCAAATTCCTTGAAAAATCTTGTTTTTGGACGTTCCTCTGTGGAACCGGATCTTCTGGTGTCGGGTCCGGAAGACCTAGTTCCGCACTGGTGGAAATCGGATCTTCCGGCTCCCACCCGGAAGTTCCGGTTTCGTCCGGCTGAAACATATATACTCAGTTCTACCCCCTCATGAACCCTAACTCCACCCCATTCTTCTCCACCGCCGGCGCCCCCTTCCTTTCTCTCCCTCCAGCGGCGATTTTCAAGTTCCACCATAAAAAATCAAATCCAATCCGTGGATTTGGTGCTCCTCTCTTCGGAAGACTCGAATCCATCCTCCGGTTGTTCAAAAACACGCGGGAAAATCCAACGATGGGTCGCAAGAGACTGGTTTCAAAGCACTCATTCCCACTTGCTCCACCCGACTCAACTGAAGAAGAAGAAGAGGTGGAATCATCTGAGGAAGAGTTTGTGGAACAAGATCCTCAGGGTAAAGGAAAGGGCAAGAGAACCAAGGAGCAAGCTGTCCCTGCTCGTTCAAAGCCTACGGCAGCCACTGAAGGTTCTAGCCGTGGTGGCAGAGGTGGTCGTGGTGGCAGAGGCAGAGGTGGTGGCAGAGGCACTAATGAGGATATTGATCTCAGTTACCTTGAGTCCACTGTGGCAAAGCTGACCATGCCACAGCGACATTCTCGTGATCCTCGCTTGATGTATTACAGGAAAGGCAGTGTTGAGTTGGACATGTGCACTGTCCGGTATGGCACAAATCCTAGCACAGTTGCCAGAGGTTTTCGGGGAGATCCACGGTTCTGGCTTCCATTCCAGGCTGACTGATATGAAAGCGTTATCATGAGCAAAGCCCATGCTACCACAGAAATGAAGTATATAGACTGGGCTTACCTGAGATCCTTGGATCAGCCAATCAAAGATGTGGTTGAGCAAGTATATGCTGAGTGCAGAAAGAAGAACTTGGTCAATCTCATGGCATTCAGGTGTGACTGGAACGAGGAGATAGTGGCACAATTCTATGCCACTCTATATATTGATGCAGATGAGTATGAGATGCATTTCACCATCGAAGGGAAGAGGTTCGTTCTTGAGTTTGAACAGTTTGGAGAACTTCTTGGGTTTGGTGGATCTGACAGAGATAACAATCTTACGCTGCACAATGCGGGTGTTATAGAGAGCAGCCGCATGGCTTTCATGTATGATGCGGCATATGGTCCCAAGTGTGTGCATGGTCAGGTTAAGGGTCTCATACCCTTCTACAAGCTTCTAAATCAGCTCTTCAGATTCACCTTGACACCTAGAGCTGGAGATTCTGACAACATCTCAAACTATGCCAGAAACCTCCTCCTTCAGATGGATCCTCACCAACATGGCTTCTCGGTCACAGACTTCCTATGGAATGAGATAGCCAACTCTTCTCATGACTCCAAGAGCGGCCGTCATTATGCACCCTATATTTTCCATGTGATCAAGAATTTGAATGGCCTAAATATCATGACTGACAAGACTCACTTGCCATACAAGCCACCAAAGGGCAAACTTGAGCAACTTCTGAAGATTGGTTCTCACACGCTCAGAGCACCTCCTAGAGTTGACCCAGGTGCCTCATCTTCTCAAGGACCATCTTCTCATTTTGAAGTTCCTACTCAGTCAGCCATGCCAAAGAAGAAGAAGAGCACTCTTGGCTTCATTGCTCATGGCCTCTTTGCATGCTTTAAAGTTGCTAAGCACAACTCCGACACTTTGCATAGGCAGCAGCTTCAACTTGATAGAATTGAGCGAAGGCAACAGAAGCTTTTTGACAAGTATGACATCCAGCGCACACCTTCTCCCCCACCTGAAGAAAGGGTTGCTCCTCCTCCTCCTACTTTTGAGAACCCATGGTGCTATGAGTGGGCTCCTCCTCAAGGGTATGCCTTTGGTCCTGAGACTCAGCAGTACACCTTTGGCCCTGGCGCTCAAGATGACGAAGATGACATTGAAGAAGACTTGGGTGGCCGTGAGATGGGAGCTGGCACTAGTGGTGCACGAGATGATGATGATGAGGCGACTGAGGACGATAGTGAGTAGCTCCCCTTTGTGGTGCTTGATGCCAAAGGGGGAGTGAATTTGGTGCTTGGAGACCCCCCAATCTATCTTTCCATCTTTTTCATTCTCTTTCATTTCCCGTTCTATGTATGGACATGTAAGAACTTTGTGATGGTTTGTGATTTGGTGTGTTGCTTGAAACATTTAAACTATTTGGTTTGTAAAACTTTATTATGCTTGATTTGTGAGACTTATCAGATGTGTGGTTTAATTATCATATTTATTATGTGTGATGCTATGGATGTTGTAATGTTATTTCTCACTTTGTTGGGTGACTATATTGTCATATGCATCACGGATTTATATCTCACACTATGCACATGTATTTATGCTTCAAATTGATATGAGAAAGTTCTCACAAAAATATGTGCAAAGGCATTTGAGGCCGTTTTATGGTGATGCACATATTTAGGGGGAGCTTTATCACAAGAATTCCGGAAATGAAATTAAACTATCTATCTATCATCATTTACCCAAATTGTGTTGTCATCAATCACCGAAAAGGGGGAGATTGAAAGTGCATTTGGCCCCCTAGTGGTTTTGGTGGTGATAACAACCACAATTTGGAGGTTTCATACTTTTATTAAGATATGTGCAGGTGCTAAATGAGATAAGAAAAAGAATATATACAAAGGAGGTCTCCAATTCGAATTATATGGTGTGAAGCTCATATGGAGGATTTAAATTGAATTTATTCTTTGAATTTGAGTATAGGAAACACCGTACTATCAACGGGGACGTGTATGATGAATCAAGGCTGCTAAAGTGCTATATTGAGATGAAAACTAACTTTGAGAGGAAAAAGGGGCAAAACTCACCTACTCAGAGAATTTCGGAAGTTCCGGTTTTGTTCTTCGGAACATCCGGTTCTGTTCTGCGTGAAATCGGAAGTTCCGGTTTTGTTCTTCGGAACATCCGGTTCTGTTCTGCGTGATATCGGAAGTTCCGGTTTTGTTCTTCGGAACATCCGGTTCTGTTCTGCGTGAAATCGGAAGTTCCGGTTTTGTGAATCGGAAGTTCCGGTTTGGCAGTACACTTAGGTTTTTCACAGCTAACTTTTGCCCATCCGGAAGATCCAAGTAGTACTCGGAAGATCCAGTTTGCCCGATTCAGAACATAATGGTTAGATTTTGAGAAGGGGTATAAATACCCCCTCACTCACCCCTTCAACCCTAGCTCGCACATTTCAACAGCAAACACTCTTCTAGCTCTCTCCCCCTCTCTCCACTCCCCTCCAAACCTTGCCCAAGCCAAGATTCATTTGGGGATTGGTTGAGAGAAGAGATTTGAGGCTTGTGGGTTGACTTTGAGTGAGGAGAAGCATTTGTTCATCTCAAGAAGCACTTGAAGCATCATTGTCTTTGTGACTCACGTTTGTTACTCTTGGAGCTTGCTCCTAGACGGTTAGAGGTCACCAAGTGCAGCACCTAGCTTGTAGGAGCGTCTTGGAGGATTGTATCACCCGTTCCTTGTGTGGAACTGTTGACGACCAAAAATGGCAAGATGCCGATCTGGCTCTACAGCCGGTCTAACCGCCTGTTACAAGCGGTCTGACCGGCTGTGCCATGTAGCCGGTCTGGCAATGTGCCAGGCGGTCAGACCGCCTGTCCCCGAGTCCGAGTAGAATTAAGGATTTCTTGTGGTTTAGATCTGTAAAAGGACTTTCTTGCGGGGCAAGACCTCCCCACCCTATATTATGAAGGGCCGTGGCTGATTGAGGACCTCTACCCAATCGACAAACACAAATACATCTACTATTTTGTACCTTCTCTTTTATTCCTTTGCCCAAGCTTTTCCAATCTCATCTGTTGTTCTTCCTTCGTCTCGACGACGACCGAGGACGTTCTAGGTGGCCTGCCGATCCTAGAACAACCCAAGGTGCGCCTACCCTGACGGGGTCCCTCCCGGGTGGACGTTCGTTGGTTTCTTGCCGGGTTGTCGCAGGGAGTCTGACCGCCTGTACAAGCGGTCTGACCGCCTGTAGCAGGGAGTCTGACCGCCCATAACAGGGGGTCTGACCGCCCGTCGCAGAGGTGCTGCAACGAGCTCCTTTGCGCCCCGCACGATCTAGTGCGTTCGTGTGTTGGCCAGAAAAGGCGCCAACAGGAACCATCTAGTAAGTGACTCAATCTTGATCTTTGTGGTCGATTGAGGGAGGAAACGAGTTGAAAGAGACTCTACCCTTTGTGGGTGCCTCAACGGAGACGTAGCTCCCTTGGGAGTGAACTCCGGGAACAAATCTCGTGTCTCTTTGTGTTGCTTACTTCATTTTGGTTCATATATTCTCATATTTGCTATATATTGCCCGATCTATCTCTATAAAGGTTTCCGCTGTATTTGATCATCATATATAGCTCTTAGAGTACCTCTGTGAACTTTCTATTCAAGTGGAATTGCAAATAACTTGTTAGATTTTGAATCTCGAGCAAAGGTTATTTCTCACATTGGATCATCCGAGTAAGTCTCGGAACATCCGATCATCGGATCTTCCGAGAAGTATTCGGAAGATCCGGTTTCACTGACGACTTGAGAAGAAAGAATTTTCAGGTTTTATTAGGTACGCCTATTCACCCCCCCTCTAGGCATCTACAAGATCCTCTCAGAGGCCAAGCGAGTTAATCGGTCAAGTGATGTTAAATCATCAAGATTGCCTCCTAAACATACTTCTGGGAATTGGAATTGGCAAAGAAATAGTTTCCATTCAGCAGAATCATATTCTTCTTCAGGGCTATCAATGCCAATTTCATATGCTTCACATCCCACCAATTTTTATCCTTACTCATCATGGGGGTGGGATAATTCATGGGCATACACTCCTTCATATTTCAGACCATGTCATGTAGAGTATGCAGCTCCAAGAGGACCATCATGTGCAAGGCAACTGTATGTTGAAAATGACCGTTTTGATAAAAAAGATCGGTCTAGAGTTCAAAACAAGAAAAAGGTTGTCAAGCAAGTTTATGTGGTGAAAAAGGATGGCCGCAAGGATGAAAGTTCAGATCTGAATTCAGTTAGTGAAGAGCCGATTAATGTGTCAGGCACTTCGGCTAGTGATGGTAAAGGAGAAGAAAAAATTGCTATTGATCCTCCAAATGCCAAATCTGAACAAAAGAAGGTGAAAAAGCGAAAAGGTAATAATGAGGTGTTGCTGTCCAAGACTGAAACAAAATTGGGACGTTCACTTCATTTATCGAATTGTCAAAGGAAGAACCTTCAAAAGCTTAGTGCTCAAGAGTTGAGAAAGAAGGGCATGGCATGGGTTCTTAAAAGAAGCATTTGTACTCAAGACAAGGATGATGTTCAAGCAAAAGGTGCAACACCATTGAAGGAGAAGAGTAGGTCCGAGAGACGATCTTCAAATACAAGGTTTGCACCAAATCATCGAAATTGTTGGTCATTACATCATTCATTTGATTTTCAAATGCCATATATGCCTATGTCATGGAATTCATCCTATAGTATGCATGGTTATCCCTCATGTTGTTATTTTGATCCTTGGTTGCCATATTGGACTATATATCATGGAGGGTTTTCACCGAATTTTCATACACATAATTAATTGCAATATGCATTGCTCTTAATTTACAAAAGCCGAAATATTTAGCTCATAGAGAAGATTTTAATTCTGTTATTTGTATCTTTCTCTACACTTTATTTTGGTTGTGCATACTTTTATGGGTGAATTCATATAGATGATATTTTATATCGTCCTTAGCAACATATACGGCCGATGAGCACCTTTGATCATCGCCCTAAAGTGGGAAGTTTCCCTATGAGCGGTTACTTGTGTGAATTTAATGCTCGGGGGCAAGGCATTAGAAAAAGGAGTAACTTTTCACCGTGAAGTTTATATTTACTAAATCGGCTTGCAAAGTGTTTTCAAAAACACTGGTGCTATCTTTGTTCCACTAAATAAGGATGCTTTGATATTTAGCCTATTTAAGTGTTTGGCATCAATGATCGAGCCGAATGTAAGTCTTATATTCGGGTTAGAGATTTTGCATTCATGGGTGAAAAGCATTTTCTGACTTCATAGTGACTCATTGATGGTGGTGCAACAAATATTTATATTTAAATGAGTCACTGGATGTTTTCATAGTAAATGTCTAGTGAATGATTTTAGCTTTATTGTGTATCATGCTTCTAGACATGAATATTCAGAATTGTACCTCTAGAATAACAAGCATCGAGTTAGGCATTTTTATGAGAAAAGACCGATGTTTAGCAAAATTAGAGGGCTTATTCTAGATGTGCCGGTCTGAACGCCATTGACAGCCGGTTCAACCGCCATGACCGGTCCAACCGCCGTTGACATCCGATCTAACCGCTATTGGGCAGATTCGAACAAAGTTTCTACTACTTCGGCTATTGGAGTTTTATAACTTAGTAAGGCCGAAAGAAGTAGTTGGAAAAGTTTTGTTGAATATTTTCATAATTCAAGATGCATCAAAAAAACATGATGGAAACAAGCAAAGAAGGATGCAAGAGTAATCTGGCTTTTACCTGCTTCGAGGTAATTTGGTTATATTTACTTTTTTGGCTAATTATTCACCTTTATTTATGGTCAAGATGACTTGTGGATGCAACTGAATTGTTCTATATTTCTTCATGCTCGATTTGAGATGTGTTACAAAGACCAATTGACATTATTGCAATTCGGTCGTTTTATGCATTCACAATAGCTTGCATGTGTGAGAATGATCTTCTAGTATATTCAAAAAACACAGCTGAGGTAATGTATACCCAGGCTTATTTGACTCACACAAGATATGAGAGAAGCATGTTTGATGCGCTTGTGCTCGACATTGCTCCTATGCAATTTGAATTATGACAAATGTTTCTTTATACGTAAAGCTTTACCAAGAAACAGGGGGGCATATGTTGATGACCAAAAGTTGCAGCAAGCCGATCAGGCTTGGCCGGTTGTGCCCTGTAGCCGATCCGGCAAAACGACAGGAGGTCTGACCGCCTGTAGGGGCCGGTCTAACCGCCTGTATGAAAGTGCTCAAAATATGAATTTGACTCCACCATTGCATGGGCTTCGTTGATATGATCAAAATGCATATGTGGATCGCCCGGTTTGGAGTCCGGATGAGGGAGTTATGGCTCTGACAAGAATCAATGCTGCTCCCAGCCGGTTAGACCGCCTGTGGCAGTCCTAATCCGAATTAGAGTTGTATTTGACGGGATTTTCTCATGTAATTGACTCCTCACGGGTACAGACCTCCCCACCCTCTAAATATAAAGGGCTATGGCCGATTGAGAGGTATCCAATCCAATCGAAACTCACTTTTAGTTTTATCCTCAAACCCTAATCTTTTCCAATCTCCATTGCTGTCCATTGTGATCTCCACGACCATTGATGGCGTCCTAAGGCTTGCTGGTCGACCTAGGGCACGTCCGGCGACGTCCACGCCCTTACGGGGTCCCTCCTGGGTGTGAGCATCGACGGCCTTTGCTAGTTTGCTCGTAAACTAGTCGTTCTACGCCACGAAAGTGTGTTGGTTATCTCTTTGTTGGTTTCCTCGTAAATCTAGCCGTCCACCACCACGTAAGAGTGGTAGTTATCCATCGAACGATCGATCTCGTGGCGTCTCAGCTACGGACGGTCTGACTGCCTGTAACAGGCGGTCTGACCCCCTGTGACAGGCGGTCTGACTCCCAGGCGGTCTAACCTCCTGTCGCCCAGCAGCAATTTGATCCGTTTGCGATCCGCGCGATCTAGCGCTCTCGTGTGTTGACCATAAAAGGTGTCAACACTTATATTATTACTCAAAATTTCGAGTATGTAGCACTATTCAGGGTGTGCATTCAAAGAATATTTAAAGATCTGTATATAGCAAAAATATTAACTAAGTTTCAGTAGTGGTTTCCTATCACAATACTATTCAGTATCAAGACTATTTAAAGTTCATGGAACATCTTTAGCACTTAAGCACAAACAAACTGTCAATCTGGTCCCCTCTATTACTTGATTAGCCCTTCTCACTTTCAATCCAAGATCTGGCACGGACAGAATAACATGCTGCACTAACTAGTATTGGGTTTTTGCATTCAAAATCATATGAGCCACAAAAATAGGTGAAAAGATTCCATTATATTTATCTTAATACTACCAGGCTAAACACTAACCTGAATAACTTTCGAAAAACCTTATTAAAGGATAGCAACGATTCTTGATTTCAAATTCACATTAAAGCTAGGGTAAAATACATGACTGCACTTTGGAAAGCAACACAGATCAATACTTAATGCATCAATTTTCAGGCTACTTATGTAGTAAATCAAGTAATGCATGCGACAGAGAAGCTTGTTTAGCGCACATCTAGTATGCTTGCACTTATTGCCAGAAGATATCAATGAAAAAGGAAATAAATTAGTTGGTTCGAAAAAAGGGCAGACAATTAATCAAAACAACACTCATCCTCGTTCGTAAGAATGTGGATAGTTTCGATTACTGTACTCTACGTAGACTAGTCTCTACTCCTAAAAGCACGTAAGGAGGTCAAAATTGTGGTACGTTGTTTGTCCGTCACCCCATCAGCAGTTTTTCGTCGTACGTCGTCCTTCCAATCTCTCGCAATCCCACGATCTCTCGCCACACCTCCCGAA
This sequence comes from Digitaria exilis, assembly GCA_015342445.1. Lineage (NCBI taxonomy): Eukaryota > Viridiplantae > Streptophyta > Magnoliopsida > Poales > Poaceae > Digitaria > Digitaria exilis. Next base: position 163,328 of record JACEFO010000520.1, read on the forward strand.
CTCCAATCCCACGATCTCTCGCCACACCTCCCGACCTCTTTTCTTTTGCCGATCGGCGGCGCATAGCTGAACCGAGACTCCCTCGCATCCACCGCCCCGCTGCTCCTTCCTTCGAATCCCCACCACCGCGTCGTCCACGACGTCCACGAATGAAGCCGCCGCCGCCGTCCACACGAAGACAGCCGGCCACGACACGACCGGACCACGTCGTTCCTCGCAACCGCGCGCAGGTGGAGCGGCGCGAGCCATTGCGGCGCCGTCGCCCCCTGCCGCGCTCTCCACCTCGGCGCTGCCGCGCGGACCCGCAGCCTGTGACTCCGCTCAGCAGCGTGAGGACGACTGCACAGGGCACCATGTTCTCGGCCATGACAGGTACGGCTCCGCCACCGTGACACCATCCTAAGGATTGGATTACATATTGAATTTTCGTACGAGTTAGTGAGTTACTACTACCCATGTTTCTCGCCGCTCCATGCCTCAGTCGCCTGCGGTCGTCGATTCAAAACCTCCACCTTCCCAAACCAGCGCCGTGTCTTTCCTCGCCCACGCAGCTTTGTCTGTTGGCATATGCAGGATCCAGTTTCTACTTGCTGCCAGGATCTACATCATTTGCATAAGGTATGGCCCGTCAGTTCAATCCATTCAATTTCCTATGGTTCTGGCAATTAATTTGCGCAAGTGTGTTCATGTTTTCATCAGGCCAATCTAATTTTCTAATGAGCAAGTTCGGGGGAATGCATAGTTTTGAGATGAACAATTTGGCCGGAGCCTCGTTCTACTAAAGCTGGCGGCTGGCCTGCACGTGATCTTGATTGGGATGGGATTAGTGACAGCCAACAGAGGTGGTGTGCCTGTATGCAGCGCCGTGGCGGCGTTCTGATATCAGTACTAATTTCCACTGCTTGCCCATCGTTTAATTCCTGCATCTCAGTATCTCACTGGATTCACCGATTCATGCATGGGACACCCCTTCCTGGCGTGGGTGTATGATAGCAAGCGAGAGCTGCGGCGTGACTTCTTCTTGGCGGCCGTGCCTGCCATTCTACAAGCACTAGAGAAGGCAACAGGCAACACCCTCGCAATAATCCTTCATGTGCATATGCCGATCCTGGCTCTAGGTTATCAAACATGTTAAGGTTTTGTCTCTCTCCTATCTAAAACTAGCTTATCATGTTCTGTTATTGATGGAAACATATGAAATTCTTCTGAATTTTCCATGGAAGTTTCACGTTTTTCTGAATTACTTACCGTACGTATTGCTTTCATGCTATCTGTTACGTTGCACACATTCGTCATTGACTGCACATGTAACACTCTTCTCTATAGAATGACAGTTATTTTGGGCTACCTGGATACCCACCGGCGAAACCCAAACTAAACAGACAATTATTGGGTTGACTCAATAGGGTAGAAACACTATGTTTTATTTTTTGGGTATTGGGTAGTTGAGTCAACCCAACAAAATCTGCATCCCTAACTGCAAGTGAATATGATAGGGAGACCCCAAATATGGGTGTCAAAGCCCAAGAACATGTTCTTGATCTAGAACCAAGCATGCCTAATCATGCGTAATCATGCAGATGAAAGGCATGCAGAAGTTTCCTGGTTTGTTCAGCAATACAGAAGTTTCCAAAGAAAAGGCTGATGCTCCTGTTAGGTGGTTAGCAAGTAACACAGTATTCTGCACTGCACAGCTCATGCTTAGTGCTCAGTGGTACGTAGCCTACTACCTAGCATCATATATTTGATCAGTAGCATGTTGACATTGGCAAGAATATTTGTCTGTAAAAGAAGCAGTTATATTCACTTATGAAATATGGAAATATATAAGTTGTATCCTGTTGGCTTCCATATTTTTGTATTAAGTGGTATATCATATTACCACATAATCCAGCTCTGCAGCAGTCATCTATGCACCTGCAATGCATGAGTGAAATTGTGGAAATAATCTGTTTGAATATTTCTCTTTTTGTCAGTCTTACTTGCTGCTACCAGTAGATTACAGTTTCAATGAAAGTTCTAATAAGTTTTGTCCCACATCTATGCTGCTTTTGTTAGCAAATGAATGCCATGCAGGATTGTTTATTTAATCATGGAAATTGTTAGTTAAATACTTAGTAGTTGTTTCTAGCACATTTATTCTCCACTACATGTCACTGACACTTAAATCACCTCTGACCAAAATTCGAGGTCGTTCTCCGTACTTTATGTAGAGCTTGATTTTAACGTGCCACTTGAAAATAATGCACCTCAAATAAGTTGATCTTTCCTTTCTCTCTGCATGGAGCGCAGCTCCAAAAGCACATTGATGCCACTCACGGCAGTGGGAACCTCAGGGATGCTCGTGGAGAGGACATTAATGAATGGCTTGCTGTGTATATTGGACATTTTCCTGCCATTTGCCATGATTTATTTGCATTTTTCTCCTTTGTTAGAATTGTTGAATGTAGCTGTGATCTTGGGCTTAGTGTTGGATCATGTAGCTACCTCTGATGAATGTTTCTAAAATTTAATTATTTCATTGAAGCTGCTAAATTTATTTTGCATTGCAGCTATGGGTTTCTTTAACCAGGTTAATTCTTCTGTATGGAACACTTATAGAATTCTGCAGACTGCAGGCCCAAAATAAATATTTCTCTAATGGTTTTATTCTTTTGAGTTGTCAAAATAAGGAAAGACGAAAAACACTGTCCAAGAAATTCATCTGTGAGTAGTCTGCTCACGGCATGAATAATTGCACATTACATATTGCTTATTGGGTTTCAATGAAACCTAAAACACTAGGGCAAATACATAGATGTATATTCAAGGCCCCACTATTTGATAATTGTATGTGATAATCTGTTTTTTTTTTCAGCAACGAAAGTCTAAAAATCAAAGCTATTATTTGGTTTTAGTGCTTTATTTTGCACTAGAAATATTTTACTGTCCCGTAGCAAAGCACGGGCACGAAGCTAGTAATTTACTATTCCCTTTTTGTAGAAGGAAAAGTGTTTCGTTTAAGTAAAAATGGCAAACTAGTTCCCTCTTTCAACCATCAAATGTGAAAAATGTGCACAAACTCTACATGGCAAGTATACTAGCAGGCTAATGTCACACCTGGTTTTAGAAACAAAACCAGATGCATCTCATATGTGCACCAGGATTAAGTTTCACACATATGATAGATCCATGAATAAACAAAACACAAAGGTACACCGGAAAGAATAAAATAAAGACAATACAAACGTTTTCTAGCAACGGAATCTTGAATTCTTCACCACAGGCAGTTGACTGGGGGTTGCGTACGCCTAGCATCATCTTCAACAACTTTACACACCTTCTGAATACTGAGCAGCAATAAGCAAGAATGAGTACACTTATGGTTGGTACTCAGCAAGGCCACGGAAATAACCAGAATAATTTAATTATCAACTTCAAGTATATTAATCATGTGAGGGTCCAGGCCGTTCATGACCGCAAACACGGCTGTTATAACAGTTTTACACTCTGCAGAGATTGTACACTTTCACCACAATTCGTGTAAAAATCCCAAGGAACTTTAAACCCAACCATGCTGCACCACAAAGGCGCATACCACACTTCCGAGGTGTGATTACATAGGGACGCTACGAAGTCTTTACAAAGAATTCCTACATGTGTGTATGTTCCCAGCACTTACGGTTTCAACAGAAGACAGAGTCTTCCGATCCCCGCACCAACACATCCACAAACAAATAACAACTCAACAGGTAGCACAAACACAACATGTAGTTCATCTAATTATTCAGCTAAGACCAGAGCCATGTAGTATTGTGGTTGTACGGTAAATCCCGGGTGGTTCTCCATGTTCCGATTAACATATATAATCTTATAAAGCATAGGTAGAAGGATGGTTAGGGACACTTGCCTTTCCGCAAAAGAATACCACTGCTCAGTCTTCAACTCTTGTTCTTGACAGCTTCGGAACGATGCTCCTCTAATCGTAGCAAACATCGAGCACAAGCACAAACATGCAAGCAAAGAAATAGATACAACTAAGAACAAAACACCAATCAAAAGAAAAGCTTTAAAAGAAGCGCACTAAACGATGGAGCTCGTTACTACGATCACGAAAGCGCAAGAAACGTTAAAAACGGAACACCGATTGGAAAGGTACAACTATCGAGAGATTTATATTATAAAAAGAAAGAGAAGACTATGAGCTTTATTGATTTTAATTATGAAAAGATATGTAATGAATACTTCAGAGAAATATTCAGTATTCACATTAATTCAAATTATAGTTTGATATGAAAAGACAGGTTAAAGCTTAATCAATTTTATTTGCAAATATTTATATAATGATTATACCAATTAAATATTTTAATTTGCAAGAAAGCATGAGAGAACATATAGACGAATAACTTCATGTATCGTGTTGGACTAAACAAGTTATATTGAGAGCACATTTAAGTTAGAAATTAATCATATTAATTTAGATTACACAAAACCGTGTTTAACCCTAGTTAGATTTTAATTATGAAAACTAATTCAATAATTGTTAATCATATTAACATCATTTGTTTATGAAATAACGGGTTATAAACCTTAATTAATTTTTAATTAGAAAAGCTAGTGAAGTATACATAGATATTAATCAAGTTCACATTTATTCATAAAAACCGATGCATGAACCTAGTCAAGTTTTATTTAGAAAACTAGATTCATCGTTGAAATTAAGCAAATTAATTATTAGTTTAGGAAAACCAATATATAACCTTACTAGCTTTTATTTCGAAAATCATATGAAGTAACCATTATTCAAATTAATATTTTAAATAAATTATAAAACATGAAGTTGGAGCTCTAATTAGATTTTATGCAATTTGTAAAACATATGACAAATATAAAACAAGTTATTATTTTATTTATTTCCAAAACATGAAACTTGGTAAACAACACTATTAAACAAAAATCTACGCCTTTATAAGATTAGCGCAACAAGAACGAGATTAAACGGAGACTAAACGTGGAAACTATTAGCTTCTAAAGGTTGCAGGGACCTATATGTGATTAAAGAAAGATTGCAGGGGCTGGCAAAGGTGTTCTACAAGACACTATAAATAGTGCTTGCAAAAGACTAAAAGATTAGGGTCAGATCTGAAAAAGGATACTAGGTCTCGGGTTAAAGTGAAAGGATCTATTAACTGCAAGGGGTTTCCTATAACATTCACAAGACACAAAGAGTTGATGAATAATTACAAAGGAGTTTAGGGATCTAATCCAAAAAGCTCGAGGCTCCTCTGTTAATGGCCGTCGAGCGGCTCTGGGCGGTGGGCTCGCCGGCGATTCGCTGAGCGATTGGCTCGGACAGGTGAGGTAAAAGAGGGAGGAGGTTGAGGCGATAGCGAGGATGTGCTCACCAAGCGCGGCGACGAGCTTCTCCGACCGGAATCGAGCAGAGGCAGCGGTGCTCCTGAGCTCCACGCGGCCGGTGATGCTTCGGTGAGCAATAGGCGACAAGAACGGGTCAAACGGGTGCCCCTCGGCTTGGTGAAGCTCGTGGTGTCTTCATCTTCCTCCGGCATGGCCCCACGGCGACGAATCGAAGGCAAAGGCGCTGGCGGCTCTGCTCCGGTGGTGGCGGCGCAACGCGGAGAAGAGGGCAAGGCGAGGCAAGGGCAGAGAGGCAACGGGGCTCCGGTTTTATAGGGGTTCGAGCTCCCACCTTGGCTTGCGCGCCAAGAGAAGGCGAAGGCAGCGCGGCACTGTCGGACTCTTGAGTCCCGGTCGGGCACGAGGAAGAAGAAGGCCTGGCGGGTGGGGCCCACGCGACAGAGAGAGGGGGAGGAAGAGCTGGCGGGAGAGAAGGGAGGATGACAAGTGGGGACCACATGTCGGCGAGTGTGGGTGTAGAGTCCTGACGGACTAAACAACCCTGGCGGCCCATCCTATGGGCCGGCCCATGAACAAGACTTGACGCACAAGACAAGGATTAGTCCTAGTCGGTTTGGATATACTGTATTAGGGAATTAGAGATAAACTTGTAAAAGTCTCTTAGTCCTATACGGTTCCCATGTAACCCTGCCCTCCGGACTATATAAGGGGAGGCAGGGACCCCCTCAAAACAATCTCATCAATACAAGATACACCATACAGGACGTAGGGTATTACGCTCCGGCGACCCGAACCTGTCTAAATCGTCTCTTGTCACCTTCGGCTCTAGATTCTCGACGACTTCTCCCTAAACCCTTCTCTCGGGGCACCCCCTCGAGAACGTTGTCAGCATAAATCGCCGACACTTTGGCGCCGTCCGTGGGGATTCAACTCGTCGAGTCTTCAGTAAAGAGTCGATGGCCTCCTTCAGCGCCTCCATCGTCACCAAGTTCGAGGCAGGCGCCTCCTTCGTTTTCGGCTCCTGGCTTTGCATCGCAAACCAGGAAGGCGAACTCCAACACCAATTGCGCGACGAGGCGGCTGCACCAGCTTCGTCACGCGTGCAAACCACTCCGCGAGGATCTCGGAAAATCCCAAATTCCGACACGATCTCTGGATCGTATCCTACTCGGAGGAGTACATGGCGCCCGAAGCAGATTCAATCCCGGGTAGACCACGTCAACTCAACCCCTATCAAGGGGCAGGATCAAGCCACGTGTCCACGACTCCCCGGCGGACTTCGGATCACTTCCGAGTCCCGCCAGGGTTCAACGATCAGGACCGTGACAGCAACCCCGCGGGTACCCAGGAACTCTGGCTCCAACCCCCGCGGGACGAAGACTTCGCCACGTGGGCCGCGCGCATCCCAGTTTCCCTCCGGGCTAACAAACTCAGCCGCGGTCCACCAGAAGCACCTGAAGAAGAAGGTTCTCCAACCAGGCGGAGCAACTTCGGATCTTGTCATGACCACAACTCCCTCGGGGGTTATCGTTCATTGGCCTGACATGGATCCCGAGGTAGCTCTTTTTGAAGCAAACGTACCTTCCACGGTACGGGACATCCTACCTCTGCTTCCTTTCCAAGAAGGCAGAGAGCTCCCTGTTGCCACGAGTAACAGAAGAACCGGGCCTAGCAACCCCGGTCGCCAGTCCTGCGTGATCCTCAACGATCACAGCGACGAAGAAGTTGTCTCCGACGACGCTCCAACAGAGGAAGGAGAAACCGACGCGGACCGGGAACTCCGTATCGAGCGCAACCGCAACCGCGCCCTCCGACGTCGCTTCATCAAGAAGAAAAATCTCAACTCTGAGTTCGACAAACAAGACATCTTCAACTCCCCTGTGGCCAACATCTTGTTCGGGGTCAGCGTCTTCGAAGGGTTCCAAACAACCCCTGAGATCAACCTCGCCAAAGCCCGCTTAGAAGCCGCAGCGGTTATGGTTGATCGCCTGGACGGAGGCCGCTCCGCCTCCAAAAGCAAGAGTTCTTCGCGCCACCAAGCACTGTCAGCGAAGCGTCAGAGCAGCCACTACGGCAGCTCCGCAGGACAAACAAAGGAGAAGAACAGGCCTCGTGAAGAACCCCGCCCTCGCGAGGAACCTCCCAGGTCCCAACGTCGCGAAGCACCCCGCCCAGCTCGCTCTCACGTCATGCCGAACGACGCCCGCAACGACATCATCCGGATCCGAGGGGGGAGAGCTACCTCTCACGTTGCGGATTCTGCAGGAAGATACGATGTCTCCAACCCCGTTGCTCTGCCATGCTACACACGCGCTATCCGCGTCAGCTCCTTCCCGCGAAAGTTCAAGCCGCCAGGCATCGCCAACTTCGACGGGAAGCAAGATCCAAACATCTGGCTGCGCAGATACTCTTCTGCGATTGAAGCATCAGGGGGCGACGACATCTCTAAGATGCTCTACTTTCCAGTTGCGATGGAGCAGGGTCCTCTCACCTGGCTCGAGTCCCTCCATCCAGACTCCATCGACAGCTGGCACGCGCTGAAGAAGGCTTTCGTCTCCAACTACCAGGGTTCTTTTGAGCGCCCTGGCAGCAAGTATGAACTCCGCGCGTGCAAACAGAAGCCAGACGAGTCCCTACGCGACTACAACAGGCGATTCTTCGCTATCAAGGCATCCTGCGTTCCCATCCCCGACTCAGAAGTCATTGACTACTTTCAAGAGGGGATGACCGATCGCACCCTCTTCCGTGACTTCGGTCACAACCGTCCTCGTGACCTCGAGGAATTCCGCGCACTGGTGTCCAATTGGATGGACACTGACGATCAAGAACGGGAGCGCTACAGCAAGAGACCCAACAACCCTGGTCGCAAGAACCAGGAAGATAACAGGGATCAGCCGCGCGACTCCTTCCAGCGTAACGGCAACAACCCACGGAAGCGACCACACAACACAGTCGCAACCGTTCAGACCGTCCGCTCCGCCAAATCCGCGCAGCAACGAAGAGAAGAGTTCAATAAACTTCTCAAGAAGCGCTACCCTTACCACCCCGACAGCAAGCACACCATGGGCGAGTGTGTGCTCCTCCGGGAGACGTTCAGCACCCCCAACAAGAAGCAGAAGTCGGCTGGCGACGGAGACGACGATCACGACAAGGGAGACAGCAGTTTCCCCGACATCAACAACACTGTCAACGTCATCTTCGGGGGCATGACAGTCAGTGACACCTCCCGCAATCGCAAGAATGCGAGGCGCGAGGCCTACGCAGCAGAACCAGTGGTGGTTGCACCTCTACGGTGGTCGGACACCACCATCACCTGGTCCCGAGAAGATCAATGGGCCGAGATCACCTCTCATGGACGATATCCCCTTGTCCTCGAGACCGTGGTAGCAAACAGCAGGCTCACCAAGGTCCTGATCGACGGAGGCAGTGGGCTCAACCTCATCTTCGCCAAGACGCTAAAGTCCATGGGCCTCGACACGAGTACGCTGCAGCCGGCGGACACTCCTTTCTACGGCATCGTGCCTGGAAAGGCCGCCATCCCCCTCGGGCAAATCACCTTGCCCGTCACGTACGGTACGGCAACCAACTACCGTACAGAGTTCATCAAGTTCGAAGTTGCAGACTTCGAAACGTCCTACCACGCCATCCTCGGGCGACCAGCATTGGCCAAGTTCATGGCCATCCCCCACTACACCTACCTGGTGCTGAAGATGCCAGGGCCTCACGGTGTTCTTTCCCTTCGCGGCGATATCAAGCGCTCCTACCTCTGCGACAAAGAGGCAGTGGAGTACGCCGTCAGAGCCGCGTCAACCATAGATCGCCAGGAGCTCCAACCCTTGGCCGCAGCCGTCGTCGCAGAGGACGATGACGCCCCGACGCAGAAGAAGACACGGGCTATCAAGCCTGTGGAGAAGGTCGCAACAAAGACGATTGACCTCCAAACAGGAGATCCATCGAAGACAGCAGTGATTGGCTCCACCCTCACTCCTGCATAGGAAAACGCGCTCGTCGACTTCCTGCGAGCCCAGGCAGACATCTTTGCTACAAAGCCTTCCGACATGCCTGGAGTCCCCAGAGAGTTGATCGAGCACAAGCTAGACCTCAACGAGAGCGCAAAGCCCAAAAAGCAGTGTCTCCGAAGATTCGCCACAGAGCGTCGGGAAGCCATCAAGAAAGAGCTAGCTAAGTTATTAGCAGCTGGTTTCATTAAAGAAGTCTTCTATCCGGATTGGTTAGCCAATCCGGTTCTTGTAAGGAAAAAGAATTCGAATGAATGGAGAATGTGTGTTGATTATACTGATCTCAACAAACACTGCAAGAAGGATCCCTTCGGGCTTCCTCGCATCGATCAAGTCATCGACAGCACCACAGGGTGCACTCTACTCTGTTTCCTCGATTGTTACTCAGGATATCACCAAATATCGCTGAAAGAAGAGGATCAGATTAAAACTTCATTCATCACGCCATATGGCGCATATTGTTACACAACCATGCCTTTTGGCTTGAAAAATGCAGGTGCCACATATCAGCGGGCGATACAGGGTTGTCTTCAAGACCAACTTCATCGAAATGTTGAAGCCTACGTTGATGATGTGGTAGTCAAGACAAGATATCCCGAGGATCTCATCGCTGACCTCACCGAGACGTTCGATAACCTACGCAAATGGCGATGGAAGCTTAATCCCGCCAAGTGTGTTTTCGGCGTCCCATCTGGAAAGCTCCTTGGGTTCATTATCAGTGAACGCGGCATTGAGGCAAATCCAGAGAAGATAGCAACTATCATGAACATGGAGCCGCCGACCACCGTCAAGGATGTCATGAAGCTTACGGGCTGCATGGCTGCACTCAACCGCTTTATCTCCAAGCTAGGAGAACGCGGGACCGAGTTCTTCAAACTACTCAAGAAGCAAGATAGATTTCAGTGGACTCAGGAAGCTCATGTCGCTTTTGACAAGCTCAAGCTATTCCTGACTACGCCTCATGTGCTCACTGCACCGCTCCAGGGCGAAGATCTCTTGCTCTACATTTCAGCAACCACTAATGTCGTCAGTGCTGCCATTGTTGTTGAACGCGACGAGGCAGGCCACCTCCAGAAGATTCAACGGCCTGTGTACTTTGTAAGCGAAGTCCTCTCGGACTCCAAATCCAGGTACCCTCAAGTTCAAAAAATTCTATATGCTGTCCTAATGACATCCAGAAAATTGCGGCATTACTTCGACACCTACAAGATCATCGTGGTTACTGGTTATCCTATTGGCGAGATTCTCCATAATCAAGACGCTACAGGGCGTATCGCCAAGTGGGCTGTTGAGCTCGGAACATACAGCATCGAGTTCCGTTCTCGCACGGCCATGAAGTCTCAGGTCCTTACTGATTTCATATCGGAATGGACCGAGCACAATCTCCCAGTCGCCACTACCAAGCCTGAGCATTGGATCATGTATTTCGACGGGTCACTCAAGCTGGAAGGCGGAGGCGCTGGAGTTCTGTTGATCTCACCTCGAGGGGATCAACTCAAGTATGTTCTGCAGATTCAATTCGCTGTCACCAACAACGCTGCAGAATACGAAGCACTTCTTCACGGCATGAAGATGGCCATCACCCTCAGTATCAAGCGTCTGCTGGTGTATGGGGACTCAATGTTGGTCATCAAACAAGTCAATAAAGACTGGAATCGAAACCATGAAGACATGGATGCGTACTGTGAAGAAGTCCGGAAATTGGAGAGACACTTCCTCGGCATTGAATTTCATCATGTCGAACGAGATTACAACGTCGCTGCAGACGTCCTATCAAAGCTGGGTTCTTCCAGAGCAGAGGTGCCCAGTGGAGTGTTCGTCAATGAACTCTCCAAGCCATCAATCTCTGCAGCAGTAACTTCTGATAATACAACCGCCGCTCTCGAGGTTATGCTCATTGACGCCACTTGGAGTGCTCCGATTATAGACTACATCTTGCATGACAAACTTCCTGCCGAGAAGGCAGAAGCTCAGCAAATTGTCCGCCGTAGCAAGTCCTATGTTATAATCGGTGATACACTGTACCGACGTGGTGCACGCTCTGGCGCATTGATGAAATGCGTCTCACAGCAAGAAGGAGTCAACATCCTGGAGGAAATTCACGCAGGAGAATGTGGCAATCACGCAGCTTCCCGCACCATCGTAGGCAAAGCCTTCCGTGCCGGGTTCTATTGGCCTACAACTCTACATGACGCTGAGGAAATTGTTCGTCACTGCAAGGGTTGTCAATATTTCGCTCATCACTCACATCAGCCTGCTCACAAGATCAAATTGATACCTCCGTCTTGGCCATTTGCATGCTGGGGTCTTGATATGATTGGGAAACTACCCAGGGCGCCTGGTGGATTCGAATATTGCTTCATCGCAATTGACAAATTTACCAAGTGGATAGAAGTCTTTCCGGTTGTCAAACCAACCTCTGAGAAAGCAGTCCAATTTCTCCAAGAGTTGATTCTTCGCTTCGGGATACCACACCAAATCATCACGGATTTGGGTACCACCTTCACAGGCAACAAATTCTGGGACTACTGTGAAGATCGCAGCATCGAGGTATCCTATGCTTCGGTTGCTCATCCTCGTGCCAACGGGCAAGTTGAAAGGGCCAATGGCATGCTCCTTGATGGACTTAAAGCTCGCATGGAACGAACCTGAAGAAAGCAGAAGGCCGGTGGATGAAAGAACTCTTTCCAGTTGTCTGGGGCCTACGATCTCAACCCAGTAAAGCTACAGGGCAATCTCCCTTCTTCCTGGTGTATGGATCAGAGGCCGTTCTACCTGTTGACGTCATGCACGGTGCTCCTCGCGTTGAGGAGTTCCAAGAAGCCATGGCGGACGAACAACGAATGCTGGAAGTCGATACAGCTGAAGAAGCGCGACTAGCAGCCTTGTTACATAATGCTGCATACCTTCAGGGAATCCGCAGATTCCATGACAAAAATGTGAAGACAAGATCATTCCAAATTGGAGACTTGGTGCTACGACGAATCCAGAATACAGCCGGCCACTCCAAGCTTACTTCACCCTGGGATGGTCCATTTATCGTTTCCAAGGTACTCAAACCAGGCACCTACAGACTTCAAACAGAAGATGGTGTGGAGTTACCAAATCCTTGAAATATAGAACACCTACGCAAATTCTACGCGTAGCTCGTTCACTACAGCAATGCTTCGGCACAACAAGATCCAATTGCTTCGGCGCCCAGAGTTCTTCTGTAAACATTGCTGCGGCAATATATGAACTAATTGCTTCGGCATTACATGTTCTCTTGTTCCGTTGTTCCGGCAACGAGATATATCTCAATAAAACTCCCTTTACTGGGTTGTTTACTTGTCTTCGTGACATTACCTAAAACTTCCGTGTTCTTTTTAGACTTGGAAAGTTTCTTTTACATTCGGAGCTTATAACTGAGGTCTATCCGGGTTCTTTCGAGGCCAAGAACGGATCTGTTCCTCCTATTATACTACTCTGTGGTAGTTTCCAGCTTAACACTGCCGCTCCGTGGGTCTTACTGGGTTCTTGCTTCGGCAAACCATATACAGTTAGTTCCCAAGTATCCTTCCAGGGTACATTTTATTAGATAGCTTATGCTATAAGAAATCTCCCTGGGTTCCTTCGGGTCCTTAACAGGGTTGTTTTTCAAGTCAAAATCTACGCTACGTACATTTTGACTAAGTCCTGGTTATCAACACAGAGACAACCCAGGAATTCATAAAAATTCTTGGTTTTTTCTTCATAACATGGCAATAAATATATTACATTGCATAATATTTATGTTACAATAACATCTGTTTACATCTACAGCCTAAGGCTCTCAGCAATTGCTTCTGCAACCGGCTCGGCCTCTTGCTTCAGGTCCCTGAAGGCAGACTCAGTACAGTTTGGCTCTGCGCCTTCAACTAATTTGCCTATGTCTACCTCCGGGTACCTGGACTTCACTACGGCAAGGACATGCACGAGACAAGCTTTCGAAGATCTCTTGATGTACGCCTTCAGCTGTCTCGGCATGGCCTTCAGGCGCTCCAGGAATGATAGCGGCGCTGAAGGGTCTTCTGGAACCAAGGCTTTCACCACCGGGTTCGCTGCCCTCTCTAGCTGCGAGATCCGGTTCAAGGCTTCCGCCAGGTCGTCGTCCGACTTCTTCATCAACCGCAATTCTTCTTCAAGCTCCGACATCCTCCTGGCCGCCTGTTCGAGCTTCTCGTCCAGCGCCTTCTTGTTTGCAAGTTGCTTCTGTGCCTGGACGAGATCCCTGGATAGCCGATTATTCTCCTCGCGAGCACCCTCCAGGTTCTGGGCAAGTTGTTTTTGCTGCTCGAGGACTTGAATTAATTGCTCGTTGGCATCCTTGCGTTGTTGGACCGCTACTCTGAGTTCTTCTTTGAGGCTTTCATGATCAGCAGAGAGGGTCTTCAACGCTTATTCATAACGGTTGGCCACGTTGGACCAATCCGTCATCTTGCTCTGGGCTGTTGCTAGTTGCTGTTGCGCCCCTGCGAACACAAGACAATGACAGAGTTGTTATTCAACACAGGCAATGGACAATTTTTCATAAGACTTCGGTAACGACAGAGTACCTTTGAGCTCTGCTTTCACCGTTGCAAGCTTCTTCTTCACGTCCTCCTTCTCTGCGGCCAATTCCTTGGTGCACAGGTGTAAGGTACGGATCGTGTCGGCGTCTTCCGCCTCCTGGAGTTTGCGATCTTCGCGCTCACGCTCCAGCTCCTTCTGGAGACGGTCCGCCTTGGCGTGCATCAAGGATATGTTGTGGAGGTACTCGGTCTTCTTCCTTGATGCCTCGCCAACAGCCTACAACAGAGTTGTTATAAGATATGCTTCATCAATACTACAAGAACAGGGTTGTTTCACTAACCTTGAAGTAGGTTATTGCCCTCTCGGCGTGGTACAGTCCCCTGTCGATGTGTCGCTCATCTTCCTCCGCGTCCAATATATACTCGAAGGTCTGCGGGTTTGGATTGAGCATTGGGTCGAAGCTCCCGATGCGGAAGCTCCCACCTTCTTCTTCAGCTACGGTACTCTGGGGTACCCTGGGGATCTCTTCAATTTCTTGCTCTTGGGTTGATGTTTCTGCTTGTTTCCCCCTCGAGCACTCTGCTTCCGCCTCGGTCTGGGTTGTTTCTGTGACGCTCGGGGGCTGTGCAGAGGACTGGTCACGGCGTTCCAGCTCGGATTCTTCCATCACCGCCGATGTGACCAGTTGTTCGATATCCGCCAGCACCTCCGCGACTATCTCTTCGACTTGTGCTTCTTCTGGTGCTGGCGGGTTTGATGGCAGAGTTGTTTGAACTTCCGGCAGGGTTGTTTCTGGAACAACCCTGGGTTCTTTGGGCACTGCGGCCTCTGGCTCTACAGCTGCATGGTCAACCAAGGATTCTACCCTGGTTATTGCTGGAGTATCTTCAACTCTGGGAAAATGAAGTTTGTTAGTTATAGCGGTATTATGCGCCGCTACATTGTGTATTGATTGACAAAATACTTACATGGTGGAGGGTCGCATGGGGATCTCTGGCTCCCCCAAGGTGAACTCTTCCTCTACCTCCTGCTCCGCCGCCGAAGGCCCCGCTGGCCAGGGTTCTTCAATTATTGGTGTTATCCCTTCAAACGGCGTGGAGACAGGGTTGAAGATCTCGTGCAGGATCTCTTCCTCAGATAATGCCCGCCGAGCAGAGCTGCTTTGCTGCGGCATGCTGGTTCCAATTTCTCCTATGACTATCCCCACTGAAGATGTTGTCCTGGGTTGTGGGGATACCTTTGCCCTTTCCTCTGGGATTGTTCTGGCTCGGGGCTTGGGCAAGGTGCGTGCTTTCTTGGGCACTGGTGCTTGTGCCTCTGATGGCGCCGGTCTCTTGGACCTTTCAGTTCCCCTGGAGGTCGCTCCTGATTTGGCTTGGGGTTCTTCAGGGACCTGTGGTTCAAGTTTTACCATTGGCTCGTCAGGGTCTTCAATTGCAGATTTCATGCGCACTTGATCTCTTACCCCTGGGTCCACACAGCGTGCCAGCAATGCCGCTTCTTCAGTGTTGGTTGGGTCCAGGGGCGGCAGACTTACATATAAGGCGCGCCGGGCTTCATACTGTGATGATCAAGACATTAGTTCACAATATATTTTCAACAATGCAGAACTATATTCAGAAAAGGATTTTACCTCAGGTGTCATGGTTATCGCAGATACTTCCATTATCTCTGGAAATTGGTCATCGTTGATCACCATAAACTTCTTCAAGAGTTGATTCACTCTCTTCTCTGACAAGTTTCCGGTGGCATTCCTGGAGGGGTCTGTTTCCCCAGAGTACTTGTACCCTGGGTTACAGCGTTGTTTGCATGGCTGGATTCTCCTCAGCAGAAATGACTTATATACCATGGCTCCTGTTAGGCCTTGTGCCTTTAGGTCTCTGATCATGTTGAGCAGATCAGAGATTTGCATGGCTTGGTTGACTCCAACTGTCTCGCTCCAGAATGGTCTCATTACTGGAGGATTTCCTGAACGGCTCAGCAACTGTGGCTGGTGGTTCCATGCGTAGAACCATTCCTTCTGCCAGTCCTTGAGGCTTTCCTTTGTTGTGTAATCCAAATACACCGGCCTCATGCCCTGGCGGAACTGGATAACAACTTTCCCTACCACTTGCAGTGGCCCGCTAGAGGTCTTTACCCTAAATAGATGGCGGAAAAGGGCAAAATGGGGATCTATCCCTAAGAAGGCTTCGCACAGATGGATGTAGATGGATAGATTGAGAATGGAGTTGGGATTCAGATGACATAGTTCAATTCCATAAAATTGAAGCACACGGCGGACAAAATCACATGCTGGCATGCCAAATCCAACTTCATAAAAGGCCTTCCATACCGTGATTTCCTCGGTGTCTTCGGTGGGGTATTCATGCCCGTATGCGCTTCTCCATCGGCTTATTCCTTGTGCTGGCAAGAATCCATCCGTCTCTAGGGCCTTGATGTGCTTCTCCTTCAAGATACTGGTCGGCCAGTCGCTGATTGGATCTCCAATAATTGGCATGTCCCCCGCGGACGTTGTCTCCTCGGTCGTAACGATTTGCTTCATCGCCTCTGCCTTCCTCTTCGAGCCTTTGCCGCGGCTAGATCCTTCACCACCGGCCATTGGGCTCTCTTGTGCTTTGGTGTGGATTGGATCTAAGATTGGGGGAAGTTGTGGATGCTCGTGCGCGGTCTCTGGATTGCGATAACTGCAACTGCCGCAAACCCTAGATTTGTTTTGCGCAAGCGTACGGATACAAAGGGTCGCGGTCGGTTTATATGGGCTTTTCGAAGCGTTACTTCGGTAATTTTCAATTTGGGTCCTTTCTTGATCCTATATTTGAATTCGTTCAAATTTAGGCTCGGGGACTGTGGACATATTTTTAGGAAATATTTTTCTAAGAATTTTCGGCTTCAATTGATAAATTTATGAGGAATTCAACAAGAATTTGGGTTTCTTCGGAAATTGATTCTCTTTTGGTTCGGACTTCGAAAGAGCCTCGAATTTCTTCTTCAAAGATAAACGAGGCTCGGGGGCTGCCCAATTGGGCGCACCTAATCGGTGTGCACCAATCCGAACTTCGAGAAGACTTATGAGCACATCATTACCTATTGAACAGCATGGTTGCAACTTCCAAGATCAAAGAACCCTGTGGGTCTCAAAGAACCCTGGCGGGTTCCAAAGAACCCTGGCGGATTTCAAAAGAACTCTGGAGGACCTCAAAGAACTCTGTACCTTCAACAAGGCTGTTCTTCAGGAGATAAGGTGCTCGGGGGCTTGTGGGTGTAGAGTCCTGACGGACTAAACAACCCTGGCGGCCCATCCTATGGGCCGGCCCATGAACAAGACTTGACGCACAAGACAAGGATTAGTCCTAGTCGGTTTGGATATACTGTATTAGGGAATTAGAGATAAACTTGTAAAAGTCTCTTAGTCCTATACGGTTCCCATGTAACCCTGCCCTCCGGACTATATAAGGGGAGGCAGGGACCCCCTCAAAACAATCTCATCAATACAAGATACACCATACAGGACGTAGGGTATTACGCTCCGGCGACCCGAACCTGTCTAAATCGTCTCTTGTCACCTTCGGCTCTAGATTCTCGACGACTTCTCCCTAAACCCTTCTCTCGGGGCACCCCCTCGAGAACGTTGTCAGCATAAATCGCCGACAGCGAGAGAAAGAGGAGGAGGCGGGCTGGGCCGACGCAAGGCTGGGAGAAAGAGTGGGCCGGCGAGAGAGGGAAAGAGAGGAGGGAGTTGGGCCGGAATGAGCTCGGCCCAGGAAGGAAAAGGAGAAAAAGATTATGTTTATTATTTCGGAAAATAGATTCTAGTTCAAAAAAAATTCTAGTAAATCCCAGAAAATGTATTTAAACCATAGAAAATATTCCAAAATCTCCAAAAATCCTAGGAAAAATCCCAGAGATAGAGTTGGAGACTTTGAACCAAAATAAAATATTTGGAGCTCTTGGAAAGGGATTTAAAGCTTTCCAATAAATGGATTTGACTTTTGGAAAAGAGAATTAATTCCCAGAAAATCTAGGAAATTCTCAGGAAGGATTTGATCGACGTCTAAACGTATTTTGAAAACTCACACTCAAGAAAGATGAGATTCAACGACATGAATGCAACACTTCAATTAATGCCACATAAAGCATATTTATTTGATTTAGGAAAATGATTGTTTTCCTATACTAAATACCCTGTAAATAAGACAAATGTTGAAAAAGTTTTAATAATTAATGAAAAATGTTTGTTTAATTTTCTTTTTAATTCACATCTCGAAATTCTAAATTTCGGGGTGTGACAGCTAAATACCCACCAAACTGTAATTCAGAATATTGATGTCAACAACAAAACAGATATACTTGTGATTAGTCAAGAATACCTTTACATCAGAACCAAATAATGCAAGTCTCTTGGCATGTAAAAAGATACCAATAAGATCAGATTGAACATCAAAAGTGCTCCTAGACAGAGAAGCAACTATGTCTGCACTCTCTGGAGATGGGCGCTCTCGCCAAGAAATTTCTTCCAGCGGCAAGCCTATGCACTTGAAGTCAATGAGACAGGGGGCAGCAATTGTGAGTCCTTTGTCTCGACCTAGGAAACCATCAACAGTTAGCCTTTTTAGCACTTTTGACTGAACAAGTTCAAGATGTTGTGCGCAGTTTATCAAATGCAAGTCCTCTAGGCCAGGGCTCTGAGCAATGATATTGCCAAGTCTAAATGTATCCACCTCCACATCACAGAGAGTCGACTTTTTGAGGGATGGAAGCCTGATGATGTCAGGTAGTACAAGTCCCTCGTGTTCATAATCTTTATAAGCAGCCTTTCCCATCTTCAAATTCAACTCCTCGAGCGAGCGGCAGGTGAAAATGCAACAAGGTTAAACAGTCTTATCATACCGATGCAGGTTCACATCTAGCACTTTAACATTATTCTTCACAGCGTAGCCAATCCATGTCCTCACATCATTGCAGTTTATCAGATGGTGGCTATCAAAATGCAGCTGGAAAGTATGCAAGTCTACTCTAGATCGGAGGAGCAACAGGTTGTTAAAAAAACTAACAAACTTATCATATTTCCAGCGTTCATATTCTCTGT
The DNA here is from genome assembly GCA_015342445.1 of Digitaria exilis. NCBI lineage: Eukaryota > Viridiplantae > Streptophyta > Magnoliopsida > Poales > Poaceae > Digitaria > Digitaria exilis. The sequence continues at coordinate 182,321 of JACEFO010000520.1, forward strand.
AGTTGAGACGTATTGATTCATCTGACTTCATAGCAGCCACAAATTGTATTGTTTACCTCATGAACCTGAAAGGGAAGGATTCAATGATTAATACGAGAAGCAATGCTTCACGCAGGTGCAACAGGTTTTACATGCCATCGTTTTAAATCAATGCCAAAAAAAAAAAAAAAAAACCCTACTTGTCTACCTACCTGTTTTTTTACATAATGAACAAAAATTTTGTTCTATCTTATATTTGTCATTGTACATCCTTGTCACCATATTTGGGTTTTTAGTTCGGACAGTTTCCCCACTGGCCACTGCCCAGCAAGTGATAGATCAGATCTGCTTTGCGCAGCACAAAATAGTGCCCCCTACTGGAACACCCTAACAATAAATATCTTGCCAGGCAGACGGGCATAATGAAATTCCTGGGCAGCTTATCACAGCAGAAAATTTCAATCTACGAAATGGTTGGGATACCGATATTTTGCTTGACAACATTAAAAATTCTACCACGCAAAGAGAAGATATTCAGCATTCAAGCCTGCGCATAAAGCAATATGGAACTCAAAGGGAGCGAATGTCTATTTCTCCAGAGACATCTCTCTCGTACATTTGTAGATAAGAGGTAAAGACGTAAAGTACAGAAAAGGGGAAGATGCGATTCTGAAACCAAGAACACAATATAGACGAGGGGAAACAAAATGCGTGCAACTAGGTTACCGTAAGGTGGTTTTGCCAGCAATGTAGAGGATTGCTCGCTACAAATCGGCGCGATGGATGCCAGCGCCGGGTGACTTCAAGGTTTAGGGTTTAGGCCAATACCCCGTGCCCAGGGCTCGAGCTCGGACTCGGCAAGGCACAGTGCTCGCTCGCTTGGTCTTTATCCGGAAGATTTTTAACTGTTTGTTTCACCGCTGCGAGGAGTGAAGACAATACAAGCCGGTTTGTTTTTTTAGAATTATTTTAATTTAAGTAATGTTATTTTTATAGATTTATTTTAAAATTTAATTGTTACTACAAGCTCGAGGTAGTATTTTTCAAGAGATAATTTATGTGCGTGTATTAGGGTGTGTTTTGGCTCCAAAAGCGAAAAGTGTAACCAAAGGGCTTAAAAGCTACAACTGCTCATGCTTATTTCCCTATGCTTTTACGGGTTTTGAGTAGAAAAATTACCCATCTTCCACCAATTACGAGGGATACCGTTTTTTTCTGGTGCCATCTCCGCTCGCACAACCGTCCTCCCACGAGCCACTCTTCCCGACGTCGTTGTCCCAATGACCTTGCCCTTTTGCGTCCCACTACTGTCGAGAGCTCCCCCGCCGTCACGAGAGCCCAACCGTCGTCACGAACTAGACCCCCGTCACGAGCTCACCTCACCGTCGCAAAAAGACACCCTCATCCCAGTGCCGCGAGCTCGTCTCGTCATCGCAAGAACCGGCCTCAATGAGCACGTGTAGGCAGCCTCAGTGAGAGAGAGGGAAAGAAGAATGGTGAGAGAGAGGATAAAGACGACGAGGTGAGAAAGAAAGAAGTTATCTCTATGACGTGTGAGGTCTGCTAATAAGTGAGAGAAGTTTTACAAAAGCCATGGTTGCTCAACCAAAGGGGCTTTTTTTTTCCAAAAGTCATAGCTTATATTCCATAACCGTTTTCTCTAGAAGTGGCTGCCCACCGTAGCTTTCTTTTGAAGTCATAGCTTATACACCCTTAATATGTGAGCGTTTTCGATTATACTATAATTTCAGAAAAATATAGAAGGACAAAAAATACAAAAAGTACATCAAACGCATCCATTTGGCAGGTGTTGTAAACATGTTTAAACGACGTTGATTTTGTAGAACATGTTCATAAGACCATAACCATGACTGGACTGGAGGAGGGAGAGTATAAAAACGTTCAATGAAAGTTTGAATTGTAGCAAAACCAAGCATACTCACGGTTCGAAACGTGTGCAACTTCCAGCACTCCCATAATTCCCATTCCATCAACAGCTTCGGATGACATCGATTGGGCTTCACCCGTTGCGCTAGGTGGCTATTCAAGTTCAACTAGTATAGTTCACTCTCTAAAAACATCTTAGTATAATAGCTAAATGTGACTTTTCACATTTTTATTTGGCTATCCACTCTAAGGCCTCCTCCAACAGTTTGAGCTAGCATGTCAAAGCGTGTCCATATCATACATGAGATAGCAAAAAAAAAATAATCTATCTAATGGTCTATCTCATAGAATATTTTTTAAAGCATCTTTGTCCCACGATCTTCCTCCCATGAATAGTGTGTAGTCCACTTTTTCTATGTGCTTATCTCTTGGACAAGAGATAGCACACTCTCTCTCCTCACCTTCTCTTTTCTTTCATGTAGGTAAAATGCTGAGTTGGAATCATATGAGCTAGGTGATATGTCATTGTTGGAGGAGACCTAGATTTAATCTCATCTACATTAGAATGGCTAACTTTGACTCTCTGCACTATATTTGGCTATGCACTCGGTAAGATTTCCTTTCTTTTCAGCATACTCCAACGGACTAGCCAAATCTCACTCTCTGTATCTTATTATTGATCAATGTTTTGTTGACATTCAAACTAATACGGATTAATAAGAGTTTTTTCCTGATTTTTGGCCATCCTGCTGCAGCCTTCTTTTCTTAAGCCTGGGTAAAAAGTAGCGATGCCAATGCCGTCTCTGCAGAGATGGTATAAATCACATACATCTCAGCTCAACAGTTGTACGCTCATACACGTATACAACTGCAAACGCTCTGCCAAATTTATGCTCACATCTGGAAGCAGGATTGCAGGACAACGCCTACCGAACTCCATCCAACATGGCTTTCTGAATCAGTACGTATGTACACCGGCAACAGAACCATGTGTTCTGGAAAAGCAAAAGTCCTACAGGTTTTTATGTGAGCTCTAGGCCGAAACTAGGGGAAAGCAATACGCAAGAAAGCTTAACAGCTACAGGAGAAAGGCCCAAGTTCTAATGTACAAATCATGCGCTGATTTCATTCATGAGGCAGTTCTTCGCTTCTTCTCCAATCTCCGCCCAAAGTAATTTGGCTTTAAGAGAAGCCATGGGAATTGAGGAGGCTACAAGATCCATAATCGTGCATCCCTGGTAACATGCGAGTATGTCACTGGATGCCTGTCCTGATCATCAGCGGCAAACTCATCCAAGAAACAAGTGCATGCATGCAGCAACAGTCATGGACTCCTTGGTTTGATCCGGTAGTATTTCACCCCATAGCCTATCGTGGAAGTGATTGTTGTTGTAGCTACAAGCCAGCTGCAGCAAAAAAAAAAAAAAAAAACATTTAACATAAAACACTGGAAAAATAAAATAATAAACTTAATTTCATCAGCAAATGCTCATTAAACTGAAGTGTTTGTACTTATGCTTCAATATTTATTGTGGATGGGAAATTGTAAATATTCCAGATTTGCTGAACAAAAGCTCATGTCAGTGCTAGTTCTTAGTTGCACCGAGTAAACCAATAGTTCAATTAGTTCACTGCGACATAAGATTGCATGCAAGCACCTAAAGACAGGTACTTGAGAAACAGCAGTTGGAATATGAGAAGGAATCACCTCAGGAGCGTAATGTAATTCTGAGTCTCCTCTGTGCCAAATTCTGGTTGAAGAAGTGCAGCTGCAACCAACATTAACTGGAATACTGTGTTCACCTGCAACCAGCAATTCTTATCATGCTTCCATAGATAGGTCAATAAGCTTACAAGATCAAATGCTATGCAAACAGAGCCATACCTTGCTTATGAACAGAGGTTCTACCTTTTCGCGATGAATTGCATCTAAGTTAACATATTCTGACCAGCTGTTCCACTGGCACAATAATGTTAAAGGACATTCAGCTTAATTATAAACCTAGCACAATATACTTGTGTATCTAATAGTACCTTCCATCCCAGAATAGAAGCCCGTTTGTAGAAAGCACCACCCACAAGGAGCAAGTCTCTCATAACAACTAGGCCAACAAGACCAGCTTCAAGTAAAACAAGTGGTGTACAAGTTAAAATATTGATTAAATCAGAACCTTCAGGAAATAAAATAAGGCCTCAAAAAAAAAAGATATGAGCTAATTTATTAAGGAAAGTTTGTGATATAAAACAAACATATTGCTGCTTATTGATCTACTTACGATGCAAGAGATCTTTTTGAACCATGGCTACAGCAACACAGCCAATCAAAACCTAAGTAACACAACAGAAGTTGCAGATCATTTTAGCAGAACAAACAATATAGAAATAAATATAGTAAAGTGTTCATTTGAACCTTGTCAGCCAGCGGGTCCAAATATGACCCGAAGACAGAATTGATGCCCATCTTCCTTGCTAAAAAGCCATCCAACTATGTTCAGACAAGACTGGAGGAATGAGACAAGGGAGTTCTGATACATTTTCATTAAAAAAAATCTAATGCATTTTCATGATTCTGAAACATGCAATTCTTACCCAGTCACTTGCACCAGAAACAGCCAATGTGGCAAAGGCAGGAAGATACCATTCGTTCACAATCATCCTAATGCACATGGAGTTCATTAGGACAAGAACAGGACAGAATAAAAAATAGCATGGAGGAACATGATAAGATTCTGAAACAGCAGAACTGCATATTCATCAAAATATATAGAACAAATGAAAAGAACTAAAGATAAAAATCATTTTGATAGTGTTGGAAATTTGGCCTATTGGTACAATAGGATAATCTACAACGGAAGAAGGATGAGTAAATTGAAAACGATCCTTCAAACATACAAAATGATCTGATTTTATTTTCACAGCAATTATGTACATGAACACAAAATCTAGCAAACAGATGATCAGATGTACAGTTAGGTATAGAGATTAATGATTCTACAACTTGAACATGTCTTCAAGAAATCAAGTTATGTTGACGCAATAAGCAAAAGATGCAGCTGAATGATTCTACAACTTGAACATGTCTTCAAGAAATCAAGTTATGTTGAAGCAATAAGCAAAAGATGCAGCGGATTGCCTGATTCTAACTTACAACACGTTTACATGCAAGCTGAGCTATTTGCATAATGAAATAGCACTTTACATGCAAATGCCCCAACTTCAGTGCTCCTTCAGTCAAACTCAAACATATCTATAAGACCATATATAAAAGCAAGGAAGGTTTGTTTATTACTTTATTCAACATGTTTCAACTCCAAAACACCCCAATCCTCATGCCCAACATTTTTTAAAGTGGGTAAGCCTTGGTAAGCAGTTATTCTGCCCAGTATACTGCCTCATTTTTATTTAGAATATTCTGAATTCCTGATTAAAATTGTTTATATGCACATCCTCTCACACATTACTCAACACAAATATTAATCCATCTATCCAAAATTAACTTTGTCAGACACATCAGGGGACTAAAACTTGAAATTATGTTCACTATTGAAAAAGTCAAACAAGTTTAACAGTGCATATCATCATTCAGGAGCATTTGTTGCCCTTTCAGATCATGAAACAATTAAAATGTTCGATGTTACGTGGACAGTGGCAGGCTCAGAATCATTAGAACTGCCAACCATGAAATCTCTTGTAAATCAATTAATAGTACATTTCTAGCTGAAGGTGTACACAGGATGAGCACTCACCATCCAATGACCGGCCCTGACACCATGCGTCCAATCGACACCAAATTGGGCGCATTCAGAAACCTCTCGCCTCCACCTCCGACGGTCCCCGCCGAAGCCGCGGCCTCTGCCTCGCCCCCGGAGATCCGCTTGCGATCCCACCGCACGGCGTCCGCGACGGCCTGCGCTCGGCCGCCGTCGAGGGCCTGCGCCCTGCGGAGCTTATCGCGAAGGGCGGCGGTGAGCGGCGTCGCCGACTGCGAGAGCATCCATGGGGGCGACGAGAGGAACAGCGGCCCGCCGGAACGGACGGGGACATGGGTGTGCGCCGCGCCGGCGAAAGGGGCGGCTGCGGGGGAGGCAGCGGCGGGGGTGATGGTGGTGGGGGAGGAGGATGCGAGGAAGGTGTGGAGGGAGAGGAGGGGCCTGGAGTCCGAGATCGGGGTGGTGCTCCTGCGTATGAGGGGGGGTTTAGGGTCTTGAGGAAGGCCATGGCCGTGGATCGCGGAGCATTGCAGTGAAGCGGCCGCGGCGGTCGGAGTGGAGGAGGAGACTTCTTGCGACGGGGGTTTGGACAGTACTGGACTCATGGGGTTTTGAGGAAGCAAAATTGGAACCCGTGGCTTAAAACGTTGCAATCCGGTCAATACGACTACTAAAACCTAAAAGTATTTGTTACCCAATTGTTCAAATTTCTACTAAAAATATGAAGAATTGTAGGGTAGTTGGAAAAAAGAGAATCGTTGATTTATAAGGATCTAGTGGTGGAAAGATTAGGGTTTAGGGTTTAGGGTTTTTATTAAAACAAAGTACCCAGTCGAATATTTAGTTAGATCGACTGATATCATTAATTAGCCAAAAAGTATCCCGTGGCATCGTCTGGTACCTTTCAACCATTGTAAAACTTCTTTATTTATTACTGAACTGTTAAAAATATGCAGGTAATATTTATTTTATTTGTGTCTTGTATACACATAGCTAAAACATGCGACCGATCGCTCGGTAGGAGAGCGCACAACCCACCAATGCGGCTTCTCCGGTGAGCCCCCACCCCACACTAGTCTTCGTCCATCTCTGCCTAGTGCCTACACACTAATCCACTGCATTCCTCACCCTCCTCCCCCCTCCCATCCCCTCTGGTCGTCGCCCACCGAAGAAGCCTCTCAGGCGCCTCCACCTGGTTGCCTGTCACCACCGTCAGGCCACCCCCAACTCCTTCTATAACTGCTGGGAAGGAAGCTCTCACCCCAGCAAGCACGTGAACCCTAACCCTGGCGGGGCGGCAGGTCGCGCGCTCGCCTTCGAGCGCAACCTGTCGCACAACATAGTTTTCCGCCTTGTATTATAAACATGACTTTTCAAATATTTACAATAATTTTTTGAACAAAAGGAATGGTCAAATGTCGAAAGAGGAACTTAATAATGATAATATTTTACTATGGATAGAGTTCATTAGGACATGAAATTTGTTTTTGTCCTAATGAAAATCCCGTTTCATTTTTTTCCTGGGAGTATCCTCGAAACTTGCTTTTTGTCACGATGTTGATATGATGTAAGATGGCGTGTAATTTTTCCATTTAAGAAAAATAATATTGTATTATAGGGAGGCCATGAGATGAAAATATTTTATAATTAGAAAGATAACAATATAGACGTGACGTGTTTAACAAAACAAAGTAATATTATAAAAAAAATGAAGACACCGAATGTTCTTCTGAGTAGACGGGACAAATGCCACTAGACTCGAGATCAGCGGTCAGGTTTATTCTCCATTCCAGGTAAAACGAACCCCGTTAGAATTCTTCAGAATTTAGGCGACAGTTCTCACTGGCACGGGCAAAAAAGAGCTAGCAGTTTGCCAAATTTGGCTCGCGCCTTCCAACCTCGCCTCCTCCAGGAAAAGAAGGAAGCTGCACGACGATTCCCGTCCACAGGTTCCGTCCCTCGTCGGTGTAGAAGTATCCCCAAGAAATCCGGCCACCCTTCCCGCGCGGATCGACCCGAGGGTACACTCTCGCGTCGATCCGGCGCGACGATGGGCATGTTCTTCTCGGCCGCCAAGAGATGCAGCAACGGCAAGAGGCTCCTCCGCAGCGCCGCCGGCGGGTGCTGCTGGCCGCCGTCCGCCGCCGCGTGTGGTGTCTTCGTCCGCGGCAAGGAAGAGACGTCGACGTCCGCGCCGGCCCCTTCTTCCGCGACCGATAGCAAGAAGAAGAGGTGGAGGAAGCGGAGGTTCTGGAGGAAGAAGAAGGCCAAGAAGGACGGCGCCGAGATCGCCGACCTCATGAACAACATCTCGGCCACGTCGGGTAATAATAACATCACGATCGGCAATTAATCTCTGCGCGCAGGTGACCGATCACTCTATATGCTGAAAGATATGCATGCCGGTGCTGTGTGTGTGCTTGATCTGCAGACGTTTCCAAGAACGTGAATGCGGCGGCGGAGCTTTCACGGAGCTGCAACCAGAACAACATGCCCAGCCGGGCGCTGACGTTCCGCCAGCTGGACGCCGCGACCAACGGGTTCAGCGAGAGGAACCTGCTCGGAGAAGGCGGCTTCGGCCGGGTGTACAAAGGCCGGCTCGACGACACCAAGGAGGTTATCGCCGTGAAGCAGCTGGACAAGGACGGGTTCCAGGGCAACCGCGAGTTCCTCGTCGAGGTGCTGATGCTGAGCCTCCTGCACCACCCAAACCTCGTCAAGCTCCTCGGCTACTGCGCTGACTCCAACCAGCGGATCTTGGTCTACGAGTACATGTCCAAGGGATCGCTGGAGGACCATCTCCTCGACCTGCCCCCGAACTGGAAGCCTTTGCCGTGGCACACGCGGATGCAGATCGCCGTCGGCGCGGCCAAGGGCATCGAGTACCTGCACGAGGTGGCCAACCCGCCGGTGATCTACCGCGACCTCAAGGCGTCCAACATCCTCCTGGACCGGGACTTCAACGCCAAGCTCTCCGACTTTGGGCTCGCCAAGCTGGGCCCCATGGGCGACCAGAGCCACGTCAGCACCAGGGTCATGGGCACGTACGGCTACTGCGCCCCCGAGTACGCCATGACCGGCAAGCTCACCAAGATGTCTGACATCTACAGCTTCGGCGTCGTGCTGCTCGAGCTCATCACCGGACGCCGCGCCATCGACGTCTCCAGGCTGTCCGAGGAGCAGGTCCTCGTTCACTGGGTCAGTTTCTTTTCTTGTTCCACAAAAATAGCTGAGCTGACCATGCATGCATAAACGCCTTGCAGTTACTGATCGGTCGAGCTTGATCGACATTTTTTCTCTTCCAGGCGTCGCCTCTGTTGAGAGACAAGAAGAGGTTCGTGAGGCTGGCTGATCCGTTGCTGGGCAGGAGGTACCCCGTGAAGGGTCTGTACCAGGCGCTCGCCGTCGCGTCCATGTGCTTGCAGGATGACGCGCCCAGCCGGCCGGGGATCAGCGATGTGGTTTCGGCGCTCTCGTTTCTCGCCGACCCGGCATATTATCCCCCGGAAGGCATGTGAGCCGAGCACAAGGGTGCAGGAGAGAGCAGGCCGATGGAGAACGCCAGCCCTCCTCTCGTAACCGTGGTTTATGAGAAGAGGACAGACGACGAAATGAAGCAGAGGTGACAATAGCCCGTTATATAGGTTGAGACGCTGAGTAACGGAGAACGGAGAGGTTGCAGAACGATCCTCCCCTCCAAGCTTCTTTTGTAACGTACACCACGTAGGCAGGCTGTGTGACATCATTCAAGGAGTTATCTTGACTGATGCTGATTTTCAGCAGCAATGCAGTGCAAAGTTGAGTTAACCGTTGGCACAAATTAAATCAATCACCGACGACGCAATAATTTATCTTAGCCTAAGGGGAATGGATAAGCATATATAGTGATGATCTAAAAGTTGTGATGATTTAGTTCTTGTGATAAAGTAGAGACAAGGGAACAAGCCGCCCTTGAGGTTGGGTTAGCAGCAAGTGAGATTTTGAGGCCACTCCAATGGACCTCCAAATCACTGAGATAAGATGAGGGTATAGACACTCCCTAGCACATACACCTTCTAGTTCTAATCTTTTCTCGGGGTCATGGTTCAGTAGCTTTGGGAACAACAGCTAGATGATTCCAGAGATAAAGAATAGAGTGACGATCTGTGTCAGTGGGAACAACAGCTAGAGATAAAGAATAGAGTGACGATCTGTGTCAGTGGAGTCTGAACTTTCCGGAGGCTAGGAAAGTCGCCCTGTTTTTCAGTACTCCAAATCTCAAAACGTGGATGAACATCGATCAATTGTCAACTGGCCACGCACCTATACCATCGGATGGTCCAGTTTTAGCTGACTACAACATTTCTTTATGCCAGCCTATCTTCGATCGCATTGCATAGTGGTAAACGGAGTACGTATGCAGCAATGCTGTTAAAATATTCGAACTAACACACACACTTGCACAGTTTCGTACAAATCCAGGAATTCCAAAGGAAGTCAGACGCATCACAACTCACATGCAATGCCTCCTGCAAATCTGCTTTGAAATCGGTTTTCTAGCACCTGCATTGAAATCGTTCGTGAGGGATAAAAAAAAAATGCTTATTATTAGTTTGCATCTGAAACGAAATTTCCAGGCATCTGGTTATTACAAGCTAGTGCGAATGAAACGAGGCAGGAACTCCATCAATGCATGAGCTCAATCCTGACGCCTCCGATCTTCACGTTGCCCTTGCCTTGCCGCGGCACGAGGATCACCTCCACGCTCTCGTCGCCCTCGGCCTTGAGATCCTCGAGCTGCTCGTTCAGCGCGAGCCGCAGTGTGGTCTTGATCCCTCTCTCCTTGCCGTGGCCGCCGTGCGCGTGCCGGTGCGGCACATTCACGAAGCTCCCCGCGAGCTCCCGCCCGCCGGAGCCCACGGCGCCGTGGTCCTCGGCGTTCACGAACACGTCGAACTTGGCCGCCACGTCCCTGCCCACCTCGATGCCGTCGATGACGAGCACCTCCACCTTGGACTCCTTCTCCGCCTTGCTCCTCTTCGACCCCACCGGCCTCCTCACCGTCACGCTCGTCGCCTCGTCCAGCGTGATGGGGAACTTGCCCGCCTTCTTCGTGGCGCCACCTGCGGCCTTCGCCGCGGGCGTGAGGAGCGAGCCCGCCGCCCTCCGCGTCACGGTGGGCCGGGCCGCCGTCCACGGCAGCGGCAAGTCCTGGTACTGGTACCGCAGCGCGCCGGTATCGAGCACGTCGCGGACGCGGATGCGCACCAGCTTGGGGGTCTCGTCGTAGAAGAGGAAGGAGGCGTTGAGCCAGTCCGGGTCGGTGAGGTCGGTGTGGCGCCGCGCGTCGAGGCCCTTCCAGACGGACCACATGCGGTCGATGTTAGCGTGGTGCGCGTAGAAAAGCGGGTCGTTCCCGGCGGAGTAGAAGTTGCCCATGTCCTCGAACGACGGCTGCTTCGGGTCGCCGCACCAGATGTGTACTGGCCCGTGCGGGATGTTCTCCACCGGGCTTGGTCCCTGGTTTGGGTCGTCGCCGGCGCGGTACGGGCTGCCGAAGAAGAGCGACGGCGTCGGGCTCAGCGACACCATCTGATCGATCACGCCATGCACGTCAAAATAAAAGTCGTCTGATCAGTTTTTTTTATTTTTGAACGGAAAGTCTGATACTCTGATCAGATGCACCTACCTGACGGTACATGACTCGAAGGTTGTGATCGATCTGCTGGCTGTCAGTGAACCTCGGCTCCGTCCCGTTGTAGTCGAGATCGATCAGCTTCGAGGGCGCGTGCCGGGCGTCACGGCGCGGATCGAACAGCTGCGACGACTGGTCGGCGTACATGGCCGGCAAGCGCATCCCATCGGGCGCGTCCCAGTTCCAGAACGGGATGGCGAAGCTAGGGTCGCCGACGAGGCTGCCGAGGATCCGCTCGAAGAAGTAGAGGTAGCACCTGTGGAAAGGGAAGAAGAGCCACGAGTTGTGCACCTGGAGCTCCAGCCCGGGGAAACCCTCGGGGCTGTACGACCCGTCGCAGTAGGCGCAGTGCACGGCCGCCTGCGCCGCGAAGCTCCGCGGGTCGCTGGCCGGGAGCGCCTTCATGGCCGCGATCCCGGCGTTGAACTTGGCCACGTAGTCCGCGGTGACCGAGTGCGCGGCGGGGCGCGTGCGGAGCGGCGTCGAGGACGACGTTAACGACGCGGCGAAGTCCACCGGCAGCGCGTTGGACGGCGGCGGGCAGCACGTCGACACGTTGGCGCCCGGTGGGAGGTCGGCTTGGCCGCAGGTGGAGACGTTGGGCGTCGCGACGGGGTCGGCGCGGGCACGGCGCGCGGGCATGAGGGTGGCGCCGGCGCCGAGCGCGCCGAGGCCGAGGAGGACGTCGCGGCGGTCGTGCTGCCTTGAGGTGTCTGGCTCTGATGAGCGTTCGCCTCTCGACGATGCGCACGAGACGCGCTGCTGCACGGTGGAGCGGCGAGGCCTAATAGTAAGGCCGGAGCTCGTTCGCGGAGAGCATAGAGAGAAGGTGGTGGAAGGTGCAGCGATCAACTGGGACTGAGAGAGCGAGGCCATGGCCGCCGCCGTCGGTTACCTCGTAGTGCAATGGATTGGCAGCTACGGAGACGATGCCGTATATATAAGCTCGGTGCAGCGGCCTGTACTCGGCGGCACGTTACTGCGTCAGCGAGCGACGCACGAGGCAGCGGCGTGCACATGTGGGCGCGAGGAAGATGTGCGCACTGTCTTGTGGATTGGTTGGTGCGTGCGTTTACTTTGAAGATCCGATCGGTAGGCATGGGGATGCTAAATTTTGACTCAGATATAACCCTTTTTAAATTTGTGCAACCGTTTAAGCTCGTGGTGCAACGATGCCGGTGAAGTTGGAATGGATCTGAGTGTATGCTGTTCAGAAGATATCAGTGTCCAATTCTATTATTTATGAAAAGGGAATAACACTTACTCTCTCTTTTTTCCAAATACATGCAATGCAACCCAGCACACAACAGCAATTCTTAAACTTCAACAGCTAACAAAGCCCAAGTACCAACAGTCTAACACCACTAAGGTTACTTTAGCATTACCAATACAGATCATCTTGAACACTACGTACTATTAGGTCAGTAATACTAGTAAGCATCTAGCAAATCTTCACACCTGCAAGTATATTTAGTACAATTTCTCTTCAAATTTCAGGTTTTCTTTCCTAGATTAACCAATAAGGTGATCAGTAGTCACGGGCGCCTATGTTGTTCAATAGCTAGGTTATCTTTCTCGGCTTGTTGTTTATGATAGCCTCTTTCAATTGTAAGTACAGGGGCAGAACTAGGGCCAAAGTTATGGATAGTCACAGACCAATTTTCTATCACATACTGTATTATATGGTGGAATTAACTACTAGTACGTACTACCTTCTATTGACCCCCCCCCTGATGCATGTGCTCTGCATGTTCTCGAGAAATACTACTTCTATATTTGTTAAATTTTTCGAGAATGTATAATATAATTGATTAAATTCAAGAACAGCTGCCTAGCATAGATTGAGCACGCCTTACTCATCTCTTCAAAGTCCATGACTGCAGCTCAAGGGCAGAACCCTTGACATCCTACACTGTCACCACTGGGAGAACCTGTTTAAAATAGTACAAGCTGGTTCCTCAAATAAAAAAAAGTACAAGATTGATCTGGTTGAATGGTAACCAAGTACGGAGTAGACAAATGAACGTGGACGAACAGATACGCGCAAGAAGCTTAGACATGGGTATCATAGAATCAGTTTTAAATAAATACATGCACCGTCCACCGAATCCCGGTGAAGTCAGTTCATGAATGCTGAGTTGCTGACTAAACAACATATTGCATCCAAACAGTTTAATACTTCCTCCATCCCGTTTCTCTTTTTTAACCTCAACTTTGACCACTCGTCTTATTCAATTTTTTTTACAAATGTAGTCAAATTTAAGTCATTATTAATTTTTTTATTACTAAAGCTAGCCATAACAAAAAAATATATGATATTTTACAAAAAAAAATTGAAGAAGACAAGTAGTCAAAGTTGGGGTCGAAAAAGTCAAACCGCTTACAATTTGTGATGGAGGGAGTATGTGAGAGGAAAAGGAACTCACACGTGGATCCCACTGTCACATTTCATCCTTGAAAACTATTCGATGGTCGAAAAATAACCTGCACGATAGTTTGATGACAGAAAATGGACCTTTTTCCAAATTGAAATACCATGTGAAATCTTCCTTCCTCTTCATATGCAGATGTAAAATCACCTTAAGACTATGAGGCAAAAAAAATATTGTCTACAACTAGTATAACTAGTATCCGGACAATCTCAACAGCTTAGTATGCTAAAAGAGAAGTGGACACAAACACAAGGCACAAGAATCATTTGAACAGACAAGTGGCCCATACGAAGACGAGACACTTAAAAAGAAATCTGCGGTATATTTGATCTCTCTCGCCTCAATTCTAATCTAAACCCTAAACTCGAAGCCGCCATGTCCGCCGCCGTTCACCACCTCATGCGTCGCCGCCTCTCCACGACCGTCACCCCCACCCCAGGCTCCACCATCAACCCGTCCTCCCCGAATCCCCCTCACCTCACTGCATAAGACCCGCCTCGACATCTCCCTCCTCAGGTCCTCCCCACAGCCACCCCACAACCAGATCCTCTCCATCTGCCATGCCTCCTCGCGCTCCCCGAAGATCTGCATGGACCGCATTGTGCTATCGCTCGCCGCATTGAAGCTCTCGTCCGCCACGAACACCCTCTGCGACCTACCCTCCATCATCCTCACCCCACGCCATGCGACCCGCACCCCATGCCATCATGCTCTTCGACCAGGCTGGCCTCCTCTTGATGTCATTTCTACTTTCAACTCCTCCCCCTCCATACGCTCCCTCAATGCCCTTATCTTCACGTGCATTGTCATCGGGAACCACACAGAGGCAACCCGCATCTTCCAGAAATTTCTCGAATCCGAACACCCATGGCGTGAAGCCCAACACCGAGACCTTCAACACCATCATCCAATCGTTCGCCGAGTCTGGAACCATAAGGTCATTGTATTTGGAGTGGTGCGCTGAGTGCGCCGAGACCGAGGAGGACGTCGTAGCGGTCGTGCTGCCTTGGGGCATCTCAATATGAGCATTCGTCTCTCTACGATGTGCATGAGACGCGCCTGCACGGTGGTGCGGCAAGGCTTGAGGCCGGAGCTCGTTCTATGAGAGCATAGAGAGAAGGTGGAAGGTGAAGTGATCAAAAGAGAGAGCGAGACCATGGCCGTTATCGGTTACCGCGTGCGTTTGAAATTAACGAAAAATACTATCTAACAAAGTCGAACATTGTTAAATCATGGAATAATTAACCTTAATATATTTATCTTGTAAATTAATCTCAAAATTAGTTTTGTAATTAATCTATGCTTAATACTCCTAATTAGAAATCTAACATTTGATGTGACATGAGCTAAAAATTAGATTTGTGGCACTCCATAAGTAACCCTTTCCTTGTCGTTTCAGGTGCACCTGGGTTTCAATGGAATGGAAGACGCCATGGTTGGGGTTTGGGTGGTGGAATGGAAGGACGAAGCGGGTGGGATTTTTGGTGGAATGGAAAGTCGTTTCGACTAGGGTTTTTGGTGGAATAGAAGGCATTGCCTTTAGTCACTGACTCACCGATGTTGCAGTTGCAACTACGGATGGTCTTTTGGTGAAAGGTGGTACCCACACCGCTGCTGCAGTTTTGGCCGTGGCTTGGCTTAGTGAGAGGCGGTGCCTTTGGTCGCTGCCACTGCAGTTGCAGCTGTATTTAAGGTGGTGCAATTGATTACATTATGCTGCTTCTAGTAAAAGGTGGTGCCTTTGATTACCCTGGGCTGCTTCTGTTGTCTAACCGCAAGTTACATCTTTGTGCTTCCACACTTCTATGGGGCGCATGCTGCGGGGGGGGGGGGGGGGGTATTCGAGGCAAGAGCACGTATCCTGAATGCCAGACCGAACAAGCCTTTCCCGACGTTGTCTAACCTGCACCTGGTCGATTAGCTCAAGGATGCATCGGCCAATGCCAACATGCCGCGACCGACAAACGTAGAGTGACCAACAAAGAATGAACCTTCGAGCTCTTTAGGACGAACGCCGTCATTACCAAGGAAGATCATGTCGCTGCAATTGGTTGACTTATGGGATATTGGGATTGTATTTCATAGAGGCGGAAGCACTACAAAATCCATGGTCGCAAAGTTTGTTGCATAGTCTAACAACATGTAGGACAGACACATCATTGAAATAAAGAAAAGGACCGACTTGACGCAAATTGACCCAATGAAGTACACTCTGAGAGAGATTTATGTCAACGTGCCAGTTTATGTTTCGTCGAGGCCAAACACGAAATCTACCGTGCGCCAATGCTATCGGTAATGCAAGGCATGGCAACACATTCTCTTATGAATTGGGGAAGAGACTACCACATCAATGGTCAAAGTCTTATATAGACCAAGACCATTGTCGTAATGATCATACCCACAGTTGAGAGGAACTATGGGTAGTTAGCCACATGTCCATATGCAGAGTTTTTTTTCTTCTACAACCCTTCTTTCGTTGTCACCCTCTTGTGTCACTCTTTTTTTTTCTACTATCTTCTTTCACTATTAGAAGTCAGTCTCTTGTGACTATTCTTTCGCTGTCATAATGCATAGTAGTTGCTTAATGAAGATTGTTGAGAAATCGGCATCCCTAACCTTGACAACGATTTATTCTGTGGACCCTTAACCATACTACTCTATTTGTGGAGACCTTCACCTAAGGACCAACTCTTTACAAGCGAAAGCGACCTCAAATCTTTATTCACTACTCAACTTCATACAACAAGAGAACTCTCTTTACGTGGATACCGTACCATGACACCACTACACTATATGACAACATTGATATATCCTCACCTATGACTTATATATCACTCTATGTCATGGCATACATGAGGGGTTGAAGGGCACCCCTATTTACAGGAGATCATAGCTCATGTAATGATGCCATGTGTCCACCTTTTACACTCTTCTTTACAAAATATTTAACTCTAGAACTTTCCTCATCCTTATCTACTTCTTGATATTTCTACCCCACCAAAATGTCTAATTCTAGAGACTTTCATACTTGCCACAAAGCATAGCAACTCTAAGCGTGCTCGGAAGAGTTGACTGCAGCAGCCGCAGCAGCAGACACACTCGCCACTGCAGCAGCCGCAGCCAGACAACAGCACCGGGAAATCAACATTCCATTGCTTGCATCTATTTGGGCCACAACCGTTCGGCTGGACAGCTGCAGCTGCAGTTGCAGCCGATCCAAAAAAGTTGCAGCGAGCACACCCTATGACTCTTGCTAGCTCTCCAATATTCTAGAAGCTTCTCACTTTGTCCTGGACAAAGTTTGTATCTTCCACGCTCTTCTAAAATGTTCCAAATATGCATGGTATATTATCAACACTCTTCCTCAATGCATACTTGTCTTAGGTGACCGGACTGTTGCGTCTCACTAACCTCAACGGCTCCAGCAGGGGGCGTCGCCACAACAGATCTCAAGCTCGCTGCTATGGCCGCGCGGCCCGCTCCCACTGCCCGTACAAAGAACATAGCTCGGCCGTGTGGAGCTCGCGCTCTCCCCCGTCGATGGCAGCCCAAGGTCACGCCTCCACGTCCGTTCATGCAGCAACGGAGAGCGACAACGTCAGATGTGGGAGTGAGGGAGAAGCTCGTCCCTTCGATAAGAGCATCTCTAGTAGATTACATCTACTGTTACAAAAATACTTTTTTTCCCTTACTATTTTTTTATTTTGGTCATTAATACTGATTTTTTTTAATTTTGGTCATCAATACTACAACAGACTATCAAAACCCTTTAGTTAAGAGAGGGGCTTACCTACATCTCTAAGAATCGAAAGCTGGGTCGATTTCTGGGCCAGCCAGCGTGGCCACGTTGCCCACAAAACTCAGCTGCACGAAGGGCTCAGATCGAGTGTTTCTAGGCCATTTTTCCAAAAAAAACCCTAATCTTACCCAAATCAAACCACAGTCCATCCATCCCCACCGAGCGGCTCGGCCCCAACCGTAAAATTTTTTCATTTTGGCCCTTTTCCCGAAAGATTTTTACATATGGACCCCTGGGCGAAAGATTTTGAAAAATAGACCCGAAGCTAGGCGCCAGGTCCCTTAGCGCCCAGGTTGCATGGGTGGGCGCCAGGGGGCCTGACGCCCACCCTTGCCACGTGGGTTCCAGCGTGGCTGAAACCCTAGATCGGGTGCACGAGCTGGGCGCCAGGTCACCTAGCGCCCACCCGTGCAACCTGGGCGCTAAGGGACCTGGCGCCCAGCTTCGACAACTTAAACACGCCCGCGCGCAGCCGCCCCAGCCGCCCTCTTCTTCTTTCTCTGTTCGAACAGAACAGAGGGGCGTCCAGCGCCTCCTCCCGCCCCTCTCCAAATCCCCCACTCTGGGAGGTCCACTCGTCGCTATTGGCCTCCACCACGACGTTGGGGAAGGTAAGTTCACTCTCCTCCCTTTATTTTGGTTTAGTTTTTTTCTTGTCAATTGAAAAACATGAAACCCTAGGTCCAATAATTTTGTTGAAAATAGCATAGTGTATGTGGTTTTAGAAGAAGTGAAGAGTGTAGAATGTCAACGTATGTGGTGGCAAATATGTGTGTGCCTATTTGTGCTACATTGCTAGGTACAAAAGTGATAGGTATAGTTGTGAAAAATAAGAGCCTAATATGTTTTTTTGTTTTTATAACCGTTAGTTATGGATGACTTGTGGCGTCAGAAGAAGTGGAAGGATCGTGCTGAAAAGAACTATCCCGATGTGTCTTCCAAGGATGCCCCAGTCCCTCCCGCTCTCCCTAGTCCGCAATGTGAGTGTGGTAAGCCCGCGCGGGTGACTCAATCGATGCATCCCGACACAGCTGCTCGAGCGTACTACAAGTGTGGTGATCATCGTGTAAGTAGTTGGCATCCTAGATTCGTACTTGTGGATACAATATTCTCAACACATTCGGTAACTTTTTTACGTTTGATGCAGGACTGGGAGCAATGCAACTTCTTTCAGCGGATCGATGGTCCTGAGAAGGTGGATGAACACATCCTTCTCTTTCGGCCATCTTCATCGAAGAATTACGAGTCTTTTCAGCGATGACTCCCTCCTCCTCCTAACCCACCACCTATGACTAATGAGGAGAAGAAAGAAGCCATTGCGAGATATCTGGAAACACCACCATTATGCCATTGTGGTGATCCTGCTCAGATTCATCGCACCGTGAAGAATTGTTCTTTCACCCCGACGTTTGAGTGTCGCAACAGAACGAAAGTGAGTTAACTTAAACTTTGGTTACGACGCCTTGATAGATTGGCATGGATATTTCTTTATTTGTTTGTATTTCTCAAAGCAGGGTGGATATCCGTTATGTTCTTTTTCTGAGTATGATTATGGCCCGAAGTCATATTGGCCTGTGGATGAGGAAGGTAGCAAGAAAAAAGTGAAAGAGAGGTGCATCGCACCGGATAGACTATGTTATTGTGGGATGAAAGCTAACTATGGTGTAGTGCCATCAGAGCTTGGAATTGGTGATTATTACGGTCACATGGTTGGGGATGATTTGGTAAGTTTTGTGTTCTATTTCTGTATGTTTCATACACTACTTCATTTCTTTGACACGTCTAAGGTACAAACTTTATGTTTTTGCTTGTAGCGAACTCGAAAGTGTCAGTTTGAATTTTATGTTGAGAAGCCAACAGTGGACACTCAGATTTGGTTGAAAAAGAACAAGGGAATCCATCCTGAGGTGTTAAATAGCTATGTCAGGCATCGTAAAAAAGATACAATTGAGGAAGCGAGAAGAAGGGGACTATGGCCTAGATCTAATGGTAGAAAGGATAGCACTGGCCAGAACAATGTTAGGAGGAGGTCAAATGAAAATATTCTTAGGAGTTTGGATCCACGTAACAGGGAGGTGGAGAACAACAAGAAGAGAAGGAAAGATGCATCAACACAAAAGTTTCAAGAAGAGTTAATGAAGTCACTTGTTGCTAACCTACCTAGGCCTGATGAAGAATGAATGTTGCACTATGTGTAAGGTCTGGCATATATGTGTCTGCTATATATTCAAACTTTGTATTCGGATTATGTGTGAGCTACGTGTGAACTATGTTTTTGAACTATGTTTGTGAGTTGTGTAACTTTCTATTCGGATTATGCGAGCTATGTTTGAACTATGTGTGAACAAGTTATGTACCTCTATGTTCTGTATTTGCAGTGGTTAACAAATGTGTCAGAAATGTTTGAGATCCTATACCATTCAAATTTGTTGTGACAAGGGTTCCAATTTGCCTACTAGGGTGGGCGCCAATTTAATTGGCGCCTACGCTAGATACGTGGGCGCCAACTCCTGTGGCGCCCAACTAAGACACCTGGAAGGCGCCTCAGTTGTTAAGCCTGAGCGCCAAAGACCATGGCGCCCAGGTTATGCAGGTTGGCGCCAAAGGTTATGGCGCCCAGATCTGGGCGCCATTATCTTTGGCGCCCAGGTTGTGCAACTAGGCGCCAATGGTAATGACGCCCAGGTTGCAGGCAACAAAACAGAACATTCACAGAGGTTGAAGTTCACATTCACAGAAAAACAGAAAAATAGAGTTCACATTCATAGAGGGCACGTGCGGTCTCATAAGTCTCGTCATCGCCAGTCACTGGGATATTGCCACGATTCAAAGGGCTACCATTATCTGGAATTATCAAAGCTGGAGCCACAGGCACGCCTGTTGGCAATGCTAATTGGATAAGGTCCTCAGCACCTCCTGCTCCATCAGAGCCACCTCTCCTTTCATCTTAAACCGCCTTCCCTTTCATAATCCGTACCACCACCGCCTCTGAGCTCATCCGCAATGTCACCTACCACATCATCAGCAAAGCCACCTCCCATATCATCAGCAAAATCACCTGCCATATCATGATCACAACCACCACCTCCCACATCATCTTCTTCCGGTACTTGCGTCACCGCAACCTCACAAGGACCTAGATCAGCCACCAAGCCTCGAGATAATTGTCTCACCACCTTCCCCACAATCAAATCCAACGCTCTAACTTCACTATTCATCACAAGAGTTACATAATTGTTCCAATCCACTTCACCAGTAATTGGGATCAGTCATTTGTTATTTCTCCCATTCAACTCGACATCAATGACTCCTTGAACCTCAACATCAACACCAGACTCTGACCATAGCAAACTATCCTTTATTTGTCGCACAAGCACACCATACGACGGTCTAGCATTGAAACACAATGAACCACTTTCATCTTCTCAAATTCAAAATCCCCCATACGATTTGTCCTCACGTTACCACCATAACGCAATGTGACTAATTTATCCATCTATTGCAACAAAGACAACAAAGACAATTTAATTGCATCACGAATATTGCATGAACCTCAAATCAAACTTTCAATTTGAAATTCCTATATATTTCCAAAAAACATAGGGGATTTCATATTTATTTTACTAAACAACACAACAAATATCATAGAAATTGATAAAATTGCTAGCAAAACGGTCACACACATCCACATTGTCCATCTACACAGCTAATTCAACTTAATCCCCGCAATAATCAAAGATTCAACTCATCATATATTCAAAACCTAGGGTTTCATTTTCAACTACAAATACAACAAGAACTTGATGAAAAAAGAAGAGGAGATGGAGGGTACCTTGCTAGTTGACGAGGGTGGCGGCGGAGGAGGCCGGTGGCGGCGGCGGCCCTGGGCGGCTCTGGTGAGGAAAGAAAGAGAGGAGAGGAAGAAAGAAAAGGGTGGCCACGGTTCTTATGTCTCGAAGCTGGGCGCCAGGTCCATTAGCGCCCAGGTTGCACGGGTGGGCGCCAGGCCCCTGGCGCCCAGCTCGCGCACCCGATATAGGGTTTCAGCCACGCTGGAACCCACGTGGCAAGGTGCCCCTGGCGCCCACCCGTGCAACCTGGGCGCTAAGAGACCTGGCGCCTAGCTTCGGGTCCATTTTTCAAAATCTTTCGCCCAGGGGTCCATATGTAAAAATCTTTCGAGAAAAGGGCCAAAATGAAAAAAAATTTACGCCACGACCCCAGGGTCATTTGAACAGACACAGATAAGTGGACCCGTACGCAGATGGGAGAGGCTCACAGAGAAATTTCACTTGCCGCAGTGTTTGATCACTCTGTCCCCCCGTTCTTCTAGGAGTAAACCCTAAACCCGAAGCCGCCATGGCCGCCGCCGTTCGCCACCTCCTGCGCCGCCGCCTTTCTACGGCCGCCGCCACCGCCCCGGCCCCCACCCCGGGCTCCATCCTCAACCCGTCCTCCCCGAACACCCCCCTCACCTCGCTGCAGAAGACCCGCCTCGCCATCTCCCTCCTCAAGTCGTCCCCGCCGCCGCCCCCCGATCAGGTCCTCTCCATCTGCCGCGCCGCCGCGCTCTCCCCGGAGGTCCACATGGACCGCGTCGCGCTGTCGCTCGCCGCTTCGAAGCTCTCCTCCGCCCCGGACACCCTCCGCGACCTCGCCTCCACCGTCCTCGCCCAGCGCCACGCCCCCCACGCCATTGTGCTCTTCGGCCAGGCCGGCCTCCTCCCCGACGCTATTTCCACTTTCCAGTCCTCCCCCTCCACCCGCTCCCTCAACGCCCTTATCTTCGCGTGCATCGTCTCCGGGAACCACACGGAGGCCGCCCGCGTCTTCCAGACATTTCCGGACGCTTATGGCGTGAAGCCAAACACCGAGACCTTCAACACCATCATCAAATCCTTCGCCGAGTCTGGCACCATAAGGTCCTTCTATTCGGTGTTCGATGAAATGTGCAAGAAGGGAGTGAAGCCGGACACCACAACGTTTACCACTGCGCTCGCTGGTATCTACAAGGAGGAGCGTTTCGAGGACGTGGGGAAGGTCATAGAGCTTATGAAGAAGCATGGATGTGGCGAGACACTTCCAGTGTACAATGTAAGGGTGCAGAGTTTGTGCAAACTTGGTCGGAGTGGTGAGGCAAAGGCATTAGTGAACGAGATGGTGAAGAAGGGCACCAAGCCAAGCTGGGTGACTTACAACCATTTGGTCTATGGATTCTGTAAAGAGGGGGATTTGGAAGAAGCAAAGCGGCTGTACAAGGAGATGGGAATGAAGAGGCTTGTTGCGGATTGCAACTTCTATTATACGCTCATTCATTACCTTTGTAAGGGTGGTGATTTTGATACTGCGCTTGGAGTATACGATGAGATAGCACCTAAGAATTGGGTGCCAAGCTTCTCAACCATGAAGATGCTTGTGAATGGGCTTGCTGAGAACTCAAAGATGGATGAGGCAAAGGGGATTATTGAGAAGATGAAGGAGAAGTTCCCGGATAAAACTGAGGGGTGGAAGGAGGTTGAAGAGGCATTGCCTCAACTGCAATAGAGTAAGAGATCTATGGTCTCTCAGGTATTATTTTTCGCTGCTGGAATACATGACAAAATGAAGTTAGGTGGAGAGTTTGTTTTTCTTGTTTTGGTACTAAAAATGAATAATGCTAATGGGATGGATATCCTAATTGTCTTTTTAATCTGCCGGTCCACACGGGCATTGTTCTTCTTATCTGTTATATGAAATGCTGACAATGAATCATTAAGCTCTCTTGTTTCTGATAATTTTCCATATAAATTCCAGTTCAAGTGATGCCGAAGTCATATCTTTCTGTAGGGCTCTTGTATATCATGAGTTTTGCAAGGTAGATTTTTTTTCTTTTATGAATGTGGGTAAAAATAGTATGTGAACTACACTGTGACACTATCTGTACCTTGGCCCTGAGCCTGCTAGAAATGAAGGGCCCTATAATCCATTGCTTTCATTGTTTCAATTATTTAATTTCGAAAAGATAATTAGATACTAACGCATATGTTGATTGCTTCCACGATGTAACTGCTATGTGGTGGCAACTTGTAATACATATAAATTTTAGTTAAAAATCTTGTGGTTTAGGAAGAACCTTTTATCAATTAGAGTTTGTGACTGAAGGGATTGGGGGATTTCCTTCATGTTGAAAGCTGGAAGATTAATCTGAGAATGTATGGTCATACATATCATGCCTACTGTATGAATATCAGAGTTGGTCGTAATGAGAATTTCATGTTCTTCCAGTGTAATTTTCTTAACTACTAAAATTGAATTATACAAGATAGCATAGTGAATTTATGTTTAAACTTTATTATTCTAGAAGGCATCAAATTTTGAATAGAGAATAGGAAAGTAAAAAATTGTGTGCTAGTCTGCTAGAATCGTCTTCCTAGCTGGTAGCCTGGTAGGCCTGCAAACAGCTGTGATAGCTTTTCAGATTTTGTAGGTCAACTTTCACCTCAGAGCGTAAATTTTTTAGGGCATAACTGTCTTCAGCTAGCTCTTGTAGCTACTATAGTTTCTTTGAGAACATAGGGTTTTAACTAGGGGAAATAAAATTGATAGATAGTTGGACCTTTTCTTTTATGTATATGATTTCCATTAAACCACTGTTTTTGTTTTTCAGCAGTTACATTTACTCCCTCTAGTTAGAAATGTCATTTGGGACGTTGACAGCATATCCAAAATACAACTTTGACTAATTCTTTCTCGCAAGATGTTTATAAAGCATAGCAAAGGTATACTTTTATGGGACTTCATTTCAAAAGAAAATATATCCGTATCATTTTTTATCAAAGACAGCCCCAAAACATCGCTTATTTGTGATTGGAGAGTGTCTTTTGCCCTTTTAAGGCCAAGCTAAGCATGTGAACCCTCTAATGGTAGGTAGTATCTATCAAAATCTCAAGCAAGCAGATCTGTGCATTTGCTTTTGATTGTAGCAAATACCAACAGGGTTCCTTAAAATATTGATCATGCAGAAGATGGGCTCTTAATGTTTAATTCTCTGAGCTTGCTCCCTTCTTTTTTCCCCCTTAGAACGATTTCTATCATATTTCCATTCATGAGCATCCAAACTTGAACCAAATCAACTAGTTTTAGTTATTTCCAGGTTTTTGTTGGTGTGAAATCTCCACGAAAAAAAACTTGTTGGGCTTTTTATATCCACGAGCGCAAATCAAGTTAGGCAGTTAATATTCCCTCCAAACTCTTGCATCAAAGTCAATAATTGTTTCTGATAATCTTTTTACGTCAATTAGCATTAGATTTACGTTCATTTTTTTTTGTTGATCAGGCTATGCTGGACTCCGTGAATTCGAATGTTTTTGTGGCGCAAGCTTTGTTTTTTTCGAAACTTAATTTCATATACTTGGCTGTTTGCCTGGTGCTTGGATTTCTACCCTGTGTCCGAAACATGCCTTTTTTCGTCTTCTAATTCCAGTGAAAGTTAATCGGTACTGGGACTAATTGAGTTTAGTTGTTGACCATTTCTTTTTCAGAATTTTTGCCAGTCCGGACAACATTGTTGTTAGTTGGGAGCTGAGACTGTGAGAATATTTTGATCAGCTATTCTGAGCGTATGGCGCTTTGTTATGAATACAATATTATTCAAATATGAAATATGCTTATACAACTGTGGCGATAATGTTTCTCCAGGCATTTGAATAAGCTAATGCGAGGTGTTTGGAGATGCTGAACCTGTTGGGTTTACCCTTTCTGGTTTGTAGGTGTATGTTTATGTGTATGGCAGCAATCATGAGAAATGTAGGATACTTTTAACATGTGTTGAAGTTGTTGATATGGGCTGCGTGCTCGCTGGACTAGCCTTTACATACACGTGAGGCCCAAATAAGATTCTGGACTTCCCTTTTCTTGTGAACCTGCTAAACTGAGCGATAAGCCCACAAACTTTCACCCACCACAGCAGTATCATATTTCTTTTTATGATAAATGTTTTGATTTTGAGTTCAGCGAGTAATCCAATTGATTTCTGAACAGCAATTAGGAGTTTTGTATACTACAGCTAAGTTCCTACAGCAATTAGGGGACATTGTCATGGGAATGTCGAGAAATTTTGTAGCATCTCATACTGGGTGGGTAATCATTGGCCACGTTCATTTCTAGAATAGTGCGTACCCGTGGCAAACGCAGGTGAACTAGTGACATCTCGTTACCGTAGCGGCGTAGCACAATCGGGCATACTATTTCATCACAATTCTCACTATACCAAGAAATACACAGCAGCATTCTCCAAAACAAACTGCAACGTAACATGCAGCTTGCTCAGGCTGTCGAATTAGGACCACTCTGCCATGTACACTATCTTTTTCTTTTTGGGACAGCCATGTATGAGGACTCCGATGTTGGCCTTCCTCGTCACCGGCCAGGGCCACCCTCATGCTGGTCCGCACCACTGCTGCCCTTCCTTGGCTGGCGGGGGTGGGTGCTTCAGGGACACGAAGCTGCCGGCCATCTCCCGTCAGCCCTGCTCGACCTTCTTGTACTCCATGGCGTTCACGTTATCACGTACACGTCGAGCTTGACGAAGCCCGCGCTGGGCGCTGTCCATCTCGACGCTTCCCTCGACCTCTCTAGTACGGCAGTACCTGCTCCCGCCCCTGCTTGTCCCGCCGGTTGCGCAGCACTTCCGACCGCCTTACCTCCTCGGACACCACCGTGCCGTCGATGGTCACCGGAAACGTGACGCATTCCAGCTTACCTGTCCCGCTGTTCACGCCAGAGTGGCGGGCGGCCGCGGGCTAAGCCACGGAGTCCGACCCCGGTGAACATGTACCGGCCTCCGGCCCATGTCGAGCATATCCATGTTGGCGTGGTGAGGGTAGAAGATGGGTCCCGGCCGGCCGAGTAGTAGACTAGCAGACGCCCACTGAAGTTTCATGGTTTGGTTCAAACATGCACATAATTTTGTTTCGGGCATGTAGATTTAGTTCAGCCAATCACCCGCTGCGCGTTTAATTTACAGGCATGGGCAATAAATTAACAATGCCACTCATGAAAGCATGACATCCGGTACATTGGTGATGCCAACGATCTGACATGAGGGGTTCAACCTGTTATAATCAGTTTTCGATACAAGGATGCACATACAGTTTGTGAGAAACGGAATGAGAGAACTAAAGATGTTTCAGGAACCCAACCGCTTAGTGGCTACTGAGACACTGGGTTTTGAACTTTGCTGTACAATAATGGTCTCCCATATTCAAGGAAACGCGTTACATACCTACAGCTACAGTATTATGTACAACTGAAGATTATGGCTACAAGACAGTGTGAATAAAAAGCACACATCATATCAAGATAGCACTAGCAGCCCTCCGTCCTCTTGTAAGCCGGTGGCAGGGATGGACATTTTTCGTTCATGTGGGCGTATGGTTTCATGGTGTTGTATCCAGGCAGCTCCATCCGGTACCTGCCCTTGATTTGGCAAAAGGGAAGCTTAACCGTGTCACCCTTGTTGCACCACTTGGGAAGCCGAGTTGAGTTGTTCTCAAAAAAGTTGAGGGTGTAAGCATCTTTTATCTGCAAAATATGGGGCAGGTAAATTAATGAAAAACGAAAATTCCAGTACAGTTTCCATGCAAATATCTATTGTCTGAAATTCAAATGCAGAATATTGACTAAAACTGTAACAGCCTTCCCAATCCCCGTCCCCTCTCCTTGAAAAGGATAATGAACTAGCTGCAGTTGCAAAGCAGATAGCCCCATGCCATCCTTTGTTCCAACATCAACGTCTACAGATCTATAAAAGTCATGCATTTAAGCCCAAGGATTCAGGAGCACTTACTGTGAATTCAGTAACTTCAACAGAGTTGGTAATTGGGCCAAATAGTCCAGCCTCCTTGTACATCATAAGGACGAAGGCCACACAAGATGCTGACTGACCATCTTCATAGACCCAGTTATCTTTCTCAGGAACAGTTAGTAACTTGTCAAATGTGATGCCACGTTTCTCTGATTCCACAATGATTTCAGGAAGATCGAGACCCTGAAAGAAATGGTATAACGTTAAAACCAAATAGAAACACTAAACAAGTCTGAGCACAACAAGAATTGTAAAGTACAACAATCCTTCTACTCTAAACACAGTACGGAAGTGTCAAACATACCTCAAAGGTGAAACTAAAATAGTTCATATTAGAAGATAAAAGTCATCAGCAGTCAGTGCTAGTTCCCAGTTGAAATACACGCAACAAAGAATCCATATACAAATTGATTCCTTATATGAGAAACATGTCTAGCACAGCACAATATTTCTACATATACCCCTTATGCTCACTGTCACACAGCAGTGGGCACACTTGACCAAGTGACCAATTTTAGTACACACTAAGGATTCCTAAAATGAACTGCACCCACGGTTAAGCAGGGTTATATCTGAACCTATCTAGAACCCAGCTTCATGGATAGGGTACTAGTCTATGGGATAGTAAAGTTAAATCTAACATTCATTTTGTTTCTTCATCCCATCGGATCAAAAGACTAAGGATCTGATCAAAAGTTAGTGTCCAAGGCACCAAAGTCCAAAGGTGCCCATCTGTGTTATGGTTATAACTGTATGGCTACACCACTAGTTATTTCCACAAAATTGTAAAAGTAAAACACAGGCGCATGAACTACTGCTACCAGCATGACCTTGGTGTTAGCCAAACCTATCTTATCTATGCATGAATGCACAAATTGACAAACTAGAACAGAACTTCAGTTCTAGCTAAATAACCTATCGAACTTATGGTCTTTATTGTCACTCATCTGCATTATTTAGGCGCTGGCCGCTCTGTTCTTTGCTACCTATGCTGCAGCATGTGCTATCTAGCATCACTAAACTAGTTTCACTGCAATACTAGAGTTAAATGGGCAAGAACACCACTAGAGCACTAGTAGCACACCTCATGTGTGCGGTGTGCCATCCACCGACCACCACAGCCTACAAATTGAGGGGTGCTAGGGGAGTGCAGGGAATGTTCGCTCTGGAGCATTTTAGGCCCATAGGACTGATGCTAGTCTTCTCCCTGCACAAGTCAACTCGAACTACTTGTTTATCAGTGGCCACATTCACCTGAATTATCTAGCCATCACATCTTATGCCAAAACTTTCAAGTGATCTGAAAGCAAGGTTAAGGGACTTGTTTAGACCTTTTCAGAAGTTAGGGAACCAAGATTAGCCATCACCACATGCAGGAACCAAGGAACCAAATTGTGTGTATCAATCCAAGGTTAATAAATATACAAGAAACAGTAACAAATAATAGGTACTAGAAAACACTTAGCAGAAGTATTGTAAACGAATCTGTACAAACCTTAGTCCCAAGCCGTTTGTTAAGGGCTTCTTTCCACATATTACCAGCATATTCTGGTTGAAGCTTGGTCCATACAGTCATAACAGAAGCAACCTGGATCATTAATTAAGGTTTCAGTTAGAAACTAGCTAATAAACCCTTCAAAAATGAATAGTCCAATCTAACATGTTAAAAGATATAATTAGAAAAGAAACCAATTTCGTAACCCATATGCACAAAATATGAGTGACATATGAGTTTTGGTTGTTTGCTAAGTTCAGCAGTAAATTGATATTGAAAACAGTACATGTAGAATCATACCACATGAGCATCTAATGGTGGTGGATAGTTACCACTGACGGTATCGATCCAGCTGAATATCATATTGTGATACCCATAAGGCTTCCCATTCATGGTTTTTGCATAATTCCAAGCTGCTGTCTCATTAAATTTTGCTCGCAAATCTGGATGCAAAGGAAGCAGTGCAATCTGAGGATTTGAATCATCCTTTGTCACTTCAAACTCCCACCAATCCTCCCAGGGCAAGATAGCAATGATGTCTTCTCCCTGCAATTCGCCATTTATTAGCTTTATTTACACTAAGAATGCTACAGATCATAAAAGCAAATTTGCACTATGAGGGAGGGAACCTATTGGTAAGCGATGTTCTGTTAGGCAGGTGGCTGGAGTCAATTATTGAATGCAGTAAATTATATATATAAACGGCTAGCCATGCTGAAAGCTGCAAAAGGAGTCGGCTATGTTTTCTGTTCTTTTAAGCCAAAGATATTTATGGTGCATTACAAACAACACTATCCATACACATCTACATTTTTTTACACTGAACACAAGGACGTGTTTTTCTGGCTAAACACATTACATGCTACAGAAAGCAGGTGTATCCTAGTAAAATAGCACAACAAAATTTGTACTGATATTGCGGAGGTATTCAGTTATTCCATTGATTCTTTCGCAAGCAAATCATTGAGGTCATTGTACACATTTGGAACCTTTGATCCTTGATCAAGCCACTATGGACTAACTCGCTAAAGGAGTCCAAGCTAATCAATATAACAAAAAATATGTTACCCAAGGAAGGAAACCTATTGCATAAATAGTTAATAACTTAACATGATTGAGATTTAAAAGATTAACATTTATTCCTTTATAATTGCACAGAATGGAAAGTGACTAAAAATAGCATGCAAGTTATGCTTGTTAAGGGCCAGTACCTTTTCATTTTCATTGCCAGATTCCCCGACCCAAAGCTTTCCAGCGGAGTCCCTAAGGCAAACTGCGGTATGGCCTGCGTAAGCGCCAGTAACCCACTTCTCCAATGTTTCAAAACCACCCCAGCGCCCACGAATCTTGGATAGAACCAAGAAATCTCCAGAGTGAATGTCATCAGTATTTAACTCTGATACCCAAGGTTTCGGCCTTTCCTCAAATGTAGCACCCATATGCTTCTTGAGAAAAGCGAGATTTGCACTCTCACCCCATGCAGTATTTGTGAACAGAGGAAATACATCCCAAAGTGCTCGAAGGGTTCCAATTGTTCCAGATGGCATGAGGAAAATGGACACCCCATTACGTTTCACCTATTTGAATGAAACAAACTAGAAAACTTATACCCGATATGTATATGATGAATAAATGTCAACTGTATAAAGCAGAAGTGAATACTTACATATTCATATTCAGCCTCACTTTCCCATTCTTTGATATCAAGGGTGTGCTCTCGCCCCAAAAAGTAGTAATCCCATGTAACACGGTACGGGGTTGCGAATATGTAGAGATCTATGCAAGTCCAGCTGTGTGCTTTGGTTGTCTGCAAAGAGAAAGCATGGTCTCATAAATGAATATACAAGGTGGGAACCACAGTTCACAGAAAACTCAAACTACATATACAGATAATTAAGTGCACAAATTGAACCACCCAGCCACCATTCACCTAGAACAAACAGTTCTACACTTCTACTTGCAACTTAGATCATGAAAGTTACACGACACAATCATATGTTAGACTAAATTTGTCAATTCGTGTAGCAGGTATTACCTTTTTTGTTCAACCCCAAGCTCAAATCCACCCAGCTACAATCACATAAAGCACATGACAATGGGCAGTGCTAACTAGAGAATTTTAGACTAGACTCCCATTTTTATTTTTGAACGAACAGATAGACTAAATATACACAAATTGGGTCTACTAGGTTCTGGCTACCATTTACCTTATACAAAGTCCCACCTACAACTTCCACCAAACAAGTAAGACGAGAAAACCATAAGTAACGCGTGCAATTTCGGTCATTAAATGTCCATCTGAGTCTCACTGTCTCAGCTCAAAATCACCAAAGATCAACTAGCTCTACCGGCGACTCGATGGAGTACAGAAGCGGGGATTGCTCTTACGCTCACCTCCACATGAACTATGCCGCCTCCGAGGCTCCCGTTGGTCTCGTCGCGGAACTCAACCCACGCCCGGTTCTCATAGAAACAGGCCCCCTTCCACTCCGCGATGCGGCCGGCATCGCCGTCCTCCGGCGCGCGCGCGGCGCCGACGAAGGACGGGAGCAGGTCGGCGGGGCCCCGCAGCGCGAGGCGGCGGAGCAGCGGCTGCGCCACGGGCCACGGAAGGAGCGGGAGGAGGTCTCCCGGGAGGGCGGGCGCGCGGAAGGGCGCCTCCAGGAACCCCCGGAGGACGCGGGGCGGGGCCGCGAAGAGGCAGAGGAGGAGGAGCAGCAGGATGGGTAGTAGAGCGAGGGGCTTGAGCTTGGACCCTCCCATGGCGGCAGTTAGCGGTTAGGGTTATGCTCAGGCAGTTAGCGATGCCCGCCGTCGGGTTCCCCAATTTGGTGGTGGAGAGCTTGCGGGCGGCCGCGGAGGAGATGGAATCATGGAGGTTCTGTGAGGGAGAGGGGAAGGGAAGCGGAGGACTCCGAAGTCCAAATCGGGAAAAGCAAGGTAATTATCGTGTTTCTCAAGGTTGCTTTGGTTAAACAAATTTCGAGCTCTGCCAATCTTGACCTCAAGCTGCAAGAGGGGCGATCAGAAGTTCAGAACAGCAACGGGCCTGTGTGTGGTTACGGTTTGGAATTGTCATCCACGTCGATAGCTCGGCTAAACAAAAAACTCGTTTTGCACATTCGAGGGATATTCTCGTGCATAGTACACCACGTGCATGCTACGTGTCCCAGTCATTAAAGTCGCTGGGCCATACACGCAAGGTGAGGGAACAGTTCCATCGTGGGCGTGCCTCATGAGTCGCGAGTCGCGACCACTCGGCATTCATAGCAAGGAAAATGGAGCTACAAGAACAGCTTGTTTGGGCACCGGCGAAATCCTAATGTTCTTCGGTCATCTAGTGGATGATCATTATTACGAGTTTACGACATTACATAAACACACAACTAAGAGATGGTACGAGCAGTTGGCTATTTGGTTCAGCAGCGCGAGTGCTTTAAGCACATGCGAATGCGAATTCCTAATGTTAATATTCGGTCATCCAGCATTCCCTAAACACACAACTAACAGATGTTATGAGCAGTTGACTATGTTTGTTTTATTTGGTTCAGCAGCGGCGAGCGCTTTGTCATCTTCCTCCTCGGAGAAGACGAAAATTAGCTAAACACATGCTCATGTCGGAATGGATGAAGCCATGAAGGTGTTTGCCGTACCTTGATGTGGATCGTGCCTCCACCATACTTGGACCCGCTCTCGTTGTGGAACACCAGCCACGCCTCGTTCTCGTAGAAGCAGGCGCCCTTCCACTTCACCCTGGCCCCGCTGCCGGGCGCCGAGTCCGGCGCGCCAGCCGTCGCCGAGCCGACGAACACCGGGAAGATGTCCGACGCGCCGCGGATCGCCCGGAGCGCGGCCATGGCGACGCCCCGCGGCAGGAGGGGCAGCAAGTCCGCGGGGCTGAACGGGACGGCCGGGAGGATGCCGCCGCCGGCGCCCCACGCAGGGAGCACGCGCCCGAGGTACCCGTCCTCCGGTGAGCTCGTGGAGCAGAGGTGGAGGAGGAGCGCGGCCGCTGCCAGCAGCAGCAGTAGGGAGGCGGCGACCGGCCTGTTCGGTCTCGCCATGGTGGCTGCCTGGCCTGGCCTGCCTGCTGGTCTGGTATACGCGCTCTACGGAGCTCCGGATGCGGGGGTTGAGGTTGAGGTTGAGGGATTTCTTATCGGGAGGAGGTTTTCGACGGGTTCCGTGTCAAAACTAAGCACAACGGTGAATGGAGACAAGGGTAGTGGTGTCCGGTACGCAAATGTTGTGTTGCTTTTGCTTCTCTAGCCGGGTTGTTGAATTGTGTGGTTTTGGGCCGGGGTGGGCCACCGGAGGCTCGAGATTTTTTTTCATACGGAGAAATTTATTGATCTGGCTACTGTGGACTGTGGAGGATTGCAGTATGCTGATACGACGATTTTAGGGGGGTGTTTAGTTTCTACCACTCCGTTATTCCTTCCATCACATCGATGCATTAAAAACCATGATTTCTCTCGTTGCTACAGTAAAGTTACCCTCAACTTTCACTATATAAACACCCTGATGGAAAGGTTGCTGGTCCATGAGGAGTGTATCCTATGAAAACTAGCTTCCTATAGAAACTATAGAAAGTAAAACTGGGATCATAAGATGCTCATATGATGGCTAGAAACGGAGGTGGGATAATTTTATAAAAAAACCCCTCCCACCCATCCCCTCAATCATGATTCGCTCTCTCCGTTTTGTCTCCGTCACCAGATCATAAGATGCTCATCTAATGGCTAGAAACGGAGGCGGGATAATTTTATAAAAAACCCCTCCCACCCATCCCCTCGATCATGATTCGCTCCCTCCGTTTTGTCTCCGTCACCCCGTTGCTCGCAATTTGGCGTCCCGCCCGTTCCGTCTCTGTCGCCCGACGACCCGATCTCGTCGCCCTCCCGGCCGGCGCCCGACGACTTGGTGGTGACACGAGCGTTGGTCGCACTGTTGAAGAGGAACACACGGGCGTCGTCATAGATGGCCCTCGTAAGGTACACACGCGACGTGATGCACGTCCGCCCTTCTTGCGCAAAGCTCTCCACGATCGAGTGATCAACCGCACAAACAAAAGCAATACGAGATGTGAACATCGAATGTTTGTGATGCACGTTCCGTTTGGTCGGCGGGATGGAGTAAGTGGGGAGTGGGACGGAGCCGTTCCAACGGTCCAACTCGACTTTTCGGCCGTCCCAATTTTTCGGCCGGACGGAGTCCCAGTGCCAGCGCAACGCGCGCGGCCCTTTCCCGTCACCGCTTCGGCGCTTCCCCCTCGTCAATCTCACACCAGTCAGTCAGTCACCCTCGCGCGCCCTATAATCTCGTTTTCGCAGGAAAGCAGGCGGCGTTCCCACCGCCGCCGCCACCGCCACCGCCACCGCCCGGTGGTCTCCCGCCCTCCTCCTCCTGACAGGTAAGGAGAATGAAGCACTCATCCCTTGTTCCTCCTCTCAGCCGCCGGTTGCACAAGATGCGCCCTCTCATGCTCTCCTTTTCATTATTAGCAGAGCTGCGCTCTCCCTCCCTCGATTTCCCCCCTGACCACCAAGAAGAAAAACAGGAGCCGCACCTCCCCCGTCCAAGAAAAAGCATCTGCAACGGAGGTAATTTGATGGCAACATATGTGTGCATCTAGGGTCAGGGACTCTGGTAAATCTGATTGGCGTAGAGACATGTTTTTGTGTACGATTGGTTTCTTTTTCTAAGGACATGTATGGTTGGTTTCAGTAACATGATTAAGCCGCCGTTAGGCTACTGCCGATTTTTTTTCTTGTATGTATTGAGTTCAGCTTTCATAAATATAGTTTGGTAGTTTTGTTCTGTCTTGTTTTTTGCCGACACACTGAGAATTTGAGTATCTAAAATGTTGATTTTTTCTTGTATGTATTAATTGTCGATACACGTGTTTATAGTGGGTTGATACTGTATTTCTAGTTAATTTCAAATAAAATAGCCTACTTGACACATAAGATAAAGACCTGCATTTATGACTTTATGTTGTTCTATGTGTTTCAAATTATAAATGACCAATCACAATGGAAAAGGAAGAAGATTGAAGTGTAACGATTCCAATGTATAATGTTCCTTTTCCTTCTATCAAAAGCTTTGCTGTTATTATTTGTCCATTGAATTCTTATATTTTGAGCTGATGACATCTCATCTAACCTCATTGGCGATTAATTGGTATTTTGCTTCCCATGTTACTTTTGTTGTATAGTATAACATAGGTTTGGAGTATAGCAAGGAAAGACATGCACTTGTTAACCTCATTACTGGTGTCTCTATTTTCTTTTGCGCAATAAGCATGACTCTGTGAAGCATGTCTCTCTTTTTTTAATGTTTTTTGGGCAATTTTTTGAGGTGGTGTTTTAGTGCTGTCAATGAACCGTGCTTGAGTGAGCTTTGCCATGTCGAGTTCAAGCTCGACACATGATCAAGCCGAGCCCAAGTGAGCCTGATTTCCACTGAGCCTGCTGAGCTTGGAGACAAGCTCGAGCCTGGCTCCCAAAGCTCTCCAATGATTGGAGAAGGTCGCTGGCTCGCTGTGGCATTGATCTCGGAGATGCAGGGTCGCTGGCTTGCCACTCACCTGCTAGCTAGCACCGTAGCACATTGATGGTCTGACTGCAGCTCCTCGTTTGGGAAACTTCTGGACTTGTGGTGGACATGATTGATGAATATAATTTGTTGAGGTGTCTTGGACTTGTGGTTGTGGGTGAGATTGATAGGAGCTGTGGTACTTGATCACTTGTAGGAGTAGCGAGGTGTCAGGTACTCAGGTTGTGTGCTGCTATCCTGCTACCTGCTGGTGCCAGGAATTCCGAACACACATGGAGGGAGATACCCAACATGGTGGAAATATGATGATGTCCAGGTGCAGCCAAGCCTTGTTGAGCTGTTTGAGCTTGGCTCAACAAGATCATTGAGCTCACAAGGAAGCTTGAGCTCGGCTCGGAAAATAAACGAGCAGATCTAGAATCAAGCCTATAGTGACCCGACATGAGTGGTTTATGAGTGTCGATCTTTTGACAGCCTTAGTGGTGCTGCGGTAGTTCCTCTTTTTTGCTGCTGTTCTATGTTTCTAAATGCTTCATCAGTATTTTATTGCAATCGCTTGACTTTGTTGCACTTTTTTTTGTTGTTATTGTATATTGCATCGGTCTCATTCAGAATGGGCAGTACTATAGATTCGTGATTAAATTTGTTGTTTACAGGTTAAGGATTATCATGGATGTCCAGAAATTGGCTCAAGACACGTTTAATAATCTACATAAAAGTGTGGTGTTGGTAATATGTAAAGTACCAAATGGTCCTAGCTACTCCACAGGCTCTGGCTTTATCATTGGCAAAACACAGAGGGGAAGCTATCTTGTCATGACCTGTTTCCATGTAATTAGAGGACCTGATCCCTCGGTAGTTCCCATAATAAGGGTTAGAATACCAAATGATGATAAGGACACTGAGGAGTATGAAGCTTTCATAGTGAAAGGTACTAAAAAAGATGATGCTGATGAAAGAGAGTTTGCATCACGGGAGAGTGACCTCGCTTTGATTGAAGTTCATGGTGTGACCAGAGAATACCAACCTTTGGAGTTCTGTGATTCAGAAGCCGTAAAAGATGTGCGACCTGAAACCTGTGTCTTTGTTCTGGGATATATTCTTCAGCCTGACCGGCCAGGAACACCACGTCATGTGAATCTGGAGCCTTCTGTCTCCCCTGGAGCAATTAGGTGAGTTATTTTTTTCTTTATTATGTTATTTCCTATGATTAGTTTGTGTAGGTAACTACATGCATATAGCAATAAACTAACATAATCTTTTTGTTCCAAAGTTCACCGCTAAGTGTACATGCAGAGTTCAACGATGTTGTTTTTATTGCCCATTCAAGACACGGTACCTCAGGGTGCCCGCTTATTTTTGATGGTAGAGTACTTGGAGTAAATTATCAACAAGATCTTGGTCGTCATACTTGTCACGCGCGGTCTGTTAACACAGTTAACGAGGCGCTGAAGGATTGGCTCCAAATTGAAGATAACGTGAGTACCTTTTGTTAGATGGCTATTTTTTTTTTTCAATTGCTGCATATTTCTTATATTTCTTTGGATCTTTTTCCAGGAGACATACACCATGGAGAAATTAATAGGAATACTTCTGAGTCGTGGTTGAAATGCCTGGGGACTAGGAGAGCATGCGGCCTTGGAAGTTATCTTTGAGCTACTGCCCCAGATCTTTTTTTGATGAAGCGGTTGTCTATCATTACTATTGCATAAATCTTTTTAATTGGTTATTATCCTATGGTATAAAATTTCAAATATTGTTTCTTTAATTATTAACTCATATTACAACGTGACATGGTAACTGATTTTGTGCATTTTAACTATCTTCCATGAAATTTGACTATGCGTTCGTGCTTAACCAGACTATCAGATTGGCTTTGGAAAATTTGTGCTGTGCGGCTGCTAAGTATTTTTACATAAATATTGTCTAACTGTCAATTTTGATTGCTTTGCACCCCTCGAGACCACAATGATGATTCCTTGGGCGCCATCCAAGAGGACTACTGGCGGGCGATGCCCCCCCACCCCCCCACCCCCCACCACCCCCCAACCACTTTCCTTATTTGGAAAAGTTTTTATTTTGGGAACTTTCTATTTTTGAGAGTTTTCATTTTTGTAATATTGACACATAACTTATCCATACAAATTTGATATAAAGTTTGACACAACTTTTAGGGCATAGGCACATAATTTATTGAGCTTTACCACATAACTTAGGTACACAACTTCGCCTCAAGGCGCGATCTCAACCTAACTATTGGCACGTATCCAACTTTGGCACGTAACATTCTGACACATAACTTATGTTTGCAAACTTTGACTAGGGCGTGGTTTCTACGTAGCTTCGAGACATGTATAATTTTGGCACGACTTATATAGCTTTGGCACACATCAGTTCCCACATAACTTTGGGGCATATATAGCTTTTACACATAACCTACTTAACTTTGGCAAATAATTTATCTTATCCCGTATATATTTTTTTACATAACTTTTAGGGCATACACACCTTTGGCAGCTATATAACTTTTAGGGTATATTTGTCCTGAATATAAAAGGAAAAAAAACACGCCGTGAGGCCCACCCCCTTGTGTGCAGTGGCAGCAACTTCTTGTCCGCCTCCATGGGGCTGTCGTCGGATCACTAGCTAGGAGGCTGGCGCCCACGGAGTAGCGATGCCCCGTTGGAACGGCTCCGTCCCACTCCCTGTTTAGTTCCTCCGCCAACTAAACACCCCTCCGACCAAAAGGAACGGAACCTAACAGAAGTAACGGGACGGCATGTGCATGTCCTTTGGGTTTGGGTTTACAACTAGCATGTGCACGAACTGAATCAGAGAATTGGGTGGCAACACTATGTACGGAACAACTGTATCATGCGAGTATTTCGAGGTGGAAATAACAAGGTCCATGCACATGGTGGACCAACCCATGAGCAGCGAAACCGCTGGGAACCAGGTTCCGGTGAAACCGCCCCGGACCGGTGGCGGTTCGGGGCGGTTTCAAACCGGTTAAATTTAAAATATTTAAATTTAAATTTAAAAAATAGAAAAATATCAAAAAAAAATTCTAAAAATACTTCAAGGTACGTGTAATCTATTGGTGTAAAAAATTTTCAAATATTTGCTCATTTGATATTTTTTGCAGGCATTAGAAGTTCAACAAAAAAAGGAAAAGAAAAAAATCGGCTGATTGAACTTCTAATGCACACCAAAAATACTAAATACACTAATATTTGAAAAAAATTGACACCATTAGATTCTACGCACGTTGAAATATTCTTAGGATTTTTTAATTTATTTTTTTAAAATTTTTAGTTAACTTTGAAAACATGACAAATTCTATATTGAGCCGGCTTACCGCCCAAACCGGCCGGCTTACCGCCCAAACCGCTCGGCTTACCGATCAAGCCGGGCGGCTTACCGGTTCAAACCGATTGAACTAGGATTTCATATACATTTGAATTCAAAATTTGAATTTGTCCGGTTTCCACCGGGAACCGCTCAAACCGCTCTGGTAAGCCGCTACCGGAGGGCGGCGGTTCCTAGTCCTGGTTCGGTTTAAAAAACCCTGCCCATGAGGCCATGACGATGTCCCGCCCCCTCGGACTCTTGGTCCTCAGACGGGGTCAACATAAAACGCACTGCGGGTCTGATCTGAGTGAGAAATGTTTTCAATTGTATTAGTTCTTTATAAGATTGATTTATGCAATAGCTCATAATAAGTAATTGAGTAGTAGTCAGGTGGATATAGCTAAAAATCAGTCTGCTAATATATACTCATTCTGTTTTTAAATTACAATTCGTTTGATATTTTTTACCTCAATCTGTATAACTCGTCTTATTCAAAAAAAATTATGTAAACATAATCAAATTTAAGTCATTCTTGAAGATTTTTGGTTAATAAAGCAAGGCATAACAAAAATATAATATTTTATAATTTTTTAAATAAAATGAATGGTCAAACTTGTTTTTGACTTTGAGACATCATGTTTGATCATTCGTCTTATTCAAAAAATTATGCTAATATTATTTATTTGTATGTAACTTGTTTTTGTCATTAACTGTACTTTCATCATGACATGTTTGTTTTAGTATTTATCCAAAAAATTTTAATAAGACGAATGGTGAAACGTGATACGTGAAAGTAAAAAAGTCATATATTTTAGGACGGAGGGAGTATACTTATTCTCTGTCATAGAAAATTAGTATATCCTTTGTATGCCTGCGATAATTGCATTTCCCGTATAAATAGTTTCTAGGTCAGTCTTCATCAAACTAAAGGTTCCATAATGGAGAAAATGCAAAGTAAAGCCTCAATTAATGGAAAATTAAAGAAAGCTTGTTGCTGACTTTACATAAAAACTGAGATTTTCTCCGGCGCTTCATCTAACAAAGTTTTTATAAACCACAACATTTGCCAGTCAAAACCTTACGCATTCCGAGAAGTAAATATAAACTAATTCGGAGTACTAAATATAAACTAATTATAAAACTAATTATACAGATGGACTATACATCGCAAGACGAATCTATTAAGCCTAATATGTGCCGTCATTAGCGCATTTTTAATGACGGGTTATTGTAGCATGACAGTGTCTAATGACGAATTAATTAGGCTTAATAGATTCGTCTCACGATGTAGAGTCCATCTATGTAATTAGTTTTTTTTACACCTATGTTTAATACTCTTAATTAGTGTCCAAACATGCGATGTGACAAGTTGGCAAAATAAGTTGGCGAAAGTTGACGATCTAAACAAGGCCTTGTTCTCGAACACGAACGGCTGGCACTTTACGCTTCAACGAAGATCAGGTTCTTTTGTCTTGTATCACGTGCGTGTCGCACGTGCATCTTTGCTAGTCTATCTATAAAAGAACGAGTAGAGTTGAAAACGTTCCTCACTCAATTTAGCCCCGCGGTACTCCTCGTATCGGACCCGCCTATA
Source organism: Digitaria exilis (assembly GCA_015342445.1). Taxonomy (NCBI): domain Eukaryota; kingdom Viridiplantae; phylum Streptophyta; class Magnoliopsida; order Poales; family Poaceae; genus Digitaria; species Digitaria exilis. The sequence continues at coordinate 222,644 of JACEFO010000520.1, forward strand.
AGGGTCAACGGAGGTAGAAAGGGGTCAAACCCAAAAAAAACTAATATTTATAAAATGTTTCTTCCAAAAACAAAATTATTTTGTCACCTACAACCGTCTTTGCCCACCCTTCGTACCCACATCTGCCCACCCGTTTTTCCTTTAATGTCTCGGTTTGGCTCCATCTCTGGTGCTTCGGAATCAAGAGTCCAAGCATGCCTCTGCTCCTCTTGGCAAGCACGGAGGGAATCAGAGCTCCAAGGATTATTTTCTTGGCAAGCCAATGCATTTTATCCTCTCCGACACAAGTGCCAGGTGCTCGCACATCTGACCACACGCCCGCATGGAATGAGCGATAGCGCGAGGATGCTCTAAACGGATGATTCATTGCAGGAGTGAATGGAGAGAAGGGCGGCCTCCTCGACACTGTTAGGTACTGCAGCGAGCTCATCTTATTTGGCGCATCATAGAGGTGCGTTGTTGGAGCCGGGATGGCTGGAGGTAGAAAGGGTAGATAAAGGAAGGGGCATAGATGTCTTGTCGCGTTGCTGATCCACATCGACACATGGAGATGACTCGCCACAACAATAAAAATGATAAAAACATAGGCTAACTCTTCCTTCAGCGGGTTTCTACGCATCGAAGTCATTTGGTGTATATCTAATATTTTGTGCTCAAGTCGATGTCGATGCTTATGGATTACCAGGTTTCACGTGGAGTTAAAGCAAGGCCAACTAATGAAGCTAAATATGATAGGATAATATGTTAGCATATGAACTTAATCTAATTTAGATAATTTAATTCTTCATGAGATATATGAAAGAGGCAACTGTGCCCTGGCAAAGGTTGTCTAGGCCCGGGAGCATCGGCAGCAGCATCACCACCTCCACTCCCACCGTGTAGCCTAGCACCACCCACTCCGGCGTCATGGATTCCGATCTGGTTGAAGTGTTTGGAGAGGACTGAGGAGTGGAGAAGAAGGATATGACAAGAGGGGCCCGCTAGGTAGATATGAGGGAGCACGAGGGCAGAAGGGGAAATAAGAAAAGACGGTACGCACACTTGGTTTGCATGTGGGCCTAAGGACGCCGACGGCGTATAAAATGGCACGGTTCAGATTTTTACCGAATTGCGATGGCATGGTTACAAATAGGTGAATTGTAATGGTATTATTCCGAACTAGAAAAGTTGCAATGGCACGAATCCAATTAACCCTTAGATCTATGTTTTTCTCCATAGTTAAAAAAATATATTAAAACATACCATATAATATGTTCATTGTGTACTCTACTCATTTGGAGTCCAATCCAATTTGAATTTTCATTTTATGATTTTTGTGTGATTTACTATGATTTTTTAAAATTGGCTTATGGGTAATTTGATCGGTTTTAACAGGTTCGGGGGTGAGACAATTTCATAGGTTGGGGGTTATGTAGTCCACACTCCATAGGTGGGTGAAAAAAACAATCTGCATCCAAACAGAGATCCAGCCCCACCTGTCAGCGGGTAAACAGGTGAGAGGTTTCCGGTTTCCCTGGACCATTGTTTTCTTCTTGGATTGAAAAGTGCGCACGCATCGGCAACCCGCATCTTTTTTTATATATATACCTCGCAAACATGCTCAATTGTTCATCCATGTTCCTAGATCAGATCGTATCACTTTTGCCAGTCCGGCGTGAGTACTTTTTATCCTCGTCCACCGGGGCTTACAAAGCCAAAGCAAAGACAAAGCCTGGAGCCCTGGAATAAACAACTCGCCGGGGCGCCATCGGGATCGTGTCAGCGTCATCGTGCTCGACTGCCCGTGCCCAAGTCAAGTCGTCTCTCACACTCCCCACCTTCCTCGCATTGACCTCGCGCTGCCCACTTGTGTCTGCGGCTCAGCGCAGGCGCGCAGCCATTTTCTCCACACCGCAAGCCGCAGGCCTTTCGATTTCCTTCCCTCCCCGCATTTCTTCGTTGCCACCAACACCACTTGTCCACGCTGATCTCTGAGCTCAGAGACCTACCAATTTGTCCATTTCCCGTGTCATCGCCCCCAAAAAATTCCAACCGATTCGTCACTATCGTCTGAGTTCCCCAGGATCCCCCGTTGATGCCGCCCACCGATTGCATCTTGGTGGATTCCTCCGGCCCACAGATCCTATGCGCATCCGCTCCGCCTCCGGGGACTAGCTCTCGCTAGGCTTCGGTTCTTCCCCTGCCGGCGCCAAGATCCTCCGGCCTGTGCCAATTTTGAGTTCTTGGTTCCGGGGGGAGAGCCGAGGATTAGTGCTTTCTTGGTGAAGATCGGCGCTTTGGGCTCGTTGAGATGGATTTCCTCGGGTCCTTCATCGACACGGTGTTCCGGCCGCTCAAGGACTACTTCACGCGGACCTACGGCTACATCATGTCCAGCGCCGACTACCTGGACGCGCTGGTCGACGAGATGAGCGAGCTCAAGAGCAAGCGCGACGACGTGCAGCGCATGGTCGACGCCGCCGAGCGCCAGGGCATGGAGGCCACCAGCCAGGTCACGTGGTGGCTCCAGCGCGTCTCCTCGCTCGAGCAAAGCGCCGATGCGTTAGTCGAAGACTTCCAGGAGCGCATGGAGCTCCCGCCGGATCACGCCCCCGGCATCAAGGAGACCTACCTCCTCAGCAAGAAGGCCGACGAGACGCGCGCCGAGGCCGCCGCGCTCAAGGAGAAGGCCGACTTCCACAAGGTCGCCGACGAGCTCGTGCAGCTCCGCTTCGAGGAGATGCCCAGCGCACCCGTCCTCGGCAGGGACGCGCTGCTCGAGGAACTCGACGCTTGCGTCAAGGACGGCGACGTTGGCATCGTCGGCATCTACGGCATGGCCGGGGTTGGCAAGACCGCGCTGCTTAACAAGTTCAACAACGAATTCCTCATCAACTCCCCTGACATCAATGTCGCCATCTACATCGAGGTCGGCAAGGACTACAGTCTTGACGACCTCCAGAGGATCATCGGTGACCGGCTCGGCGTGTCCTGGGAGAACAGGACTCCCAAGGAGCGCGCTGGGGTGCTCTACAGGGTGCTCATCAAGATGAACTTTGTGCTGCTGCTGGACGATGTCTGGGAGCCACTCAATTTCCGGATGCTCGGCATCCCGGTGCCCAAGCACAACTCCAAGAGCAAGATCATCTTGACGACGAGGATCGAGGACGTGTGCGACCGCATGGATGTCCGCCACAAGCTCAAGATAGAGTGCCTGCCTTGGGAGCCCACATGGGAGCTGTTCCGTGAAAAGGTTGGCGACCACTTGATGAGTGATAGTCCAGAGATTCGGCATCAAGCACAGGCGCTGGCCACAAAGTGCGGTGGGCTGCCCCTTGCGCTCATCACTGTTGGTCGGGCAATGGCTAGCAAGCGCACCGCCAAAGAGTGGAAACACGCCATCACCGTGCTTAAGATTGCCCCATGGCAGCTTCTTGGCATGGAATTTGATGTCCTTGAACCTCTCAAGAAGAGTTATGATAGCTTGCCCAGTGACAAGCTAAGGCTCTGCCTGCTATATTGTTCACTGTTCCCTGAAGAGTTCTCCATTTCCAAGGATTGGATCATAGGCTACTGCATTGGTGAAGGTTTCATTGACGACCTGTACACTGAGATGGATGAAATATACAACAAGGGGCATGACCTTCTTGGTGATCTCAAGATTGCCTCTTTGCTGGAGAAAGGTGAAGATGATGATCATATCAAAATGCATCCCATGGTACGTGCCATGGCTCTGTGGATAGCATCAGATTTTGGCACGAAGGAGACCAAATGGCTTGTTCGAGCTGGAGTTGGGCTGAAGGAGGCACCAGGTGCAGAGAAGTGGAGTGATGCTGAGCGGATTTCTTTCATGCGGAACAACATTCTTGAGCTGTATGAGAGGCCTAATTGCCCTTTACTGAAGACTTTGATGCTTCAAGGCAACCCTGGATTGGACAAAATTTGCGATGGCTTCTTCCATTTCATGCCTTCTCTGAGAGTGTTAGATTTATCTCATACTTCTATCAGTGAATTACCTTCAGGGATCAGTTCATTGGTTCAGTTGCAGTACCTGGATTTGTATAACACCAACATCAGGTCCTTGCCTAGGGAGCTAGGATCTCTAGCAACTCTGCGGTTCTTGCTTCTCTCACATATGCCACTGGAGATGATCCCAAGTGATGTTATATGCAGGCTCACAATGTTGCAAGTCTTATATATGGATCTCAGCTATGGAGATTGGAAGGTTGGTGCAAGTGGAAATGGTGTTGAGTTCCAGGAGCTCGAGAACCTGCGTAGGCTCAAGGCGCTAGACATCACCATACAATCGCCTGAGGCCTTGGAGCAGTTGTCTCGGTCATATCGCCTTGCTGGTTCCACAAGAAATATACTGATAAAGACGTGTTCCAGCATGACAAAGATAGAGCTTCCTACAAGCAACCTGTGGAAGAACATGACTAACCTGAAGAGAGTGTGGATTGCAAGTTGCAGCAACTTAGCGGAGGTAATAATAGATGACAGCAAAGAAACTGTTGGCAGCAATGCACTCCCTCGTGCCATCTTGCAAGCACGAGCTGAACCTGTAGATGAAGAGCAGCCCATCCTTCCAACCCTGCATGATATCATCCTTCAGGGACTGCATAAGGTAAAGATCATCTACAAAGGTGGATGCATTCAGAATCTATCATCATTGTTCATCTGGTATTGCCATGGGATGGAAGAGCTTGTTACCGTCAGTGAAGAGCAAGACGCTGCGGCAAGTGGCGAAGAACAAGCTTTGGGAGCATTTAGAGTTATCACACCCTTCCCTAACCTCAGAGAGCTTTATCTCCATGGCCTGGCAAAGTTCAGGAGGCTGAGCAGCGATACATGTACATTGCACTTCCCGTCACTGGAGAGCCTGAAGATTGTCGAGTGCCCGAATCTGAAGAAGCTGAAACTTTCTGCTGGAGGGCTTAATGCTATACAATGCTCAAGGGAATGGTGGAATGGGCTGGAGTGGGATGATGAGGAAGTCAGAGCTTCATATGAGGACCTGTTCCGCCCATTGCGCTGAATTCAGTTCTGGTTACTGTAGGTTCTGTTCTTTTAGAGATTTGTGGTTCCCCATGCATACAAAAGATTGCCTGAATTCAGAGATTGCTAGTTAAGTTTACAGTGCCTGTAATCTTGCTGGTCTGATCATTTGTGTAGTTCAGGATTTCAGGGCTGTGTTCTCCATCTTGTATGGAAGTGCAAGTTTAGTTTTTTGCGCAGCCCATGTTCTACACTCATGTATCATCTATCATATATGTCAAAGGAAACTAGAGCATGTAACTGCTGAGTTCTCCAAAACTGTATGACCCATGGATGCCATCGTTTCTCTGTTTCTGCTTTTTCTGATAAATGAGTTGGAGAGGATATGCCATGATTTTTCCTTGTAGGGTATAAGACAACGTAGCCTGATGGTGGAAGTCCAGGGTATAGCAAAAATAGGCTTCCCGTATAGCAAAAAGCAAAAGAAAACATGGAAAAAATGATTGGCTGGCCAGAGGCCAAATTTGCACAGATTTGGTTTGACTGGTTGCTCTGTTCAAAACAAATCCAGCTCAATGAGCTTAGCTTAAGAGGGCAAAAGCAGTCGGTGTTCTTTGGTTGACCCGGACTGGATGGAGATGGACCTTAATATTCTGCATTTTGCTGTGCATTTTGGCCTGGAGGGCGGCACCACTGCTTAGTTTGTACTTGCTAGTTGCTACATTGTCTGCATTTTGTAAATTTTACAGAAGATCCTCTTGTGCAGTCAAAATAGATATTGATATTACTGTTATTTCAATCATAGCAGTATTTTAGTGAGATATTGACATTATTATTCTTTGAAGCTGACATTTTTTTTCAGACTTCATGACATTATTGTTGGTAAAAAAATAGTCAAATTAAATTATCGTAGAAAAAAAAAGGAAAAACACTTCTATGTTGTTGGAGGAACCACATAAAAAGTGTGTTAATTTTATTCTTTTATAGACCTGTATATGGAAATTAAAAGAACACTTCTTTTATACTTTTAGACCATATTGATTTTCAGATGTACATGGTAATAACAATGCAGTTATGATTGCTTTTTGTCAAAGCAAAGCAAGGAAACTATGTATTTGGTTGCTCATCTGATTGTAATTGTTAATGCTATGGGCATAGGGTCAATTTAAACTTCCTCTCTGTAAGCTATCAATCTATCATTTCTTTTGGGTCATGGATACAGATTACCTTTTTTTTGTGTGTCAGATTTCTACAAACTTCTGTGATTAACTTACAGTAGTTATATGCACCTCTGTGTACAGATTCATTAATACTCCCTCCGTTCCAAATTATTAGTCATTTTGGATGTCATTTTGAGTGTCTAAATTCATAATAGTTTCTATGAACATAGACATATTGTTGTGTAGATTCATAGCATTTTCAATGAATCCGATAAAAAGAGAGGATGACTAATAATTTGAAACAGAGGGAGTATTAATCATTTTCCAGATATATGCTATCATCCAATAAATTTAGCATGTTACACTTTCAATGCTTGAGTTTTGATTTTTCTTTATATATACAATTTATAATCCATAATTTAAGCTCCTATTTTATGCGCATATTGAGATTAAAATATTCTCTGGATTTGTCATCACAGGCAATGGCTATCTCCGTTCAAGAGAAAAGAAAAGACAGATGTCGCCTCCGGTCATGGTTCGCTGGTGCATCGTCGTGCTCTGCATTTCACTCAACTCTAAACTGTATGGTGAAAAAAATGTTAGTCTTCTGTGAACTTTATGCACCTTAGTTCTGAAAGTTGTTGCTGCATCTAAGGCTATAGGAATGGTTGGATCCAAGCAATTATTACTAGCACATATCTTACACAGTTGGATAACAAAGGGTATCTCAGGTGTTGGAATTATATGGCAGCTCGGCTTACATAAGCTCGTTACTTTCATTTGTATTGTCTTCTAATTTTAGTTCTTTGTACACATCTGATCTCCAGTTGGCAAGTGATAGAATTACAAATTCTTGCAATTTATCTCTGGTGTTCTTTAATTGATTAGGTTTACTGAGGTTAAGGCTTATGACAAGCTCAGTGAAACGTGTGACATATTGAGGATTCTTTTTGTTGCCAGGATAACATTTTGGAGATCCTAGACCATTGCAAAATATGGTATCATAGGCGCTTGCATTAGTTTCCAACCTCAAGGCTCAAGCATAAATAGTTCTTATAGAAAACAACAAAAGTATACGTTTGACCTTTTTCTTAATAATATTATCTCCCGAAAATCTTGTTTTATTCAGTTGCCCACAGATGATTTTTTTAACCATTAATACTCAATGAGATGAAGTTTACCAAAATGAATAAAACCATGCTTTGCTCTTTGCTGTACCTTTTTCATCTATCATGTTATGTTTTGTACAGTTGCAGTTACTGTCTTGAACTGATATTTGTTTATCATCCGTGAAGTTATTCCTTTGCTAAATTTGTCTCAGATATTCAGGCTCAGATCAGTCACATATTGTGCAGCAATGCAGCAGTGCATGTGAGGTTGAAGTGTTACTCATTTTTCCCTATGCTTTAAATCTCTTAATCAGGTTGTAAAGGAATAGGCTCTTTTTTCTTTCTTTTTGAAGCAAGGACTATTGGCTTCGTTGGGTCAAGCTTCATCTGAATAAACTTACTTTACTGTGCTGCAGGTGTGGCACCCGCTACTGAGATGGTTCTAGTAAAGCACTAAAAATGGATGAACAATGATACCGATTATGCAAAATTCAACACAGAAAATTATATCTGCATTTAATCTCCTGGTCACTAGACTTTGATCACAGTGGAGGAATAGCTGTGTGCCTCGATCTACATGTCCAATGACCCTTCAATTTCATTGTTACAAAATAGCTAGTTTTTTGTTCATGTAATGCAGGGCAAAATTGTGCCATTTTGAAACTGTGGATGGTTTCTGCAAAGCCTGATCCTTCTTTTTGGATCATTCAGCTATTATGCAACTAAGGTGCATTAGATACTGAATACTATAAATCTGTAGAGCTGGTTATTAGTCAAATACTTTGACTTCTTCAACTCATACATCCGTCTTATATTGTCAGATTGCAAATAAAATGGCATAAAATTGACCCCCTTTTCCTTATTATGGATGTACCTAAATTGTTGACCTTGACTTGATCCAATGGCTGAGAATAATGTGGAACCTTGCAATGTACTCAATGTGTCGTGAATCTTTACAGGCAGATTAGTGCGTGCTTGCTCACGAATCAGAGTCCATCGATGTAGGGCACGCCGTTGCCGTTGAGCCAGCTGCCGCCCTGGATGAACTGCCCGACGGTGAACTGCATGGCCACGCTCCGGTCCGTGATGACGTGGTAACCGGGCCACTTGACGCGCGCCGCCGTGCCGGCTCCGGGCCCTTCGTTCTGGTACTCCCCGTAGAAGAGCGTGCTGAGCGCGAAGTCCCGGTCCCACTCCAGCCACCCCCTGGCGTCCACGTGGGCGTCCAGGTAGGACTGCATGTACACCGTCCTCGAGTAGGCCTTCCATGGCCGTCCCAGGAACGTCGGGAAGTCCCGGCCGGCCACGGGAGCCAGGTCCGGCGCAGGCACGACGCGGCACCGGTGCACGGACGTGCCCGTGTTCTGGTTGGGGTCCTCCCGTCCCTGCGCGGTGACGGCGTTCTGCTGGCCACGCAGCGGCAGGCGCGACGCCAGCGTGCAGCCCTGGAGCACGGCGGCGGCGTTGCCGAAGACGAAGTCGACGGTGCCGGAGACGAAGCACTCGCGGTAGAGGTGGCGGAGCGCGTGCGCGTACAGGGTGTCCTGGTACCCGTCGATGCGGCACCGGTAGGCCACGGCGCGGTCGGCGCTCACGCGCAGCGCCACCGCTTGGTGCTTCGCCGCCCCCGCCGTGTTCTCGACGCGCAGGTCCTTTATTGTGAAGTGAGCGTTTGAGATGGTTTCTGATGAGCTTACAAGGTGACTGATTTCTATATGTAGAGGCTGGGATCTGAGGAGGTTTACACTTTACACTAGTGGTCCAGTGTTTGAATTCAGGGATTCCAAATAAAACTGGTGAAAGAACCTTTAGAAGGGGATCACAGTCACGCCCTCACGGCTAAGTGGATAGAACTGACACGTTGTTTTCAAATAAAATGCATGTAGCGCGCGACCGCAACAAGTTGGTTGTTTTACTAGTCTCTATGTTTTAGTTGACCTTGATATATAGTACATCGCCCCGCCCTCGGATTCTGACATCTGACACGTTCTCCTCTGGACAGTGTTAAGAGCAACAGCCCACGAATGCTGCTAATTGGTGCAACTTGCCTATTTGCCGGTGAAGATTATATATACCATGTGTTCTGCATATGATAGAGCGCCTTGGTCGTGCAAGTCTTGAAGACTCCAAGGTCAATGTTCTCATCCAGCCCACCTAACTTGGACCTCAATGGGCCAATTGCCCAATTGTAAGAACACTTTTGCACAAAATAAGCCTGCATGCAGTCGGCAAGGCCGAAATATCGGATAGCTTTGTAGGTTTCTGGCGATTTGCCTGGCACACGTGATTAATGGAAATCCGGTTTCCATTTCGAAATGGTATATCTCAGGTGAATCACAGAATCAGTGAAAAGATGGAGAGCTTTAACTCGTCAATTCGATTGGTGCACGATCTTTGGTAGCGACTGATCGAATTTGACAGCGCATGGTACATTGCATAACGAAACTTTATAAAAGGACGCTACGTTTTTTTGTGACGGAACGTTTTGGGTGTTACATCCTACACGAACATACGAGAAGACTGAAAGATAAAGAAACGGGGAAAAGAACAGAGGCTCTGGCGTCCATGTGGCGCCAAAGCATGCATCCGACGAGCATCCACTTCCTTTCGGCAACCACACGCTACCGCGTCACCCGTAGTTGAGCCGGAATATGTCGTTCTGCACGAAGAAGCTTCCCTGCTCGTTGGGCACCAGCTGAAACATCTGCAGTCCAAGATCGAAACGAACCACATGATTCTCAAATCTCCATCTCAAAATCCAGAAAACAAAATTGGAGAGGGTAGCAAGCAAGGCCGTTGTGTTCTAATAGCAATGGATGCAGAGATGACATTTACACCTACGTACCTGGCTGAACCTAAGCTGGTGCTCCTCGCCGGCGAGCTGGAGGTTGCCGCTGACGAAGACGAGGATGCTCCCGGGGAGCGACGGCGAGGGCTGGCAGTCGACGGTGCAGATGGAGTGGCGGCATTGGTCGAACGGCAGCTGCGCCAGCTTCCGGCCGATCTCCTCGGCGCCCGCCACGGCGTGGCCCTCGAAGGAGAGCATGGAGGTGTGGCCGTAGAGCGCCGCGAGCGCGCCGCGGTTGGCGTCGAACGTGTTGTAGTAGTACTCCACGAACGCCCTCGCCACCGCGTCGCAGTCGCTCCCCGCTCCACCGCTGCCGCCGCCCGGCTGCCCCTGCCCGTCCATTGCACGATCTGGGACGCGGCCGGTGGTGCGCTTGTGCTCCGGATGCTCACGGGCTCACGGCAGGTGCAAATGGAGTCCGGTATTTGTAGGCGTGGTGCGTTGCTGTTGATGTAGTATGTATGGTATGGGGTAATCTGTTTGTATAATCGGATGAATAGCTTGTGCTCGCTCTTTTCCACTAGCGTAGGTCGCACGCGCAGCTCGCGTGTGCGAGTGCGTGGAGCCACATGAACGGGGAGGGGAGGTGGAAAAGCAAGCGGAGCAGCTTCATCTATGTGAGGAAAAGGCAAGGAACAAAGAGAAAAGGCTGCAGAAACAATATTCCTTGCCCAAGAAGAAACACAATTTACGTAAACTGTCTGAAAAAAAACTTGCATTTCTGCTTCTCTTATTATCCTGGTCGAATTTTTTTTTCAGACAGTGCAGACACGCCCCGTTGTTACACACACGGTCATGTCCCTTCAGCTTTTCCGTTCGTTACATCTCTTTTATAGATGCATCTGGACTCTGGAGGCCGCTTTCGGCGACGGGACGGCGATCCGACGTCGTCCTCTCGTGCCGTCGCCGACCAAGCCAAACGGGCCGCACGACTCGTTGCCGCCTGCAGCCGGTCCGTTGGCGTTCCGCCGCCTCTCCGCTCTCGCTGCTAGTGCTCGCTCACGACACGTTTCACGTCACGGCCGCTTGGAGAGGATCAGAGGTAGAGGAGGAACAAGGTGACGAATACTGTAGAGTGTAGACCGGCTGACCACGCACAGTATCCTGGTGGTGCGGCGAAACAACGGCTACCTCTGGTGGCCCCAAGGTGGGAGAAGCTTGCTCGGCCCATTAGCAATTAGCATACAGTTTTGGTTGCATTTTCTTTTTAATATAGTTGCATACTGCATATAAACGTTAGATAATTAGACATTGTCGGTATATTTTCATTTCAATATTGAACATGACTTACCATGTTATAACCTATCATTTATAAGTGGACTTTAATTCTTGGGAAAATTCTTTATATGCCACCTAAAAAAATTCTATTACCTCGTATGTCATTCTGACTCATGTCGTTGACACAATCGTCGGTTTTACGTGTCTGTCATTGAGACAACAATGGCATATGCGCGAAACCGACGGTCCAATCTTGGAACGGCCCATTGGACTCATAGTCGCAACCAACTTGTTGTGGGCTCTCTATGAATCCTACGAATCCAATGGGCCACTATCTGGCTGGCCTAACAGAAGGTGTTCTGGCGTCGTGGCCCACCTCGTTCTCGTTCGTGAGTCCTGACCGCACGGCAGACCGCCGCCGGTTTCGCCGACCGAGCCAAATGGGATGGCCCCTGTCGCGCGTGTTGCCGCGCGCCGCCGACCTCCTTCTCTCTCAACGACGAGTCACAAGAAAATGACTATCACAAACATCCTCCAGATTACGCCTTCGCCGTCCGCCACACTCCATGACCACGACACCCCGGCACTTGCACACACAAATGACGATGCCTCTTGCCGCGAACGAGCCGATGGCTCAGCGATGCGGCCGCTCACTGCATCACCCACCACCCGGTTTCATTCCAGCCCTGCTCGACGCGCGTTTTCACACCGGCGCTGTGTTTCCAAATAGCAAGTGAAGTCTCTCACGTATATGGTGGCACAACTGGATTGAGAGTTTGAGACCCGTCGTGTATGGAGTCATGACGAAGCTGTATTGTGTCATTGTGTGGCGTGAGTGTGCAGTGTGGTATACTGCTACCCAGATGTGAACCATCAACGCCTCTTGCCTCGGCGGCTCAGCCGCTGGCGGGGCGTTGCAGCCAAACTGTACCGTCCCGGTTTGCTTTGATTTCCATCGCATCTCAGCCCTCATGCACACAGCCCACAGGAACGTTCCCGCGGGCTTGGACTAGTGTCTTGTATAGGTGTGCCGTGTACGGTCCAGTCTCCAGAGGCCGCGCGCTGAGCCTTGAGGGGGCTAAAATTTCACAGATGTGGCCAACCATTCACGCATCAGGACCGATCGCTGTGCTGCAAGTCGTGATCAACTGATCATGCAACTGGGCGCTCCGCGACGATGGCGGGACGATTGGACGGGGGCACACAGACACGGGGCTAACACAGTTTAGACAAATAATATAAGATGGATGCATGGGGGACCGCTAGACAGTACCACAAACAGCAAATCTCTTGGGTCGTTGCGGATTAGGCTCAATACCACAACACAGCAACTCTTTTGCCCTTTTCGCTTCGAAATTTCGAACAACATTAATTCATTGCTTCACACCACACCATGAACATTACCTTCAATCTAATTACAACAACAGCCTCGAAAGTTTTTTTTAAACAAACACTGAATACACACCATGGTCATGCAACCCAACCATCGAGTAGCATCGTAGCATCAAGCGTACTTCTCGGCGATGTCGGTGAGGCACTGCACCAGCTCCTTGGGCCTGGAGAGCATCACCATGTGGTCGGCGACGATCTCCTTCACCTCCTCCACCGGGTTGTTCTCCACCATCCAGCGCTGGAACCCCTCCACGATGGCGTAGTCCTCCTTGCACACGACGTACACCTTGCGCACCGAGCCGTACCTCTCCTTGGTGAACGGCGGCTTCACTGCCAGGTCCTCCATGAACAACGAGCTCACCCTCATCAGAGATGACGTGAGGGTGGCGTCCTGCATATGACGATCAGATAACAGCCACATCAGCAAGCTGTGTGCTTAACTGTACAATCAGGTATCGAGGCACAGGATTGTGTCGTGAGGGGGATATGTAGTATGATCAAAGCCCATGCCATGTTGATACGATCCCATTTATGACTGTTTTGAGTCATTGTGTTTGGCTGTTTGTAAATAGTGATAGCCGTCCTTTTCAGCCCAGGATGACGATGAGCCGCTGACGTGACTGGGTGGCTAACGACGACTAATGGTCCTCACTATCTAGCTACTGATCCAGTGATCATGAAAGTTCCCCTTGCAATGACAGACAAACAGATCAGGCTCGTGTGCGTACCTCGGGCGAGCAGAGCTGGATGAACTTCTCCCGCAGGATCCGGGGCCCGAACATCATGGACATGGGGAGCTTGCCCTCGGCGTCCTGCGGCTTCATCTCCGTGTCCATCCAGTCCAGCCATTTCCCCTCCACGAACTTTGATCCATCCGTTAATTTCAGCAGCAACCACACATGGTGAAACAGATGGAATACACAATGATCAGTCCCAAGAACCACTCGAGGAAAAAAAAATCCATGCTAAAAGAAGTTCGAGTGAGTCCGGACAAGGATGGCCAACACGGACAACGAACTTTTCGAGGAAACCAAGATGACATGACAAGGACACGCACACCAGGAGAGGAATCTACGAGGAACGGCGCACTAGAACGAGAGATTGCGTTCTGTCACCTCACCTTCTCGAGCACGTGCGACGGCCGGGTCTCGGCGCAGTCGGGCATGAAGGCGCAGAGGAACACGGCGGCGGCGACCTTGTCGGGGAAGAGCTCGGCGGCGAGGGCGATGTTGAGGCCGCCGAGGCTGTGGCCGACGAGCACGACGCGGTCCCCGTCCGGGAGCGCGGCGAGCAGGTCGAGCAGTGGCCCCGTGTAGTCCCGGAACGTGGGCACCTCCCGCAGCGGGCGCGGGTCGACGCCCGAGGCCGCCAGGTCCGGCGTGTCCACGCGGTACCCGGCGGCGCGGAGCGGGGTGGCCACCTTGAACCACGACCAGCCGCCCAGGGTCGCGCCGTGGACGAGCACGATGTGCTTGCTCCCGCCCATGGTGGCGAGCGGTTGATTGCTTGCTTGCTTGCGCGTGCGGGCTCGAGTGCTATCGATCACCACTCGTGTCGCTGATACCTGCACGTCTCGGCGCAGGAAAACAACTTGGAGACAATGGGGCTTATATAGACGGTGCGCCACTGTGCGTGGTAGTGCAGGTAGGTGTACAGCAGCTAAACACGCAGCTCGATCTGGACCTCGCACGGTCGCACTCGCACCTAGCAAGCGGTTCCGAACTCTGCCGAGTTCATTTCTTGTGTCTTTGTTGCAACGAACTTATGAGCTAACAATCAAATGAAAGGAGTTTGCTTGGTTACGCAAACCTTGTTTATTAGGGAGGATAAGCTTGTATAAAGCAAACCCATCAAGTCAACTTTGGAGGATTAGAAGAGGTGGCAAAAGTAAATGCAAACGTGAAAGCGTTTTGTCCGCTTTAAAGAAAAATCGGTAGAAGGAATATATTGGATCCTGGTTGACTAAAGTAGGGTTGATGCAGACTGAGGTCTCGTGCGGGGCGTGGTTCAATATTGAAGAACGCAAGCACGGGGACAGCTAGAACAGGTTGCTATCAAGCATTAACAGAATGCATATTTGTTGCATTTTTGTTTGTTTATCGCACATAATAAGATCAGGTTTTCTAGTTTCTTATACTAACGAAATGCTAATCGAGGATCTGACAAACAAACCAATACCCGAACGTCATTGTTGGTTCGCTGCGCAAACCGACGCGGGCGACGACGAAAATTACGCCCGCTTGCATCCAAACCGCGGTTTGGCTCGTCTCGTGGGCATCGGTGTGATGGCGACGGGGTTTTTTTGCAGTCTTGCACGCATTGTTCTTTGTTAGTAAATTGTTACAGCCCAAAAAAACAGGATTTTTAGGACTCGCGTTAGGCGCGCGCCGCATAAACAACTCTTCCCGTTCTAGGTTAAAAAAATAATAAAAAAAACTCTTCCCGTTCTGTGGCAACTGGGAGGTTCAGAGCTCGTACATGTTCCCCACCACACCACAGTATAGAGGATTAAAGATAAAGAACCTGGCGTCAGAGCATCTCCAAAAGTATTAAAAAAAATAAAGTGCTAACAATTTGAGTTTTGGACGTTATAACAAATTATTGGGAGGAAAAAACACCCCTTCACTCAACATTTCCTAAAAAGTGACAGTAGTATTGGGAGCTCACGAGGTGGGGGCAAATTTGACTCATGTTGAAATTTTAAGAAGTAAATTAGATAATTGTTGAAGCACTATTTCTATCTTTAGTCACAAAACTAAGTATTAAAATATTTTATTAGGCACCTTGGAGATGCTCTGTAACATCGTTCATCGGAAATATTCTTGACGCGATCAGGTAGATGCTTGGGGGGGGGGGGGGGGTTATGGTTTCGAGCCCTGCAGACGTCAGGCTTCTAGTCGAGCGTATCTACCACCAGGCCAATTGCTCGTTGGTCTGAAATGTGCGACCGACGACTTGGACCTTTGGAAGAGTAGGTACAAGAAAGACAAGCAAATGGTTGTAGTATGGAAAGTTTTTTTTTGTCTGCTCTTCTGTAATCTCCTTTTCTCCTTCTCTTAATGTCGCACCTGTAATCTTCTCCTGGGATGCCGGGGTTATCATGTAAGGATCTGTGCTGCAATGCCACCTGACGTGGCATGCATCCAAATGCCTCTTCAGAAATAAAATTACCCGGGGTATTGAGGTGCACGCACCCTACACAAATTGCCAGGTACTAGTTTGAATATGACAAATGGAAATGGTAGGTGCGAGGCTATCAGCGTCTTCAAAGATCAATTTGCGCACTTGATCTTTCGCTGCCACCAGGTCCAAAGCTAGTCCAACGACAGCCAAATTTCAGGTTCCAAGTGTTCTGCACGCAAAACTAATTGACGATGTTTACGCATACTGTTGCTTTAGTAAGAACAATCATCACCACCGCACTTTCAATAGTGTAAGAGCTGTTCAACATTCAAGAAGTCAAGTAAAGAGATATGCTCTTCCCTTAAAAACTTTATTTGTAAATCTTTCCTTTCCCTATGTACAAACGTATCAAATCATGATGGAAAAAGTCTATATCACCCCATCACCTATGGAGGGTGGACTACATAAACCCCCAACCTATGAAACGGTCTATATCACCCCCTGAACTTTTCAAAACAGATCAAATTACCCCTAAACCAATTTTGAAAAATCATAGTAAATCAAAAAAAATCATAAAATAGAAAATTAAATTGTGTTGGACTCCAAATGAGTAGATATACACACTGATTATATAATATGATATGTTTTAATATATTTTTTTACAACTATGGAGAAAAGCATAGATCTAAAGCTATAGTGAAAAAAATATACTAAAACATACCATATTACATGTTCATTGTGTATATCTACTCATTTGAAGTTCAACGCAATTTGATTTTCCATTTTAAGATTTTTTTGTGATTTACTATAATTTTTTAAAACTGCTTTAGGGGGTAATTTGATCGGTTTTGAGAAGTTCAGGGGGTGATCTAGACCGTTTCATAGGTTGGGGGTTATGTAGTCCAACCTCCATAGGTTAGGGGGTAATATAGACTTTTTCCAATCATGATGGTATCCACGCTGATGTATGGCTTCTACATTAGCATCCAGCCATTTCTAAACTTCTGTACAAACATTAGTGATGATATGGCAAAGAAAGGCCATTTCTCAACTTCCGTATCACTGGCCGTCAGCTTGACCTCCTGTCATCTTTCCCATCGAGAGCGTAAAGTAGAGCAGTATCAATGTGCCCACGCTGGACCTGAAAATGAAAAGCATATATGCCACTAAAAGTAAATATTGCAACGCAGGAAATAGCGTGGTATAGACTAGGCGCCATCGGCAATAAGTCAAGGTTTCGCATGTCTATGACATAATCAATGTACTCAAGCGGTCAAGCCGGTAAATGATATGTTCCGATGAGTTGTCACAAGCCGTGCTACATGGAGGTAAGCTGATAAAATAAACAAATATCTACAGAGTCATGGTTGTACAATTCCTAATTATCTTCAAAAGAAAATATCTTTAAATATCCGTTTGTTGCCAACACTTGAGTTTTCTTTATTGCACCTTGATTAATAATTATTCCAGACGTTTAGAAATCCTTTAGTTATCGTCAAGTGTACTACTACCACATTATGTCCATGAATGATGATGTCAGGTTGGCGACCACAAGCAAGAGTTATGCTTGCATCAGAGCCTGGACCAAACTGATTATATTATTGCCAGTCTAGTAAGGACCGAACTGACTGAGGGGCCTAAATATCGAAGCATTACTGGTTTCAATCAATGACTTTGAGGCTGGACAGTGCGCCTCCAATTCTCTTGTCAAAGTTGCAGTACATTAACCTGAAACCTAACAAGAACTGAACATAGAGCATTCATAAAACAACAGGAAATGGTACCAGTTGGTGACTAATTTTGTACCATTAAAACTACAGATATTGACATCACCATTTTTGCATTGGGAGGAATACATAATTTAATTTATGTATATTAGGTTGCCATTTTGTATGGTCAATCATGATCACTACCACTACGAGTTGAAAATTGTCAGATCTAAGGCATAGAGTTTGGACAAAATTTCTTAAATGTATACCATTTACACAGACAAAATCTATGTTATAGATATAGCAAGATGGAATAGCCACATTATAATTTGATGGAGCTTTTTCAAACAGCATCATATTGAGAGGTTTTCATCAAAAGGAAAAGAGGACAGCAACAAGGTTCCTAACTGCTGGCCAACATACGAGGCAACAGAAATGGAATGCACACAAATGACACCAAAGGGGACACTTTTGGTACTTTAATAATGTTGCTTGCAGATGACTGGAAGAATTATGCCTTGAGATTTCCTTCTAAAAAAAATTAAGCCTGGAGATGAAAGAAAGGTATGGCCTGTATGGAACAGGACCACAGAGACAAAGGAATAGAGGGTGCGGTGTTGGTTACTTACAATGCTGCAAAGGCGAAGAGGATCTTCCTGGGATCACGCCACCCAGGAACACGGCGGCCCACACGGCGGCGCTTTGGCGTTGAGGGGTGGTACTGCTCTCTTGGGCTGCCGTCGACGTGCACTGGCACCCCCTGCTTCTCATACACACCCGTCACACCTGAACATAGAGAAAGCTTTGATGACCTTCTATTTGGAAAAATTCGAAGTGAAGCAACTCAGTACCGCCTCCTTGCTATTGCAAGACTTGATTTCCAACGCACAACAGTTATAACCATTTTCACACGAAGTCTAAAACAAAACACTTGCAAGGGATTTTTTTTTTATTTCAAAATTATTCGTTAACACTTCTGTCAAGTCTAAACATTCTTCCCAAATTCAGGGATCAAAATTTTTGAAGACCAGACGAACTCATTCACTATCGAAGTTTTACTTGGAAAAAGTTATTTTTCTTCTCGAAAAAAAAAAGTCACATGGAACTTTGTTTGGGCTCATAAAGGGCGCAATCTCGAACGTTTTATCTGCTAAAAGTAGTAGCAGATTTCCACGAAGGCTATTCTTTGAAGGAACATCCCTGCATACTGTAGACGCATTGGAGCCTGGCCGGCCTGGGCGCCTGGCACGTTTCATGATGCATTCGAGTAGGTGGTGGGTAACATTAACGTCCATTTCCGAGGAAGGATTGATGAGAATGCAGCAGCCTCACGCAAAGCATCTGACATGACTCACAGCTTAACGAGGGCTGTATTTGATGAGAAGTCTTGCCAAACTCGTGCCTGGACGCCGCCTACATACCGTGGCGCAATCCGCAGAATTCAGCATATCAGAGGTTCAAAACTAGCACTGATGAAGTATCTAGCGCTACTAAACTTAAATCGACAAGAAAAAATAATCGGGGATTTCAGAGTGATCGTTTGTGTCCCAGAATTCAGAGTTCACGAGAACACAACAAGCAGGGAAGATGAGCGCACTGACCAATAGAGGCAGAATTGCCGTCGCCGCTCCGCTCCCGCTCGAGAGCCTTTCCGGCGAACGAGGTGTCCATGTCCATCATCTTCCCAGCCCAAAATAAGACCAACAGCACGATCAGAAATGGCGAGATAACGCAACAGACAAACCAAATTATAGGTGAACGACGAGGTTTACCAGGCCCGCCTCGGCGCCAGGCGGCGACTCCGCCTCACCCCGGATGTCGAGAGCCACGAACTCCTGGGCGGCGCCGGCGGCGCCCCTGTCCGCCTCCCCCCGGGCGAGGTCCATGGATGGAGGCCGCCCGCAACCTCCCGCCCCCTGCCGCTCTTCCCCCCTCTGATCGCTTCCCGAGACGCTCAGCGACCAAAATAACGCGGCAAGGGGATTTGAACAGCGGCAGACCGCAGACGGCAGGCACCGCGTGGAGGAGTGGAGTCCGAGTCGCCGAAAGACTTGAACTGGTCGCGGCGCGTGCTGTTTGGGTTTGGTCTTCCCGCGAGCGCGGAAGTCAGAGGCGAGAACGGAGCACTGTAACCGCCGCGCGCCAAGGACGAGATAGCTGCGCCGGCGGACTCCCGCCGACGGGAGGGGGGAGTGGAGGAGGAGGCGCCGAAGGATGAACGATGAAGGCTGCGTGGTTTTTGGCAGCGAGCGAATTAATGGCGACCGAACAACCGAGCGGGAGATGGAGGGAGGGAAAGCCGAGGGCGGCCGCTCACCGGAAAGGGCGCGCGGGACTGCGGAAGACACGTCGTGGCGGGCGGGTGCGCGGGGAAGGAAAAAATCGAATTTTTTTTAATTTTATTTTTTTAACAATATTATAATAACAGCCGGTCCAGAACAATATTTGCACTGGTTAGCCGTTTTGGCCGCGCCACCTAGGCTGGCGCGGCCAAATCGTCCTGCCGCGTCAGTACATGTGGCGCGGCAAGGCCGCCACGCTGGCCGCGCACGCTGGCCGCGGGCGCCAGCGAGGCGGCCGCGGGCGCCAGCGAGGCGGCCAGTGGGCCAGACGCTGCCACGCCACCCGGCCTGGCGCGGCAGGGCCGTTTTGAACTGGGCCGCGGGCTTCTCTTCTCTTTCTTCTTCCTCCCTTTTTTCTTCTCCACGCGCGAACAGACAGCTGGGCTCGCCGCCGGCCCTATTCCGGCCAAATCCGGCCGTTTTTGGCCGGGAAAAGCGGGGGAAATCGTTCCCCTCCCTCCCGTGAAGGTATTCCCACCTTTTTTCCCTTGTTCCACCATGGGATTTGGAAGACAGGAGTAGGGTAGGTGTTTTAGGATTTGTGATATGTTTTGAAATTGTAGTGATTTGTACGATTGTTTCTTGCAATGTGATGGTTAGGATGAACGTAGTATTGGCTCTGCCCTCGATTTGAACGTGTAGAATTTGTTGCATGCTTTTATTCTACGATATTGTGAAGGGATTAGGTTTGTAGGGTATATTAGGAGAAATGCATTTGTGAAAACTCATGTTGTTTGTCTAATTCTGGTTGAAATGGTTATTTTGTAGATGGTTTGTTTAGTTCGTTGGTTTCATGGTGGGGTTGTCAAAGAGAATGGGGAGTTTGAGAATATGAAAGATGTCACGCGAATGTTTGAAGTTGCCCCGTGTTTGTATGAGATAGTTGAATGTGCTCGAAGTCATTTTAGTTGTGGGGTAGATGATGAGATCAGCTTGAAAGGCCGTGTTGATTGTGGTAGAGGAAGAGCGGCATACGCTCTAGTGGATTTGAAAACTGATGTGGAATGGGATCAATTTAAGAGATTAGTAGAGTAATCTAGTGTGCCTTATTTGGACGTGGTTGTTACTAGCCGAAAAACTGCCGGTAGAGAGGGAGGTAGAGAGTTAGTGGCTCAGCTTGGGACACAGGAGTCAACAATCTTACAGCTAGGTATTGGTTTGATCCAACAAGACCAATTGCAATCAAAGGGAAAAGAGTTTGCTGATGATTCTGATAACGAGACCTTTCACTTTGATGAGACAGAACCAGGCACGGCACATGATTATTTCCCTAATGATGTATTTGAGAGGGAGGAAGCTGATGAGGATGATGATGATGATATTTCAGAAGGTTCCCGGTGGGGATGACAACGATGGGTATGAATCTGAGGGAGAAGAGGTAGAAAGGGACAGTGCACCACCTCCAGAGGACAGTCATCATGTTGTACCACCTCCTGTACCAACCAACATTTGCCCTCCGCATGATGATGACTATTTCGTGCGGCATACGGCGGATGGTGCTCATAAGCGTGGCTCTGTGACGTACACTGCTCGTGAGTTCGATCTGCTAAAGCAATGTCATGTAGAGATTCCACATGTTGCCAATGACAAGGACATAAGCCATGTCAATAGGGCTATCTGTGAGACCACCTTGGTGCATGCAGAAGACGAAGGTTTGCCACAATGTGAGACCCCTGAGATTGAGGCAAAAAAGAAATTTGATACCTTTGAGGACCTCAAGTTTTTCTTGGCTGACCATGCGGTTAGATTTCATAGACCATTCACCGTTGTTCACTCTGACAAGAACGAGAGGTATGAAATCATGTGCAAGCAAGGGTGCATGTGGCGTGTTCGGTGTCGCAAGGTGCGTGGCACAGAGAAGTGGAAGATTACAAGAGTTAAGCAACCTCATGAGTGTCGTTCCTCTAAGCCTAAGCAAGTGCACCCCCAGTTGACAGCATCATATCTTGGGCACCGCATTCTAGGCATTGTTTTGAAAAACAATGACGAATCGATTTCCTCTCTCATTGAGTCGATCTTCGCCTTTAGTGGATACCGTGTGAACTACTCTAAGGCATGGCGTGCAAAACAACACGCCGTAGCCTTGCTGTGGGGAGACTGGAAGGAGTCGTATGCACAGGTTCCACGGCGCCTTTGCGCAATGTCTTACTACAATGAGGGCGTGAAATGGTTTATCCACACAGGTGACATGGTCCAGCTTAAGGATGGAGTGTACAAGCCTGTCATGCAGAGGGTTTGGTGGTGCTTTCCACAGTGTGCCGCTGCTTTTCAGCATTGTCGTCCGGTTATACTCGTGGATGGCACGTTCTTGACGGGAAAGTACAAGGGTACACTTATGATGGCCGTAGCTGTCGATCCAGAACAACAGCTTGTGCCCTTAGCTTCGCCATTGCAGAAAGTGAGAATAACGCGAGTTGGTCATGATTTATGACTCTTGTTCGCCTTCACGTCCTTGGTCCTGAACGGACCGTTTGCATGATTTCAGACAGGCACGCTGGGCTTCTTAATTGTGTGAATGACCATTTGGACGGGTTTTCCCAACTAGTTCACCGGTGGTGCATGAGACACTTTGCAGCTAACATGTGGCGTCGTCAGAAGAAGAAGGAGGTAACTAGAAAGTTGAAGGACCTTTGCCGCGTGCATACGAAGGAAAGATTTGAGAAAAAGCTGGAGGCACTAAAAAAAGACTTGAACGAGGGTGCTAAACAATGGTTAGAAGGTGAGATGGAGGATAAGGAGAAATGGGCACAAGTATTTGATGATGGCTAGCGATACGGGATGATGACGACAAATTACTCAGAGTCGTTGAATAACGTGTTCAAAGGCATTCGAAGTAGACCTGTCTCAGGCATAATTGAGTACTCTTTCTCCAAATGCAATGAGTATTTCATCAATCACTGGGAAATAGCGAACAAAAAGTTAGCCAACGGTGAGAGAAAGGGACTTGTTGCTGAGGTGCATCTACAGAAGGCTGAGGAAAGATTTGTCAATCAACTGGCTGAGGCATTTGGACCTACTCGGATGGTGTACGATGTCAGAAGTGCCAGGGGAACTAGCGTAGGTGGTGAGAGTCACGGTGGCAGGCACTATAGAGTGGACTTGACTAATGGATCCTGCATGTGCAACGTCCCTACACTGTTGCATCTTCCTTGCTCTCACGTGATTACAGCTTGTAGGGCTAGAGGCCTAGACTACGAGAGCCCGACTTTCATATCGGCACTATACCGTAGGGAGCACACCCTAAAAATTTGAGAGTCAAGTTTCGAGCCTTACTTTGATCCTAGCAGATGGCCGCCGTACCACGGACGTGACTACGTGCCTGACTCGTCGTTGAAGAAGGATAAAAAAGGCCGACGGCAAAAGAGGCGTTTGAAAGGGGATATGGACGCTTCACAAGGTCGGTTCGCGGTTGATTACGGGACTGGTGACTTCGATGAGGATAGGTCTCAAAATCGGTGCTCGAAGTGTCACAAATTCATTAAGAACTGCAAATGCCGCATCAAGAAAAAGGGGAAAAGGACTAACAAAACTCCTCATGCTGAGGTAGTATATTGTTTGTATGTTAGTAAAATAGAAATGTCGTCTTTAATTTTTGTAATGATGGTGTCCTATTGTTTACATTAGTTTACTTGTTAAAACCATTGTTTTATAATTAATGAGTTACCTTGTTATAAATTTATTCTAAAATGTTTTTGTCATTCAATTTTTCAGGATGGCGCATCCTCGGTTCCCGCTCCTTGAGCTGGCGTACGCCGACACCCACCGCGCCCACATGATCGCCGACCAGAATATGGTAATAATCTCTGCATATGTTAATACGTTTCATATCCTGGTAATATGGTAAAAAATTTTGCATATGGTAATAATCGTTTATTTTGTTTCAGATCCTACCTTGGCTACGCGCAAGGGTGCATGCACCCATGCACTGGGACAGCCGCTACGCCCCGTACGTGCTTCGGGCTGGTTTTCTCCCCATAGCGAGGACGGTTTGTATGGGCCTACCCCCATGGATGGGGCCCTACTTACCGCTCTGGTTGACCGGTGGCGTCCAGAGACGCACACTTTCCACCTCCCTTGTGGCGAGATGACTGTGACGTTGGAGGACATGGCGATGATCACTGCTCTCCACTTTGAAGGAGCGGTGGTTACAGGAATGATCCAGAGCGAGGGCTGGCAGGACATGGTCGAGGAGCACATAGGTATTAGCCTCTCTGTCGTTATATTTCATACTATGTTTTGATTATCTCGTGACTAATTAAACTTTTTTGTGTATCATAGGTGTGCGGCCTCCAAACCCAGGAGCAAAGAAGACTTCAGGTGTTACTTCTTCTTGGCTGAGGCAGCACTTCAACGTATGCCCAGCAGATGCTGACGACGACATTGTTGAGAGGCACGCAAGAGTATGGCTGTGGCACTTTGTCAGCTCTTTCCTGTTCCCCGACGCTGCCGGGAGCACTGTTTCTTGTATGTTCCTCCCCATTCTTGCTCAAGACTGGGACATTATTAGCGGCTACAGTTGGGGCTCGGCTGCCCTTGTCTGTTTGTATAGGCAATTGTGTTTTTCTTACAGACGGTCCAAAGATGGGTCAAACATCGGAGGTTGTGCCTTTATACTACAGATTTAGGCTTGGGCACGACTTCCAGTTGGACGACCTTTCTGTGAGGCTCCACCGGTACGTATATCATTCTCAATATGATCTATGTTAGTACGTTCATATATTTTTTTGTGACTTATTTGTTTTGACAGGCCTGGTCATTTGCTGATTCTATGCCCCCGTACGCTTATGTGTGGAAAAATGCGGAGGCGGTTCGTGGCCCTCCTCGTAGACGCTACACAGCCTACACCAACGAGATTGACTGCTTGACTGGGAACCAGGTATACAGGCAGTTACTTCTCTTATGGGAGGCACAATGTTTAAGTGTTGCTTCTATTACTGCTGAAAATGCCTATGCACAGGTTGAGTGGACACCGTACAGACAGAACGAGCTTGCTGCCCATCTGTCCTTCATGTGTATCAGAGATCAGGACTTGTGGAGGACACTAGTACCAATGATCTGTTACTACATTATTGAGTGGCACCTGCCGCATAGGGTGACGCGACAGTTTGGCAAGAGACAGATCGTGCCTCCAACTGAAGTGTCTACCTCACAAGCTCTGCACCAGTAATACACCGAAGCACTTCTATTTAATTTCATGCATCATTGGAATATGGTTCTAATATGTTTGTTTGTATAGGTTTATAAGGACGAAGAGGTACACCGAGAATGATTGGAGGGTGACCCATCAAGACTACCTCCACATGTGGGAGCAAAGGCAGAGACACAACATCACAGAAGGAGAGGACTGGTTTGCAGGTGAGAACCAGCACTACCTCCTTTGGTTCCACAGAGTGGCTAGGACAAGGTTAAGGCCCACGGCGATGGAGTACAACATGGAAGATGTGGACACAGACGCGGAGGACGACTACGACGTCGACACTCGCTGGGGCAATCAGCCGGAACGTGCACCTCTACACGACCACATGGTATTCATTGATAACTGTTAAATAATATATACGTACTCGTCCAACTGTTCTTAATACATTGTGCATGCATATAGGGACGACAGCTTTCACGCATCGTCAATGATGCTGGGGTGGCCATGCGCCATGGCAATGATGCGCGATTTGTCCGATCTTTCGTGGAGGTAGAATCATTCCCAGTTTTGTTTACTTTTGTGACTATTACCTAAAATTACTAATTATATCTTTATGCAGAGGATTAGAAGAACATGCTGAAGGATGGCCTTGAAGCTTAACTGCGTGACTGCCAACCCCGTGGACCCCGCACGTGCCCCTGGTGGATCGTATGATTCTCAGCCCACTCCCATCCACAGTGCACCTGGTGGATCTTCGGCTATGGCTGGACCTTCCTCCTCGCATAGGGCTGGCAAGGCACCTGCATCGCCACAGGCAAGTGACGAGGACGTGCCTGGGGACGACTCAGAGGACTCACCAGCCCCGGGGTTCGCAGATTAGTTCATCGTTACTCAGCACATGGATGACGCCCCGCCATACACTCAGACCCAGGGAGAGTCAAGCCAGATGAACATGACGCAGACTCAGAGGGAGTCCAGCCAGGTACGTCAACGCTGTGTATTATCGTTTACCGTTATTCCTATAAAGTGTTGAATTATTTCTTAATATATTTCCATTTGACATGTTTCATTAATAGGACTCGGACGGCGATGCACAACCTCGGCGACGTCGTCGGCGTGACCGCTCGGACGTTCCGAGCAGTGCCAATCGCATACAGACCGGGGTACGTAGGCAGCGTCGGGCAGCAAATGTCTTCAGCCCACCAGATCAGAGGCCGCCACGGCGTTGACTCAAGACTTCGTGTTGAACCATGTGTATTGAACTTGGCTGTGTTAAACTATGCTATGTTTTAAACTCTGTGGTGTGTGGTGAACCATGTGTATTGAAACCGTGTGTGCTGAAATTTGCTACGTATTAAACTCTGTGATGAACTATGTGGTGTACCATGTTTATTGCACTCTAGTGAACCTTATATTCATGTCTATATACATGTTGAATGCCGAGCTGAATGTCGAACACAACCACAGCAAAGCAAAGAACCAAAGACTTCTGGGCGTATGCTCTGCCGCGCCAGGCGGCCTGGCGCGGCAGAGCCCAGACGCCAGCCACCCTGATCTTTGTTGTTGTTGTGCCGGGTTGACAAATTTGTACGGTGATTAATCTAAAGAACTAAACTCTAGCTCCATTACAAATAATAGTTGAAAGACTAAACTTGTCGGTGCCTGATTTGGTCGCACCGGCACCAACAAGTGATTGCGGTGCTAACCACTCATTTCCCTGATGGCGAGAGTGAGAGACGGGGTTTTATCCTGGTTCCGGCCACGGGGCCGTACGTCCAGCAGTGGTGCGATGCACCGGGTTGCGTGTTGCTCGTGGTAGGGGTTTACAAGCAAGGTGGGAGAAGGAGATGAGCTCCTAGGTCCCTGGTTATGGTCTGTGTGTGTGTTTGAGACTTGTGTTCTCTGCGTGTCTTGCCCTTTGCATGGGCTTCCCTCCCCCTTTTATAGACAAGGGGGCGGGGTGCGAGTACATGTGTTTGTCGCTGTGTGCACTGTTCGTCCATGCCGCGCCGTACGTGAGCGGGAATCGCGCCTTCCAACTCTGCTGACGGCATGGCAGTGGCTGACGTGATGTCCTTCCTCCTGGTGACGGCTCACGGCGTCGAGGGTAGGTAACTTGCGTACGGGGTCCAATTCGAGCCTCCGTGGCCTCCTTCGAGGTTGCCTTCGAGGGTGGCAGCGTCCCCGAGGCGAGCGAAGTCAAAGGAGTGGTTGGCACAGTGCTGCTGGCAGGTTAGGTTTGGCCGTGCAGCGTGGCGCTCAGAAGTCCACTGTTGCGAGTGGATTTGACCGATGTCTTCTCCGGGGCGTGCGTGGTTGCGTGGCGCAGTGATTTCCTGCCTTTTGACCGCAGAGGAGCGTCATCATGATTTGGATTGACAGGTCGCAGAGCCTCGGGCGCTGTTCCCGGCGAGACCGGCTCGAGCTTGGACCGCAAGCTCGAGCTCGCCAAGCCTCGAACGAGACGGAAAGGCTGGCTCGAGGGTGGAAGTGATGAGGACATCACTAATTCGGATGCACATGACATGCCTACGCCTTTCATTCAAGGTCCAATCACAAGAGCTCGCGCGCGACAATTAAATTTAGAGGTGAGCTCGCTTCTAAGTGTTCCTTTTAATAGATTTGAGAATAGATCGCTACCTATTGTTTATAATGTTGTTAGGAACCAAGGAGAAGACAAGGAGACGCATGGAGGGAGGCTTGGAGGCGTGGGAAACAGCCAAGGGTCGGCCGAGCATCGTGGAGGTCCATCACAACTCGACTTCGGGTCCAACTCGGAGTCCAGGAACAGTCTGGAGTAAAACGGACGCCCAGGCCGCATACGGACTCGGATTTCGACGATCCACATATGGTTGGAAAGAAGATTTTATAGAGCTTCCAATGGAACCAGAACCAGGCCCAAATTCACTCTGAGTCGACGGGAATCGTCCGAGGAAGGTGGCATCCAGAATCTGTCCCGGTGCTGCGTCCCCGATATTTGGCCTTTGGGCCGTGTATCTTCGTTGAGCCCATTAGGGGCGCGTGTAGGGGATCGACCACGACCCTAACCTCTATATATCAGTAGCCTCCACCCTCGTTAGGATTTGGGTTTTGCTTAGATTAATCTGTCAAAAACAGTTTCGCCGTTGCATCGGTTTGTGAGACCCCAACTCGTGAGATTAATCATACATCTGCAATTTGGTTGCATCCTTCTGTGTTCTTGCTTGTGTTCCTCGATTCGCAGGCAAGGATTAGCCTTCTGGGCAAGGTCGACTTAGGTCGATAACCTGAGGAGACGTGGTGCTGCGATTCCGGGGTTCAAGACGTGTTGTTCGGAAGCCGGATCGATTTGTGTCGCGACTCCGCCAAAATCGTCGCTTATCTGAACCTTTCGGAAGATCGGGAACCCTAGTCCACATCAGGAAGTCTCCCTCGAGGCCGCTGAGCCTCGAACGAGGCGGAAATCCCCGCTCGAGGGTGGTCGTCCACCTCGAGCGGGATGGGTGCCGAGGAGTTGTCGCGACGGTGGGCCTTTGCTGGGCTTGTAGAGCCAGGCCGATGTCGTTGTGGGCCTTCTCGCCAAGTAGGTTTAGGCCTAGGTTGGGGTACCCCTTTTACAGGTACCCGACAGTAGCCCCCGAGCCTTCGCAGGAGTGAGATTCAATCTTGCGAAGGCTGGTGTTTGTCGAGGCTTTCGAGGCCTTTGTCCCTTCGCGAGTTTTGGGAATCCGTGGGGGCGCGCTAGCGCACCCGCGGGTGTAGCCCCCGAGGCCTTGGGAGAGTGGTTGACACTCTCTCAAGGTCTCAACTTGATGTGCAGAGCATTCGCTGCTTTCTCAGGTGTGGGTTTGTCCACTACGCCTGAGGTAGGGGGGATTTCGAGCTTTCTTCGTGCCTCATGCTTGCCGTTCGAGGGGACTGAGGAGGAGGCGACCCATGCTTCCCTCGATGGGATCGATCCATGGATGCCTGGTTGAGCTGGTAACGGGTGGTTCGAGCGGACGTCCCTGCCCCGTTCGATGAGGGTAGGCTCGTGGTCATAGGACACGCCCGTAAAAGCTTTTTCGCAAAAGTATGCTAGATGGGACTCGACCTCATTCGATAGAGGTCGAGGGCTCGATGCTCCCCCTCGAAGGGTTCCTTAGTCTAGGCTTTTTGCCTGGCCTCGAACATAATCGATTGTTACCCTCGAACATTTGAGCTTCGAGGCTCAATTTCGAGGGTACCGTCGATTATCCCTGACTCAGTTGATCTGGGGCCCTTGTCGAAACCCTTCGAAGGTCCAAGGTTCGAACCCCTGATCAATAGAACGATGGCTTCCTCCCTTCGAGGAGGAAACCTTGAGCGTTCCCTCCACATGTTCCGCTCCGCGCGGGGTAACGGTGGTAGACGTGGGAGTCGTGGCCGATGTGGGGAGGAACGCGGTCGTGTGGGTTTGTCCACAGCACTAGGAGCCCCCGAGCCTCGCTTGGCTCGAGATGTCCCAAATTTTTCTTCGTTCCTCGGGGTCCCTTTCGAGGGACTGAGGAGAAGGCTATCCGTGCTTCCCACGATTGGGATCGAGCCACGGATGCCTGGGTGAGCTGGTAGCGGGTAGTTCGAGCGGACGTCCATGCCCCGTTCGATGAGGGTAGGCTCGTGGTCATAGGACACGCCCGTAAAAGCTTTTTCGCAAAAGTATGCTAGATGGGACTCGACCTCATTCGATAGAGGTCGAGGGCTCGATGCTCCCCCTCGAGGGGTCCCTCGATCTAGGCACTTTGCCTGGCCTCGAACATAATCGATTGGTTTCCTCGAGCGCTCGAGCTTCGAGGGTACCGTCGATTATCCCTGACTCGGTTGATCTGGGGCCCTTGTCGAAACCCTTCGAAGGTCCAAGGTTCGAACCCCTGATCAGTAGAACGAAGGCCGCCCTTCCAAGGGTTGGTGTGTTGAACGTGCCTTCCACCTCTTCGTGCGGGGTCATGATGACCGTTAGGGCAGTTACTGCGACTTCGTGGGGGAGTGTGCGCGTCTTTTCAGGCGTGGGGTGGCCTGGGCGAAGTTACCGCACGACTGCCCCGACGGTGGAAGAGCGTCCTTTCCCGGGCGAAGATGGCGGCGGCTGGGACGACCTTGATGGTGGGAGCGGACCCTGAAAGCCTTGGGACATCGAGCCCGAGTGTAAATAGTAGTTTAGAGACTTGCGTTTCCTGATGTAAGAACAATTCGTTTGTTTTCATACATCCTACTTATTTTCGTTAAACATCGTTTGTATCGTTAAACGAGTTTTATTTTCATGCGACATCTCTGCGATGCACGTTGTGTCGAATGCGTGCGCCTTGAAAAGAAGTCGCCACTAGGATCGATCGTACGTGAATGACTTAGGCGGAGGGAAGTGAGGTGCTACCGTAGCCTCGAGGCGTAGGCGAGCACTCGGCTCAGGCGACCCTGCCCTTGTCCGTTTCACGCCTAGTGTCTTCCCTTCGAGGGTTGCAAAAGAGCACTTGGCGATACGCTCGAGATATCACAAGAATTTCGTAAAAGTATTGACTTTTTCGGGGGTTCGTCCCCATTGTAGCCCCCGAGGGAGGGATGGTCCTAGCGAGGGTAGGACCAACCCTCACTCAAGTATGAGTGGACTCGAGTCCACCTGATTCGTTCACAACTTACGAGAGCTAAGCCAAATACTTAATCAAGAGTTTGTACAATCGAAAGTATGTACAAAAGGGTTCGAGGGGCTGAAGCCTCTCTAGGGGTATAAGCAACTTAGTTGTTGGATGTCGCAGGTGTTCGCGAGGATTTCCGTCGGCGGTGGGTCGTCCCATGTTGAAGAACACGCCGTCGGCATCAAAGACTCTCCTCCACACGGAAAGCCTCGAGGCCCCCTGTGGCTGGGGTCCACTACGGGGACTTCGTTCGCCGCTGTTGCCTTTCTCGCGAGGGGTTGGATACTTCTTCCCCTTATTGCCTTGATTTTACTTCCTCGAGGGCTTCCTTGGCTTGCTGCCCTCTGCGGGCGTCTCTTCGGGGCGCTTTCCCTTCCTGCCGTTGAAGATGGCGTTCGCCGCCTCCTCCCCTGAAGCGTATTTGGAGGCTACCTCGAATAGCCGGTTCGCGTCGGGGGGAGGGTCCCTTCCCAACTTGCATATTAGGTTGTAGCTAGTGGTGCTCTCGAGGAAGAAGTGGATGATCTGAGTGTCGGTGATGTTGGGCAGTTCGGTGCAGCGCTTGGAGAAGCGCCGGATGAAATCCCTCAACGACTCGCCAGGTTTCTGCCTGCACCCCCGAAGGTCCCACGTGTTTCCAGGGCGCACGTAGGTGCCCTGGAAATTTCCCACGAAGGTCTCGACCAGGTCGTCCCAGTCGCGGATCCGGTTCGGGGGCAGGTGCTCGAGCCATGTCCGCGCGGAATCTGCCAGGTGGAGTGGCAGATTGCGGATGATCATGGCGTCGTCTGTGGCGCCGCCGAGCTGGCACGCTAGGCGGTAGTCATTGAGCCATACCCTGGGGTCCGTTTCCCCCGAGTACTTGGTGATGGTGGTAGGCTGTCGGAAACGAGGGGGAATCGGGGCGGTGCGGATGTTGTAGCTGAACACCCGCGTGCCTGCTGGCTCTAGGGCCGCATCTTGATTCCGCCCAACGTCGGTGCGCCCGCGCTGGTGGGTCCGGGCTCCCTCTCGCCGCCTAATTTCGTTCAGGGTATTGCGAGCGTCGCCATCATCATCCGTGCCACGGGTGTCCCGGAGGCGTGACCTCGCGGGTTCCCTTGCTGGAAGCGTTCGTGCTTCGAGCGCACGTGGTTCGCTGGCGTGGCATCGCGCCGTGTCGCGGCGGGAGTTTGAAAGTGCATATGGCCCCCTAGTTGGTTTTGGTGATGATGACAATCACAATTTGGAGGTTTCATGTTTCCATTGAGTATTTGCAGGGCTTACACGAAGAAAAATCAAAAAAAATATAATACATGTCCCCTACGCAAACGATATGGTGAAAAGCTCAAATGGATAGCTAAATATAATTTTTTATCTTTGTCTTGAGTATAGGATCACCGTACTATCAAGAGGGACGTGTCTGTCAAGTCAAATGATGCCTAGAAGTAATTTTTGGATGATCACCTAACTTTGAGAGAGAGCATTTTGCTCACTAACAAGGGTGGCCAGAAATTCCGGTCTTGGGGTCGGAATTTCCGGGTTTTACAGAGAGTGACCGGAAATTGCATCGGATTTTCCTGTGGGGGCTGAATTTTTCAGCCTAAGTCCCCTGTGACCGGAATTTCCGGTCTCTGGCCGAATTTTCCGGGTTTCACAGAGGGAGACCGGATTAAATTTAGGATTTTCCGGTGTGACTCTCCGTACTGAGATTGAAATAGGGTGGACCGGAAATTCCGGTCACCCCGACGGAATTTCCGGTCATCTGACAAGCATAACGGCTAGTTTTTGAGTGACCTCTATAAATAGCCCCCATACCCCTCATTTGATTCGGCTGGTTCTCCACTGAAAGAAAGACTTTGAGCTCGCCATTTTCACTCTCCCAACCTTCCTTGAGCCAATCTTTGAGAGGATTCAACTAGGGTTTGGATTGGGGAGAGATTTGAGTGAGAAAAGTGATTGGTTCATCTCTAGAAGCACTCAAGGCATCATTTGATTGGCAATCTCGTTTGTTACTCTTGGAGCTTGACTCCTAGACGGTTTGAGGTTGCTTGGGAGTGTCTCAATTCGTGTGAGCACCCCAAGAAGTTTGTATTACCCTCTCTAGTGTGAGATTTGTGAAGGAAAGTCAATCTAGACCTTTGTGGTCGATTGATCGAGGAAAAGAGTTGGAAGAGACTCTACCCTTTGTGGGTTCCTCAACGGAGACGTAGCTCCTTTGTGGAGTGAACTTCGGGAATAAATCTTGTGTCTCATTTCCTTTACGCATTTCATATTGCTTTTCATATCTTGTATTGACCCGATCTATTTGCTTGTGTTGTTCCGCTGCTTCTAATCATATACACTAGCATCTAGGTCATCATTGCAAGGTTTCTATTCAAGTAGAATCTTTATCTAGGCTTTGAATTTTGAATCTCGAGCAACTCCACCTTGCTGTCGGAAATTCCTGAGCTGACCGGAAATTCCGAGTCCGGAATTTCCGGCCAGGCACCGGAATTTCCGGCCTGAACTGATTTTGTGAGTTGAGAATTGTTTCAGATTTCGATAGGAGCCTATTCACCCCCCCCTCTAGGCATCCTAAAGACCTTTCAGAGTTGCCCCGGGATTGTGCTCGCGCCCTGCCGTTGGGCCGGGGTGAGCGTACCGAGGATTCCCCTCCCCGTTCGCCCTTCGAGGCTGAGGAGCGTCGAAGGCGGGAGGCTGAGTTCTCGGCATGCTGCCGGGCAGCATGCTCGACCAGCTTTTGAGCCTCGAGGTGCAGTTTCCGCCCTTCGGGGGTGGCTGCCTCCGGCATGGCTCGGAGCAGCGCTACCGCCGCGATGAGCTTCTGGCTTGTCGTGGGAGCGAGCTCGTCATCTCTGCCTTCAGCAAGGATGCGGGCCTGAGCCACTCGTCCTGCGTGTCGGGCGTCCGTGCCGTGCTCGTTGCCTTGTTTGGCCGGCTCGTGGTCGGAGCGCGCCGGTGGTGAAACGTCACCACTAGTTCGTGGTAGGTGGCGCGGGTCCCGCTCGTCCTCGGAAGGAGAGTGGTCTGATGGGTCCGATGGCTGCGCGCCTATCGGATCTATACCATCGTTGTCCCCCTGGTTGTCACCCCCGCTGTCGTCGTCGGGCGTCGATCCCTCGCTGAGTTGTTCGTCGTTGATGATGAAACACTCCTTGGTTGGGTCATACTCATCATCGGAATACCCGAAGCAGTAATCCGCCGCTGTTTGAAAGGCAATGAAGGCCTCTGGGTCGCGGAGACCCGAGTAGTCCCAACCAGGGTGTCTACGCATAAACGCGTGTCCATCATCGGACTCCGTGCGGGAATCGCCGGACAATGGATCGGCGAAGTCTTGCTCGGAGACTGGGTGGCAACCAGGTTGGTCGCCATACGCACTCATGGTAGTGCGGATGGAAGAGGCGTACGCATCCGCGGAGTTGCGTAGCCCGTAGGGATAGGAATGTGCTGTCGGAGCGCGTGGTGCAGACATGGGCCCTGGGAGGAAGGGAGCAACCCTCTCCTGTGACCCTGACCGTAGGGCGTCCCCTTCCCTTGTGGGATGGGGGTCGCCGACGTCGGCGGCGCGCCTTGCAGCGCGCGTTCGTCGTGCGCGAGGTCCGGGACGACTCCGCCGTCGCGGCGTCGCCGGAGGCTGATGATGAGGCTCCGGTTGGTTGCTGGGATCCTCCTGGAGGATGCGCATGTGATAATCATCGCCACATGTTTGGAACCGTAAGCTCCCGAACCGGATCTCCTGCCCCGCTGGGAGCAGATTGCTCTCGCCCAGCGGAGGCCGTCCTTCGCCAAAGTTCGCCATCGGGAATGAGAGCAGCGCAGCGCTGGTCCCCTACCTGGCGCGCCAACTGTCGGTGCCTGATTTGGTCGCACCGGCACCAACAAGTGATTGCGGTGCTAACCACTCGTTTCCCTGATGGCGAGAGTGAGAGACGGGGTTTTATCCTGGTTCTGGCCACGGGGCCGTACGTCCAGCAGTGGTGCGATGCACCGGGTTGCGTGTTGCTCGTGGTAGGGGTTTACAAGCAAGGTGGGAGAAGGAGATGAGCTCCTAGGTCCCTGGTTATGGTCTGTGTGTGTGTTTGAGACTTGTGTTCTCTGCGTGTCTTGCCCTTTGCATGGGCTTCCCTCCCCCTTTTATAGACAAGGGGGCGGGGTGCGAGTACATGTGTTTGTCGCTGTGTGCACTGTTCGTCCATGCCGCGCCGTACGTGAGCGGGAATCGCGCCTTCCAACTCTGCTGACGGCATGGCAGTGGCTGACGTGATGTCCTTCCTCCTGGTGACGGCTCACGACGTCGAGGGTAGGTAACTTGCGTACGGGGTCCAATTCGAGCCTCCGTGGCCTCCTTCGAGGTTGCCTTCGAGGGTGGCAGCGTCCCCGAGGCGAGCGAAGTCAAAGGAGTGGTTGGCACAGTGCTGCTGGCAGGTTAGGTTTGGCCGTGCAGCGTGGCGCTCAGAAGTCCACTGTTGCGAGTGGATTTGACCGATGTCTTCTCCGGGGCGTGCGTGGTTGCGTGGCGCAGTGATTCCCTGCCTTTTGACCGCAGAGGAGCGTCATCATGATTTGGATTGACAGGTCGCAGAGCCTCGGGCGCTGTTCCCGGCGAGACCGGCTCGAGCTTGGACCGCAAGCTCGAGCTCGCCAAGCCTCGAACGAGACGGAAAGGCTGGCTCGAGGGTGGAAGTCTCCCTCGAGGCCGCTGAGCCTCGAACGAGGCGGAAATCCCCGCTCGAGGGTGGTCGTCCACCTCGAGCGGGATGGGTGCCGAGGAGTTGCCGCGACGGTGGGCCTTTGCTGGGCTTGTAGAGCCAGGCCGATGTCGTTGTGGGCCTTCTCGCCAAGTAGTTTTAGGCCTAGGTTGGGGTACCCCTTTTACAGGTACCCAACAAAACTCTAGGTCCATTACACAAATACAAATATTAGCTGCTGGACTAAACTCAAGGTCCATTACAGAAATAAAAATAATAGTTGCAGGACTAAAGTCAAAGTCCATTACACAAATAAAAATAATAGCACGATGATACAATAAAAGATACACCATACAGCTAGTCCGATTCACAACCAGAGAGTACCTCATCGTCACCCCAACCATCATCTTCATCCGAGCTGATAACCACAACTCCCTTGCCCTTGTTAACCGCTGGCTCAACTGGTGCAAATGTCACACGTAAGCCCGTAGACTTCCCTTTGCCTTTTTCTTTTCGCAAAATAGACCCAGGAGCCCTCACCGCATCTCTCTGTGCATCCCTCATCCCAACGCATCCATCACTGCTTCTCTCCAAATCACCCTTCCTAATTGTCATGTTACAGGGCAAGTCCCCAACAAGAGCCCTCATAGCCTCTAGTTGTGCCTCTCTTGCCCGATCCTGTACCTGCCTCTCCAAATGTCTCTCCTCCTCCAACTTCCTTTGCTTCTCAGCCCTCTCATCTCTGGATAGAGGTCTTGGATATAATATCCTATTCATCCTCCAATACTTGATAAGCGTGTCATGAGCCTATAGAATAGGGGGCCTACACCTCTTCTTCTTGATGTACTCGTCAAGAATTGTACCAAATAGAAGCTCATCATCTAGCAATGGGACATCATACTTCTTCCTTATCTTATCCCTCAATTCTCTAGTTTCTCTTTCTTTGTCTCGTTGACCCAAACGTCTCAACTTAGCAACAAGCTCATCACGACCACTGAACTATTCCCAATCACATGTCCGGCCCTCCTACGCAAACAATATCGCTTCATCAATACAAGACTGTGCAACATTGAACTCCAAAAGATAAATCAAACATAAATATCATATCACTCACCCAAAAAGCGTTTCCATTGCCGCAATACCATCCATAACCAAGCTCTGAGGGAACCACACCACGCTCGGCCAAAATACCACACTTGCATCTCTTTTCAGGATACTTCGTACACGGGCATGGAGCCTGACCAGCCTCGTACGCACGCACCTACTCATCACTTGGCCAAACTGACCGCGGGCCTTGGACGTACTCATTGAAATCACATACTGGCCAACCGTCCTGCAAGTTTAGTTAGTTTCAGATTATGAACAAATAATATAACTGCATGAAAACATATAGGTATAAGTATTATGCACAAAGAATACAAATGCAAACTAACCATCGTCTTTATCGAGCACCGGAAGAATAGGGAGTACTTTGGCCGACTGCTAGGGGAACCACCACGGGGAGGCACCACCAAGGTAGCACGGACTCCACAATGGCAGAGCGGAGGATCCTTCCTACGCCTTCGTGCAGCGGCCATCCTCTCGTCTACGGTCATTGGAGGGGGGTTTGGTGGGGGAGCAACCCAACGCCGAAACTCATGGTATGGCAACAGTTTTGAACTCTCATATGAAAACAGTCGGATCCTCGGATCAAATTTCTCTAGGCTATCAATCCATTGGAAAAACCAACAAGGCAGGGACTCATAGGGCCATGTCCCCCTGTCATATTTGAACCTGCATATATAGTACGCTCGTCCTGCAGTCTTTGGGTGCCTAGATTGTTTGACCTCCGCTGGCACGCCGCAACAACAATTTGGAACGAGAAGGGCAGGCGGAACAGGGCCATGTGCATCCTCCACAGATGGATACTGACCATACCCCCTCTGGCGTAGCATCCTCTCATGGACAACGGCAGGATTATCAAAGTTCATCACAGAACTGCAAATATATATAAAAAATAAAGTGAATGAGGACCAAACTCTAAGCAAACCATAACAAATGGGACAACTCTTCCATTTCACCATCTCTAAAAACAAAGCATATGAAATGGGACAACTTTTCCATTTCACCATAAAACCCTAACCAAACTCTAGCCAACGCGTTCATTTCACCATCTCTAAGCAAATCATAACAAATGAAACAAGTATTTTATTTCACCATCTAACTCTAACCAACCAAACTCTAACAAAAAACTAACAAATGAGGTCCAAAACACAAGATTCAAGAGGGGAGAAGCTTACCGGAGATGGGGGACCGATTTCCCTAAGTTTAATCCGCAAAAAATGAACCAAAATAGGGGGTGGAGCTCCAGGTGGCGGCTGGGTGGCGAGCGGCGTCGCTCTGGACGGAGGAGAAAGAAGAGAGGGAGGAGGAGGAGGAGCCCGCGGCTGCGATTCAAAACGGCCGTGCCGCGCCAGGCGGGGTGGCGCGGCAGCATCTGGCCCACTGGCCGCCTCGCTGGCGCCCGCGGACAGCGTGGCGGCTTTGCCGCGCCACATGCACTGGCGCAGCAGGGCGATTGGGCCGCGCCAGCTTAGGTGGCGCGGCCAAAACGGCTACCTAGTGCAAATATTGTTCTGGACCCACTGTTATTATAATAATATTAAAAAAGGAATAAAATTAAAAAAATTCAAAAAAATCTGGCTGGTCTCTTGTTTTTATTTTTTGTTTTTTTTTGGGGGGGGGTGTTTGCACCTTTCTGCAGAAATTAAAAATGACGCCGGAAAAATACAACTCACGACTGGGAAAAGGGCTAAGTATCTGAGCTGTTGCTTTTGATTTAAGCAAAGCGCTGGCCATGACCAGGAGAATTTCCAGAAAAATACAAGTCACCCTTTATCCATCGATCATAATTGCCAGCTCAAAAATGTTCGAACACATTTGGGGCGATTATAAACTGTTTTTTATGGAGGGTCGTGTTCATGAATTTATGGAGTGGTCTACACAAAATTTTGATTTAATTATAGGCTGCTGCCTGGAGCAACAACTTTCCCACGTAGTGCATCTAATTATTCTCATGGAATTTTGAAAGAAATATCTCGAACACAATCCATAAAAATGTCTGGCCTCTGGATGGGTGGACACTTTAGCTCAGCAATTTGCTGATGTCTTTAACTGTCAGTCAGGGCATTTCCCAATTAAATACCTGGGTGTTCCTGTCAGCCCCAGCAGATTACACATAGCTGACTGGATTCCCCTCCAGGAAAAGAATGCTAAAAAGCTCGACATCTGGATGGGTGGATCTATGTCCATTGCTGGTAGAACTACCCTCATAAACTCTTCTCTCTCGAGCTCCTTCATTTACAACATGTCTATGTATCTGCTCCCTAAAACAATTGTGGAGAATCTGGATAAACAAAGAAGATCCTTTTTTTGGCAAGGTGGTGGGCAAAAAAGGAAGTATCACTTGGTCAAATGGGTGACAGTTTGCAAAGCAAAAAACAGGGAGGCCTTGGAATCAAAGATATCCAAAAAATGAACATTAGCCTCTTGTGTAAATGGTGGTGGAAACTTGACACAGAATCTGGTTTATGGCAAGACCTGATCAAAGCAAAATACTTGAAAAAAAATATAATTAGCACTGTTAAACATAGATTAGATGATTCCCCGGTATGGGCCGACCTTCTGAAGGTCAGACATATCTACTTAAGAGGGAGAAAAGTAAAACCCCAGGATGGAAAGAAAACACTCTTTTGGTCTGATAGCTGGCTGGAGGAAACTCCCCTGAGTTCCTCTCATACCTCACTGTATGTGTTGTGTAACCGTAAAACAATTACCATTAATGATTTTGTGAGGATAAATGGTAATGTGTCCTTTCGAAGATGGCTACCTGAGGATTTATTTCTCCAATGGGAGAGCCTGAAACATAAGGTTCTGAACCTCCAACTTGCTGGAGGTCCTGACGAGATAACTTGGAGATGGTCCAAAAATGGCTACTTCTCTGTAAAGTCTACCTATGACTTCCTGACTAGGGGTGACTCTGGGGATTCTCATACTAGAATCTGGAAATCAAAAAACCCATACAAAATAAAAATTTTCCTCTGGCTACTTGAAAATGGAGCCGTTCTGACTAAAGACAATATGGTGAAAAGAAGATGGGTTGGTGACCCTTCCTGCCGTTTCTGCAATTGTTTTGAAACTTCTGAGCATCTTTTCTTTCAATGCCCCACTACTCGGGTGGTGTGGAGCATGATTGCGCAATGCTTGGGAGCTCATAATATTCCCATCAATATCAAACAATTTTGGCCTTGGATCAGGCAGCATCTCCCAAATGGGAATAAGGTTTCCACATTTGGTCTGGCCGCCATTTGCTGGGCTATATGGAAAACACGCAACAAAGCCTGTTTTGAGAAGAAACTAATCAAACATCCAGCTGAAATCGTTTGCTATGCATGTTCGTTTATGTTTTACTGGGCAGGGCTATACAAGATGGACTTCCAGGAACAGATCATTGATGGCGTGAAGATCCTTCTAGCAACGGCCTGTCGCATCCTAACCGCCCAGCAGAACTCTAATCCTGGCCAATCAAGACTACTGTTGACGAACGACGACGGCATTGAAGAAGAGGAAGAATGATCGGACCCCCGTTTCATGCTGAATCTGATGAACTGGAGCTCCACCTGTGTCCATGACTTTGGGCTGCTGTTGTGCGTCCTTGTGTGTCTTTTGCCTGTTTAAAACTGTCAATGTTAGACTGCCTTGCCGCAATTGTTGTGCCGAAGTTTACCTGCCTCGCAGCTTGAACCAAGCCTGGAAGGTGTCGGCAACTCCTTTCCCTCTTTCTTCCGCAGTCTGTGTCTTGTAATCCAAACAATGTATTTCCGTTCTTCAAATGGAAATGGGGTTACCCTCGATTCAAAAAAATAAAAATGTCTGGCCTCTGTTTTTTTTTTTTTAGTGATTTGATCCTCTCTCTTCGGGCTTCGGCTCTTTGTAATCGTATCTCCACTTGGAAACCCAAAACGGCCGAGATGGTCAAACAGGCCATGTGACACCTTGCGGCCCATTTATATAACCAAATTCGACCAGTGGGGCCCATGAATCAGCAGAGTACATTATCGGCCCGTAAAATAAAGGGAATACCACCCATCCTTAGATGGTTTTATGTGAAACCAAACTACCCTCACTTTACTACCTGAACTGTTTTTGTTGGTCCAATTTACCTCTAATAAGATATATATTTTTTTCTTTGTGTACAAGTTAAATTTTAATTTAATTTATGTGACATAGATTATAACATGGTGCATTATTAGAAAAATGCATTTTGAATTTTTCATTATTATCATTTTTACAGTTTTGTATCCATATGACGGATTATACTAAATGTTCTTAAATAATAAAGTTTTGATGTGTTTTTGAACATATGTTGACTATCCACTCAAATTTTAATTTTAAGCTCAACTCATATATAGATATCATACCAAGTTAAGTAGTTTGTGGGAGTAAATTGAACCAACATTTTGAAGCGTCGGGTTATAGCATAATGTCTTCTACACCAACCAAATGAGCAATAACACCACGGTAAAACTTGATTGATTCTCGTGTTGTAATTTGTCTGGGATGATCAATTCAACGTGGTGTGCAAAATCTCACAATTTTTTTTTTAGAAATTTGTCAAATCCTTTTGCGAGATTTTGCAATATCACCCCCTGAATTTGAATAGGCGTGGTGTGCCGTATGCGTAGGCAGAGGGCATCCGGCAGCGGCAGGTACACTAGCTCACCAAGAAATGTGTACGGGCTTGCGCAGTCTCCGGCCTCCCATATCTGTTGTGTAGCCATGTAGGTAGTGCTCGTCAGCTCGTGCGTCAACCATTTCGTGGTCAGATTGCCAGCCAGGACAATCTGTGATGTAAACGTAGGCAAAGGCTCTGCTCGTCGGCTGAAAGAATCCGTTCAAGGTCACAAAAAGCCACGACAGACAGGCCGGCTGGCCGGGCCCGTCACCACCGCCGGCCACCTCCGCGTACATGCCCGAATCTCCGATGCTCGCCCGGTTCCGTGTGAAATGGCTTCTGAACTTTTCTGCTTTCTCCACCCCTTTCTGCGAACCCGCGTAGCCTCCAACGTTCCATTCCATTGCCCCGCGTCGATCGATTCAGCCATTCAGGCATTCAACGTTTGATGCCCGCCTCGGTTTTTAACCACGCGTAGTCTGAGATCCCCGAAAGCGAGGCCCGACCTACCTACCACTACTGCCTCCCCGCTTCGCTTTCAGCGGAGACTTGTCATCCATTCTTTATTCTCACGATCAGGGTTTCATTTGCGGACCTGGCGGACCCCGGCAATTTTATACTTCTCCAACCCATCTCGCGCGTCCAATTCTTCTTCGCCTTCCCCATTGTTCAACAAGGTCCTGCACACGAGATGGTTTCAACGCCTCTCGAGCTGCTTTCCTGAGTCCTAATAAGCAACGCCGGCGACGACGAGACGACTCGATTCAACTCCGGTGGCTCAGCGGATTCTGTTGCCGATGGCAATGAGGCTGTTGCCTGTGGTGGTCGTCTTCGTCGCGGCGACCGCAAGCTGCCGGCCGGCCATGGCGTTCCCCGCGACGGGCATGCAGCTGCCGGGCCTCCCCGTCGCGGGGCTCGCCGTCGGGTTCTACAACGAGTCGTGCCCGCAGGTGGAGGAACTGGTGCTCGCCGAGATGCGCGCCTTCGTCGCCAAGGACTGGACCATCGGTCCCGCGCTGCTGCGGTTCATGTTCCACGACTGCCTCGTCAGGGTGCGTTTGCTTCTTGCCTCTAGCTTAGCTTCAATCCATTTCCCTTGATCGATCTCCGTGCTCTTTTCGTTGTTGTGACGTGCGTGCGCGTCTCGTCGCGTGCACGGGATGATGCGGTTGGTGACGCGGGCTTTGTGTGCTGCAGGGTTGCGACGCGTCGATCATGCTCGTCTCGCAGAACAAGACGGGGGAGAGGGACGCTTTTCCCAGCTACGGCCTCCGCGGCTACGACGAGATCGAGCAGATCAAGGCCAAGGTGGAGGCGGCGTGCCCGCTCACCGTGTCGTGCGCCGACATCATCGCCTTGGCGGCCCGGGACGCCGTGTTCCTGGTATATACGCATCCCGTCGTGACTCCGGTCGCCGTGGCGTTGTTCATTGATCTATCTCCTTCGATCGATCGACCAAACCATAGCAAGGCAAACTAAAAGCAGCTTCGTTCGTTGTTGCAGAGCAACGGGCCGCGCTACGCCGTGGAGACCGGCCGCCGGGACGGCAAGATGTCGTTTAACATAGACGCGAACAACGACCTGCCGCCCCCTTCCTCCAACATCGTCGACCTGAAGACATACTTCAGCGTCAAGGGCTTGGGCTGGAAGGACCTCGTCGTCCTATCGGGTACTCACAAAGCAACCAATCAATAAACTAGGCAACCACTGCCCATTGGAAGTGCAAGCAAAGCTAGCACTAGATGTTCCAATTAAGCAATGCTCTTCCAATTCCTCAGGAAGCCACACGATCGGGAGGGCGCAGTGCTCGACGTTCGCGGCGGACCGGCTGTACAACTTCAGCGGGAAACTGGAGCAGGACCCGTCGCTGAACAAGACGTACGCGGCGGGGCTGAGGGAGCTGTGCGAGCCGGGGGTCGTGAACGACACCACCCCCGTGGCCATGGACCCGTCCAGCCCCTACACCTTCGACCTGGGCTACTACCGCGACGTGGTGGGCAACACGAGCCTCTTCCTCTCCGACCAGGCGCTCATGGACGACCGGTGGACCAGGGCGTACGTCGAGCGGATGGCCGCCGCGGCGTCGCCCGGCGAGTTCTTCGCGGACTACGCGGTCGCCATGACCAACATGGGAAGGATCGAGGTGCTCACCGGCGACAACGGGGAGATCAGGAAGACCTGCGCCGCGCAAGCTGACTAGAAGCGAAGCTAGAGCCTAGAGGGGCTTAGCGATTGGTGGCCGTGAGCTGGTCGTGACGGACGGTGTGCAAGTAGTTGGGATCGATCGTCACGTGGCGGCCGCGACATGTGGGAGGGAGCCAACAACAACCGGGATGCAGTTGGTTGCCGTGTTCTAGCTAACTGGGGTGGTTAGAGAATTGACCTCGCCATGAGGATCTTGCTGTGCTGAAAAAGAAATCTAATTGTATAGGATGAAGATGTAAGTAAAAAGTCGCCTCTTTTTGTTCTTCAACTTGAGCCTCTCCATTGTTTGTTTGTTTGTTTGTTTGTTTGTTTTTTGAGACGGGCCTCTCCATTGTTTGGTGAGATGGGTGTGTGAAGACTTGTTCTCATTCACACGATGACCATCTCTTTTTTTTTTTTTAAGGAAGGCCATCTGGAAGTCTTTATCGATGACCATTGACCAGGTAACATTGGAGGATTCGGTATAGGGAAAATTGGCTCCAGGAGACCAGGACACCGTTAAAAGATGTGTTTCTGCTTGACTGACACCAGCCCAACCAACGGCCTGATTTTTTTTGCCTGATCCCCGGTGGTGCTGGGCCCGTTGCCGGTTTGACACTAATGGGCCTCTTTCTCTCCATCGGTTGCTGGGCCTGGATCATTTAGCATCGGGGAACACGACGTTTCTCTTCCTCCTCTGTGAGAAAGGACAAAGAAAAAGAAAAAAGAAAATGCAATGGACGGAAAGGCCACATCCCACATGCTTTTGAGCATTTCCCAACTTGTTTAGCAGAGGTCGCTTGTTTCGGCACTGCCGCGCCGTGCGATTCCCATGCGAAACACGGGCCCTTGCGTGCTCCGCAGAAGCATATTCCGCCACTCCATCGACGTATCATGTCATCGCATGCGCATATGCAATCGAAATATTCCCGTCGCATAAATCATGGGGTACTCAACTCGTTCCAGCCTGTGGTCATCTAGCCTTTCCCACTTTGGACTTTTCTTATACGTTCATATTTCTCCCTCCGGTGCCTTGGAAA
This sequence comes from Digitaria exilis, assembly GCA_015342445.1. NCBI lineage: Eukaryota > Viridiplantae > Streptophyta > Magnoliopsida > Poales > Poaceae > Digitaria > Digitaria exilis. The sequence continues at coordinate 266,890 of JACEFO010000520.1, forward strand.
CCAAGATTGCTGCCCCTGCCACGACACTTATCTGCATCCGTGCTCTCGTGTCCCCGTGTTTCAAACGGGGGCATGTACGGCGTGGCCATAAAAGTGCGGTCCAGCCGTCGATATCCGGCGCCAGATCCGCGCAGCTCTGGGTCTCTGACACACACCGCCGCCCAGAAACAAAAGTACTAGTAGACGGCAGCAAGCGGCGTGAGGCCCACACGGCAGCGTCCCCAACCCAACCCGGAACAGCAATCGTAGACGGCGAGGCAACGCCTTGGCTGGATTGGCAAGCCAACGACCGGCAGCAACCCGCGGCTGCACCTCGGCGGGCAGCAGCACAGCACAGAGCTTCCTTCCTTCACCCAGGCTGTGTTTGGTTGGATTGAGGTGAAAATAACTTTTTTTCTAGGAAACGTGTTTTGTGAGAGTGATGAATAGAAAAGTTGGAGAGAATTAAGGGAAACTTTTCTGGGAAGCGTGTTTTCTAAAAGGGATGAATAGGAAAGTCAAAAGATCTTTTGAAGTAAACCTGGCCGCAATCTCCCATCTCCCCTTCTGCTAATCTCCCGCAAGGCAAAGCAAAAATCTTCTGTTCAAAAAAAACAAAATCTCCCGCAAGGCAAAGCAAACACGAAGCGGCAACCGATTCCAAATCCGTCGCTCGCCGCTTAGCTTATCCCTTCCCCCTCCTCCCTCCTTCCCCTTCGGCTCTGATCTCCCGACGCCAACAGATTAGAATTAGAATTAGAATTAGCATCAGGGGCTCCATTTAATTTTTCTCTCTAAAGCAAGGGGCCAAGCTGTGCTTTACCTCCTATTCTATTTCATCTAATCCCCTTCTCCTCGTTCTCGTCCAGGGAAAAAAAAGTTGCAGAGAGAGAGAGGGAAAAAAACGAAACCGCAAGCAAACCCTCGCTTTCTCCGATCGAATTGCTCGCCCTCTTCCCGTGCAACCCACCACCGGCTCGGCCGCTCCCCACCACCAGTCCTCGTCGCGCCCCGCGCCGGATGATCTAGGCCTCTCGCCCGCCCGTGCCGATTTACCCCCACCGAGCTCCCCCTCCGCGCGCGGCCATGGCGAGCACCTGAGATACGGTCACTGGGCTGTTTCTCTGCGAGAGTCCCCCCGAGTCCCCACAGAAACAGCCCGGGGGCATCAGCAGCGATCGATTCGGAGCGGTTCGGTTCGGTTCGGTCTGATTGGTGGTTCCATCTCGGCATCCTTCCTCCTCCTCCTCTAGCTCGGAAGCTAAGGCTGGGCTTGCTTGGTTGGGTCTGCATCTGAGGAGGCGGGGGGCAGTGGTAGCGTGCACGGGTGGTTTTCGTCGCCCGGATTCATGCGGGACGGCGCGCAGGCTCCTCGCGGCGGCGGGGGCTTCTTCTCGGCGCGGTCGCTCTCCAACTACATGCGGATCGTGTCCTCGGGGGCGTCCACGGCCGCCTCCACGCTGCGCTCGGCGGGGGCTTCGCTGGTGAACTCGATCGCCAACCACGAGGACGATGGGAGCCGCGACCAGGTCCGTTTGCTCCCCCTTTTAAACTGCTCTGTTTCTGTGTGCTTTAGTTTAGACTCGCTAATAATTGGAAACTGACTTACCTTTTAGTTGCTTCACGTATGCGTTGGTTAAAATGAGCAAAAAGTGTATTTATGGCACTTCCAATTGCGTTAGTGCTCGGCAGGAATTGTATCTATCCCATTTTTCCATGCATTTATTTTGACAATTATTATGTACCCACTGAGATGTTTCAACTACAGACTCTTTTTGGTAGTGTGTTATTGGCTTATTGCAGTAGGCACTGCTACTTGTTCAGCAGTTTACAAAGTGCTGAGATGTTTTGTATGTTATCAGACATGCCAAGCTGCAGATATGGAAACTTAGAGCTAGACCTAGCTTGGAGCCGTGTTTTCCTGCGACCAGAAGTCCTGTTTGGTCTGAACATTATGTCACCTTACTTATATTCTACACCCTTTCTGTTCCAGTGATAGGTTATGCGTAATGAATGTGTCCTAATAACAAGATCAGGGCCAGAAGTTATACTCTGATTTATTGAGGATCCCCATTTTGAAATAGAAATTAAACTTCAGTTTCACCATGTTCTTACAGTATAGTAAATTGACTGTATGGCGATTGAAAAGATGGTTGTGATGCTGTGACTTATCATTAGTATCCCATGTTGAAGAAAATATTACTGTAATATTCTCGGTATGTTAATTGTTCAGCATCCTGTCCATGTGAATTGTATGTACGTATAGGTGAATAGTGCGTATAGGTTCCTGTTGTTTTGTTTCTTGAACACATAATTTGTTATAATTAGCTATCTGTCCTGCAAGCTGTACAAATGTTAGATTGATGTATGATGTGGCTAGGCTCGTACCTTTCACTTTTTGAGGATCTCACTCTGTAAGTAGGCAATACTTCCATGTGCCAAGGTGACAAGGTCTTATGATTTGCAGGTACAATGGGCTGGCTTTGATAAACTTGAATGTGGGGGTGGCATGCTACGGCAGGTTTTGTTGCTAGCTTACAAATCTGGCTTCCAAGTATGGGATGTGGAACATGCTGATGATGTACGGCAGCTGGAATCCCGACACGATGGAGCTGTTTCTTTCATACAACTGCTAAAGGATCCAATTTTCACCACAAAATCTGAAGACAGATTTGCAGATGCACGGCCATTGCTGGCTCTTGCCTGTGAAGGAGTTTACACTGGAAATGGAAACAACCATGATACTAATGTTCCTATTTTTGATGGAACCAATGGTGCTTTCCATATAGGCAGTGAAAATCTTCCTACTGTCATTCGATTTTATTCATTGAGGACCCATGAGTATGTGCATACATTGAGGTTCAGATCAGCTGTTTATTCCATAAGGTGCAGTCCGAGAGTTATAGCTGTTTCACAAGCTACTCAGGTATGCCATTTTCACTCTTCCAAAGCCTTTATTTTCTTCTAAATCATGAGTGATCCTGATGGGAAAAATATACTTTTTTGCAGATACATTGTTTTGATGCTGCGACAATGGAGAAAGGATACACGGTTCTTACCAGTCCTACAGTTGCACAGATTTCAGGTCATGGCCCACTTGGACTGGGCCCTAGATGGATTGCGTACTCTGGAATTCCAGTTCCTGTTCCAAATACAGGACGCGTTAGCCCTCAGCTTCTTAGCCTGTCTCCCTTTGTCCCACCTCCTGGTTCAAACGGTAGTGTGGTGGCGTACTATGCAAAAGAATCAAGCAAGCAATTGGCTGCCGGCATCGTAACACTTGGTGATGTTGGATATAAGAAGTTGTCCAAGTATTGTGCAGATTTCATTCCAAATGGCAATGGTATTGTAAAGCAAAGGAGTTCTGGCAACAAAGCAAATGGAGCAACAAATGGGCACCTCATTGACAGTGAATATGCTGGAACGGTAAATACTTGGTCACACTACATATTTTCATCGTTAATTCTGATATCCCAAAGGTTGTTATAAAATTGGTTGACAATGTTGGCTAACTATCTGATGATGCTACAGAAATATGCTTGTATTTAACATTTCACTTTAGGAATGTTATTTAATTGTTTGACTTTCGTGAATAAAGTAATCGTACCAGGCAGTGTAATACGAAATTTTTTTTTGGTCCAGGTGGAACTAAAAAGAAGAGTAGCCTAATGTTTTGATAAAACTTATTCTAAAAAAAAAAGGTAGCCGAATGGGTTTGAGTGGATTGAATTTTTGTTCTTACCCCTGTGATTAATGAATATTTAGTATAAACGGTTGTTCTTAGTATATTTGTACAGTTACAAGTTCTAATATGATTTTGCCATGTCTTTATTATATTATGATTACACCATGTCTTTACCTACTTGACAAAATGTTAACATGTAGTTCGTTCCCTTTACTGGCAGGTCATTGTTCGCGATATTGTCTCTAAATCATTGATAGTTCAGTTCAGGGCGCACACTAGTCCCATTTCAGCACTTTGCTTTGATCCAAGTGGAACTTTGCTGGTGACAGCATCTGTTCATGGTCAAAACATCAATGTTTTCCGCATCATACCTCCTCCAAATGGGACACCAGAAGCAGGTCAAATTGGAAGCTATGTTCACCTGTACAGATTGCAAAGAGGCATAACCAATGCGGTAAGATGGCATACCTATTTCTTGCTCATTGTTTGTGATGTTGGTTGACAGTAAAATTATCACTTTTCTTGTAGGTCATAAAAGACATCAGCTTTAGTGATGATAGTGAGTGGATAATGATTAGCTCTTCAAGAGGAACTAGTCATCTGTTTTCAATATCTCCATATAGTGGATCAACTAGATTCCGTTACAGTGACAGCAACCCTGCAGAAAATGATTACATGGTGGATACATCAGTTAATCATACTGCCCATTGGTCCCAGAAGTCAGCGCCCTCTTTGAGTCTCAGTCAGAAGACACTTTTCGTATCTGGACCCCCTCTCACATTGTCTGTTGTTAGTAGGATAAGAAATGGGAGTAACTTGTTTAAGGGTGCTGTACATGGTGCTGCAGCATTTGCAACTGGTGCTTCCAGTCCAATTTCTGGTGCTATCGCTTCAACGTTTCACAATTGCAAGGGGGATGACCTCAATTCAGATGGCAGTTCACGCATGAAGTATTATTTACTAGTATTTTCTCCATCAGGAAGCATCATACAATATGTTCTCCATCTCTCAACTGAACAGGATTCTGGATTTGATTTCTCCACGGGCCCCATATCTTACGGATCAGAAAGAGAAACTGATACGAAATTTGTTATTGAAGCTCTTCAGAAGTGGGATGTTTGTCATAAGAGAAATAGAAGAGATAGTGTTGAGAGTTTTGCCTATAATGATTTTGAGAATGGAGAAAATAATAAAATTTTCCAGAAAGCTATGAAGAAAGGAACTAGTATCTATCCATTTAATTCTGCTGCCGTTGAAAGACCAAAGCTCAGTAGTGATGAAAATCGTAATTTCTACATTTCTCAGAGTGAGTTGCAGACTCATGTTGTGCAAACTCCACTCTGGTCTAGATCTGGGGTATTTTCTTGGACCTTTTCCCTTTCAATGCTGCATTTATATTTTCTGTTTGATTAACATGCTGGGGCTCATTGTAAAATATCTGTTTATTGACTGATGCCAGATGCACTTTCAAGTTATGGAAGGTGAAACTTTAGAAACAGATAATGTTGATACAACTTCAGGTGAAGCTGAAGTAGAAAAAATCCAGACTCGTAACATAGAATCAAGGTCAAAGAATCTCATACCAGTCTTTGACTCCCTTCATACATCAAGGTTTCAACATACAAGGTATGTTCGAAGCTTAAACTTCTTCACCAGTTCTTGTTAGTGATTGATGCAGAGTCAATATGGCTGAATAATGTATTTGACCTATACGATTGCCTAAGGCTTGCTAACCTTTATTGGATGATTTAGACCTTCATCATGATATGAGAAATTGCTGCTGATATTTTGTTTTATTGATTAGATGTCTCCTGTGCTTGACTAATGTACTTTTACCCTCTAGGTTGAACACTCCTGAAAACAACAGGTATGGACTGCTTCAGCAACAGAAGTCTGGGATTTCAGAAGATGGCAGACTCTCACGCAGAAGCAGCTGTAGTTCTTTGGACTGCATGTCAGATGGGCCCAAAAGCTCTGATGACGGTGGTTTCGGTAAATATGTAGATGATAGCAGTGCTGTAAATAACAATCCCAGTGTTCAATTCCATGCCGAGCTTGTAAATAATACTGAGAGCCTTAAGTCAGAGGCTCAGCTCGGATTTGTACATAGCAAAGAGGATGGTGAAGATGAAGAGCAACTCCCAGACTTGTGATATTGACTCTGTCAAGGTAAGTGCTTTAACATATTTGTTTTTCTGTAGCACTGGTTACGTGATGATTAGCATGCACGTTACCCTACCATCCAGATAACAAGTTAGTCTTACAGACACGTGCCTATTTTTTGCTTGCACTTTGTACACCATCGTTGATTCATGGTTATGGGTTCTCGACATGGCTTGCAGATGATCGATGGTGATGGAGGATCCTCTTTACTCGCTAAAGTCTTCATTGTGCGTGTGTAGCTGAATTCTTTCATTTCTCCATCCGGAGTTCTTTTACCTCTCTTCTATAGTTCTATTCATAGGCATTCATGGAAATTTTACTGAGAAAAAGATAGAAAGGGAGGTTGAAATATGGCCCTATGGGTATGAGCTTTGGTGCTGTGAGTTGCAGTTTCTATCTTGCAAGAATTTGTACATAACATGATTGTTCATTTCATTTCCAATAATAACACGGAATTTGTGAATATTTGAAACTCCATACTACAGTTCGCTGCCAGAGATCTTTCACCAGTTAAGATATGACGTTCATTCTGTACCTTGCAACTGGATGAAGAGAAGTTTTCATTTACGAACCCGTTTCCTCTCAGTTTTTATACTTCCAAATTTCCTGCAGAACTAACTTTTGCGATCTTTATTTATTTGGACAATTGAAAGCATGTGTGTTTCCCCTCTTGCGATGGAAATTGACTGTAGAATATTTTCAACCTCTACTCTCTGTTCTCATATAATCTATTGAAATGCGAAAATTTCTGTAGCACTGCATTCCTATTTTCATTGATGTAATGCTTAAAAAAAAGTATTATGAAATGAATGCATTTCGTGAATAGCTGGTGATAGACTAGTAAAACAAATTGAGGTACGAATTGGTACCCGAAGTTGGAATCCCATGGGATATTTATTCCAGAACATACCTGAGTTGCTATTGTCAACTCAGTCCTCCAATTATTTCGTCTTCAGGAGCTGAATTGCTCAAAAATATTACTTTTTAAAAAAACAAATGTCTTCACCCCCAAGCATTGCTGGATGAATAATAATAGAATAACTTAGCATGGCCTTTTCAAATCATTATATTGATCGAGGCAAAATAATGTCAACCCGAATTTCTTTATCTGCAACGCTTCAAAACCTTTTCTCCTGAACCCAGACTTTTGTCAGTCACAAGGTTCATCGCCTATATAATGAGCAAACACAAGGTTCATCGCATCGCATATATAATGAGCAGAGCCACTCAGCCACAGACATCTCTCCTCACCCCTCTCAGACAGTTCTCAAAGAAGCAAACAGATGCCAAAGATGACGAGGACTACTCAACCTGCCCCTCTCCTCGTCGCCGCCATCGCCGTTTCCTTCTTGTCGGCAGCGGCGGCGTCCAACACCACCACCACCTCATCACACGCCGCCGGTCGCCTCCAGAGCCTCCTCGCCGAAGTGTCCCGATGGCGGGAACGCCACCTGGCCGACGCGTCCTCCCACCCGGGCGCCGCACCTGGCGTCCGGCCCAACACCGTGGCGGCGTGGGTGCTCTCCTTCCTGGCGGCGTCCGTGTCGAGCGCCGGCGGCGTGGGCGGCGGGTCGCTGTTCCTGCCCATCCTGAACCTGGTGGCCGGGGTGAGCCTGAAGCGCGCGACGGCCTACTCGTCCTTCATGGTGACGGGCGGCGCGGCGTCGAACGTGCTGTACAACCTGGCGTGCACGGGCGGCGGCGGCGGGCGGAAGCTGATCGACTACGACATCGCGCTGCTGTTCCAGCCGTGCCTGCTCCTGGGCGTCAGCATCGGGGTGGTGTGCAACGTCATGTTCCCCGAGTGGCTCATCACCGTCCTCTTCTCCCTCTTCCTCGCCTTCTGCACCGCCAAGACCTGCCGCGCCGGGGTCAAGATCTGGCGCTCCGAGACCTGCGGCGTCGGCGGCGGCGCCGGAGCTGGAGCCGACGAGACCAAGGAGCCCCTGCTGCTGGCCCGCGGCGGAAGCGTCGCCGAGGGAGGCGGCGGCAATGGCGAGGGGTTCCCATGGAAGGATGTGGCGCTGCTGGTCATGGTGTGGCTCTGCTTCTTCGCGCTCCATGTCTTGATTGGAGATAAGCACGGGAAGGTGCGTATGGTTCGTCTCATCAGCTTCTCTTCCTTCTCCCCTCGCGCGTGATCGTCTCAATCGGGCCGCGGCCCGTTACAATTACAAGCATGGCCGTGCACGGCTCCCGAGCCACGAATTGAAAGCGACACGCCACACGCGCGCGTCTTGCTAGCTGGGCACATCTCACGCCACTGAATGGCATCCTTTGTCAGTTTTCGTATTGCCAGTTTGCCACGATCGCTGCCATGGGCAGCACACGCATTGAGCTAGTAACGGAGGAACGGATGGATTTGACGAGGGAAGCACAAGCAAGAAAGTGCTGCGCATTTCGTGATCAAGGCCTCTTTCCGCTTGTCATCATAGTTGCATTATGCGCCTTTTTTTCGCCGTAGTGGGTGAGAGTATGGGGCTAGGGGTTGCTCCTATCAGTTTGCATTTTTTTTTTTTGGTTTTTTTTTTTTGCCTTTTCTGCTTCAGTGCAACGTCTCAGTCGTTTTTACTCGACAGTAACCGGCCTTATCGCGCCTCAACACGGTGCTGCCTCCTTTTGTTTTTCTGTCTCGTCGTTAACCTGCGTCCTGCCTAGATCATGTCCAGATCGTACTCGATCTGCGCAAGCTGGCCCGTTCTGGAATCTGGACAGAAAATATGTAGGCCTATAGGTCCACTTGGAAAGTTAAATAGACATGAGAAAGTTGCTAAATCCGAATTGTCCAGCCACTATCTGATGAATGATCTGAACCGAATGGTCAGCGTCAACTGCCTGTCTGCGGCAGGCCGACTTCGTCTGGGAGCCACTTGTACTATTGAAAATCCTACTATCTTCAATAGCTTCTTGAACCCTAACCCTTGGTCAGAATCCAAACATTATGCTTGCCCACATGGCCTCATCCACTTCATAAAAATCCAGAGCAGAGACCTGAAAAGGTTAATGGACAGTTGGGGAACTTGTAGGACAGCAGATACACGCCCTCTGTCAGATATTTCAGTCCAACAAAACATATGACCTCGATCTTATGATCTTATCTGGGCAGGGTGTGATCAGGATAAAACCCTGCGGGGTCGCCTACTGGCTCATCACCTTGTTCCAGCTACCTGCCGCTGCAGCTTTCACGGGGTATATCATATACGCCAAGAGGAAGAAACACGTTGTTCATAGCCAAGAGGATGGCAAGGTAGGTCGGCCAGTTTTATCTTATTGTTGTTGTGGCAAAGCCGCAAAGCTCACAGCAACTTGGACTGTGCGTGACATGGCCAAGCAGGTAGATCTTGTGCAAGGTACAATGGATACCCTACCGTCACTTACATTCCCGCTGGCGGCTTTCGTCACCGGTGTTCTGAGTGGCCTCTTCGGCATTGGAGGGGGACTGCTTCTGAACCCTGTTCTTCTTCAGATTGGAATAAACCCACAGGTATATCAGACATTCTTCAGTTATAATGTTCCAACTCGCCCAATGCGTCACTAGCTTACATTTAGTTACAGGAGCATTCACTCATGTTCTCAGTGTTAAAAATTCTTGGTTCGCAGACTGCAGCGGCGACGTCTTCGTTCATGGTCCTGTTCTGCGCATCGATGTCCATGGTTCAGTTCATCCTGCTGGGCATGAAAGGCATCGGGCAGGCCTCCGTTTACGCGGGGATTTGCTTCGTTGCGTCGGTGGTTGGGGTCGTTGGGATCGAGCGGGCCATCAGGAAGTCCGGGCGAGTCTCGCTGATCGTGTTCCTGGTTACCGCCATCATGGCGCTCAGCACGGTGATCGTCACCTTCTTCGGAGTGCAGGATATCTGGATGCAGTACACCGGCGGAGCGTACATGGGCTTCAAGTTGCCTTGCTGACATTTTTCGGAACTAAGTGAGAGAAAAGGGGTCCTTGTTGTCGCTTCATTTAGCTTGGCCTTTTGTGTTTTCTGAAGGAAAATTTTGCTCTTGGTATTGTAATGGCTAGCTTGGGGCTTACTTGGTGTAGTAATTTTCCTACCGGTGCGGTCAGCTTCCTGGAAGGAGGCAGCACTGAATGTTGACGCTTAAATGGAGTAGTCAGGTCTTCTATGTAGTATGGGTCGCTGTCGTCCTATTGCCAAATCGTTCATTTAAGTATGCACTTGTTCACTGGTGATTTGCTACAATTATATGCAATACTTGAACATTTTGATCTGTCAAAACTCAAATATGATATTTGTATCAATATTCAGGTGTCAGTGTCATAATATACTAATTCTTAAAAAAAGGTCGACAAGGTAGGTTTTACTTTGTTGCTAGTTCTTTATTTGGGAAGAACATGTTGGCCATTTGACCGCCATCAATGGAATATTTATCAACAGCGATGATACTGTTAAGAAAAATTCATTGTCATTATATTCGTTGGTACCAATACGAACAAGCCAGGCAAGATCTTGCAAAAGTGCAAAAGTTCTACAGATTGTAGGCACCTCTTGAGCTGTTTATCAACATCATTAACAGCTGTTGTTTCTGCATCCAGAAACCAGTAAACTAACAGAGATACAATAAGAGCCTTCCATGTCGCACACATCGCGAGGCACCAATTGAGCTGTTTATTAACATCATAAACAACTGTTGTTTCTGCATCCAGAAACCAGTAAACTAACAGAGATACAATAAGAGCCTTCCATGTCGCACACAACGCAAGGACACATGGCTTCTTCATTTTCGAGAGTACAAGGAACTCATGGATCTTATTACATCACACATGGATTCACATAATCTCTCGGCTCAGAGGGAAAGTAACGCCTTCCTGCTTGTAGATCCAAACACAACGCAAATAAGCAATACGAAATTCTTAGACACTGACAGATAATGAACTCCTCAATGCTGCTCCTCGCCTCTGCTTCAGGACTAACTCCGACGCCCACGTACCTGTCCCAGTGGAGTTGGCGATCGCAGTTGGTGATCCTCGGGCCGCAGTACACCGACGGGCCGGGGAGTACATGGGCTTCAAGCTACCCTGCTGAAGAAACCGGGCGCGCGGTTGTGAGTTTGTGCGAATGGTGTAAGCACATTTGGGCCGAAGAACAACTAGACTAGATCACTAACTACTACTGGGAGAGCGCTCTCCGACGTGACTTGGTCCCTCCGGCGTGTTGGACCCCCGGACGTGTGGGCGCCGCCGGGCATGCCATGCATGCGTCCCATGCCCGGATGGTGCGTGCGCGTGCCATCCTCCGATCAGCTTTTGCCAAAAGCGAGCCCCAATTTCGCTGTGTTCCAATCCCCGGGCGCTTTCTGGTGCACTTGCGATCAGCCGTTGCCTTCTTGGCACCGTCTCCCCATCCCCCGTCCTAGCGCCGCGCATCGCACGGCAGGCCGTTGCGCACGCACGCACATGCGCTGCAGGGCCGGCCTGCGTCCGACCAGCGCTCTCGCCGCCACTTCGCGCGCAGTCCCCACGCCCTTGGACTCGTTCACCCAGCCGCATCCCGCGCCGGTAGATTCCACACGTTCATGTGGGGGAACGGAATGTTTCGCTTCATCCTCGGCCTTTGAGCGCTTGGCAGTGCGCCGGGACACTGGAGGAGCGTAGTACTACGTTCCAGTGCACAGGACACAGCGGCGCGACACGGCAAAAGGCGCCGCCGCGGCCGGACAACCGCAATGCGCCGAGCTGCCGGTGCATGCGCGCGCACGGACGCGACGGGGAATTGGATCGCCGGCGCGCGCGGTGGCCTGCGGCTGGATACGTTTGTCAGGGAGCGGCCGTGCGCTTTGCAGAACTCTGCAATCTGCATGCGCGGCCCAGGGAATGTACCCTTCGTCTGGGCCGACTTGCACATGGCGTCGAACAAAATACATATACAAACTTACCATTGCAGGAAACGGGCGAATGTACAGCAGTGTTGTTACCTGTTCCACTGTTCCAAAGGTTGATCTAACTCTCCCAGTGTGTTCTGCTTCTGCATGCGCGACGCCTACCAACTCTTTGGCTGTTTCTCTATACCAGGACCTGCCACAGCGAAATTCCATAGCAGGCTTTGTACCGTGTCCATGCCGACCATGCATGTAAGGTGACTGGCACAGGCACCCGATCATCTGTGTATATATATGGAGGACCAGAGGTTGCACCTCCTTGTTACGTCTGCCTCAGGCACACTACCACACTGCCTAGAGATAGAGAGACCATGCCGTCTGCGGTGAAGATGGAATTGATGAAGGCCCTGGCATGCGTCGCCCTGTCGGTGTCGCTGATCCACGCCGTGACGGCCGCGGATTACGTCGTCGGCGACCCGACCGGTGGATGGGACGGCAAGACCGACTACAAGTCCTGGGCTGCTGCCCAAACGTTCGCTCCAGGAGACACCTTGAGTAAGTTGCCATCAGCGCAGTTCACCACATTATTATCGTCTCGCATTGCATGCAGTGCTGGGCGTTCATTCGCTGCATGCATGCCTAGCATAAGCCAGTGAGATTATTGTCATCGTGTTGATTGTCTCATGCACAACTCGTACAGCCTTCAAGTACAACTCGTACCACAACGTCCTGGAGGTGACCAAGGAGGCATTCGAAGCCTGCACGACGACCAACCCGATCACCTTCGACAACAGCGGCACCACCACCGTGCTGCTCACCATGCCAGGCACGCGCTACTTCATCTGCGGCGGGCCGGGGCACTGCCTCAACGGCATGAAGATGGAGGTGCAAGTCGCCGACCGCCCCGCGCCCACCACACCCAGCTCGCCGCCGCCGCTGCCCACACCACCACCACCGACGCACGCGAAGGACCAGCCTGCCATGGCGCCTTCACCGGCGTCGACGCGGCCATCATGGTCTCCGGCGCCGGAGCCCGCGGCTGCGCCGCCGCGACACGCGGGTGGGCACAAGATGAAGCACAAGAAGAAGAAGGGGTCGTCGTATTGCTCGCCTGGGGCCCCACTGGTTGCGCCGGCACGGCCACCGGTGGTGCAGGCCGTGGAGTCTCTTTTCCCGTTCGCGGACGTCACGCCGATGTCCTCGCCTTCGCCGCCGGCAGCGTCGGGCGGGCCTGCCGGGGCGCGAGCAACGTGGGGCGAGGCCACTGCGGCGCTCGTGGCTCTCGTCGGTGGGATCATGCTTGCTGCCATGTGAAACGAAAGAGGTCTTCGACGAGATCGTCATGCATGATGCATGGCATCATCTTCACGTTTCATCTGCTTGATTTTGTGTGTGCTATAATCGTTACAGTATTATGATGTGTGTAACGACGTGTGGAGACTGGAAAGTTGGGAATAGTTGTATCTTTGGTGCTTATATTAGTCGTATCAAACCTACGCCGGCGACTCCATTCTTCGTTGCGTACGCCGCCCGGCCGCCGCAATCACTCGTACCCTGCGCCGTCGACGTCGTCGTCGTCTCCCTCGAGTTCGAGGCGGTACGTCCTGATGTCGTGGTGCTTGAACTTGCATTTTGTCATGTGAGCCTTTACTTTTTTTTGTTAGAAAATAAACTAGGGCTATGCTTGTTTCGGCTTCTCGGTTCTTGATAGCCAGAAGCTGGAAAGCTGAAACAAAAAAAATCCAGCTGGAAAGCTAGCTTATATTAGGAAGTGAATGGAAAGTTACCTTTTTTTTGGACAACAATGGAAAGCTACCTAGGAGAAGCTTTCTATAGCTTTTGGTGGGTTTTTTTAGAACATAAAATTTGTTACAAAAGCCAATAGCATAAGACCAGCAGTTTTCTTTCTTTTTTTTTCGAGGAAGCCCAGAATTTCTTGGAATGCTTCGCGGGCTTCCTCGGCGCCATGAAGATATCTATCTTCTGGACCGGCTGCTCTCTCGAGCCTGGATGGCTTGCGCGGGCCGGTTACTATATATTTATGGGCCTCGGGTGGTCGCGCAAGTCTGAAACTGGGTTAGGCCGAAGAACGTGACGACGGGTAGCTGCTGATGTTGGCCGTTGGAAGTCAAGTGACGCAACGTTCTGCCATTTTTGCTTCGGCAGGAAATCCCCATGACGGGACCCGAGCACTGTTTTGTTGACGAATAGCGGTCGCCTTGGCCCTTTGCTCCTACACGTGTATCATGACATTGCCGCAGCAAACTCTGTGATCTCGTGTGTCGCCACTAATTTCGAAGAAGAAAAAAAAGTGCGCCATAGTTTACGCCCGAAGCAGACATCCCAACTCCAAGCAGACAGTTTATTTATTGGCAGCGACTATTAGCACAAGTACTACATCATTAGGTCTTCGATTAGTCCTAACCCTTTCTCGCTAACTACAAACTTTGGCCGTGACGCCGTGCATTTGCGTTCCACACGGCTCCGAAGCTTTCCTTTTAGCGATACAGTTTGCGTGCACAATGATGTGAATCATGTAAGCGCTGTCCCGTAAAAACAGAACAGCTTTTAAGCACTGATTCAGGAGATTTCGACTTTTCTGAGTGCCCGGCAATTTCAGCGAATTTGTCTCCAGCTACACCACTCCATGAAATGATGACGGATTAGGCTCTAGAATGGTTATGATTATTTGGGGAGTTGAGTACCGTCTATTATGGTAAGTCTAGCGAGGAACGTGTGGAACTCTTACTGTTCCCAACCCAAGACATCATCAACTAGTTTCTATACATCCATGTCATATGGACACTACCTATAGAAACTACCTTCTCAATGCTTAGTTTCATAAAAATAAACTACCACCCAATCACATATGTTCTCTCTCCTTTCATCTCCCTATCATTAAGTTTTATTTGTTGGTTCTTGTGTAGACATGGTTTCTCATGCAAGACACCATGTCCTTCTCCCCCTCTTTAATTCCCTTGCCACATCACCAAATTGCTTATGTGGCTGGCTATTTAATGCTATGGACATCATCCTAGCAGATGGATTGGGGATAACCTTAAGTAATTTCAGTGTATCATCATACTGGACACTGGTGATTTTCTATACCAGAACCGTGATGCAGTACTTCTTCAGTGAACACAGTTCATACGAAGTGCTCCGTGCGTATGTTCGTGTGCTCCGCGTGCAATGACTCATTGACTCCAATGTAGAGTAGCTGATGGAAAACTACCATGCTACTCTTCACTAGTGTGCGTGCACGAATGATTAACCTGCAAATAGTGCCAAGTGTCTGCGGAAGCAATGTCCAAGTGCCAGTACCAGGCATGGAAAGCAGAGCTCATTGAACCCGGGCATAAATGGCCTAGCTAACACCTGATGAGCGCCTTTTCTATCTCTGTCCTGAAAAACACGAGCCCGCCCGCAAGCGGTTCACCACCTCAGCATCGCTGTCCGTCACCCATGCCATTCGACGAGCTCCTGAATCAGCCCCTATCGCGCCCGATTGCATTTTCGGAGGTTAGCGAAGAGCTGCCATTGACGACCGCCTCCCTCGAACCTTATGCGTTGCGTCTAAGGTTTCACCGTTTGTGCGCGCTGTCCATGAGTCCATGGTCGATCCCACAGCCACGGAGTCACCGGTGCTTCGTGCTTGTGGTTGGTTACCCTTGGTACGAGACTGCACGGCGAGTTAAGACAAACAGTTGGGCACGCACGGAGGATGGCGCAAACGAGCCTGCAAACACCTGTCGTTAGCGCCTGTCACAAATATACACAATGATGGCATCCCCGTCCTTGGACGGTTGGACCATCCACGCCGTTGTACCACGGCGCGTGTACGTATTCTGCTACGCTGATACTATACTGTTAGAACAGAAATGCATGGCCCGCCCCCGCGCGGCTTCGTCTGGTGCTCTTCCCGGTCCCCATGCGGCGTCCTGCTGACTTTTCAGATTAGCAGGTATTGACGATGATAACACAGGCGGCACTGTCCGTGCACACAGGTCGCTCGTTGGTTTCGTCATGACACCTGATCGGTACATGACTAGTACTAGGGGGTGAAAACGGTCGGTATAATTCCCGTATTCGACCGAACCGTTTTCTACATTTTACCTGATCGAATTCGTATTTTTAGGAAAAAAAAAATCAGGTCAATATAAAAAATACGGAATACGAAATCGGGACGAAAACGTCTTTAGGTTCTATCCCGATCGTTTTTGCTTTTCCCGTATTTATTCGGGATATCCCGAATTCGAAATTCAGTATATTTCGAATTCAAAATTCGGTATATTCTAGTTTTACTATTTTAGAATTTTAGCCCATCCAGTCTCCCAACCGGCCCAGCCCAACTATTCTAGGGTTTCCTCCCCCACATCAGGCCCACTGGCCACTAGCCCACCATGCCTCCCTTCCTCCCTCGGCGCCGCATCTTCCCTCCCGACCCGACTCGCGAGTCGCCTACTCGCGTCGCGTCCCTCCCTCAACCGCGCGACGCCGCCACCCCCAGCACTGCGCCACCCCACCGCCAGCCCGCCACAGCGCCACCCCGCGCGCCACCTGCCTCCAGCCCTCCACCGCGTCACCCCGCCGCCACCGCGCCACCCGGCTGCCAGCCGCCGCCGTCGCTGCAGATCAGGGCATCAGGCCACCCACCGTGGCTGGGGCCTGGGACTGGGAGGCGGAGAAGCTGCCGACTGGAATCTGGAGAGTCGATGGCGCCCACTGGAGAAGCTCCTCGTGTGTTATGCTACTGAGTTGCAGTTGCACCTTGTTGACTTTTGTGCTTGCTGTCATGCTGTGTGTTTCAAAAGAGTGTTATTGTGATGCTTATTGAAGACTTGTTGGTTATTACGCACTTGTTAGTTAATTTGTTAAGGACTGATGCTTATTCACATATCACTGACTGATGCTTATGCACTTGTTAACTTGTTAATTTAAGACTTGTTGGTTATTTACGTGTATCCTATATCATATGGCTACATGGCTGCATATCCAAAAAACCATGTTGGTTATTCACGTGTATGGGCTATATCGCTGCATGTTTATTGCGAATGATTGTGTCGGTGTCGACTTGGGTCGGTTTTCCCGTTTTGATGTTCTGTTTCCCGATCGTTTTCGACACGTTACCGCTCGAATTTGTTCGTTTTCGATAACCCGCATGCTCACTTTTGTTTCCGTTTCCGACGTTCCCGATTTCGATTTCGTTTTCGTATTAAAATATGAAAATGAAAATAATATTAGGTTTTTTCCGGCCGATTCCGACCCATTTCATCCACTAGTACATGTCTCGGCGGTGACCCGGAGTGAACTTTTTACTAGTACACGACTACTGGTGCAGTGTCACATGCAATCACCATGGTTGGAGGTGGAGCATTTGGGGAATTTTGGGTAGACGACGACGCTGCAGTAGAATCGCAGGAGGTACCTGTGACGGTGAGGACTGAGTGATAGAAGAGCAACGGCGCGGGATCGGCTGTGTTTAGCGATCCTAGGCCGGGAGTGAAAGCGCATTTATGGCCATATGGCCGTTTGGGAGGCCTTGATCAGGAGGACGAGAAGCCTTAACCCCGCGGTCTAGCTTTTTTATGTCCGCGCCCACCTCACAAGCTAGCTACTGATTGCACTATTTTAGCGCCAACATCGTGATCATTGCAATTGATAATGCTAATTAACAGCACAACACCAGGACACCGACAAAATTGACAGCGTCGTCCGCAGATTTTTCTCATAAGATGACCAGAGATCCAGATTGTAACGCAAAATGCAACGCAACACATGAAAGAAACACAGGGGACCCTGGTAGAACAGCTCGAAACAGCTGATGCATCCGAATTCCGATACGAGATAGAGACGCCCGCGGCTTTCCCAGGGGTTGCCGCCCAACAGCACGGATGATCACGGCACCGAATGCCGAATCGAGCATACGCACAGACACGCAGGAGGTCCATGTGACTTGTGTCCCGTATACCCTCGCTCGGATCACGGTCTCGGGCACTCGGCGACCTCGTTCGTTTGCCTCGCCGCTGCGCATGAATCACAATCACGGCCGCCCCAAGGCCATTGGGCCCCCCTTGTCCTGATGGAGTAGTCAGCTAGCGCTCGCCGCTGGGACGGGGCAGCCCCACGACGATGCGCGGTCCCTCCCTACGCTCACCCGCCTCCGGTTCATTACAGTTCAACAAGATTTGTTCTTACGTGTCGGCCTGGTCCCCCTCCCCGGCGGCGCCCCTCGCGGCACCCGTTTTGGCCTCGTTTTGTACGGGGTGGCTGGCGCCGGGAACTAGCCATCCTCGCTGTCCACTCGGGTCGTGACCCCCGCCCGGTCACAGGTCCGCCACCTCCCGCACGGCGCACCCACCGCCCGCCCTCCTCTCGTCCTCCTCCTTAACTTCTGCGAGCTGAGCTCCGCCCAGCGGGCAACACGCCACGCCAAACGCCACCAGCATAGCACAGCAGCGCAGCGTCGCAGAGCACCGGGCACGAGCGAGTTTGGTTTGGTGGCGCGCCTTTACTGCTGCCGCCCGCCCAGCCCCAACAATCTCAGAGAGGATTTTAATTCTCTCCGCCCGCCAGCCTCGCTCCCTCCCTCCCTCCGGATGCCGCTCTGCCGCAGGTAATGCTGCGCGCCCCGCCGCGGTGACCGACCGACCCAACCCACCCTCGACGCAGCTATGGGCGAGAGGAGGAGGCGCGGGGGCGCATCCCCACTAGCTACAGCTCCAGGAGGCAACGGCGGCGCGCGTGCCGAGGAGGCGAAGACGGCGGCGCCGGCGACGGGGAAGGCGCCGCCGCCGACGGTGTGGTTCGCTCTCAAGCGGTCGCTGCACTGCCGCTCCGAGCCATCGGAGGTCCACGTGCCTCGAGCCAAGCCAAGCCCCACCACGTCCACCGGAAACGGCGGCCACCTGTCGTCGATCGTCACCACCAAGCGCGCGACGGCGCGGTCGGGCTGCTCGCGCTCCATCGCCAACCTCCGCGACGTCATCCACGGGAGCAAGCGCCACCCGGGGCAGCCCCCCAGCAGCTGCAGCCCTCGCTCCATCGGCAGCAGCGACTTCCTCAACCCCATCGCGCACGAGGTTGTGCTCAGCACCAACTCCCGCTGCGAGCTCAAGATCACCGGCTTCGGCGGCTGCGGCGGCCTCGGCGCCGTCGGGACCCTCGCCCCCTCCGCCGCCGCGGACGGGGGAGATGGCGTCGTGTCGTCCTTCGTCGGCACGCTACGGCCCGGGACGCCGGGACCCGCGTGGGCCGGCGGCCATGGGCTGCCGTACAGTGGCTCCATGCGCGGCGGCGGCGGCTTGCGGTGCACGCCGCCGAGGTCGCCGAACGTGTTGCTGGAGCGGAACGGGTCTGTGGCGGCCGGGCACCGCGCGTCCTGTGACGAGAATGGCAAGAGCGGCGGCGGTAACAACAAGGGCTCCGGCGGTGGGCTCAGCTGCCACCGGTGCGGCGAGCACTTCAGCAAGTGGGAGGCGCTGGAGGCGCACCACCTCTCCAAGCATGCAGGTGACTGACATCTGCGTCCGCATTGCTCCTCTTCTCCCACCGTACAGATCGGCTTTTGCTGGCCGTCCGGGCGGTGGCCGGTGGCACTTTAGTTACTGCCGGCCGTGACTTTTTATTAGCTCAAAAAGTTTGCAACTACCTGGTACAGACTCCGGGCGTCGCCGTCGTGTTCATGTTCATCCAAAACGTCTGCATCTTTTTGCACCTTTTGCGAATCCACGCTCGCAACCTTTTCAATAAGTGCGAGCCTGCAGCATCAGATTCTGCTGGATTCTTCGTTCCGTAGTCTGTAGTAGCAATAGCATTCAGCTCAATAACTCCATGCTTTTTCTTCATTAAGATAGAGTACGTATGCAAAGCGGTAGTCAGAGGATTGATTTTTCAGAACATTTTCTTCTTATGTACTGTTCTTGTTCATCCAACTTCAACTTCATCATAGGCAGGGTGTGCACATATGCATGGGTAATTGAGTTTCTGTAGCTGATCGATCCTGCTATCTTCCATGCGTGCAGTGACGGAGCTGGTGGAAGGAGACTCGTCGCGGAAGATCGTGGAGATCATCTGCCGGACGAGCCTGCTCAAGTCGGAGAGCAGCTGCGTGCGGATCGATCGGGTGTTCAAGGTGCACAACACGCAGCGCACGCTGTCCCGCTTCGAGGAGTACCGCGAGGCCGTGAAGCTCAAGGCCAGCAAGCTGCCCAAGAAGCACCCTCGCTGCCTCGCCGACGGCAACGAGCTGCTCCGCTTCCACGGCGCCACGCTCTCGTGCGCGCTCGGCTCCGGCTCCGGCGCCTCCTCGTCGAGCAGCAGCAGCCTCTGCGCCTCCGACAAGTGCGCCGTGTGCCGCATCATCCGCCACGGCTTCTCGTCCAAGAAGGAAGGCAAAGCCGGCGTGGGCGTCTTCACCACCTCCACCAGCGGCCGCGCCTTCGAGGCCATCGACGCGGCGGCGCCCGTTGCCGGAGACGACGGTGACCCGGCGGCCGCGGCGGCGCCGCGCAAGGCGCTGCTGGTGTGCAGGGTCATCGCGGGGCGGGTGCACAAGCCGCTGGAGAACCTGAGGGAGTTCGCGGGGCAGACGGGCTTCGACTCGCTCGCCGGCAAGGTCGGGCCCTACTCCAACATCGAGGAGCTGTACCTGCTGAACCCGAGGGCGCTGCTCCCGTGCTTCGTGGTCATCTGCAAACCGTAGGCCCTACTACCAGCGAGAGCTAGAGACACCATCTCGTAATTAACCATTCTTTGTTTTTTTTTTCTCTTCTCGTTCATGTCCTGCTCGTTGTCGTGCGTCTCGATTGCTACTCTGTTGCCGTTTGTGTTCAGCTACTCGTAATTAACAACACAGGCATAGCTATCGATCGGATCGGGTGTGATTGTCCCATGTTTCAGTGTAGGTACGTGCATGCAGCATGCCTTCATGTGCTCATGCCTCATGGGTATTTGATTCAAGTCAATGGTTCACCATCCATCGTCTTCAGATCAGCTAAACAGACGTCATGCTTTGCCTACCTTAGGCGGACTTGTTAATGTAGGTAAGCACATAGGCCGGTACAGTACATCTTGAGACCACTCACATTGACTGCTGCCATGTTCCTTCCAGTTTCGTGTTTAAACTTCGTAGCACTAGCACGAACCGATAATGGTCTCTGGGTAGCGCCATCATCCACTTTTTTTTTCTTTTTGTTTCAATTTTTGTCCTGGCTTGGCTTGCTATGCGTTGAAACACTCTTCTGAGCAGGCTCGCAACCGGGTGCTGCCGGCGCTGGGCATTCCCTCCCTGGCTCCGCGCCCACCCGGCAGCGAGCGACGCCATTTCCTTGTCGCATCGATGGCTACCGGCCGCCTGAACCGGACATTCAATGCACGGGTGAGTTTGGATGGTGAGTACATCCAGAAAAAACACTATGGTTTTGTTTAGATCGTCTATTTTTACCAACTTATTATTACCAACTTGTCACATCGAATGTTTGAACACTAATTAGGAGTATTAAACATATGTGTAAAAAAAACTAATTACATAGATGAACTCCACATCGTGAGACGAATCTATTAAGCCTAATTAATTCGTCATTAGACACTGTTATGCTACAGTAACCCGTCATTAAAAATGCGCTAATGACGGCACATATTAGGCTTAATAGATTCGTCTTGCGATGTAGAGTTCATCTGTGTAATTAGTTTTATAATTAGTCTATATCTAGTACTCCTAATTAATGTCAAAAGGATAGATGTGACATTTCGCCAACTTTCACCATCTTTTACCTCCTTCGTCTAAACAAGGCCTGTATGTTGTGTTGGGAAGTGAGTGGCAGGAATGAGATAAATAGGGAAAAGTTAGATAAATAGATAAATAGGTTGGGTTGGGAAGCGTGTTCTGTGAGTGGCAGTAATGAGATGGCTAGAAAAAAGTTAGATTAACAGCGTTTTTTATTGGAATTGGAGCAACTGAACGCACCCGTCGTCTGCGACAACAGTGACGGATCGGGGTGGCGCCGCTGCTACGCCGCCTTTCTGGCGCATCAGGCCTGTGCCCGGCGAGGCGCTGGCCGCCTGGCCCCGTCGCGTTTTCCCACGGGCGTGCTGTGAGCAGCTTGCCCTGCAGGGCGAACGCCATTCGTGAAGGATTTTTATCGCACAGGAAACGCTAATTTTTACCAACTTGACATCAACTTTTTAACTAAACACCCTCCCGCTCAAAACTGCAAGCACAGCCCCGTCGCCTCGCCGGCTCCCCGCCGCTTGCCACCATGGAGCTTGCTACTGCTGCAGATAGCTCCCCCAGTTCACCCTCTGATGACCTGATCCCGGAGCCCTTGTCGCCGGGATTGCTTGCCATTGCATTGCACCACAGGGTGGAGTACACAATTTACCGACTCATCAAACGACGAACCTGTCTGAGTAGACGCCGTATTAACACACCCCCTAGTGCTAAGCGCCAGAGTTAACACCTGAGTTTTCTGTCAAGTGTCCCGGACAGACAGGGCACCAGCTGCACAAGCGCAGGGCAGCCAGCATTAATCCCCGCTCCATTGACCACGACCACACGCACTCGCACGCATATGATTTTGACCGCACGCACACGCGCCTACAATTCCGTGTTCAAATCCTCGCTTCCATTCCATGCTCCTCCGCGCAGCGCGCTCGCTAATCGCGATGCCCCGGAAGTCTCCACCTGCCAAACCTACTGCAATTGACAACAGTTTTGTAAGTTTGGAGCCTTCTGCTCTATTATACTCCAGCTGGGTGTTTTTAGTATAGTCAGTTTTGTTTATTTTTGTGTAGTAGCATCTATATGTTGCCTAACTGCTAGTTGACTGATGGTGCTTCAAGCTGATTACGCACGATACCGTGCAGGCACATGAGAAAGATGAGAGACTTCAGACTTGTTCAGCTGGGCGTTTTGTTGCGTCATGCTGTTATGCAGCTGATAGGTTGACTGGTGCTTACTAGTTGTCTAGTACTCCCAAAACGAAGCTTTCAGCACTTAAGGTATGGTCCGTCTGAAGCAATTGGGATGGTTTTAGCCTTTCAGGTGCAGAGCAGAGCTCAAATAAATGATTTATCCTTATAGATGAATCTTTTCTAAATACAGTAGCCATAGCCCATAAGTCTTGCATAGTCGTATATGAAACAATGACACAAAAAAAAAAGAGTTTGCATATCTGAATGGATATAAGATGCCAGAGAAAGAAAGCAGTCCATACTAACATAAACAAAGGACATCAGTTTACCTATGACAGGAGATTCGAGATGAAAAACACTGCCCACGATGAAATTATAAAACACAGGCTTTAGCATGACAGACGAACGGGCTCACCTGAAGGCTTAAGCACAAAATTTCTCGTTTTCGAAAAAAAAACTCCCCACAGTCTGAACACATTTGAGAGATCTTGCGCTGTAGCAGGAGGTTAAAAATCTTGAAAAATGGAAGTATCCTATAGAGAAAGCAAAAAACCACGATACTTCATAGTTCAGACTCTGGCTGACACCAATATATCTCCAGTGCTGGCATTGACAGTCATAGAGAAGAGCCCAAGTAATTGTCAGATATATGAACCAAACGTCCAAACCTAACCAACAAAACACAAAGGCTAAGCGTTGCTAATTGTCAGATTGCTATTTTATTACAAACAGTTCATCAGATCAAATGCCTTTGTCTTCTGTCTTAATTCCAATAACTCTATAAAAAATCCTGAAGACCATATCAAAGCTTAGCCAGCTAGATTCATGTATTCTCAATCAATAGAAGCAGCAATCTGAGAGTCCATGAATTCTCAATCTTATGCCATAGGAGTCACTAACATATAAAGCAGCAATCTGAACTATGGTTGAACGCACAATCTGTAGTGTGAAAAAGTGAGGAGTTAATGCATCACCCTGTAATGCCTTTTTTCTGTTAATGCACAATCTGTAATTGTCTGATGAATCAGATGATCTGTTCAGGCACTTAAGAGAAGGAAAATAACAAGAAAAATGACAGCTAAGTGAAAAAAATATACACCTCTAGCACGACTAACTAAGAAAAATGGAAGCAGATGACATTTAAGTCTTCCATGAGATATGAAATTTCCATATTCCAACTTAAAGTAGTCAAAGCAAGTTAACAAGTCAGAAGTTATATGTTAATCTGCAACCTGAAGTAAACAGTGGCATTGCCAAAGACCAGTATATGCAAGCGTGCACAGCGTTCAAAAATGATTACAGAAGAAAGGACAATAAACAAAATAACTAATAATTTTGACGTCGTGTGAAAACAATGCCAAAGTTAGCTATTCTAGGACGAGCCAGTGTTTGATGTAATATCATGTAGAAAACGAGTAGAGGTTTTCTAACTAATCAATTTAAAGCACAGAAGCAAGAAACCATTTCTTATTGAAGTACTAGGAAGATAGCAATTGTACATGCAATTCTGCTGTACCAGTCAGCAAAACAGTAGAGCTACCACTGTTTGCATCACCATGTCGCACCTATCCGGCGATCCCTAAACTACAAAGGAATATCGTCGTCAGGCATTTTTAGACTCCTCTTCCTCCTCACACCCCTCTTCATCTGGTTCCGAATCTTCCAAATCAGTTTCAGTTTTTGCATCATTGTCGTTTCTATTGCGTGGAGGAATCCTCAAACCCTTCCGAGGATAGTAGTTCATCCTCCCAAGATCAACAATCCTCTTAGCCTCCTCCACCCTTGATGCAGAAACCAATGCAGTCACGACCTCCTGGAGGAATGAGCAATTCACTTTGCACTTCCTACTAAAGATCTCATGGCAGCAACTTAGAGCATGATCAAGCTCCCCAGCCTCAACAAAATGTGGCACAAGGGTATGAAATGTGCCCCTATTTGGTGCACATTCATTCTTTACCAGATCATCATATACCTTCTTGGCTGCATCCAGCCTCCCTTCCTTGCAATACCCTCGAATCAGTTCATTGTAGGACACTGTATCAGGTTTTGGCCCATCCTTCTGCATCTTCTCAATCAAAGCAGCTGCGTCCTCAATTCTTCCTTCAGAAACCACACCCCGTAGCTTTGCGTTGTAGCTCCTTGTATCTGGCTCAACATTCCTCTCTCTCATCATCTCCCAGACTTTCTCGGCATCATCGAAGCGACCATTGTTGTAAAACCCATTAAGCAGAGTGTTGAAAGATATCTCATCGGGGTTAATATCGCACTTCTCCATGAGCGATATGACATCGACGGCGGCCGAGAGGTCTGGCTTCTGGCACAGCGCGCTGATGAGTATGTTGTAAGAGTATAGACTGGGGACAACGGTGGGGTCTGAGGCCGGGATCTGCCGGAACGCGGTGGCGAGCGTGTCCAGGTCGCCGGCGTCGACGTAGGCGGCGAGGAGGGCGTTGAATGTCATGACGGACTTGAGCTTCGGGGGAAGGTCATGGAAGGTCGCGGCGGCGTGGGACGGCATGCCTGCGCGGCCGTAGAGGCGGACGAGGCGCGCGGCGAAGCCCTCGCCGGTGGCCTCGAGGAAGGGCTTCTGCGCGTCGATGATGGCCGTGATAGCGTCGTGACGGCCGAAGGAGGCGAGGCGGGCCACGGCCACCTCGTACACGCGGTGCTGGTCGCGGAAGCGCCGCGACGCGCTCGACGCGGCGACGAACTGGGACACCAGCTTGTCCGGATCGCGCTCCCGGAAGATGGCCTTCGTGATTTTGACGAGGGACCTCCCGAGGTTGCCGCGGCCCCCATTGGGTTTCACCTCCGCGTCGCCAGCGGCCGCTTTCGAGGCTGGCGCGGGAGAGGGCTTGGGTGGTTGGGTGCGTGGTTTGGCCGAGGAGAAGATGCGGGAGAGCCGGCGAGCGGGGGAGACGGCAGCGGAGGAGGCCATGTCAAACGGCGGCGGCGGCGTGGGTGGGGTTTGCGACCTGAACCTGACACAGGCGGAGAGGGTATTTGGGCCGTGACGGAATATTTACAGCCCAGCCTAGCACAATCCATCTGGGCCGTCCAGTCCACTCCCTACCCGAACACACCACCGCGAGTCCGCGAGCAGCAGGCAGCCGAGCACCCGGCACGGGCGCAGGGCGGCGACCGTCAGCAGTCGCCGCCTCTTGCGACGCTGCATCCCGTCGTAGCCTCGCAGGCCCCCTGATCTCCACCACCTTGCTATCATAGAGCTCTCCATCTGCCAATTCTTAGAGGAGAGAAAATGTACAACTGCTGGCCAAAAGCTAGCAACGGTTTCAAAACTCTGAAGACATCGTAGATGTCTGGTATGAATCTAAAAATGGAACGGTTTCAAAAATGGAATGCTTCTGTCTTGTGATTGCCCCTGACCATTTGGATGCAGTATTTGTTCACTCCAGGTCCAGGATTTGATGCTTCGGCTGTGACGGCCGTATGTAAGGATGCCCATTGGTTCAAACCTCCTCGGCCATAGCTGACAGATTGGGTTGGTATGTCCGCACTCTTATTCAGTTTAGAACAAAAAAGCATTAAATCAAATAAATTTGTCACTTTTAGTGAAGGGTGACAATTTCTCAATTCTCAAGCTACATATTCCAAACAATATCAAGTATTTGCTGTAAGTATCCTGCAAAACATCATCGATGTGTTTTTTTTTTCCTCATAAGCATACTACAGCAGAGAAGTAAAATAACCACTATCTTATTAAGATGCACCACAAAGGAATATCCTCAACAGGCATTTTTAGACTCCTCTTCCTCCTCACGCCCCTCTCCATCCGGTTCATGATCTTCCAGATCATTTTCGGTTTTTGCATCATTGTCTTCTCCATTGCCTGGTGGCATCTTCAAATCCTTCCGAGGATAGTAGTTCATCCTCCCAAGATCAACAATCCTCTTAGCTTCCTCCACCCTTGATGCAGAAACCAATGCAGTCACGACCCCCTGGAGCACTGAGCATTCCGCTTTCAACTTCCTACTAAAGATCTCATGGCAGCAACTTAGAGCGCGATCAAGCTCCCCAGCCTGAACAAAATGTGGCAAAAGGGTATGAAATGTGCCCCTATTTGGTGCACATTCATTCTTTGCCAGATCATCATATACCTTCTTGGCTGCATCCAGCCTTCCTTCCTTGCAATACCCACGAATCAGTTCATTGTAGGATACTGTATCAGGTTTTGGCCCATCCTTCTGCATCTTCTCAACCAAAGCAGCTGCATCCTGCATTCTTCCTTCAGAAACCAAACCCCGCACCTTTGCATTGTAGCTCCTTGTATATGGCTCAACATTCCTCTCCTTCATCATCTCCCAGACTTTCTCGGCATCATCGAAGCGACCATTATTGTAAAACCCATTAAGCAGAATGTTGAACGATATCACATCGGGCTTAATACCGCACTTCTCCATGAGCGGGATGACATCGAGGGCGGCCGAGAGGTCTGGCTTCTGGCACAGCGCGCTGATGAGTATGTTGTAAGAGTATATATTGGGGACAATGGTGGGATGTGAGGCTGGGATCTGCCGGAACGCGGTGTCGAGGGCGTCCAACTCGCCGGCGTCAACGTAGGCGGCGAGGAGGGCGTCGAATGTCTTGACGGACTTGAGCTTCGGGGGAAGGTCATGGAAGGTCGCGGCGGCGTGGGACGGCATGCCTGCGCGGCCGTAGAGGCGGACGAGGCACGCGGCGAAGCCCTCGCCGGAGGCCTCGAGGAAGGGCTTCTGCGAGTCGATGATGGTCGTGATGGCGTCGTGGCGGCCGAAGGAGACGAGGCGGGCCACGGACACCTCGTACACGCGATGCTTGTGGCGGAAGCGCTGGGACGCGCTCGACGCGGCGATGAACTGGGACACCAGCTTGTCCGGATCGCGCTCCCGGAAGATGTTCCTCACGATTTTGGTGAGGGGCTTCCCGAGGTTGCCGCGGCCCCCATTGGATTTCGCCTCCGCGTCGCCAGCGGCCGCTTTCGCTTTCGGCGCCGGCACGGGCCCGGGCGCGGGCGCGGTCTTGAGTGGTTGAGCGCGTGGTGTGGCCGAGGAGAAGATGCTGGCGAGCCGGCGCGCGGGGGAGGCGGCGGCGGCGGAGGTCATGTCAAACGGCGGCGGCGGCGGCGCGGGTGGGGTTTGCCGTTTGCGACCTGATAGAGGCTGAGGTTTTTTTTTTTTTTTTTTTTGCCGCAAAGCCTATTTGAGCCGTGACGAAATATTTACGGCCCATCCTAGCACAATCTAGCTGGGCCGTCCAGTGCACTACCGAACCCACCGCGCGCGCAGCTGGCACCGAGGCATGGGCGCACCGGCGCAGTCCAGGGAGGCGGCCGTCCCCAGTCGCCACCTGCTCACCTGCTTGCTATCAGCCTATCACCAAGGTCCCTCTGCCAAAGTGCCAATTCGTAGTGAAATACAGCTGCTGCCCGAAAGCTAGCAACGGTTTCAAAACTCATGAGGACGCTGTAGAGCTGGTACTTCTTCTGTTCCGAATTGTAAATCATTCTAATATTTTTAAAAGTAAAATCATCTTAAGTTTGGTAAGTTTATATAACAAAGTATTAACATTTGTGATACTAAATAAGTATCATCAGTTCCTTCATTAAGTATATTTTCATACTATATCTATTCGGTGTCATAAATATTTTCTTAAAAAAACTAGAATGATTTATAATTTGAAGCAGAGGGAGTATGAATCTAAAAATGGAATGGTTGCTGTTTCCTAGCAGAGAAATAAGGATGTGGTTCTGTCTTGTGAATGCCCCTGACCATTTGGGTGCAGATGTTCAGTCAAGGATGATTCTTCGGCTGTGACAGGCATACAGATGCCCATTGGTTCACACCTCCTCGGCCATAGCTGACAAGCCTGACAGATTGGGTTGGTGTGTCCGCACACTTCTTCAGTTTAAGAAAAAAAAAGAGAAGAATTAAATCAAATAAATTTAACACTTTTTTGTGCAGTGTGATAAAATTTCTCAATTCTCAAGCTACACATTCCAAACAATATCAAGCATTTGCAGTAAATATCCCGCAAAAATCATAGATGTCCTTTTCTCCTAACTCATAAGCATATTACAGCAGAGAAGTAAAATAACCACTATCAGATTGCACCACGAAACTCCTCCAAATGCAATTAATGATAAAGACTGCAGTACCTTTGAGAATTGTTAAAGAACAAAAAAGCATTAAATCTAATAGAGTAAACACTTTTCATGCTGTGTGACAAAAAACTAAACTCTCAAGCTAGACATTCTATGCTACACCAAGCATATTATAGTGCAGAAGCAAAATAACCACTGTCTCATTTAACTATTACATGATTGCACTTTTAAGTATGCCTCTGTTGTATCAGACCACCAAAACAGTAAAGCAGAAACCGTGTGCATCGGCACAGCATCATGACATATCATCGGCTAACCTACAGATGCTTATCCTCACTAGACTATCAAGCAGCTCTAGACTTCAATTCCTCCTCGCTCCCTTCTTCATACGGTACAGAGTTGACGCAATCAGATTCAACTTCTACATCTTTTTCTTTTTGAATAAGTTCTGGCATCTTCAAACCCCTCGGAGGATAATTGTTCTTCCACCCAAGCTTAACAATCCTGGTAGCATCATCCACTCTAGATGCAGCAACCAATGCAGTCACTACCCCCTGAAGCAATGAGCATTTCACCCTGCACTTCCTACTAAAAATCTCGTGGCAGAAATTTAGAGCAAGATCGAGTTCCCCGGCCTCAACTAAATGTGGCACAAGAGTTTCAAATGTCCCCCTATATGGCGCACATTCATTCTTTACCAGATCATCATATACCTTCTTGGCCTCATCCAACCTCCCTAACTTGCAATATCCTCGAATAAGCTCATTGTAGGACACCGAATCAGGTTTAGGCCCATCCTTCTGCATCGTCTCAATTACAGCAGCTGCATCCTCAATCTTCCCTTTGGCAACCAGACCTCGAAGCTTCGCATTGTAGCTCTTTGTGTTCGGCTCAACATTCCTCACCTTCATCATCTCCCATACTTTCTCTGCATCATCAAAGCGACCATTGTTGTAAAATCCATTAAGCAGACTGTTGAAAGATATCCCGTCTGGGGTAAGACCGCACTTCTCCATGAGCGGGATGACATCGAGGGCGGTCGAGAGGCCAGGTTTCTGCACAGGACGCCGATGATTAGTAATTAGTATGATGTAAAGATTGTGAGCTTCGAAATTGGGATAGCTGTATAGGATGTAAAGATGGGATCACCTGGAACGCAGCGACGAGCTTGTCGAATTCGCCAGAGTCCACATAGGCGGCGAGGAGGGCGTTGAAGGCCGTGACGGACTTGTGCTTCTGGGGAAGGTCAAGGAAGGTCGCGGTGGCGTGGGACGCCAAGGAGGCGCGGCCGTAGAGACGCAAGAGGCGTGTGGCAAAGTCCTCGCTGGACGCCTCGAAGGGTTTCTGCGAGTCGAGAAGGGCCGCGACGGCGTCGCGGCGGCCGAAGGAAGTGAGGCGGGACACGGCCACCTCGTACACGCGGCGGTCGTCGCGGAAGCGCGGGGAGGCGGTCGACGCAGCGATGAACTGGGATACCAGTTTGTCCGGATCGCGCTCCTCGGAGATGACCCGCAGGATTTTGCCTAGGGGCTTCCGGCGGTTGCGACCCGCCGCCACGGATTTTGCCTCCGCCTCGCCGGCTGCCGCATCCTGTGCCAGCGCGGGCTCCGGCGCAAGCTTGGGCACTTGAGCGCGTGGAGAGGTCGAGAAGAAGACGCTGAAGAGGCGGCGTGCGCGGGAGCAGGCAGCGGGGGAGGCCATGGCCGCCGCGGCGTGATGTCACGGCGGGTGGGGGTTTTGCGGCGACGGCGACACGAGCCGCAGAGGCGGCGGGGGGTTCAGGGTTGTTGCAATGCGCCGCCGGCACGGGGGGGATTTGCCTCAGACGTTGAGGCCCATGAAAAAAAAAATACGGACCCACAAGGCGTGCCCTGCTCGCGCGGGCCAACTTAACCGCACAGCCCATTCATTTCTCGTGGCATCGCGGGGGGCCGCGCCGCCCTCCACCGCCCCGACGAGCCGCACCGGCGCCACGGACGGACACGTCCGGCGGCTGCTGAACCGCGTGTCGATCGCCATGGCAGCCGTCGCCACTGCCGCGCTGCTGCAACTGTTCCGCCACTCGTCCTCCTCCTCCTGCGTCTCGTCCGCACACGCGTCGTCGCTGTCCCTGGCGCCATTCCCGCGCACCTCCTGCGACGCCGCATCCCGCCGCGTGGTGGACCCCGACCTCCGCCTCGCCAAGCTCCGGGCGTCCCCTCGCTGGATCCGCTGAGGCGCGGCCCTCTCCGCGTCGGCCTTCGCCCCGCTCCGCTGGATGCGCCTCCTCGGCGAGTCCTCGCGCGCCCTCTGCGTCGCCGCGGGCGCGGGTCTGGCCGTGGACGCGCTCCACGCGGCCGGCGTGAGGGACGTCACGGGCGTTGATCTCGTCGACTTCCCGCCCCTCGTGCGCCGAGCGGACGCGCATAACCTGCCATTCTTCGACGGCGCCTTTGACGTTGCGCTCTGCGATGACCCCGGCGCGGTCACCGGCGCGCTCTTTCCGTCCCGGTTCGCGGCGGAGCTCGAGCGCACCGTCCGACGCGGTGGCGCGATCGTGATCGCCGTTGAACGGCGATTTGGTTTCTCTACTGTCGCTGGCCTATTCAGGAAGTCCCGCGTCGTGGAGGTGAGGAATGCGACGCTGGATGGCTCCATTGTGAACATCGTCATCTTGAGAAGTAATAACAGAACCAAAACTAAACCTCATTGACTCCATTATCGATATTGTTGTTCTCTTTTCTTACTTTTCGTTTATATCTTTGGGTTTGCGATTGTATTAAACTTGAGCAATGTAGTTTCTTTCAGTTTGTTGATTATGTTCTTTCAGAGTAGTCTTATCGTCTATGGGTGGATGGCTCAGATTCTAAATACATGGTAGGAAATTGCATGAGTAACGAAAATCTCCAACTCCTAGTGAGGACACTGAGGAGTGAGCACTGCATTGTGACCTGAAAAAACAACCTTTATAAACGGTAAAAGCAGATAGTTCAATAGGACAATGCCTAGGTTCAGAATTCACACTTCCCTTATTTTTCTTCATTTTTTTTTTGTTGAATCCAGACACCCCCATGCTACATGAGGTACAAGTACAACAGTAGTCTGATTCACGTGCCACGCTTGAACTGTGTTTTTAATCGTTTGAGGGATCCAGGCAGCTTGGTAGTTTGGTGGATAGGGTAGCTTAAAAAAGATCATCGCCCGTTTCTTGTATATTTCTGGTTAACCATTGGCAAGTTGGAATCTTAAATTCCAATAAAAAAAACTTGGAATCTTATATTGATCCGATCAACTCATCAACTGCAAAAACTTTGCTTTATTTTTCATTTGGGACCCAAATAGGTGACTGTCCTGTATCAGACGCTGCTTTACGGCACTATATACTTCTGGAATTTTTACAGATAATCACCCAATTTTTGGTTCTTATCATGAACTTGAAGAACAATAAGACCATACGAGTACCGCAGCATCTCATGGTGTACTCCTAGGATCATGAACTTGCAGCATCTCAGAAAATTGTGGTCAATAATAGTGTGCAAGTTGCGATGAGGGGATGCCTTTAAAACTGCATGAAAAATTCCAACCAAAATAATAATGGAAGATCATGCAAATGTCTCTGATCTCTTTATATGCATGTTTTGAGTTTGAATACAAACTTAACGAAGAAGCAAAAAATCGTTGTGGGAATAGTGGTGGGATGCGGATCATATGCTCCTATCACAATTTTTTGTTCTGCCTCTAGTTTTAGCTTTGCATATATGTAGAAACCGGTCTTCAGTTCGGGGATATTGGACATTATGATATTTTTCTCTTTCTAGCCCATGTTGGATGTGACAGCCCTTACCAAGCAGAGTAAAACATCCAACATTCGGCCCAAAGGCCTAGAAGGCAAAAACACACAAAAAACAAAGCATATACATGGGCCTGATAGTTATAACAAGGCCCAGGTGCGCTCTGAGAAAAGGCAGTAAGCGCGGCAGTCCTACGACGAGGACGACAAAATGGCGCTCTTGTGAGGAAGGGGCTAGTAGACGTTTGTTGCGACAGCCAGCACGGCCACTGTTGTCCCCCTCGCACATGCGCGTCCCAGAACAGTGGGCCGATCTCGACAGTGGGATGGAGAGGGCGTGCGGAGGGTTGAACCGCTCACAGTCAGTCACAGTTGCCGCGGTCGCCAGACACCACGCCGGCATCGCATCTGCGTGCGTGCGGTAGGATAGCGACCAGATTGGAGGAGGCCCCGAGCCCCCACCGGTAGATGGGAATGTCCCCGGTCTCGTCGCCGTCCCACGGGGCCGGGGCAGGTGCAGCGCACCAACGATCGATGCCTCCGGTCCCGGGAAAAGCCTTGAGCCACGTCGCCGCGTCGCCGTCCGCGCACAGTGGCATGTCGTCTGTCCCGGCGATCCGCCACCACGGATCATCATCATCGATCAGCCATCGCTCGCTAGCTGTGCGCGGAGTAATGGAGCAACCAGATTTCCACGCCCATTTATCAGTCCAACTAGATCATCATCGCTCGCTCCATCGTCTGTCCATCGCTAGCTAGCGCGAATGAAGAGCCTTTTGGCGCGTACTTGCTGGGACTGGGAATCAAACCGGCGGGGCCCCGGCGGCGGCGGGCCGGATCGGAGTGGCGCCAAGCGTTATGAGACAAGGGAATCAATGGCGCCCTGACAGACTTGCTGCCTCCTCCGTGCGGCCGATCCGGTGGCGCAACATGCCTTTGGTAGCCCGGGCCGGCCATGAATGGCGGGGGCATGGGGCGTGCAAGGCCATCAATGGCCGCGGCCGGGGAGGAGCGAGGCAGCCGGGGAACGCGCACATGCGGGGTGCGTCTCCTTCGCCGGCCGACGGTGGCGCGCGTGGGGGTGGGGTTTGTGTGCTTTGGTGACGGAGTGATATTGGCCGGCCGGGCGCCGCGGAGCGAGCCACGTCGAGGGGCAGCGACAAGACGCGCACCAGCCAGCCACACCAGGCTGGTCCACCGTCATCGCCACCGTCCCCGGCATTAACCCGGTGCGGCATGGGGCGGGCACGGCCGGCCTACATGTCCCCTGCTGCACGTGTGCCCGGCTTCTTTGATTTTGAACACCCCTCTCATACAATACAACCCCAGCTACTGACGCCTTTTCTATGGGATCTTATCAGGGACTCCAGCTTGTTAGTACGTTTTTTTTTCTCTCTTTTGGTTGCGGGAGAGTAATGTACAGTAGGCCAGTAGGGTACGGCTTAGTTGGCTTGGGAGTCATTGCGGTAACAATGGTCTGTGTCATGCAAGAGTGCAAGACCGTATGGGTTTGATTGGTTGCTGACTAGATGGACTTTGACTACGTGTTGCGGTGACGAGTGACGACTGACGAGACTGGGGTCGACGACCGGGTCAAATGATATGACAACGAGTCCGGATGAGGAGCCAGCGCCCAGCGGCAATGATAGGCGCCGTGTACAGTAGCAGCACGTTCGTCACAGAGCGTTTGGTTTGGCCACGCGCTCGCGCACGGTCCCGGACCCCCGCCCCGTTCCCGCAGCTAGCCGCGCACGGCCGGAGCCGGAGATATTCCCGCAACCGCCAAGGTGCGTGCGCCACCGCGCTGGGCCCCCCTCGGTGCCCGCTCGGTACCGTGTCGACCACGTGGACGCCCCTCGCGTGCCCGCTCGCGGAAGTGACCGTGCGTGCCATCGTGATCCAGGCGTTGAAATCTATACGGGATGCTGTGTTCAGATTCACTGAGATAGTGTTTAGTTGATTTGAGGAGAAAAAAACTTTTTTTTGGAAGTGTGTTTTGTGAGAGGGATAATAGGAAAGGTGAAGAGAGTCGAAGGAAAATTTTTCTGGGAAACGTGTTTTCTAATAGGGATGAATAGAAAAGTTAAAAAGATCTTTTTTTTCAACTAATCATAGCCTGACGCACATGAGAAGCGTGTGCCCTTTGCAATCTTCGCACGGAATGGACTTCGTGTTCCGCAGCAAAGGCCTCCGCCCACGCTCACAGCTCGCGGAAGATTCCCAGCCCACGTCCGCGTCTAGTTTTAAGCGGCGCGGTGCTCACTCTCTCGAACGAGGGACTAGCTACGGTACGGTACGGTACAGGAGTACAAGGTCACGGCCGGACTTTTCGTTAGACTTCGTCCCCGTGCTCGATCGCTGTCATCTTCTTCCGGAGGCCCACACTCTAGTCCGTTGATGAGCTTCAAATGGCAGATGGCTGGGCAAAGAAAATTCAAAGAGGAAGCAGGTGCAATCACAAAGCTCGTCAATGGAGAACGGACACACCTCACCAGTCCATCAGAACTGCTCGGACACTCGTACCCTCCAAGCTGATGTTTCGTCAGGTTGAGAGCATATTATAAGGACTAAGATTTCAATCACTTCTCTTGTTACCAGTCTATATGCCATTTTTTTACGAAGGAGAATGACTTATGACATTTAATCTTGAACAAAAAAAACTTTGTCCATAAAAGAACACTTTTATGAGTAGTATACCAATGCATAATTGTAGTAGCAAATGCCTGCAAAACAAAACAATGGATCCTACCGTAAATATATATCTGCCTGAGATGAACAGTCAACTAGAGGGAAAAATGCTAGCTCGGGATGCTTCTCGTTAGGTACTCAGTGTTTTGCGGTGCTACAGGTGTGCGAAATGTAAAACAAACATAGATGCCATGGACACACTTATGCATAATTAATTGCATCAGTGTCTCCCTGGGATTAGTTTCTGTGTGGTATGAGCATTAGTATATAATATCAATGATTTTATGAGCCATAGGAGTACTGCTAGTACAAAATAATCTGTCAATACTTGGCAATCAGCAGACAAAACGTGGTTTATTTTATCATAATATATCGAAAGAATTAGACCCTTATCTTATTGACTTAGTATTACTAACTTTAGAGTTGATCTTGAGCTTAAGTATTATTTTATGCTTGGGATAGGACTTGATGCAGCATCCTTCATTCTAGTGTATGTTTGGCTGTGTGTTGGTTCTTTCTAGAGCCCTGCTGACTCAAAAGTACTAATTAAGAATTAACAATTGTTCACTTTGCAGTCCCTTTTTATATCTTCCAGGCACCTGAAACCATAAATATATGTAGCTTCAATTCGCATCGTCAATTAGGCATTAGTGCTATCAGATGCTAATTACATGACTAAAAAGGTGACTAAGCGGTATTATTCTTTTGAGCGACTTGAAAATAAGGCACTCCAAGGAATTAGGCCTCCTATAATAAGTCTGAATAGAAAACGAGAAAAATGACCTGTACTCGTGGTGGTGCGCTTAGAATATATGAATCCCTTCTGTACATCAATGCCATTTCCATGACCATGTTTCCCGGGATCAAACAATGGTAGTGGGGCGCAGCTGACATGAATTCATTTGCATGAATTTATAAATCCATACCTTTTTCGAAAGAAATGCATATAAATCTACTGAATGGGGTGCATTTTGCTTCGTGGACATCAATCCTTCATAGTTTGACACACAAAGGCACATTCCCTATATGTATGACTAATTAACGGGATAATAATTTAGTATATGTAATTGACATGCACTGAGTGCATAGCAAAATACACGACCCGAGAGAAACACGAGACATATTACAAAAGATGAAGAGAAAAAGGAACTGAAAATCAAATGATCGTAGATATCCTAAGTCATCATCATCATTCCATATACGTAGCTACTACTCCTCGCTGCCTCTGAAAATTCAGATCGTACCACATCATTGGACTACGTGCCCCAACTACATCGATCGATCAGGATCAGGCGTCCCCGTTGCTGATCGCCTCCACCCTGGCGTTGTTGCTCCATTGCCTGCTCCCAGGGCTCCACTTGGGGCACTTGGGGCTGAAGTACTTGCCCTGCACCCTCGCGTCGAGCAGCTCCACCACCGGGCCGGGGCGCACGCACCTCGGCGCCTTGTACTGGTTGATGGACGCGCCGCGGCTGATGGCGTAGTCCATGAGCTTGTCGAAGGTGCCCTCGGACACGACGCGTATCTCGAGGGGGCCGATGGACTTGTCGCAGGCCCTGCACTGCCGGTACACGCTGTTCAGGGCCTCCTCCACCGACAGGCAGCAGTCCTCGAACACGGACGCCGGCACGGCCGTGCTGCCCGCTCGCAGCTCCCAGAAGAGCACGTAGTGACCCGGGATGGTCGCCGCGTCCGCGTAGCTCGTGTACTCCACCAGCGACGCCCCGAACGGCGCCAGGTGCTGCACCGCGCCGCTCACCGCCGCGTGAAGCTCCGTCTCGTCCGTCTTGTCCGAGTCGATGCTCAGCGCCACGTTCTGCCGCCTCACGAAGCTGAACATGGGCGCGTTGTTCTTGAACCCCGCCACCCTCAGCACATCGCCCACCCGATACCGGCACAGCCCTGTCACCATCACAGAAAAAAAAAAACGTTACTCAAGAACCAGTACGATCTAGCTGGATCATCCAAGCTACTCCCCGATGAGACATACCGGAGTAGGTGGTGACGACGAGCTCGTACTCGTGTCCAAGCTTGACGTCGACGAGGTCGACCAGGTCGCGGTGGCTTGGCTCGGCCTTATTATTAGCGTTGTTGTTGTTGCTGCTACGGAGGGGAAGGAACTCGAAGTAGCACATGGTGGGGATGAGCGTGTAGGCGACGTCGCTCGGCTTGCACATGGGGTTGAGGTTGAGTCCGAAGTAGCACTCGGAGGAGGCGTACATGGTGCACGCGAGCGGCAGGCCGCCGCCGTAGAACTCGAGGGTCGGGATGTACTGCGACATGGCGCCGGTGACGATCACGTCGATGTACTTTGTGCGCGGCCACAGGCGGCGGATGATGCCCTCCCACGACTTCCTCCCGCACTCGGCCTCGATCTCGTCGGCGAGCGCCGGGTCGCCGCCGCGGCGGAGCACCCTCCCGGCGACGGCGTCGCGCACGGCGCGGTCCGTGATCTCCGGGTCGAGGACGCCCGTGCGGATGTCGCGGCACAGGCGCGGCCAGTGCTTCTCGAGGAAGCTGATGGCGCGGAGGAAGCCCGAGGCGAACACGGCGCCGACGCGGAGCACGTCGGCGCGGTGGACGAGGCCGCACAGCAGCTGCGCGTACATGCTCTGGTACGAGTCCACGCACAGGATCGCCTCGTTGGGGCTCGTGTAGTCGGTGTACGGGTCGTGTGGACGCTCCAGGAACTGGCGGCTCCGGTAGTAGCTCGTCAGCACCGGACGCGCCACGAGCCCGCCCGGCGTGCGCGATTCGGCTTTCACGAACAGCAGGTACATCGTCTTGCCCTTGTCGAGCCCGGGCACCGTCTGGCTCATCACCGGCATCTGCAGGCTGTACAGAAGCGACCTCCGGTCCAGCTCGTCGGCGATGGTCGGCATCAGCTTCCTCTCCCCGCCGGACGTGCCAGAGCTGGTGGTGCACATATATTAATTATAAACGGACCATCAATTGCAAGAACTAACTAACGTCAGCAGTGCACGTTCCCGTGTCGTCTGAATTAATTTCGAACGCGCAGCAGCTAGCACCGGCCGTATGATAGATATGAAGATGCGTAGTACCTTGTGAGGAACTCGGAGATGGGCTTGCCGGAGAGGATCGGCGAGGTATCGCCGTTGGCAATGCGGAGTATGTCAGGCTGGAGGCCCTCGTAGGTGACGAGCGGGACGAGACGGCGGAAGGCTTCGACGGCGTCGTCCGAGGTTCCGGAGACGCCATGCCGGCGAAGGTACTCGGCCGGCGCGTTCTGCGCCAGTATCTCCGAGAGCACGCGGCGCTGCACCTGCCCGGCGTTCGCCGTGACATGCTCGATGAACTCGAGCGCCTCGCGGTGAGCCCCGGGGGCGAAGCCGCCGCCGCAGGCTGGCGGCAAGGCTGTCGTCTTGGTGGTCGGCGCTTCCGGCATGGCACTGCACTGCGTGCTAGCTGGTGCAGTTGGTCTTGGTGCTCGCTGGTCGACACGAGGCGTGTGATTTGGTGCTTAACCGCTGGGCAGTGGTGTGGGGTGAGTGTTGGTTGTGTTTGGGTGCGAGAGGAATGTGGTTGTGTTGGGCTTATATAGAGGGGAGGATAGGGGGGAGTGCAGTCAAATTACTGTTACCAGGTCGCCTGCTGGACCTACTCATCAGTTAGTGCTGACTACTGCTGAGTGCTGACTCCTGATACTGTACTTGGGGCAAGCATAATTGCAGTGCTGTTTTGTGGGAATGTCTGTTTGGGCTCACTAGTAGTTTTATATACTTCTTATTGCTGAGTTTCTTTTTTTTTTCAGCTCAGCATTCTGGGCTTTAAATGAAAAATCGCTCTCTTTACAGTACAAGCCATTTTTGACAGTCTCTAGTGGAATCAAACACCCCTCTTAAACTTCCTAACTCGCCTCAGTAGTAATGAGCACCTGTTTTTTTTAACAAAAAAACTTGTACCATAACAGGACAAGATCAAATACTAG
The DNA here is from genome assembly GCA_015342445.1 of Digitaria exilis. Classification (NCBI taxonomy): domain Eukaryota; kingdom Viridiplantae; phylum Streptophyta; class Magnoliopsida; order Poales; family Poaceae; genus Digitaria; species Digitaria exilis. The sequence goes on from JACEFO010000520.1 coordinate 305,969, forward strand.
TTTTAGCAATTCGTTTCTTTTTCAAATCTTTGAACTACATATGCTCCTAGTAGCCAGAGCAGTGTGTAACTTTGGATATTGAGGTCCCTCTCAAAAAGGGGTAAACAGAAAGAAAGAAAATAAAAACGTGAATCAGCAGTATAACACTATCATTCACTGGAGGGAGTATTATTGGAGGCAACACGCTTTAATTTCAACCGTGTGTTATTATTTTCCTTTTTTTTCTTTTTGCCCATGAAATCGCGTTTCCACGATGAAGGTTTTGTGCTTAACCATGTGACGCACACATGGCCGTTTACCGACTTTACCTTTCCAGTCTTCACATACTACTATAAAGAATCTGAAGGTCAATCTGCCATTCTTGCTTCCTCCAGCAGTAACAAAAAGTGCGTGGTTTTCTATAGGATTCAGCAACAGTTCACATAGCATTGGGATCTTCACCTCTCCCCCCAAGAAATACTGTACTTGACCAGCCACCAGCCAGACTGTCAGATGCCACGGGAGCTAGCTAGCTGCAGCACGCAGCAACAGCAAGCGACGAGCTTGGACAAGCAAGCAATGGCGCCTCGAGGCGCTCCCGTGCGCGGCCGCACGCCGGCACCGCGCGGCCGACACGGCGCGCGGGCGACGAGTTGCTTCCATGGCCTGCGTGCTTGCAGAAAGGCCGGCACTTGCATCGTTTCCCGGCGTGCAGCCCCCGGCTCCGATCGACGCCCTGATCGGCTTTTGATTTAGTGCCCACTACTCCTTGGCCATCTGTTCGCCCTCTTCTATCTGGTCAAGTCGTGACATGTGAGAGTAATGGTAATCATTCGGGACGTTAACTTGCACATCATGTTCGTCCAAGATGTGCCCGGACTAGGAGACAGCGGGATCAAACAGCCAATGGAAACTCAAGGCTCGCCGGGTAAGAACCAAGAGCAAAGATATCCTTGTGTGTTGGACTCCTGGTTGTCCCCATCTCCAAGATTAAATTATGCCATCGCTAATGAGGCCGGTAATCATACTACATACCTTAAAAATAATTCGATTTTAATGCAACGAACTCCTTCCATCATTCCACGTCTACATTTCTTCATCAGTTTAGTTTTCCAAATTATGGACAACTCAGGACAGCAGGGGAGGAATGTGAACGGTAGTAGATACTAGTATTTCAAGATTGGACTATGCTACTGGTAATTTGACACTGCTACGTTTGCAATAGGACGTTCTTCAGTTCGTTGCCCGCAAACAGGGCACGATCGATGGTCCTGCGTGTGAGCCCAGTCGTGCGAATAGATCGAGACGGGGCAAACGCACAACGCGACGGGAACATGAGCCTGTCCAAGCTCCCGTGAAGCAGCTAGCTAACTGGAAAGTGGAGAGTGGAGAACTGGACACTACCCGTAACAGAATCGGATTGACGCTAGCTAGCTAGGGCCACGCCAGAAAGGCAGAAAGTCAGAAACACAAGAGAGAACCTGCGAATCGCTGCACGGCACACGGCCGCCTGCCTTTCTCGCGCACCAAAGCAAAGGCGCCGCGCGGACAGCTACCGTACCCGGACGCAGCGGTCGCCGCGGCTGCTGCCACTCCGGCGCAGGCAGGTCATGTGCCGTTGCTGCACGCCCCAAGGGGACAAGCCGTGTGGGATTCGGCTCATCCTACCGGACTCGATCGAGAGCTGGTACACAGGTTGGTAGGCGAGTGTGTCGCCGGGGTCCGGGCTGCACTGTGTCCCGGTGCCGGCCCCGAACGGAGAAAGCAAAGAACGACCCGGACGGGTAGAACGCGCAACAAACCTATCCGAATGGCGTCCATCTTGCCGAGTTCCTTTCCGCATGGGATCGCCGTCTGCCCGCGCTGCGAGCGACGTGAGGAGCAGGTGGTCGACGGGCACCACCGCAAGTACGCAGGCAAAGCTGGGACAGCTCCGAAAGATCTCGTGCTGGCTTGCCATGACGGGAACTAGCTAGCTAGTGGCAAATTAACGCCCATCAAAAAGTTCATGATGACTCGACGACAGCCTGTTGTAGCAAGCAGTTGGCATCGCTGCACTCACGGTTAGGCATGCCGATCTCTCTATCGGTGCCACACTGGAATAGCAGTGCTCCACAATGGGAACGGTACGTGACGAGCAACCAGATCGGTCCGGTGTCTATATCGTTCTCTGATACGGTGATTTCACTGGTAGTTTACAGTTCGCTGCGATGGTACTCTCGCCACTTGGTCAGTCTCATCACTCCGGACTTTTCAAGAGAAATGGAACATGAATGCACAGTAGCTACCAACAAGTCGGCAAGAGTGGTGCCTGCAATCATGAGGGAACAACGGAGCAGCCTTCAGGGCAAAAAAAGAGAGCATCTGATGGAGTTACTGCTGGAGGAGCAGGAATCATGGCGCCGTTCTTCCTGCGCTCTATAATTGTGAGCAGAGCAGTGGGCAAACACGAGATGGATATGGAGTTTGGACCCCATGATTGGAGGCACCAGACAGACTTCAGGGCGGAATCGGAGGCGGCGGCACCGATCATTGATCGATCAGACTCCTTCGCAGCCGGACCTGGGAAACTGCTGTATCTGATGCCGTCGTGGCGAAGGGAGATATACCTGCCGGAAACAGAAACCCGAGTGTAACCTTGGAGAGCTCGGAACGATCTTCTCTCAGCTCGTCTCTCGCAGTGTCGGCAGAAAGCAGTGAGAGTGCGAACTTGGCTTTCCCGAGTGAGAACGAGAGGTGATGTCTCTCTGCCTAATCACACACTGATGCTTCCATCAGGCTGAATCAGTACGAAATCGTGTACCATCTCTACTCACTAGCTGCGTGTTCCTTTTCTGACCGATCACTGCAAAGCTCTATGTCGTCTCAGGAGTCAGGACCCTGGTGATGCGAGTCGGAAGAGCGTGACCGGACACTGGAGCTAGACATTCTTGTGTTACCACACGGGGACGGATCGGAACGGAAAGGCACCGGCTGGTGCGAAGCGCACGGATCGTCAGGACGAAAGGGACCGAAGAATCGCATCCATCGGTGTTGGTAGCAAAACCGGACGCAATCCGTATGCTGTATGTGTACGGTTTCAAACAAAGCAAATGTTGAACTTGAACCTCCGATCCTCCGCCGATAGATCACTGCAGGCTTTAACGTACGTATTCTGCGTATTGATTGGTGAAGGACCATCGATCTCGAAGACTTTGGAACAAAAATGAGGTTGACTTGCTTGGTTCCCCTGGAAGAAGCATGCAATGCAAGTATGCAACTCGGAGATATGGTAAGATAAGATAGTGGTAACTGCAAGAGCTGCTGGTGTGGTTTTATCTGCAGGGTCCAGATTGACGAGCATCTGCGCGTGTGCATCCATGGACCACGAACGATCATGTGCACGAGCGCCCCAGGACCTGGAGCCTGCGGACCCGGAGGTGCTCACTCATTGGAGGATCCATTTCAGACAAGAGGCATCTACTAGTTTAGCGCCCGTGGAAAGCCGCACAAGCAGGAGTTGACCATACATTATCAACACCACTTTTGAAGGTGCTACACTATACAACTGGAGTAGTTTTTTTTTTCTTTTCCCGTCCATAGTTTTGCGTCTCTCCTACATGATCTCGCCCCTTTTTGCGAGGAGTGTGGTGCTAGTACATACGCCGGAAGAGGGCAGCTTTTCAGGTTCCGAAAGATACTTGCTTATGCTCTTTTGCATTAGCGAGAGACTCCTCGTTGTTGACAACTTTTGCGTGCATTTGCATTGCCATGTAGAATAAACAAACGGATTAGAGCCACTAACCAACGTACACTAGCATTTAAAACGAAGCTAAACAAGCTAATCGATTCCTATTCTACTGAACAGGTTGTAATTTTGGCGCAGCTGGTGCCTGTAAAACTTCTTCTCCGTCTTATTAATTAATGCCGGGAATCATTCCGGGACTTTCGGAAAAAAATAAAACAAGCTAATCGATTTATGCACTGTCTATTTCAGCTTGTCGGTTATGAAAAGTAGCCTGAATTTAATGATTCAAAAGCTGAGGCCTGAGGACAAATCTTTTGGATTGCAACACGTGAGGTGTTACCCTCTGAGGTGATAGTTTGGGTATTCCAACTTTTGGTTCGGGTCTTCGGGTATAACCGTAAATGATTTGACGGAATAGACACAACAACACATACATATATAGCGGTACATTAAAAAGCACAGGTTTCAGCAAAGATCCTGCGGAAAGCAAAGTAGTCTTTTGGGACATACATATTGAGTGGATACTATCTTTACCATTGGAGTTCAAGGATGGGAGGTGGTATATGCTGAGCACGTACATACTGCGAGATAGTAGGGAGGTTGGCAGATGTGGTGCTGATCGAGCACAATGACCCTTGGTGACCTGTTTGTTCACAGAGGGCATCATCCTAGTTTTTTCTCTCTCACACACAGCTAACACCAGAAGATCAACTGTAATATTATTCTGGGGCAAATAGCCAAATAGAGCCATGCGTGTCCCTTTGGTGGTTGGGTGCAATCAGAGCCATGCGGCCATGTCGTTTATCCCAAACAATAAAGCTAGTCAGCCTTTCAGTCTAGCGAGCAAAGTTTCCACGATAAGCAGATGCGGCAGCCAACAAACCCATCATTTCTGTCGTAAGCTAGCTGCTAGCACACACATCTGGTCGCTAGCTATGGCCTTGCTGTTGCTGTGCTGCCATATAGTAGGCTTCTACAAATCTAAAATATAAATATGTGTCCATTCTTATTAAACGGCTCTTTCCCGTTTTTGGATCATTGGCACAGAAAGTGCAGACCAGAAAACAGAAATATCCAACGATAGCATAAATCTGAAGACGCTGTTGCTTATTCCTGACAGAAAAGCTGCGAATTGATCGACGAAAATGTTTCTTTCTCATGCTACCTGCAGGAGAACAAGTCACATGTGGCATCGTGGCGGACGGCTAGCTGGCTCTTGGGTACTTTACATCAATCAGAGGTTTGATTAGTATATAACCGAGCCCTGGATTTATTTGAACAGGCAAGTGTCACCTCTTGGCAAGCCCCTGGATCTTCCTGCATGGCCCTGAACCAGGCACGTCGATGGAACACGTCAGCGCCGCTGTTCATGAGCAACTGGCACCGAGTTTATCCCCTCTGTACATGATGGGCACTGTGCTTCGTGCCGGTTGTTGCTGTGTTCGCCTCTCAAAGCCCGGGGCCGCTCTTACTGTTCCCTCATGGTCCGATCGGGATCGCCCACTGTGGCAAGCGAGAAAAACATCTCTGTCTGGAGGATGACTCTTTGCTTTTATCGCGTAGGATCTCTCCAAGATCTTGTGCATTCTTGTCGCGACTCGTGAGACCGCAAGACATATGGCCCTACGCTAGCTGCTGATATGGTGGGGCGGGCCAGCAAGCGGCTAGTGAAGGGATCATCATAATTCATAAAAACCGAAAGGGTTTTAAGCCCAACCGTATGATCACGAGCAGCCTCAACTCCAAATCGTACTCGGCGCCAAGCATCGGCATCGCGATCGGGTGTGCGTGTACACCATATATACGTACCAGTACGTCGCAGCTCGCGACGCGCCCCCAATAATGCAGCCAGGGCAGGGCAGGGCAGGGCAGAGCACGCGCGCGCGACATGCCGGGTTGCCGCCGGGCCCTGACCTGGCCGTCGCCGCGCGAAATTCCCGTGGCCGAGGGCCGTGCGCGCCCCGCCGTCCAGCGCCCGTCACGGGCTCCACGCGGCTCCCCCTGGCCACGTCACGGCAATAACTCCGCGACGCGGCCCCACACCGCACGTCCCATCCCGTCCCCGTGGCCGGCCGGGCGGCCGATCGGTCGCCACCCCCAGCCTATGCCGGCATGCCGCCGCGCGGTCCACGGCCTACATCCCTACAGTGGGCTACAAGAAGAATGTCGGGCCATACGTACGGCCGTCGGGTCCCTCTCGGTGTCACGCGGGGCGGCCCAATGGCGCGGTCGACGACACATCCGGCGTACGTGCATCAACGCCGTGCGTGCACGCGCGCAGGGGGTGCGTTTTGGACATGGCTTGATATCCTCGCTCGCACCGTCGCGCGCGCGTCTCGTGTGTCGCCACTGGCGACCGCGACCGCTGGGCTTGGGTGTCGTGTCCCGTCGCTGCCCTGTCCCGGTCGCCGGACATAATAAGCGGGCGTGGGAGCGCCAGTGGCCTTGACGCTAGGACAATGCCCGCGACGGCGACCACGGCCCGATGCGTCGTCGTCGTGGCGCATGGCCTTGTGCCGGCCTGCCCCGGCCGTCCGCCAGCAGGGTCGCCCTCGCGGGGGCCGCGTCGGGAGGTCAGGTCCATCGCCCGATGGGGCCATCCGTTAAAGGGCAGCGCGTCGGTTCGTGCGTGTACGGTGTGCACAGCAGCCCGTGCACGCTCGCCCCGGCGCCGGCGTGTGCAAGCCCCGGCGTGCAAGCAGGCACCCGGTGTGGCTGTACTGCGTCAACGGATCCGTCCCGCTTGCGTCCGACGCGGACGTCGCATTACGCACACAATTATGCTCGTGTCGTGCGGATTTCGGGCCATCTACCGACATGTTTTGCAGCCATTGCATTCACATGATGTTGCCGGGAGCAGGCTAGCTAGGGGTCCGTCCAAGTAACGAACTTCTCATTATTGTGGACGTCTGGTATACTTGCGAAATGGCCTTTTAATTTGTCGTTCCTCCGTCGCATCACGGCATCCGAAAATGGCAGGGCGCCCTTGCGAACATCGAAAAACAGTCCACTCAGCGTAAGAATTTTTTTTTGAGAAGTAAGAAATTCAACATTCTTGTAGAATGGCTGAATCCGAGGGCTTGGACAGCCACATTAACAGAGCATGTGCTAATTTCAACAAAAGCAAACTGATTTTAACGCAACCTTAAATTAGGCCGACAACACACAGCACATTCACAGAGAGAACACATGCCCATCACATGTACATATGGTAGCCACATCAACCTCTGGGGCTTGGTTTTTAACGTGAAAACTGAGTTAAAAACACAAACACATTCCTTCACTGTACATTTGTGGGAGTACAACAACGTCTTCTTTAAATAGCACATTACAGGTTCACATCTCCATCACGATTTCACAATCCCATGAAATGTAACAAAAATTCTCACTACAAAAAAGAACGCTGAATCTAGAGGAATTTGACCTTGGAACAAAGGATAGACATTAACATATCACATATCAGCACCCACAGTCGTAGACATATATAATTGCACACATATTCCCTATCTATACTAGTACGTCCATAATTGCATAGATTTGACTAATAGATCTTTCGATCTCTACGAGTACCTCTACAAAGGCATAGACTCGACTAATAGATCTTTGATTTTTGAGATCGATAAAATCACCACATGCACCTTGTTGTCCTATCTAGGTTCCGTACATCAAAAAAATACCACAGAATTTTTAGACCAAATTCAAGAAAACATAAAAGCACTTGTACTGGTGTAGGACTCAAATCTTGGTAGATACTTACTAGATTATCACTTAATAAATTTCATTTATATCACTGGGCATTGTAACTTCGCTATATTCGTTCCCACTCAAAAAACACGTTTTTCAATGAAGTCTATTACAGTGAACACCCGCTAAACCTTCCTCGAATTTCCCTACAAGGTGCTGCAATGGTAGTACGAGACAAGACTATCCATAACGAGCTCGGTCAATGCCACTAACGTACGCGCCACTAAAACATAGCAAAGTAGGAACAGCTCGTACTGTGTGATGGTAAGACCAACAGCAACGAGGAACAGGGGCAACATTGAAGCTAGTAGGCCGTATCGTAGAAAGCCTACCAGGTACAGTAGCGATGTGTTTGACCTGTGTGGCTGTGTGAACGTACTAGTCACGGCCACGGCCTTATCCTGTCTCGCTGATGCATGTGCTCCTATGATCTACAGTCTACAGCTCGCGTCAACTTTACAATGCATGGATTATATGTGCCGTTACGCCAATATAGCAGCTAATGTGCTGATAGCACTTGTCGCAAGAACTGTGCTATCTATAGGTATCGAAGATGCCACATGCCTGCACCCTGCAGTTTCAGTCAAAATTGGTAGGGTGCAGGACTGCAGGTACTGCAAACTGTGGCCTTGACGGACCGCACGACGCCGAGCACGGACGGCATCTTGACTTCTGCATCGTTAGTGGGGTTTTGAAGTCATGGGCATCGCATGCATGCACGCACAAAAGTAAAAAAAAAAAAGGATGGACGACGATTAAAATAGTAACCAAAGTTTGTTCACAAGTCACAGCTGATCTGACAACTCTCAGGTTATGCGTGGCATGTTGGGTAGTTTGTCGAAAAATAATAGTCAAAATTTAAAGGAGGAATTGAAAGCAAATCTCTCTCTCTCGGCTGATAACTAATCCGTTGCTTACCTGGGCCGTTCCAAACCATAACCAAGGCCAGGGTTTAGGCCATCTATCTGAACTGATGGAAAACACCATGGGCTCGAACTAGGTTATCACGGGGAGAAGATTTGACAATCCAGCTTGACGGCGATCTGAAACGGGCTCCAACTAGGTGATCATGGATAATCTTCATCGATGCACACGTACAGTAAAATGGAAATGTCCCATTAGCCACAGATGTACACACTACACAGGGTAGTCCTGGATAAAGCCGGACAAACATGGCGCCATCAACGGAAAGGAAGCGCAAGGCTGCATGCGCCAAAAGAGCACATGCACCACCTTTTCTCAGAGGTCACCTCTGCATGGCAAGCTCGCACCATACCGGCATGGCCGCATACCCCGCCCTCGCGGCGACTCACAGTGCGAGCAGAGCAGCATCCAGGTCGAGCCGTCGAAGTGCCGTATGCGCTGTACGTAATTAACAGACCGTCAGGCCGGCCCGTCGCCACACCTTTGCAGTGCAGTCACGTCGTGAAGGAGACGGACATGACAGAAAAGTGCGGCACGAGTTGTGGACGAGTTGAACCGTGTGTGTTCCCGAACACGGGCGGACGGATAAGCTACAAAAGCTGGGGTATCATGCACGCGGCGACCGAGCGCCAGGGTCCAGACTTGAGAGATTTCAGTGTGGGGAATAGGGCATGTACTACGTGCGAACCACAAACCAGGAGGTAGGGGCACGCTGTGCCCGCACTGTGAGTCTTCGTGGTGTCGCGACGCAGAGGACACGGGCTTATGGCCGCCGCGTGTCTGCCGTCACGGCCGGTCAGTCGCGGTTTGTTGGTGGGTTCAGTGGCCCGTATCATTGTGCGTCGCCAATCCACGTTTTTCTGGCCCGGGGGATCTGACGGGAGCAGCGTGCATTGCATGCTGAAAAGTTTTTGCTTCAGCTTTATATATTCTTGCATAGCAGAGGCCTGGGTTAATGAGCGGAGAGAGGCCCGTCGTGGCTCCTGAGTCAGCATGCACAATCTATGAACAGGGATCTCGTCTCGTCAGACCAGTTATTGCGTCATGGGCACCGACACGCTGACACCCAACCCAACAATAGTGGTGTGCTTGGTTGGATTTTAAAATATACTAAGCAAAATCAAAGCATGTCTGTAAACTTCAATATCCATTTGGTTTAAAGCCAAATTTTAATGTCCCGTGGTTCCTTACCAATATTTTGATAGAAACCTTTTGGCGTGCCATAGTTGCAAAGACAAGCTCTGACTTCGGAAATACCGATTGAAGTGGCAGTATTGAAATTGCCTTTGTCCCAACGTATATGCACTCTTGAATTTTCCGCTCAAAATCTCGAAGGAACACGCCACGAATTCAGCACGGGATCTTGCGGAAGTAGTAGTTACTCCCAGACGCACCTGTGGTGGGCTCGGGAATATGGACCGAATGCGCGGGCTAGTAGCCCCCGTGACTTTTGCAATGTGGCCCTCTTAAAAACAATGCAATGTGGCCCTACTCGGCTCTACGGCCGGCCCATGAAGAGCCGCGGCACACACACCCACGGCCTGCCTGGCCCGGCCACACAGGCCGGATTTAGGCGCACGCCCCGCACGCATCTTCTTCCGTTTTTTTTATTTTTTTTATTTTTATATAAGGTATATGTTTTTTTGAAAAAAAACGTATAATAAAAAAAATAAAAAACTCTCTTCTTCCTCATCGCGGTCTTCTCGTCGGTGCATCGCAACTCCGTCGGTCTGACGCAGCAGACGTGCTCTCTCTATTAGGTGGGACGTCCGGCAGTGAAATGGACCTCCGATCCTTCACGTGACCGAATATTTTCTCCGGATTTTGCCAAAAATACCACCTGCAGCTACAGCACGAGGCACCACTAGTCCGGTGACGGATTCGACACCCCCAACTGGCCTTGACTAGGATCGACGGGACCCTTTGACGCCGCAGGTCCGTCCATTGAGATGCCCGGAGAGAATCGCAACCTCGCCGCCGCATCAGCGGAAGAACCAAACCAAACTACGGAGTAAGATCGAACCAGCCAACAGGTCAACGTTCCTTCCAGACGCAGGGGCAGGGCCACCTGTGCCAATAGCCAAAGCTAGTGGTTTCGGAACAAGTATCAGTTGAAAATGTTACGAATGGACAGCCAAATCTTCTTCGCTTCGCTCGAGACGGCCCCTCACCCTTTGACCTGCCTTTACGTTGACAAAAGCGAGACGAGCGAGGCCGGTCAACATCAGTTGCAGTTAGAACGCTTTGCAGGGGGATAAAAATATCCTGCCGCGCGGAGCATTGGTTCACCGGAACCGGACGACCCGGCTGCCTTTCGGGTGGGCGTGGCCGGCGACGGCACCGTCCCAAGGCTCTCACACGGCGACCCCGCCGCATAATCCAAGCGCCTCAACCGGCATAGAAAAACAGCCGCGAGCGAGTGTTTGCGTCAGGTAAGATGACCCCGGCCGTTTGTACTGTTCCTGTCGACGACGACATCGCCTAGTCAACCGCCAGTGGCTCGTCAGGATAGGATGCTCGGCTCGCCATGACGCTGGCAAGCTCCGGAAAAGCGACTCAGCCGTACGTAGGCTCCAACAGCTCAAGGCCGTAGTAGCTAACACCCTAAACAAATGCTCGCTTTCTCCCCCGGCGCGATCGCGATCCGGCCAGAGTCCAGCCATGCCCATACGTGCGCCTATGCGCGCGTGTGGCAGCTGCAACCCTGTCATTTAGCGCCAGGATGATGCCACTGCTCCCGCCGGGAACACGGGCTTGGCAGCGGGCGCTCTGCTCTCTCTACTCCTCGCGCGGCAGCGGCGGCGGCAGGTGGCGCTGCGTTAGTTGCGCGCGCGCGCGCCCTGCTCTGCTAACCACCGCTTGTCCGTTGCGAGCGGCAGCGGCTGCCACTTTTTGTCTTCCCTGACAACGATGTGATCTCGGTCGCGCGCGGCGGGGTTTCGGAGAAAGCCGAGCCCGGACAGGGAGGTTCGGTAGCGTTTCGTCAGGCGGTTTCCGCTTTGCTTTGGCACAGCTCGGCTCGCTTGGCGCTGCATTGGCTCACTGAGATGCCGCCGCTGCTGATCGTATCGTTTATGGTGTGAGACGAGTGTCTGCGGTTGGACGAGGTCGTTAGATCCACTCCGGTTTAGGGAACTGAACTGAACTAATCCATCAAAGCTTATCTGAACTCCGGTTGACCTCCAGCTCGTGTTTAGTAGTATTGTTTTGTGCTGCGGAGTGCTCGGGCGTCAGTCTTCAGGCATGCTTATCTGAACAGGGTCAACCGTACCGGCACGCGTGTCAGACAGAGTCCCGGAGATGCAGTGTTAGCACTGCCACTTTTCGCTGCTCGTTGTGGTACGGTACACGTGCACGGTCAAGCAACGTTTAGCATATTCTCGAGGCAATGATGATGGCAACCTTGAGCGGAGAAAGCCATATGGTGGGTGGAGGAGAACACAACTGATCATGCAACTGAATCAGGCGCAAAAAGCATACTAAGGATTCAGCGGCAGCGGCCGGCGGCATGACTTGCAGTTTGGGAGTATCTTATCGCGGGGAGGATTTCTTGGCTGTAGACCCCCCCCCCCCCCCGGCAGAGGAAAGATGCCTTCCCTTGCAAAGAGACAATGGCCGGCAATGGCAATGGCATCGGGCCATCGGCGACTCGGCGTAGGGGTTAGCACGGAGGGGACGCTGGCCAGGCCTGCTGCCTAGCCGTCGTACGCGCACGCGCTCGCGCTCGCGCATCTGCCTCTGCTTCCACGTTATTAGGGCACCGGCGGTGGACGGACGGACGGCGGTGGCCGTGAATGCGCCATCGCTTTCGTGCGGGGTCACCTATGAGCGGCCGCCAAGGGCTGGCTGGTCTGGGCGCCTAGCCGCCTAGGCCTCGACGGCAACCGGAATCTGGTCGGGCCGCGTCCAGGTATGCGCGGGGGGCACGCGTGCGCCGAGGCCGGCCCTGCGCGCCCCTACAAATGCGCTCGACGTCGGCCTGACGTCGCTGGCCCAATTGACGACATGCCCAGCTAGCTAGCCCGATGACTAATGGCTCATCTCAAGGCCGCGCACGATTTTCTCATCGTACTACGATTGATCCTTGTGACACTGTCACTGAGACCATTCTAGGAGTGTCCAGGGAAGCGAGGAAAAATGGTGGTCACTTTTAGATCATGGGTAATTGACATCCGTGATGATGTATCTTTGGGCTCATTATGTGCAGGTGATGTGATGTAGCAGTTGACGGCATAAAAGATAAAAGCTCAAGCAAAAGGTTTGTGCCAATGGACTAAAAGTGGTGAAGGGTGAATGCAAGTAGGTTTAGACAGAGAGACCCCAAATAGTCTTGATAGAGTCATGGGCGATCCACATAGTAGGGGGGTGTGGAAGAAGATGAATACCCTATCAGCTAGGTTGCCGCAAGGGAGCACGACCGATTTGAAGGTGTCAAGACAAACATCTGTGCCATGATAGATAGAGAAGGCACGCCTCAGGTAGGAACAGGTCTCACCATGAGCACATCCTCCCTGTAAACACCATGATTAAGGAGGAAGGCGAACATAACCTATTCACTCAATCTAGTAGGTCACAGGAGCTCACCGTGTCTCTTGTCTAATCAAAAGGATGGTGAGACACGTAGCACAGCACTCTTTTTTTTACCGTTTCCGTCCCATAAACTAGCGACAAATAGGTATACCACCCCACTAGGAAGACCAAGGCAAGAAGACCAAGAGTATCATGTGACTAGAGCATCAACACCCTAGGCATCCTAGTGACCGGGACGACAACATCCCGGGATGCCTGACAGGCCGCCCACCAAGCTGAGGAGGCGCAGTGTTCTAAGGGTAACTTGGACCGGGGACGCCGGTTGGTATCATATAAGGCAAATAAAAACGTCTATGTAGGGAGAGAACTGCTTAAATATACCAATAGGGTATCATGTAAGGCAAATAAAAAAATAGATAGGCAAGTTCACATCAGAAGGGCTATTTCGAGCTTTGAGATATCACAACAAATACAAGACATAGAGTATTACATCTCAGGGTGGCCTGAATCCAGGGCAGGACTAAGGAGGTCTCTAGCCCCCTACATCCTACAAACCCTTGGATCCCCTCATTTGACGGCATCAGCTCCCATTCAACTTCCCTTACGATCGCCTAAACTAAAGATCTTTCACTTGACCAGTAATGTTCAAAGCAAAAAATCTTTGAGCAGGCCAGCCCAAGCATCTTTCTTCACAGCTTTACCATACATGGCAGTACGCAGCACCCACATTTTATCGACACTTGACGGATTGACCCATCGCGATCTCCAACTCCCACGCATTGGATCAAAATCAAACACGTCGCATCCGACATTTCTGGCTAGCTTTCTCCTGCTTTGCCGAGCAGTAAGAAAAACTTGGAAAAAGATGCAGGAACAACAAAAAAAAGGGTGCAGAAAAACTCCAATGATCCATACCTTGATAAGCGCGCACGTCGAGCGAGGGTCCACGATGGTGAAAAGAAAAGCGAGGCGTCGATGCATAAACTAGATCTTGAGGCGGCAAGGGGTACATCCGGTCTGTCGTTTCCTAGCGTTTGTCTGTTGCTGAAAGTAGCTGAAAGAGGAGGGCAAAAGGCATGGATACAGGGCCCAAATCCCAGTCGTCTTTGCGCACACACATATCAAATCCTGTATCCCTGTAACCTGCTCTGCACACCTCAAGACAAGGCCCTAAAATTGTGGGCTTGTATTATCAGACATGTTAATCATGTTCCCTGAACCCTAAAGCTCGTGAGCTCCCGGCACAAAAGCTGTGGGCTATGGCTGCCTCAAAGCTGAGCTAGTAGCGCTTTGCAAGCAGTGGCAGTACTATTAAAAGCCTGCTTGCATGCACTGGTCTTGCCTTTTCGAATTGAAATATGGGCAGTCTTGGTTTCAATTGTGGGGGGTGAGGAGAAAGTGGAAGCAGAAAGAGAGTTTATATTCTCCTTTAATTTCTCGATTAGTTGCGAAAAAGCAATCCGGGTCAGCTCATTTCCATCATCTTCTTTGGTTAGTTCATACAGAAACAGCGATGCAGCATCACCTGTGCCACTGAATCGATCATAGGATGTAAGCAGCTACAAATCGAATTATAAGTAATCTCAATAAACTAACACTAATCCAGTGCTTGATTTCTTCCGAATGGCTTGAGAGGGTGGAAATCGACATGAAGCAAGATACTTCCACTAGCTATACGGAAACTTATCAGACAAAAAAAAAACTAGCGATCCAGATCTTCATTTGGGAGGCAAGATGCCATGATGGGTACAAGGTCCCCTTCTTTATTTTTCCTACCTGTGGTCCAGTAGAGATGGCCTCTCGCTGAAGCAATACCTGGGAATATTTTAGGGCAATGCAAGGACAAAATGAAGTCGTATTTCAAAAGGAGGCATCTTACTTACACTAATTAAACACTGGTCTAAATGAAACGTTTTTCATCCAGTCCTTAATTATCACAGATATGAATGGATTGGCATGCCATACAAAAAAATGTACCACGCCTACCGAAATTAAAGCACATTTTGTAGTCACATATACATACTGAAAATATCACTTCCGAGCCGATTCAAGTCACTAGCTAGATCTGCCGGTTCAAGTCACCTGTACATCTTAATCTTGAGCAACTGTCTCTACTACACATGGAAAATGTTGGAAGCCTTTCTGCCGAAGTGATTTAGACAGAGACCAAATTGGTAGATCGTCAGCCGCTAACATTTTGACATTGCACGAACCGGCCTCGATTTTCTACATCGTCTTCACGAAGAAGACATGCATGAAGCTCGTGCAGCCCTAAGCAAACTAGCATCCACTATCTATATACTGAAAAAGAAGCTGTTTGCTTGCCCTGTACCAAAGTTTTTCTCCAGAAGGTAATCCAGCTGCACCTGCAAAAGCTGCTTTAGAGCAAAGTTCGGTGTAATTCACGAAGCATGTACAGATGTACTATGACCTAAATACTAGATAGAAAAAAATCCTTTCAGATTGTTTTCTTAGATTTATTACGGCTCTCAAGAATTATAAAATGTTGGCAACTATTGTGAACTAAATATATAGATTTCTTTATACAAATAATGATGTTAATAGATTCATTATCAGACTTGCCTTAACAGTATCATGGCGCTTGATATACATTAAGTAAATTAAGTATCAAGTAAGGTTTACATTGGAGATGACCTTAATGACATGTATTGTAGTTGGGACTGAGAGGTGAAAGAGCTGAGCTGGTTAACTAAACAGATTAGCAATTCTAGCAACGACTTAGGAATAATACCTAAGTCAACTTGGCCAAATTGTTTGTAGCATGTAACTGCCCTACTACTTCCTGAACTTTCTGTCTCATGCATGGTAGGTATATCTGAAGCAAAAATAATTTCCAAGTAAGAGGGGATGTTGGAAGGACATAAAAGGCAAGTGGAAGAATTTAACATGGTTAATTGGAGCGACTAGAGGTGATGAGCAGTGTTTTTAAGGCGGCAGGAGAACTACAACGTTCTATGTGCTTTATGGTCTATGCGACGTCTAGGCGACAAGCCGTAACTAAGCCCTTAAGACACCATGGTAACACCTTGTCGCCTAGGCGATGCCTTTAAAACACTTGTGATGAGTGAGTTAACCATCTCATTCGTTCGTACTTTTCACAAAAGAACAAAGCGGCAGCCACATGATTTCCCTTTGTACCGAAGCAAATACTTATCAATCAACCTCTTGAGCTAGCTGAGGTCAACAGGTCCAAGGAATTATGCAGGACCTGGTAGTGACTACCAGCTGTGTATAAATCATCAGCGAGGTCACACCACCACTGGCCACACTCTGTTATCTCAGGTAGTTTTGGATAGAATTTCTCATGAGTTTGGAAAGCGGCGTGCACCTGCAGCTCTAGCTAGGAAAGTTCGTTTGTTTTGGAAGAGACTGCTGGATTGTAGGAGGCTGTGATCATCTAGTGATCTGATCGACTTCCAACTTCCTAGACAGTTGGTGACATAATTGTATAGATACACACTATGATCTTGAGTTATTAACCATTGCACCATCCGAGGATGCTACCTTAACAACCGTAGAGATTTTTTTGGTGATGTTATAGAACTAAAACGTTAACGGTGGTGCTTCTTTTTTTTTCTTTTTCTTTTTACTTATACGGATGTACCAAAACTAACGTATAGTACCTCCTTTGATGTGACGAGTTGCAAAATTTTGTAGTATATATGGCACCTCCTTTTTAACCAATTAATTTGGTACCTCTCTTAGCACTAAAAAGTAAAAACTCCAAGATACGAATGAAAGCTAGTTGCCTTCTGTATGCATTTCCAAAGAACTAACTAATTTATTGACAAAGCATGTCGAATAATAAAAGATAAGAGAAAAAAAGGGAATGTAACTCATGACTACTAGTAGCTACTCCTTTGGGTCCCATCCCAAAGGTCAGCCTCCTGCTTGCCTATACAAGTCCGATCCCCCATGGATTGATTGATGCTCAACGCACACCACGCTGTACCCTTCATATATACTCAGATTCCCCTACCCCTTTCCCTCCCGTTCCACCCCACTTTCTGCCACACCTCGAGCGAAGCAACAGCACCACACAAGAGCAGCCCAGGGAGACCCACCCAGGCCTCCTCTCTCATCCATGGCCGACGAGTGGTGGAGTAGCACCTCTCACCGGAGCCATGGCACGTCGGCGTGCTCGGCCGCACCGCCGCCGCCGCTCACCGTCGCCGACAGGGTGGCCTGTGGCTGGGCTACTACTACCTCCCCCACCGCAGCCGCTGAGTCGACGAGCTCCATAACCTTCCAAGACCCCTACAGGAGCTCCACGCATCAGCCTCTGTCTGACGCCGCCTCGTCGCTCGGCGATCCACCCGTGGACTGGACGCAAGCCTTCTTGTAAGTAACAGCTTCGCTTTTGTCTGTACATGTTTTGGGCTCTAGCTTCATATATACTGGAGGTTGTGGCTAATTAAAGCATCCGATCTTGCATGAGTTTTTTTTTTCAGGAGCGGCAGGAGTGATACGAGCTTCCAAGCCGTGCTCCAAGACGACATGGTTCGAGCTCAATCAGCGGCGGCGGCTGACCAAGCCCCAGCGTTGAACCATCCATTAATCAACGCTGGTGGTGGCTTCTTTGTCGACCAGGCGCAGCTTGAGCCGTCGCCCTATGGCGCGCCGCCGCCATCGCAACAAGGTCTATTCGACACGGCGGGGATGTACGGAGACAGCCAGTCCTCGATCAGGTACGGCGGCGACACGGCGTCGATGCAGTTCCCTCAGCTGCTGACGAAGCCCTCGTCGGTGGCGGCGCCGATGCAGTATTTGTCCGGCAGTTACCAGCTGCCTTTCGGTGGTCCGCTGCCGTCACAGCTTCTCTTGCAGGCCCTGCAGACCAAGCCCAGTAGCCGCAGCTCTCTCACGGTGAAGGTAACTAAGACATGCACGAAGAGTCAGCAGACTCTTTGAGTTCGTTCATGGCTATCTAGGGTTTCACCAGGCCATATAGCCTCAGCTTCTCTTGCACTCCGATTCCGGGTCTGTTTCAGGACGCCTGCGCACCGGCGGCGAGGAAGAGCGTCACCGAGTCGTCGCCTGCCGCCGCGAAAAGGCCGCGGATCGAGGCGCCATCGCCGCTGCCGACTTTTAAGGTGAGGCGTGCGTGATCCGAGTAGATTTCTGCTGTAATCTTTCAGCGCAGTTCGCAGCGCCTCTTTTTGTTCCTTTTGATGAATGACATTTCCGTATGAGCATCGACGACGGATGATGACCTTGGAGTCTGGATTGCTAAGAGAGAGAAAAAATAACATTTTTTTTAAAATTCTTGCTCGCTTTTGCGCTGCAGGTGAGGAAAGAGAAGCTTGGGGACAGAATCACTGCGCTCCAGCAACTAGTCTCGCCTTTTGGAAAGGTATTAGTTCTTTCTGTTCTGTGCCAATTCACTCTCATTTTCGTAGCTCGTCGCTCCAATTAACAGCTGAGAGAACAAGCGATTGCAAGAACTCATCTTGGATAATGACCTAACGCATCGTCTTGTGGTTATCGTCATACTTTAGACTGATACCGCATCGGTTCTTCACGAGGCCATCGAATACATCAAATTCCTTCATGATCAAGTCTCTGTAAGTCCCGAAATGCCATTCCGTGAGTTGCGTGCTATTACTAAATATCTTTTGTTTATATTCGCAAAAATAGCTAATCCCTGCCGTCAAATCTTGCATATATGCTACCTGCAGTCACTGAGCTCTCCCTACTTGAAAAATGGGATGCCCTTGCAGCAATTCCAGAAGAAGGTTAGTATCAACTTTTGATTTTTGTCTCTAGCTCATTGTTCCTTCGAAAATTACTCATCAATCTTTAGTATTCCTCAACGGTTGTCTAATTTGTGTTGCTCCTCAATGCAACTAGGGCTCCGAGGACGCCAAGGATAACAGTGAGACGAAGCCGGATCTGCGCAGCCGGGGCCTGTGCCTTGTCCCAGTGGCGAGCACGTACACGGTGGCGGCCGAGACGGTGCCGGAGTTCTGGCACCCTACATTTGGAGGCTCATTCCGGTAGAGATACAGCTAGTGTAGCTCGCATGCATTGGTACAGGGTACACGTGCTAACAGCAACGTGTACTGCTTGTCCGTGAATTACAAACAAACTCACAGAGTGTTGAAGCTAAAGCAAAGCAAAGTCATGCGTTTTTATCAAACTAGCTAGTTTTGTACAGATGGCGGTGATCAACCAATTCTAGTAGCAACCTAGCAGCTAGCTATCCTGAGACGAAAAGCAAGGAGTTTTTTTTTTATGATATCACGCAAGCAATCGAAGGATCGGATGTGCTTTGGAAGGGGGAAAAAGGGATATGATAACTGGTACAGCTGGTGGTCTTGTACGAAAGGCTAACGTAAGTATATAAAATCAGGTGCAAAAGAGAATGATGAATGAGGCCGTGTGTATGGGGCATCTATCTATACTCATGTATGTGCAAGTTTGCAAGCGAATAATGCATGGTAGCTATATATAATTAGCATTGCATTATGAACAGGCTGGCGTTGGAAGGGAAAGTTGAGGCAGGTGCTAGCATTTGAAAGAAAAGTAGGAGGCCGGGATTAGTAGTGCAGATGGCTGACAACAGTCATGGCAGCATGAACAATGATGTTAAGCTCATCATATGCTCCTATAAATGAAAGTACGAGCCCCCCAAAAGGATAGGGAGCAAGTCAATAAGTTTACTTGATTTGTCACCCTCGCAGTTTTCAATTGGTTTTATCGAGTTAAGTATAACTGAAAGTACGAGTCCCCAAAGGATAAAAGAGTATGTAGTACGTATGTTTCGTCAACATATATATTAGACAAGACCACAAGAATCTCAGTTGCAAATACTATGAATATAAGTTGTAACAATTGCATTCGTGTATTAAATATATATCTATAGTACGGTAGCTGTTTGTTCACTACTAACCGAAATCTAAATGAGAAAGTTGTTCATAACTCATACCCATATTTGAGTTGCAGTACTTTTTATATGGTATTCCCTCTGTTCCAAAATGTAGGCCGTTTGAATTTTTTTACGTAGATTTGATCACTCGTCTTGTTCCAAATTTTGTTACAAACATAGTCAAATTTAGGTCATTCTTGAAGTTCTTTTATTATTAAAGCAAATCATAACAAAAAAATATAACATTCTATAAAAAAATTGAATAAGATGAGCGGTCAAACTTTTGGTAAAAAAATCAAACCATCTACATTTTAGAAAGGTGGGGATACTCAATAATTACGACAATTTTAAACAAAAGGGACGTCAGACCCAAACTGCTATGGCAAGCAAGGCCAACCCAGATCATGCATAATTCAATTCTGGCTCAGCTCTTCATGCATTTGAATATATAAGATTGATTACTTATAATGATGAGGTGCCTTAAATACAGTGAGGTTTTAAGAACCAATGTTATTACAATCATCAAAAGGTACCATGAGGTACCAAAATTTGCTCGTTCTGCTGCACTTCTTCCGGCAGCCTACACCTGAAGGCTGAAGCTGTAGGAGGCTAGCTAGGAGCCAAAGACATTTTATGGCAATAATCTCTAGCACCTTGTCAGTTATTGTTTCTGCATTAACGATATCTATATTGGATTTCCCTATATTCTTTTGTATTATATAGCCCCCCCCCCCCTCCAAAAAACGAACACAGTAAAACCATATGCTCACATACAGTATGCACACTCACCCCTATCCATATGATCATTGTCATAAGTCAAATATTGTAACTAATGAAGTTACCATAGGCGACAATGTGTTGATGGGCACATTGCCGATCATCTGTAGGTATAATTGGATTTTTGTGAGGTTTTACTGTATTATTTAACTTAATGATGTTTTAGTTGTGCCAACTGCCTAGGCGACTTTGGTTGTTTCTAACTTCTATAGAGCTGTGTTTCTAGCAGGACCTACTGGCATAGTAATAAGTGCAATCCTTCTTCCGTACATAGTTAGCACCGTACTACTAGAGCTTATGCCCAGCTGTGGCCTGTGGGTAACCGACGCTTTTACCCGGAGTTCGTCTTTCTATGAAAAACCCTGTATGCCAGCGCCCAGAGCACATGCCATGAAGTGGGGGCTCCATCGTTCAGGCAATGGCCGGATGACCGGATCCAAGCTCTGGTTGCCTGCCCCAGCCGACGGCCTGTGCAAAGCGGCTGGCCTTTCGCTGCAAAAGTGCGCCCCATGGTGCGCGCGCGTGCACGCGTCAGGCCGGGAATGGCGTGACCACCGGCAGCCCTTCCCTCCCGCCGGCCGGTTGCCCATCCATCCACCACACATGCAGCAATCCTTGGGAACCGAGCTGTGTGCCCATGGAGTTGCTTGCTTCGGTGCTCTTCAGTGCTGTGCCCTCCGTTCGCCGAGCACGAGTGGTCTACTTGGCAGGCAGAATCTAGTTAGAATAAGCCGCCGCCGCCTTGATCACATACTTAATTAGTGGGTAAACGCATGATTAGCGAGTGCGTCATATGGAAGAGGACCAAGGAAGCACTCGAGTATGTCTAGTCATCTACTAGTAGAGCATAAGAGCAGGGTGGAAGAATGGAAAGGCCTTTCGGCGATCTCACCATAACGTCAGTGTGAGGTCACCGTCACCTGCTTGGTCACACTCTCGTTGGCGCTTGGCACTTTGTGGCAGTGGCACAAGAAGCCTGGGACAGGCCGGAGACCAATTTCGGCCTGCCTGAACTAGTAGTAGCTTTGTGACAGGCCGGATCCACTACTTACGGGGCCTTACCCTACAACCAGTCTGGGCTTCGGCAGCGGTTTTCGGCCTGAAAAGAATAGCACAGACTCTCGGCCTGTCCTGGAAAGATACGCAACTGCAGGTCTGCCGCAAAATCGTGCCTTTCACTGGAATTTCTATGCTTCTCAGCCATTCGATCGAAGAGCTGTGACCCCTTACAGGATGCTCACCCCGCAATCCGGCTGCAGTTGCATCAGCCGTCAAATTGGCAAAACACTACTGGAAGTCATTTACTTGACATAACGGTTCATCAACCAACTGGAAGTCATTTACTTGAGCAATCATCGATATTTATGTGACGAGAAACACAATAGACCAGCTCCAGATTACAATCCAAGTCACCAGAGCATGAAAACATATCATACGGCAGAAGATGCCCACAGGGCCAAGCTATGCGACGAGAGAACAGACCAAGCTATTGACGGTATGGTGGAGTTGTAAATGTACTAAATTTACGGTATGGGCCAAAGGGCAGAGAGATCAAGCAGACCCCTTAAGCTTCTTCGCGATGCCTGCGAAATACTTTCCCTGGTGGAAGGCATGCTCCAGCTCCACCTCACTTGGCCACCTCGAGCCGTCGGCGGCGAACGTGCCAGCGCCGTAGGGGCTGCCACCCTGAACCTGGTCCATACCAAACAGCTTGGCGCCGAAGGTGTAGCCCACCGGCACAAACACCATGCCGTGGTGAGTCAACTGGGTAACTGCTGTCAATCTGGAAAGAAAAACAAGTAGAAAATGTTGGTTCCATACTTCCAGGATCTCTGGATGTCATGCCTGGTTCGCATCTTAAAGGTGTTGAATGGGTGCTTACGCTGTAG
The DNA here is from genome assembly GCA_015342445.1 of Digitaria exilis. Taxonomy (NCBI): domain Eukaryota; kingdom Viridiplantae; phylum Streptophyta; class Magnoliopsida; order Poales; family Poaceae; genus Digitaria; species Digitaria exilis. The sequence goes on from JACEFO010000520.1 coordinate 328,428, forward strand.
TCTCTTGGCCACCTCCCTGGGTTCCGGTGCTGAAGAATATACCCGCAGGCTTGCCAGCAAGGCTCTGCTCTCTCCATAGGCCACCGGTGGCGTCGAAGAACGCCTTCATTTGTGCAGCCATCATGCCAAACCTTGTTGGGAACCCAAAGAGGATCCCATCAGCCTCAGCAAGCTCTTGCGGTGTGATAACTGGCACATCAGGCTTAGGGGGTGCGCCCATCTTTCCAAGCACTTCCTCAGGGAGAGTTTCAGGGACCTTTCAGACAACAAGTTCAGACAATAACGAGATAGAAGTATCAGCAATTCTAGTCCAGATTTGCATTCATGAAGTATTAGCATTCCAAACACCTTATGTACCAGTTTTGGGGCGCTTAAGCCTGACAAGTTTGCAAATATCTATTGACTATCAGGGATTACCTGCCATATTTTAGCCTCAACACCTTCAACAGATGAAGCACCTTTCTTGACCTCTTCAGCTAGTTTACCAACATGTCCATACGTGGAATAGTACCTGTTGGATAATAATTGATACATTGTTCAACAAGTTTGGCTCGAAGTACTCGAAGTTTGGCTCGAAGTTTGGTTCGAGCCCCAGCCTCTGCACTTTGTGCAAGTAAGGCTGTGCGCATACATCCCTTCCCCAGACCCCGCGCAGTGCGGGAGCCTACGGCACTGGGTACGCCCTTTTTCCTCTCCATTTCACCACCAGAGCCCATATGTAACTAATTTATGTTCCAGACTACTTTACAGATAGAATGCTTTGAGATGAAGAATAAATCCATCAAGAAATTCATAATGCAGTGTCTATGCTCCGGTCTCTTTATATTTTGACACATCACTCAGCTACTTGGTAAAGCACTTTGTTTTGTTGCCTTTGTTTGTACATGATGAAAGAACCAATCATACAGCAAAAGGCACAAGATATGTGCAGCCAAACCAGAGTTCAAAAATACAATATTGTTATGATGACCAGTGACATGAAAGGAAAGAAAACTATCAGCTTATCTTCTTAGCTACGCATATCACTTTCAGCTTTCTTTTGTTCTAGAAAAGATGGCCTGCATACAACGGCCCACAAAAAGTATATCACAAGCAAGAACCTTGGGGAATCCTTACTTCCAGAAGAAATTATGATTATGTTGCTAAGCTTATGTATAGCTGCACCAGCGCGTGCAATTAATTTACATCCAAGTGTTTCAGGTATTCAGAATTTTTTCGAGAACACGCAGGAGAGCTGCGTATCTTTGTATTAAGAAGATATCAAGTATTCAGAATTAATGAGCTGTCATTTTGGTTGCTAGAAAGCCCTATATAGAAGACCACTGGATCATAAATGTTACTCAAAACTTTGATTACAACAGATATTTTTTTAACTGTCAATTGACTTCTTAACTATTCAATTAACAACTCAACTGGAAAAAGAGACACATGATATAGGCAAAAAAGAATATGTCCTGTTAGTGCGAATAAGTTTGCAAAGAAAGTGTGGTTCATTATTCAAACATTGGAGGGCTTTAAGTCAAATTTAGTTTATGCACTCAAATGTGACATGTTTAAGCCATTCATGTTAAAGTTTACTGTGCAGATAAAGTAATAATTGATCAACAACTCTCTTGAAAGGAAATAAAACAAAAGCATATATGACTGATTTTCATGTTATATTTTTCTAATAAAGATTCACCTAGATGGTTACAGACAGACGGGAAAAAGGAGATCCAAACCCTTGGTGAAGCACTGGGAGTATGGGAAGCAGGTGGAGGGGCTAGCACATATGAATGTGCCATTTAACGGTAACAGCGACTTTGTGGTAGGGAACCCACATCGCAAAAAGGGAGGCATCCACCCTCTCAAAAGAAAAGGGAGCATCCACATAAATCACATTTTGACAAATAGAAAGGTAGAGCCATTTCGTTTGTTTTGGCACAAGATGGTTGCAAATGAACACAATGGAGGCGGCACCTAAGTTTAGTAACAACATTTTTGTGCATATACATCAGGGCATAGATATTCACAGCTTATATTTTCGCTGTAACTGTACAGGATTTCATCCACAATGTTTACTGTTTCATAAAAAAAACAAATAGGAAAAATGGATTACTTAGTGAATGCATGAAATTTTGAGTAGTACCCAATTAGTGGCATAGACATAACTAGCAACACATCAATATTGTTTTAAAAAAATATTGTGGCCAACTTTGCATCTTTAATAGTTGATGGTGAAGAGCAAAATTGATCTGGAAGGTGATAGAGATATGATGCAAGAATTTTATTTTCAGCAATCCTGTTAAAGTGAATTTTCCAGATGCATTGAAGCTAAGGTTCAGGTCTTGGGGGGTGCTAACCTAATAATGGCACTAATTTCTTTTCAGGCCAATCAGCAAGGCTGATAAAATTGGACCTCTCACGCACAGGTGTGTGTGCATTGAAAAGCAAGAAAGGAGGATGGGCACAATTAGCGCCGGAGCCCACCACTATTTGGCTCCATTAAGGAGGCATCAATTCCGTCAAGGACCGAAACCTACCGTCATGATTGAGACCCTGAGTCCTGTAGCCGATAATAAACACCAGAGCATGACTGGTCTAGTTTCTTCCTCCAACTTCCTCACTAAGGCTAGTAGAATCATCAGTGCGTTCAGACTGGAATGAGCTCAACCTCGTCAATCGATTTCATCACAAACAAAGGGGGTCCAAATTGGAGACAGGCTACATCTGAATTCACAAAATTGACGGTTTCTGTCAAGAATTCACCCCGTAAGACTAGACCCAGAAACAATCGTTCGATTGGAATAACCCCAACAAACAAGAACAAGACCATGGGCGGGTACTGGATAAGTGTTAATCGATAGGTACAAGAAGCAGGACCAAGAACCGAACTCAAATCGGGATACTTTCAGGTGGGCGGACAACGGGAACCACGGGAATAACCGAGTAATTCCAAGAAATTAAAGGGGAGGCATTGATGCTTACACGACGTAGACCTTGACCGCCATTGGAGAGGGCTCGGAGCTCCTGGGGACCGGATTGAGATCTGGGTAACTCCCGCGGCACGAGGTGGAAGAGCGGGGGCTGCGTGGAGTGAATCGGCGTTCCTGGTGTCAGTTTCGGGGCAATGGAGAGAGTATTTATAGGCAGTGATGGCTGATGGCGTGGTGTTGCTCAGGTTTGACCTCCAAATGGCAGTCAATACTCCTTTTTCCTTTCTTTTGTTTTCTGATTTTTTTGAGGGATTTTTTCCCCCAAATTTCCTTGTCCCGTTTCTTGGCCGTTTTCCCCCTCTACCCGTCGAAGCGAGATTTCTCCAGCTGGTTTTCGTGTCCAATGTGCTGGATTTTGTCCTGCTTTTTCTCACATGGATCGCATATAGAATTCTGGATCGGCAATGGGAGGGTGTATATCTCAAGTCTCACCAAAGACCAAATTTCATTTCATTGGGGATATGAGACTACTACCACTATATGCCTGTCCATTCGCATTTCTATCCGGTTTTGTAGTAGCAGGTCGAGTGGTTTCAAACGTGGTTTTCTATTTTATACAAAAATAAATTAATTTTGTTTAAGCTAAAAAATCATAACTCTTTCATTTTAAATTAAAAAAATATGAAACCAACGCCAAAAGGTTTCTAAAAAATACAACCTACCTATTTACATTATGTAAAGTTATTTAGATATTATTTATTTATGTTGCTAGTCTTTTACTATTTTTTAAAAAATACTAGAAATAGAAATAAATAAAATGCAAATAACTTCAAATGGTGTATCAGCATATAGTTTATATTTTTTTAAAAAATAGTTAGCACAAGATTCATATCTTTTTAACTTAAAATAAATTAGCTATGAATTTTTTGGATTGAATTATATTTCAATACCTTTTTTTTTAAACAGAAAACCACCTTTGAAACCACTCAAAGGGCTAAATTTGCACGGTTTAATAGTTGGATGGCTTTTTCAGTTTGGTTGTAATTGCGGGTTGAAATTATAATTTTGCTATAGTTGGAGGGTGAAAGCAAGGCTTTTCCCTAAAATTAAACAAGTTTTCTTTTTGTTTTTGTTTTATCAGCATGGATTCAAAATCCATAAGCCATAAAGGGGAGAGAACATGACAAATATGGCATGGATTGACGAGTGATGGCCTGTTCGGTTGGCTGGTAAACAGCCAGCCAACAGTGTTTGTCTCACATAAAATAAGCCATAGCCATCGGCCAGCAGTCAGCCAACAGTATTTTTCTCTCACAAAAATCAGCTCCTTTATTCACCTACCGGCTGCTTCTGCCTACCGCCCAACCCTAAGCATAAAAAAAGACAATGAGTTCGAGTCAAAAAGATTTGGGACAGTGGATCTCATTAGCTGGTTGCCATTTTGCTGGGCCTGTCCTGTCCTGCACATGACACCGTGGCAATTGCCCAAGTTCTCGTTTCAAGCGCGTGCGTATGGCATAGCGATGCATGACGACTCTGGCGTTCGTGGTACGCAGCAGATGGCATCTCGCCTCGTTTATACGTATATCACGAGAGCGTAGCCAGCAGCCCAGCAGTCAGTCCATGGCCGAGATCGTCTTCCATGTCACTGTCTCGTACTACTTAATTTTTCGTGAATACAGTATGTGTGGTCTAAAGAATCACATGGATTGCTTGTTGGACCGGGAAGGGTATTTGACGGGGAACAATTAGTCACACTTTTAAATTTTTTGGGATGAAATATAATTCAAGTTTTTTTTCTGATGGATTATCTATGGCTGCAGCCCTGCGTATGCTGGCGTCTAGCTGATGAAAGCAAGTTGTGGTAGTTTGTTTATGCTTACGTCAATTTTCATTCAACTGTTGAACATTAAATTTCCCCTTGTGAGGAAAATGATTCGTTCCAGCATCCTGTCAGATTCCAACTACAGAGTTCTTGCCTCTTTATCTGAAAAAAAAAAACAGATGAAGTCTACTGATGAATGAGCAAAATTAATAACATCACGCACGGCAACCGGCATATATGACGACGGGCAAATGATGCATTGAACCTGGACGTTGCAACTACTGCCAACAGAAAACATTATATTCTCGGCTAGCTGAACGTGGATTGCTCTCGCGGTCTCGCCTATCGGCGTCAACCGCCACCCATTTGTCAGGACTCACGAGGCTCCGTCTATCCATCACAAGCTGAAGGGGTGAACGAAGCTAGCTAGCAGTACGATAAAAACCGTAAAAGGATTGCATCTGAGTGTGCTGAATCCGGAACATGCCCGGTGACGTTGGTGTTCTGATCGTGCAGGCTTTCGACGCCGGATTCAGCCGGAGTTGGTGAGAACGCGATGGATCCTGGAAAAACCCCGACACTTCCTTGCGAATGACGCTGACGTCCGGCCTGCTCGTTCTCGAAGCTCGCCCGAGGCTTCCGTTCCAGCTCGGAGAGGAATCGGGAGACGGCAGAAGGCGCAGGGAGAGTTGAGGATCCCATCCTCCACCACTACGGCACTACCTGATCCGCATTGATGACGCCATGCCGTAACGCAAAGAGAGGGAAGAAGACGCCATGACACCGTCTGCTCTGGACTTGGCTTTGATGAAAAGGATATTCAAGGGTCAACGCATGAGGCGCAGGCGACGACATTGTCTATCTAGCTGCCGGCACACGACCTGCCCACGAATAGGCTGGTGATCGAATATCCAGACTTGCAGATGAGGTCAGCACAGCGGCAGCCTGACGACGACCGAGAGGCCGGCCGGCATCTATCGTCGCCATCCATCATTGGGGGTGAAGGGAGCGATGCGGTGATGCCCGGCCGAAAGAGAGAGCGAGAGATCCCGATGGCTTTGGGGCCCAAGCCTGGCCGTCGTAAAACAGCACTAACCAACCAGCCATTATCATACAGAGAAGTGATCGGCCTACTAATCCGTGTCGTGATCAGGCCAAGATCCACCGAGCCGCGACTGCACATAGCCGCGTACAGTACTAGCTAAGTACCCCTACCCTGCAATGCAAGGCACGCGTTGTCCGGCTGCTCTCTCCTTTACTACCCGTGTCCGTCCTATCTATGGCCCTGCCTGCCTGGACCACGCACGCCATAACCACACGACGAACCTGGCCGTGGCCGGCCAGCCGGCGTCACCTTGTGCTGCACTAAAGTCTAAATCGTAAATGCCTGATCGGAGGACATCGATTGATCGATCGCACCACTTGAGGAAACATGTGCCGAGTGCTCGCCTCGGCTGCGGCTTTGCAATGGCAGAGCCCCGGTGACGTCCTGTGACAGGGAGATTACGTGCGCAGCCCGGGCGGGATTGGTCGTCGCCAAGCCTAGCAGCCAACCCGCGCGCGGACAATCGAATCGATGACCTAGGCGGCTCCAGCCCTCAGCCCTGGACTGCGTGACGGCGAACAAAGCGAGACCGTGGAGCCATCAGAGAGTCGACCACCCGACCTGAGAAGACCTGAGAAAAAAGGGCGGGGGATCGGACGCCACGACATGGCTTCAACCGCACGCCTGTCTCGCCGTGAATCATTGGCATTTGGGAGGCACACGCACGAGGTGTTCCGTTGCCTGCACTGCACTCGACCATAGTTCGGCTTCGTGTAGAGCTGCAGTAATCGAGATCTCAGACACCCGACCGAACTGTCCGAAAAAATCCTCAAAACTGATCAACATTTTTGGACGGGCATGGCTAAAATTTACGCTCTGTCATGTAAACAGAACGAGGCACGGGATAAATTTCTTAGCCCGTTATACGAAAGAACCTGACCCTACGAATACATTGGACGGGCATGGAACAAGATTTTCCCCGCCATATAAACCAGGTTGAGCACGGGGGCCATTTTTTTACTGAAAAAATATCATCCCAACCTAAAAAATATAAATAAAAAGGCAGGTTCGTATGAAAATATCAAACTTTATAGTCGAGTCAGGCCAAAGAAAAAATGGCTAGTTCCCCCCCCCCCCCACCCCGATCAAAACCGGATCACGTCTAGTTGGCACTAGTAAACCTCATGCCCCAAATATCCATCTCTAAATTTGTAATTTTGATTTAATTATTTTTTGAAAAATCGTATTTTATATGTTCTAACACCTTTCCTTTTACAAAGACTACTTTATGTTTCTTTAAAAAATCTCGTAACAAAATGAATCGAGGCAGAAGAGGAGATTACAACCTGTTTAGTCGGGCAAATTTTGCAAAAAGATCCCTGTTTAGTTGAGTAAAATTTGTAAAACGTTCACAAACTTTTTTGTAAAATTTGGCCAGCTAAACAGGGCCTTAACTTCAGGAAAAAAAAGGCAAAAGGATTGGACGTGGGCTTAGAGGCCCAAAGTGAACGAGGGAGCGTAACTACTGGGCTTACAGATCGTCCAGCAAATATTTTGGCCCATTCTCAGCACTACTAGCACCACACCAAAATCATCAGTGAAAGTGTGGGCTGCCGCTTGCTCTTTATTGCGGTAGCCCATAATCCCTATTGCGCAGTGATTTCGTAGAAGGCCCAAGTAACGTCAAGTTGCAGCTATTGCACCATGACGAGTTGACGACACTGGAAGCGATGACGTGCCGGGAAGCAATTGCTCTGGCTGGGATTGTGCCAACCGAACCGAAGAATTAAGGTGGCATCAGATTGTCTAAGAGTTATCAGAATATTAAGGAGATGTCTCTATATAACGATTCTCTAGGATATTAATCAGAGGTCAAAACTATCTTCTTCTGAAAAAAGATTGCAGCTATTGTTTCTGCAAAGGTTCTCATGCACTGCAGCTGAATCCGACGAAACATGCACAGTGGTGTAACAAGGTAACTATCTAATCTCCCAGTGCTCTTGTTGGAATCTGTCTCAGCAGGCGATGTCAAGGCCTTGTATGCGCAAACAAGCCACAAGGGGAACAAATGCGAAACGTACTAAACAATCAACTGAACTCAGTCCAGGATGTTCAGGTCCGCAGAGCCGCTCACTCATCTACAGTCCTTAGAATTCTTAATTTTCGCGGCAGGAAAGAGTTACAATTGCTGTAGAAATTTTAAGATTTTGTTTGAAAGACAGTTAGGACATTTTTAAATTGAATTAGCCTCCTACTAAGCATTTGGATCCTATCCCGGTATCCCCTGTCAAGCTCACAAGCAGTATACATACTGTTGTAATCATAAGGCGAACAGAACACCTGAGCCTGTGAGCCACAAAAAGCGCTCCCCGGGTTCCTTGTCCAAGTGTCCAGATAAGCAGCCACACCTCCCTCACTCCGCACTCCACGACATTCACCACCACCCTGTCTGTCCCTGCAGCCCCCATCCAGAGATTCCACCGTGCATGACAGCCGACGCCACCACTCCCGGCAGTGGCGCGGTGGGGGCTCGTCGTCTCCCGCGCCGAGCAATGGCGTCCCCGCACCTCCTCTGCGCCCTGCTCTGCCTCCTCCGTCACCTCGCGCCGAGCCACGCCGCGGCCACCAGGGACACCATCACGCCGGGCACCCCTCTGGGAGCCAACGAGACGATGGTCTCCGGCGGCGACGGCAACTTCGCCATGGGCTTCTTCACCCCGCCGGGCGCCAACGCCACCTACCTCGGCGTGTGGTACAACAAGGTCTCCCTCCGCACCGTCGTGTGGGTTGCCAACCGCGAGTCCCCGATCGCCGGCGCCGTTGAGGACAACCCCGGCGCGACGCTCTCCGTCTCCGCCGTCTCCGGCGAGCTTGCCATCGCCGCCGGGAACGGGACCGTCGTGTGGTCCGTCACGCCGGCGGCGAAGCTGGCGAGCCCGGCGGCGCGGATCCTCGACAACGGCAACCTCGTGCTCTCCGACGGCGTCGGTGGGGCCGTCGCGTGGGAAGGGTTCGACTACCCGACGGACACGCTGCTCCCGGAGATGAAGCTCGGGATCGACTACGTCAAACGCAAGAACCGGACGCTCACGTCGTGGAAGAGCCCCTCTGACCCCTCCCCTGGCCCCGTCGCCATGGTCATGGACACCAACGGTGACCCCCAGGTGTTCATCTGGAACGGCGGCGAGAAAGTCTGGCGCTCCGGCCCCTGGGATGGCGTCCAGTTCACCGGCGTCCCCGACACCGTCACCTACTCCGGCTTCACCTTCAGCTTCATCAATAACGCGCAGGAAGTCACCTACAGCTTCCAGGTGCGTATATACATACGTAGACATATACAGTATATCGTAGTATAGTAACTTGATGAGCTTGTTTTGTTCATTGATGATTGATTGGTTGGGTTGGGTGCACACACGCATGCAGACGCACAACGCGTCGATCATATCGCATCTGGGAGTGGTGAGCACGGGGAACTACGGGCTGCTGCAGCGGTCGACATGGGTGGAATCGGCGAGGGCGTGGAACCTCTACTGGTACGCCCCAAAGGACCAGTGCGACGCGGTGTCGCCGTGCGGGCCCAACGGCGTGTGCGACACCAACAACCTCCCCGTCTGCTCCTGCCTCCGTGGCTTCACCCCGAAGACCCCGGCCGCGTGGGCGCTGCGCGACGGCCGGGACGGGTGCGTGCGCTCGACGCCGCTGGACTGCCGCAACGGCACGGACGGGTTCGTGACGGTGCGCCACGCCAAGGTGCCCGACACGGAGCGCAGCGTGGTGGACTGGAGCCTCACGCTGGACCAGTGCCGCCAGGCGTGCCTCCGCAACTGCTCCTGCACGGCGTACGCCAGCGCCAACGTCAGCGCCGGCAACGGAGGAGGGCGAGGCTCCGGCGCCGGATCCGGCTGCGTCATGTGGACCACGGGGCTCACTGACCTCCGCGTGTACCCGGACTTCGGCCAGGACCTCTATGTTCGTCTTGCCGCCGCCGATCTCGGTACGTACCTGCTCTCTCTCCGTTTCAAATCATAAGTCATTCGATTTATTTTAAAAGAGAAACCATTTCATATTTGTCCAAAATTCTCTACTAATAGCTCTTCATTTGCATCTTTTTTTACTGTTTATGCTATGCGTATGCTTTTCCTGCTTTCTTTCTACGTACTACGTACCATAGTAGCTAGTACCGTACCATGCTGCTCTGCATGCGATCTACGAGTACATTTGCATAATATCTTGGCCGGTCATCGTCGTTGAGTCCGTCCAAATCATGGTTGCCCCCTTCTCTTTTGTCGCGCGGATCGCCGTCGGCAACCACCCACCGGCGGCAAAGACGGTCGACGGCGAGAGGCACCGAGCAAGGCGTCCTGATCCAGCTGATCGGGGGGCTAGAGCGAGGAGGCCATGTGTTATCCGTTTTATTTGAGGGAGCAGAAGCGACGAGATGCCAAACCGGTCGCCATGATGGATCAATCATCTTTAATTATTTACGCTTTAACACGTCGTCGTCCTTGTTACAGTAGCCTCCCCTTGATCTCTACATAAGCGTGAGACCGCGAGATCTCGCAATAATCGAGAGGGAGAAAGGGGAGCAAAAAAGAGCTTTTTCTGAGTGAGACGTCTCGGTCCCCTTAGCTTGCGAGCCTTTCCTAAAGCAGGGCACTACCAAAAGAAGCAATGCAAGAAGCTAGCTTTGGTTGCAGCAACAGCACGATGATACTAATTGATAACTGTAAGACTGTAAGATAGGAACTGCTGCCGGCTGCTGCAGCCGCGAGAACTCGACGGCGACTCCACCGTGCCATGTCGCGCAACACCTGAGGCACACGTCGACCACTCGTTGCACGGGCTTCCAGTACCTGCTATCCGTGCAGCGATCGTTGAGTTGGTTCTCTCGCATGCATGCAATGGTCGGGAGGAAATAGCGGTCGTCAGGAAGGCCCGTCGGTGTCTTGCGCCGGCCAATCCAAACTTGCGTGGCTGGGAATAGGAATCCCGTTCAGTGAGGTTAATGCCAACCAACTTGTGCTACGCTGGGACCGTCGTCGTCCACGTCGGTTGCCCGTGACAAAACAACAGTAAAAACACATGTTGTTTTGTGAGGTTGTTGAGCTTCTGACGTGTACCGCCCATGATCGATGCCCGGAATCTGCCCCTTTTTTATCCACACCGATCGCGAAAGCCGAAAAGCGACGTGCAGAGGTGTTCCATAGCTGCAGTAGCATGGGTTACGATGGGCCTTTCGGCTTCTGCAGAACACAGAGCAGCAACGTGTGGGCTCAGGGAATTGGAATTGGTCGGTGAAGTTTGGTTTCGTAGAGGGTGCAGGAAGACAGCTCCCCAGGCTATGAGCGAGAGACGGGGCAGGCGTCGGTGTGGGTAAACGTAGCTTCCGGAATTCTTTAGAACCCATGCACGCATGCAACATGATAGGAAGCACCCGTGAGATCGTCCGGCTACAAGATGACCATGTCTCGGTATAGAGGACACGCATTCCACGTTTCCATCGATGGCCTATCGAGTTACCGAGGGCCTTCGGGCGAAGGATTTCCAGGCTATCTCGCTCCAACCACCACCACTGTTTCCTCCACGGAGCCCAAATCGAAGGAGATGCCGCATGCTGCTCAGCATGGGGGCCGCGCCGCACCGCACCGCATGGGGACGGCCCGCGCCTGCTTTCCCACCAGAAGCAGCAGCAGATCACATGCACGTCCACCACACGCGGGGGTCCAGTCCAGCCAGGGCAAGGCCATGTTTAGTTGTGGTGGGGAGAAGTACTTTTTTTTCTGGGATGCGTGTTATGTGAGGGGGATGAATAGGAAAGGGGAAAAAGAAATTTTTGAGGATGCGTGTTCTGTAAGGGAGATGAACAGGAAGTAAAAAGTATTTTGGGAACTAAACACGGCCCAAAACTACCTCACGGCCCGGGGGGGCCATCCACCACCCGCACCCCGGGTCGGAGCCGTCGTCCTCGTCCCCGACCCCGTCGCTCTACGGGAGATTCGTTGATCGCCCAATCGCCTGGCAGCCCCCCCGGTGCCACCCTCCGTACGACACGGGCAAGCGGCGCGCGGGGGCAGCAGAGCGCCTCTGCCAGCGGTACGGGTTGGGACACGCCCACCTTGCACGAGTTTCGGTCGGGGTTGGCTGGACGACTGGCATAGCACGCCGAGGCTGGCTCGGACGCTCGGTGCAGCCGCGCAGTGTCGCAGAGCCTCGCCACACACTGAAAAGGACCTCGGGGTGCACTGATGATGTAGACGTCTGAATGAGCTACGATGAAAGGCCCACGAATTTGCTTAGTACGTACTGTAGCCAAGTAGGCCAATGCAAACAGCTAGCATCTCTCTCTCTCTCTCCGTCTCACCCAGTAATATCCGCCCCTAGGAAGCATGATGGGATGGGGCACCCGTGCTAGGGCGCACCCCAGATCAGTAGATCACATAAGCTAGCAAACCAATCGAGCTTTGGGTTATGATTTATAGCTCCAGTTGGCAGTTGATCACGTGTACCCGCAAAGCTAACGTCCAAGGCCAACCGATATCGTCCCCACTTGTTTGAAGCACGGGCACGTGATGCTAGTTTGGCATGCTTCAAGAGCAAGGTACGCCGCTAGATTTCCGGGGAGCATCACAGGCTACAAAATACCAAACTGAACAATCTCACCCCATGTACAATACTCCTCATTGCACCTTCGTTATGTAAACGACTGTTCTCCCCTGCAGTACCGCTTTGCCCTACACAAAAGCATTTAGCACCTCGAACCCTCTGAACCATATCCGGCTTGCAAGCAATGCCAAATACGCTGATTGCTCAGAATTGCCCAACATCAAGCTAACATTCCCGATTTCATATACAGATGCAGCAATCAAATCAAGGAAGAAGGCACGCATTATAATCGCAGTTGGTGTCAGCGTCTCGGCACTGGTGTTTCTTCTGGCAGTTGCTGGTCTCCTCATTTGGTCAAGAAGGAAAAGGCTAAGGAGAACAGCAGGTAACATGCAGCACACTGTCAGCAAACTTGCCATCACGTTTTCGCAAACGGCACAAAGACCTGAACAGGAAAGACAATGAATGTATTCCCTTGGATGTCCTGACCTTTACATGATGATCACAGGATCAAGTAAATGGAGCGGTTCACGCAGCACAGGCCGTCGCTATGAGGGAAGCAGTCACGATGATGACCTGGAGCTGCCAATATTTGATCTTGGGACAATTGCAGCTGCTACTGACGGTTTCTCAATCAATAACAAGCTCGGTGAGGGTGGCTTTGGACCCGTATACAAGGTACCACTCTATCAGAATCAATCCTAATATATTCTAACAATATTTGAACCCAAAATAAAGTAGCATAAGATGCTAATTGAATTTCAACGGCAACTGATGGTCTAAAGCGATGAAAGGAAACAATTCAGGTTTTTTCTCGAGACAATCACAAGACAACATTGCTTACCTGAGATGGAATTAGCAGGATATATGCCAGTGCCATTTAAAAGTTTATGATTTCTAACTTACAAACTATGTCTCAGTATGCCTAATCGGAATGGTTCTATCAATATTACAGGGTAAACTTGAGGATGGAATGGAAATTGCAGTGAAAACACTTTCAAAAACATCTGCACAGGGACTTGATGAGTTCAAGAACGAGGTTCTCTTGATAGCCAAACTCCAGCACCGGAATCTAGTTCGGCTTCTTGGATTTAGCATTAGTGGGCAAGAAAGGATGCTTGTATACGAGTATATGGAAAACAAGAGCCTGGACTATTTCCTATTTGGTATGCTTTTAAGTCTTAGCTAATATTTTCTGACAACAAAAGTATGATGGTAGCTTTCCAAAAAAATCTAATCCCCTCATACATGTAAACAGAAAAGGCCGATGTTGTACTAGACTGGCAAGTGCGGTATCGGATAATTGAAGGAATTACTCGAGGTTTACTGTATCTCCACCAGGACTCGAGATACAGAATTATCCATAGAGATCTGAAGGCAGCTAATGTTCTTCTGGACAAGGAGATGACACCCAAAATTTCAGACTTCGGCATGGCAAGAATATTTGGCAATGAAGAGACAGAAATCAATACTCGAAAGGTGGTTGGAACATAGTAAGTATGCTTACAGGGTACACAATGTAATTTTGCAATGTTCGTCATGCAAAAGAAATTTGCAATACTAATCATACTCCATGTGGCTCTTCTGTAGCGGTTATATGTCTCCAGAGTATGCAATGGATGGAATCTTCTCCGTTAAGTCAGATGTATTCAGTTATGGAGTATTATTGCTGGAAATTGTTAGTGGCAGGAGAAACAGAGGAGTATATTCATATTCTAGCAACCAAAGCCTTCTAGGCCATGTGAGAGCTTACATCATCTAGTGAATTTAAGTTCTATTTATCAAGAAAGTTTCAATAAAATCTGGCAACCAACTTTTTTTTTTTTGGTTCCGCAGGCATGGAGCTTATGGAACGAGGAGAAGAGCATAGAGTTAGCAGATGAAAGAATGAATGGATCATGCAACTCAGATGAAGTGCTCAAGTGCATAAGAGTTGGACTCCTGTGCGTACAAGAGAATCCAGATGACCGTCCACTGATGTCTCAGGTGCTTCTAATGTTAGCCTCTCCTGATGCTGCCTCACTGCCAACTCCTAAGCAGCCTGGCTTTGCAGCTAGGAGAGTTCTAATGGAAACGGACACGTCATCAACTAAGCCAGACTGCAGTATATTTGACAGTGCAACAATCACCATGCTTGAAGGTCGATAGTAGTTAAGACTTGATACATATCATGAAAATTAAACTACTAGGTGAATGTGAGTAATGTTGGTATTTTCTTAAGTATCGTGTGATTGAGCAACAGAAAATTGTATGATTATTAAATAAATAGCAGCAACTAGAATCATGTTGCTCTCATCACCGAGTGACAGGTAATGTCAGAAATTAAGAAAAGCTGGCTGCCGCTTTTTGCGTGCCACTAATTCATTCATTTTTTGTTATGAATCTGGTTTTCATTATCTAAGTTAACCAGCCTAAATCCTGAAACTAAAAAGATGACAAATATTTACTAGGATAATGCCAGTTGCCAAACACAAGGATTACAAGAGTTGCATTAAGCAAGTTTTCCACAGAAACTGTTCACAGATCTGCATTTTAGAACATGAGTTAATACATAAGCGTAAAACCTAACTGGAATGAATTGCAGAATCACCCTAAATTCTGGGAGAGTTGGAACACATTTAAACAGGAATAACTTTTTAAGTATAATTTAGAAAAAAAAAATCATTATAGCCAAGATAATACTCGAGATTGGCTTGGCAGATCACATATAGCAGACGCTTTACGTGGGTTACGTTAATAATCTGAAGCATTTGCGAGAAATCATAATGAAGGTTTGAAAGTGGAACCTGATTGAGCCAGACATCAGGCATGCACAGCTCCCCATATATTCATGGTGACGTCACTATCTGCAGAGTGCAGAGGAACAAAATGACACTGAATTGATAAAGACTATATAATCTGAAGCATCTCCTTATTATTTCATCAACAACAGCCTAATTCACAACTGAAGCAATCATCAACCTGAACTCATGAAGCTTGTTACTTGGGAGTATACCTGACCATTTGCATATAATAAATAAGTCATGGTACAATTAATAATTGTTCATTAAAATCCATTTTTTGTAACTGAGGAGAAAGAAATAAGGGACACAACAAGAAATCAAAACCCATTTGTTTGGGAGTTAAAAGTCACAGAAAGGATACCATATGGCAACAAGAAAACAATAAATGATGACCATCACTGAATCAGAACAGATGCAGGAATAGGATCCTGAAATTTGCCGAATACCTCACTGAATATAGAAAATCCCAGGAGAACCAGCAAACACGTAGGCAAGAACACATGAGAACCCAAAAATCTTCACCCAAGAAGCAGGCAAGACCTGATCTTTCATGCAGAAAGAACAAGAGAAATGGTGGTCGCAAGAACTGGGGGTATTCAACAGACTGACACCATGAGGCCGAGGGTGAGGGAGGAGGTGGACAGGCTGCCAGGGAATCGTTGTCCTTGACCGGCCACTCGCCAGAGCCGCTCAAAGGAAGAAAAAAATAGTGCACGTAGCGCCTCAAGGAGCTTTATGGCAGTTGTGATCATAGTTCCATCACTGCAAAATTGGATTAGAATGGGAGAGATTGGAGGCATGGAGCCAGAGAACAGCAGGAAGCCAGGAAGGCATAGGCAGCGGCATGGTCTATGAGGAAAGAAAAGGCGGGTAACATGATGGAGACAGAAGAAAGGTGGAATGATTGTTCCTATCGCAACCAAGCCATGTATTGCTTACCTGCACCAGCCAAATAACTCCGCGGATTGACTGTTACAATCAATTAAATTCTATACATGCTACAAAATAGATGGAAAATAAAGAATCCCTTCGATTAGCTCAAAATTGCCTACTTTGCCTAACTCTATTAGCTATGGAAGGCGAGAACAAGGGGTCAAAAGGACGACTCACTACCACATTTACACCAGCTAGCTACGATTTCTGCTTCAGCCATTCAAAAAGCTCTCAAACCGTGTCCCTGTCAAAGTGTTATTAACATCTGCCCAGTTATCAATATGATCGCGCAATCGTTTAGTATGGATTTTCACATGCCGACTGGACAGCTTCCTCTTGGGCATTCTCAGAAAATCCAGGACATCAATAAGCTTCTGAAGAAAGAAAAGAAAACAATACTGGTTAGGAAAAATGAAGGTTTTTTTTTGCCTCCACAGAATGAAGTGAAGCAATAATGACTCACAGTGCGATTTCTGACGACGTCCTCATAGTACAGAACAATATGCCTGGTATTCTTGAAACTCGCCATGGCATCAGCTGCCAATTTATCAGACCTCTTAAGTTCAGTAATCAACATTTTTTTGTCAATGGTTGGCTTATATTGAGCAAGAATTTCAGCCTACATAAAGGAAAAAAAAAAGATCAAAATGATTCTCTTTAACTCCAGAAACATATCTTTAGCATTTTCAGCAGATTTAGCTGTAAGCATTTATGTTTTGTTTATGCTACCAAAAATTGCATGTGTTGAATAAAATCTGACTCTGAGGTACAAGTAAAATAAAAAAAAAGGAAAGAAGTGAACCTCATCTTTGGAGTGCACATGAGCTTTATGAGTTCCATTTAGTTGTTTCATGGCACTATCATGGGCATTTGCTAATATAGAGACATAGCGCTGGAGAAGGTTTCTTCTTAATAGAAAAATTGCAGACACACCCCTTCGGTTGAAGTATTTGATAATCTCTTGATGATGCTTCATTAAACCCTGCAATTTTAAGCATGTCACGAGATATAACAAAAAAAAAAGTAAGCTAAAATATCTTTGGAAATTTACCATGCTGTCATAATACAAAAATGATTCTTATGTGCACACCAAAGGACAAACTCGATAATTCTTTTGAAATAAACATATAATCATCTTAGATAATGAGACCATAAACCTGATATGTCTGCAAAAAAATTCTAAAGATGCATAGAGGCATCATCGATCAGTAGCCACTGTATATTACAAACACCTTCAGTGTACCAACCATCTATGTAAAGTCTTTTCTTTTTTTTTTGATGGGGGCGGGGGAGTCATGATGGAGATAAAATAAATGAACATTAGTTATTTAGTTTTGCTTCCTCTTCATAGTACACTAGTAGCTCACCCTCCAATGTCACATACATGGCATTTCCAGATAACGAAAGCATTTTAATAGTCTGTTTAACACATGCAGGCAAGCAATTTGCCATGCAAATAAATTTGGTAACACTGAAGCAGTGCAACCAAATCTCAATGCATTCCTATTTCCTTGCTTCTCAGATAGTAGTCCATAAGAAATTAAACAAACTTCCGCCTCAAACCACACACTAGTATGATATGTGAAAAGTGAACTAGGTTGGATTCACAAAATTTTTATGCTGTGTCCAGATTAAGTTTTAATGAAAACGGATAACAGGAAGTATCACGTTTTTTCACAATACAATGTTTCTACACTAGACAGCCACGTAATAGTACAAATAATTGGGAACCAAAATGTTCTATAAAATCATCATGTGTCCAACACATTAATTAATAAAGGGATTACCTGATTGAGCATCCACTTCAACCCCACAGCAGCCGTGCATTCATTCTTAGCAGCACTGCTGTACCAATCCAGATTGTATAATTTATCCAGTGTTTTAGTTATTGCAGTGATATTACTGCGTCTTTCTTTGACAGAGAAGATCTCTCCATTGGAGCTAATATTCGGATGGCTATTTAACAATGTCTCGACCCATCCGCTCCCTGACCTCTGCATTGACAAGATAGCAAAGAACCTAACCCCTGTGCACGCACATTCTTCCCTAATGAATAAAAAACACGCAAGTCATTCAGAAACCTGAAAAATAATTGCAAAATCATATAGCCAAGTATATCTTCAATACCTATCATATGTCTTGGGCGTCGGGTAGTGCACATAAGGGATTTCTGTGTCTGGGATTCTGGGATCATGACAAGGCTTCTCCCTTTCCTTTTCTATCATGTTCGTCTGCATGAGGCCGAACAGCATCCCGTTTTGCTTCAGGGACAACGAGAATATGTAAACGCCGACAAGCATGACCAGTCCCAATATGGCTATCCATAACGTGAGCGGATATCTCTTCCCCGGCTTTGTGCTTATAGAAGCTGCATCCTGCAACTGAAAAGGCTGAGAAGGTGCTGACATTTCAGGATACAACATGACAGCATTTCGCGTGAAACTAATTGGGCATTCCCTCGAACCAAGGTCTAATCAGATTGCAAAATGCGAAAACAGAATCAGATTAGGGCACGGGGAAGAGAACGTCCAAGTAAGAATCTGCACCCAACCATTAAAGGGGAAACACTAGATCGGCAGGGGAAGAGAAAGGAGCATTCGCCTGACCTTAGCGGCCGCGCCGAGATCCTCTACCACCACCACCACCGCCCTGTCCTTCTCTCTCCCTGCCTCCTCCATCGACGAATACCATGAAGAAGAATACCATCAAGCGGCAGCTCGCCCTCGGCTCCAAATCGCCCGTCGAACACCAGCAGCGGGCCAGCAATCCGCCCGGCCAATCCGAACACCGGAACGACCCTCTCCGGGAGGCGAGAGAGACGGAGGGAAACGGAGGGGAGAGGCGGCTCGATTTGGGGTGGGCAGCGAAGGGGCCCGGGGACGGGGAGGCTGCGACTCGCCACGGGAATGTAGCATCGGGGTGAGAGAAAGCAGGAGCGGGAGTGCAGGAGAACAGGGGAGGGGGAGAGAGAAACTCGACCCAAGTTTTTTTTAGCTGTCAACGAGCCGGAGCAGAGCTCGAGCGAGCCACCTGAAGCTCGAGTTCGAAAGATCTCGAGCCGACCTTGAAGTTAGGCTCGAGCTCGGTTCGCATAAGCTAGTGAAGCCTCGAGCTCAACTCCAATAGGCTCGTCTACAGACATTTTGGAGCTTTATTTAAGAAGACCTTTCGGAGGAATACGTGAATCCGAGCATAGAAAACAGCGGTGATTAGAAACACCTGGAGCCCGAGATCGGCTTGGTTGTAAGTTGAGTCGGCTCGAATGGAGTTATTACTGAGTCGAATGTTTTTAGCTCGCGAGCCTCGAGTTTTTTTTTAAACGTCCCAGTTTGGATTTTCTTCTTTGCAGAGGGGTCATCGGTGATGGGAGTATGTTATGTAGTTTTTTTAGACAAATATGTTAGTATGTAGTTGTGTGGGACCAGTCTAGATTTTCTATCTGTCTTCTCCTGTAGGTCTTAGGCTCTTAGCTTTCATGTTTTTTAAGTGTTGAGATTCGTACAACCAACCATAGTCATTGCCACCTCCCTCTAGCCAACTCTCCTATTGCTGCCTCCCTACCACTTGCTGGCGTCGTTACTCGCACGTGCAGCCGCCTCCTCAGAGAAGGAGCTACCCAGGTTGCCATTCAACATTTCGTCCATATAGTTTCAATATTTTAAACATCAAATGTTGAGCATGGTTAAAAAAATGTTGAAAAGAAATGTTATATTGTGTGCAACTTAATTAAGAAATTAGCTTAAAATGGACTTTAAAGATAGCCACGAGACAGACAGAAAGCACCGTGCAACCTAATCATCCAAACAGATCTGAAAATGTTGGGCTTTTTTAGCACAAAATATTGGGCTTTCCTGCCCATTAACTTTTGTCACCTTGTTTTTTTTTCTCTCTCGAATACGCAGGAGGGCTGCGTATCTTTGTATTAGAAGATGAAATTAGGTTTTTACAACGCGGGCTGCCGCCACGCACCCTACATACATTGGCTGTATTACATGAGTTGAACAACCAAGAAGGGGACCTGCAAAAGCCTAGAGGGATTACTCGCTAAAAAGACAACCAAGATGTTTGGCTCCAGCTGCCATCCATTCTTCACCCTCCTTCTTAGGGTGAGTTTAGTTCATCCAACTTCTCCCAAAAAAACAATATTCATCCAACTTTTCCTTATTCATCTCATCCCTCCCACTCACAGAACACGCTTCCCAGCACGATCTATAATATTTTTCTGGATCTACAGTGTTTTTTCTCCCAATCTAAACCTACCCTTAATCCTTTGGAGCAGCCCCAGCGGTTGCAGCTCTGTGGCACGAAACACGCGGGCGTTTCGTTCTTTCCATAGCTGCCAGGCAATTAGAGTGAAAAGAGTACCGAAGCCTTTCCGCTTACGTTCAGGGAGTTGAAGTCTGAGTTGGATCCACCATTCTTGCAACGTTCCTGTGCCTGGGGCGATCACGGTGAATCCCAACCACCAGACCTGTTGTGAATAAGAGCAACGGATTACGATGTGCTCCATTGTCTCCGGTTCCTGGCCGCAGAGGAGGCACGCCGTGTGTGATTGCAGCCCGTGCCTAATGCGTCGATCAGCCGTCCAATGTCTCCTTAGAAAGGCCAGCCATAAAAATAGTTTGACCTTTAGTGGTGCCCAGGTTTTCCGTATGAGATCAGCTCCATGTAACGACGATGCCCCCGAGTGCAAAGCAAGATATGCAGATTTGGCCGAGTACTGGCCATCAGTCGTCCATCTCCATATAAACCTGTCCTCGCAGTTGTCTTGTAGCACCAATGCTTGAGCGCGATCCCAAAGTAGTTCCATTTCCTGGATAGCCTGCTCGTTGAGATGTCCAGTGACGTCTTGTGTCCAGCGGTGACCAAGGATTGCTTGTGCTACCGTGCGCCTGCTCTTGAACGTGGTAGGTACGAGCTTCAGGAGGTTCGGCGCGACACAGAGTAATGAGGCGCCCTCTATCCATGGGTCAGACCAAAACTTGATCTTTTGCCCATTTCCAACCACCGCCAAAACTGATGCCCTGAAGAAAGCCTCGACCTCAGAGTCGACTTTGATTTCCAAGGCTGACCAAGCTCTGTCTTGGTCTAATTTTTGCAGCCACAACCATCTCGCCTGTAGAGCGATGCCAGCCAGCTTCATATCCATGACGCCCAAGCCTCCATATGTTGTCGGACGACAGACAGCAGGCCAAGCTACTGTGCACTTTCCGCGTGCCGATTGCTCGCCGCCGGCCCAGAAGAAATTCCTACAGATGGCATTGATCTCCTCTATGGCCCAGGCTGGCAGGCTCTGCGCCATCATGGCGTAAATGGGAACCGCTGAAGCTACTAACTTAACCACAATTAGTCTGCCACTTTTATTCATCAGCGAGCCGTGCCATGGGGTAAACTTTGCGGCGACTTTCTCAATTACTGGCCTGATGCATGCCTTGGGTAGCTTGTGGGTTGAGAGTGGAACACCAAGGTAGCGGATAGGGAACTGTTAATTTGACATTGGAACTCCTGCTGGAATGCTAGCATGTCCTCCTGTGTACCATAGATGGGAGTAATTGAGCATTTCTGAATGTTGACTTGCAGACCGGAAGCTGAACTGAAGATGCGGAGCAGTCTGTTGACTGCTCTCCATTCCTGCCTTGTTAGTACTGCGAATAGAATGATGTCGTCGGCATATAGGCTACACCGGTGATGGACAACAGCATTGCCGCAAGGCTGAAGGATCTCATTGTTGACCGCCTTTCTGAAGATCCGGTCGAGCACATCCATTGCAATAATGAACAACATGGGCGATAGGGGGTCGCCCTGCCGCACTCCACGGCGATGTGCGATTGGGTTACCTGGGGTACCGTTAAGCAGCACCTTCGAGGATGTCGTAGATAGGATTGCTGAGATTCACTCACACCATCTTGTGTTGAACCCCCTAGCTTGCAGTACCTCCAGCAGGAAGGGCCATGACATTGTGTCAAACGCCTCTGAGGCCATGTTCAGATTCCCAACTTTTCACTATTCATTCTAACTTTTCACTATTCATTCCAACTTTTCACTATTCCTCCCTCACAAAACACGTTTCCCAACGAATGCTACAGTGTTTTTTTATGCTACAGTGTTTTTTCCTACAATCTAAACACACCCTGAGATGTCTAGTTTCAGCAGTAGGCTAGGTATCTTCTTCTTCCGTAGCAGGACTGAGGCTCTCTGCACATCACAAGGGTTAAAAGCTCCGGCGATGTACCCCTCGTCCAGCGCGCCACGGCAATTCAAGGAGGCGTGTCCAACAGCGCTGAGGCCACGTCAACCTTCTCCGGAACCGAACTTTTCGTCAATCGCAGTTTTTCTCTTTTTCACGTCCGCGAGCCCTAGCTTGGCCCCGATCACATCTCTCTTTCCTGTCTCCCCCTTCTTTCACCTACCCACGCCCTCGCCGCCGCCGCCGCCGCCGCAGGCAGCAGCTCACCACGCGCGCGGCAGCTAGCTCGTCCCTGTCGCTGAGCCCACCCACCCCCAATCTACTGCCCGCGCATGACGCTCCCCAATCCCGCCGCGGCGGAGCGCTAAACCCCAGGCATTGGCAGCGGCAGCGGCGGGTGGAGGATCCGGGATGTCGCACTTCGGGAGGCTCGGGGTCGCCGGACATCCGCGACACCTTCTCGCTCCTCGTCCTCAATCAACATCTGCTTCCGTGAGTGAATTACTACCTTATGCATGCCGAACCGAACGGAAGGGAGACTCCCGGCGGCGGAGCGAGATAGACGGTGGTGCTGGCGAGGATGGGAAGCAGGAGCGGCACCTGGTGCTAGCCCAAGCTCTTCCTTCTCTCCCATCCCGTGGTCGATCTCTCCACTGTATTGTGCCGCCCCTCTTCTCCTCTCCCTGCCTCCTTTGGATGCGCGCCTCCCTGACGTCATTTTACTTTCCGTGGAACCTCCAGACATGGCGCCGCTGGAGCCGGACGCCGCACTGTTGGCCGAGATGCGTGGGAGGATCGATGAGGAGATCTGCAAGCTCGATGAGGAGCGAGTGTCTTCTTCTGCTCGAAGAATGCGGCTTTGCGTTGCCATCACCATGTTGATTGCCTCACGTGAGAACCTTCACATGTTTGTTGCTGTCTGTAGCATGACATCTTCCTATTTGCATCTTCATAGTATTGTACCATGTGACAGTTGAATGGACACAGTTTAAGCTAATCGACTCATCGCTGGAATTTCTGGATGCCTCTATGCTTATTCAGAACCAGTGATCACTATGTTGCTTTTGTTCTAACTCCAGTTTTATTATTTGCCTGAAATAGAAATATCCAGTGATGGTGGAATCGATCTTCATGAAATGAAGTTAAATCTACTAATGGAAAAAAAGAGAGGAGGAAGCAAGCAGAAGAAGCACTTGAAAACTGGGAAACATAATGGAAGAAGTTGAGTTCGGTTATTAGCAGAAGAAGCACTTGAGCTTGGTGTATTAGTTGTCTTCACTTGTGTTTGTGTGAAGCCCTGCAAAGGTGATTTCAGTTAAACCCGTAACATATCAATCTTTCCATCCATATAAGCAATGTTGCGATCATTGGGATGAAGGGTTAGGATGAATGCGCAGAGCAGTTTCAACTTGGGTTAATTGCTCAACCATTGTGTTAAATTGAACACCTGCATAACATTCCAACTTTTCCATGAATATAGACAATGTTTATACCTGTAGGCTCTTAGATAATCATTGCACATGGCAACTTAGATTAAGGTTAACAGCTCAGCTGCCTTTTTAAATTAAACACATTCATTTCACGAAGGCATGGTGAAATGATCACAGTTTGGTGCCTATAAATGCGAATTATCACAGTTTGGTCCTATAAATGCTATTGACTGCCCAGCATGACAACATGTAATTTTTCCCATCTTTGAGAAAGCAGAGCACATGTTTGTACTTTGTAGAAAATGATACTATATTACTATGCCTGTTACCATCCATCGACAGTCCAAGATTGACACGGCCAAATTTCTGCTTTGCAGCATTCTTCGTTTAAGCAAATAAAGAGTGTAAATCGACTCAGTATCCATGTATGCAGCATGATGCCTTAGGTACTTCTGAGATCAAGTAGGCAAGGAACTGAAAATGTAACAAACAAATGGAATTGTTATTCCTTATTGCCATGATGAAATTGCATTTTACCTTTAATTTATTTTCCCCTTTGCTATACCTTTTGCTGATAAGGTTAGTTTCTTTATCGTGTTATTAATCATTTGTTGATTTCTTTAAGTGTCAATTCCTGTTGCTACTTTTCATCAAATTTAAAGAAGCATGCGTTGTTGAGATTTTGGAACATTCTCTCTGGTTGTTCTAACTGATCCTTCCTGTCTACTTGATAGCATTTTGATACTATATTTTCCCTAAATAGCTTGATCATTTTACCTATCTACTTGAGCTTTTAGTTCAGTACATGATGCTAAGAAGTTATGTGTTCTGCATGCAAGTAGCTTTTAGTTCAATAAAAGCTGAATGGTCTGTCACCTGATTATCCAAGTGTTTTAGAATGCATGACAGCATGAGTCTGCAGTTCCTAATTTAATTTGTCTTGTTGTCTTACGTTCTATGCGTGTCATCTTGAGGTTTAGAGTTCCCAAAAAAAAAATCTTGAGGTTTAGATACTTTCCTGTGACTAACGTGGGGCTAATTTAAAGCTTAACTTTAATTACTTGCGGTTTACAGGTTACCCTTGTCAGTTTTCAGGTTACTTTTAGCTGCTGCGAGGATAGGATCCATTGGTGCTGTCTGCCTGTCTGCTGCTGGGTAGGATCCGAAGTTGCTGCTGCAGCACCGTGAGTGGTTAGGTTTGGTTCGGTTCCTGTGCTTTAGAAGTACTATCTTTTTGTGTTTCACTTTTTATGGATGGTCTTTGCGTATTGGCTAGAAACATTGGTGAAATTGCCTAATGAGATAAATCTGTTTCTGATCCATTAAATTCAAATCGTAACTGTGCACATTTATCTTATTATAACTCATGGGTCTCTAATGCGTTGCAATAGTGATATAAAACATTTATGTTTCTGTATTGATTTTCAGAGCTTTTTTTAACTGAACACAATATTTGGACGGTTGTTTGATCTATCTTTATCCCTCAGTTTGTATTTGAATAATCCTTTTCTTTCTGTACATGGTTACTTTCTTTGTCCTGACTTGCAGCTGAATTTAGTTAGACCAGGAACTTGGCACGATTAGGGCTAGGTGATTACTTAATGTTTGAAAGCTATCAAACTATCTATTGCTTATTGTGGTCTTTCCCGACTTCCTACCGACACATCCTACATTTGCTTCCTTACTAGTTTATTTGTGTGCTGATGATTTGCTTGTGCAGGGATTTCAGGTGGAACAAGCTCTCAAGCCAAATATGGGATTGGGGATTGCGTCTCCTTAAAATATTTGTACGCCCCTAAATCCAAGTCTTTTTTCTTGTGTTAACGCCTTTTGCTGTATATTAGTTGGTATTAGCAAGAACCCATATGCTCATAAAGTTTTGTATTACATAACTTAAGTTTTCATATTAACTTTGGCTCTTTATATGGACTACTTCAGCGGTGACGACATGATTGGTCTACATGAGTTCTCTTGTCCTATAATTTATTATGTGTTTATATTAGATATTTTTGGTGTAGGGGAGGACCATGCAATTCTCATTTCATAGGCCAAGGCAGTTATTTGTTGGAAGCGTTCCTAGGAGGATGAGTGAGGAGGAGCTCAGAAGCAAGGGGTTCCTAGGAGGATGAGTGAGGAGGAGCTCAGAAGCAAGGGGTTGGGCGCTGGTTATTGTGAAGATTGAGATGTCTGGCTTTCTTTCCTCAATTGTATAGTACAAATTCTAGATTCTTGAACTATGAGATGCTATTTCAAATGATTAGCATGGCCCAAATTGAACCCATGATAGCCATCTGAAGTCTCTTTTCATGTTCATGTTTATTTTACCATTTGATTTGATAGGACAACTACTTCAGCCAATGATTTGAATTTGACAAAGAACAAAAACCACGTCGGTTAGGCCTCGTTTAGTTCGTCAACTTTTACCAATTTTTCAGTCACATCGAGTCACATCTTCTCTCGTAAACATGTTTACCAATGTACTATTCATTCTCTAACTTTCCACCAACTTTTGTATTGTTTATTTATGTTTATTTTTGCTCAAAATGAGGGGGCGCGCATAGCGCGCACCCTGTCTAGTACTTATAGTTGTCAAGTATCGACCTTCTTTGTATGAAGGCACTCTGATTGACTCCCACTAGCTCCATCAGGCGAGGCGCCAATCTGTTTGCGAGCAACTTGGAGAGCAATTTGGCAAAGCTGTGCACTAGAGTGATGGGCCGGTATAGATGGCCATATGGCCTCGGGCAGCCCAAAAGCATGGAAATTTGGCCCGATCCAGGCACGGTCCAGCATGGCCTCCTTCGGGCCCGGGCCGGTACGGCCCATATGTAGTGCCGGACCTGGGCTGCCTTCTCGGCACGTCGTGGCGGCCCAGCCCGGCACGACTGAAGGCGGCCCGGAGTGGCCCGTCGTGCTAGCCCAGGCCCGACAGCCCAACTGGCCCACCTAAAACCCTAGGCTACTCTTTCACCCACCGTCACCCAATCCATTCCCCTTCCCACTCGTCTCCCTCCCCACCCAGCCGCTAGGAGCAGCACACAGCTCGACACATCCCTCCCTCGCCTGCAGGCGGCGGCTCCTGCAGCTCGGCGCCTCACTCCTCCCTCGCCGGTGGCTCCTCCCCACCAGCTCGGTGCCTCGTTCCTCCCTCGTCGGCGGCTCCTGCAGCACGCCTCGCTGCTCCCTCGTCGGCTGGGCGGCTCCTTCGTGCCTCTCCACCGCCGGCTGGCCGTTGCCGCTGCCACGGCGCCCTTCCTCTTGGCCGCTGCTGCGAGCTCCTCCGGCCAACGGGTTGGCACGACACGCCGTGGCACGCCGGGCCATCGTGCCGCCCAGGCACGGCCAAGAGACCGGCGTGCCGTGCGTGGGCTTCCTTCTCGGCACGTAGTGCCGCCCAGCACGGCACGAAAGTGCCGTCGTGCCGCGCCGTGTCGGGCCGCGTCGTGCCCGTGCCGTGTTGGGCTGGGCGGCCCATATGGCCATCTATATGGGCCGGTAATCTTTTGCCTCCAGCGGTACGGGGATCTTTGGCAACAGAATTATGTATGCGTTGTTCAGACAACGGAAGCTGGCCCTTGGTGCGGACTTATAGAAAGCGCCAGTGAAACCATCAGGACCGGGTGCTCTGTCAGGTGGGAGGTCTTTAATCGCTGCCCAAACCTCTTGCTCTGTGAATGGTTCGGTGAGGTCAGTCATGTCTAGCGGAGGCATGTCCAAAGCTGCGAAGTTAATAGACGATGATCTGCTCATGTCAGTCCCCATGACTGCCACGAAGTGGTCGAAGAAGATCTGAGCCTTGTCGTGGTGAGCAGCAAACGCAGATTCTCCCCCATACCTGACACTGACAATGTGATTCTTGCGCCTCCGGGCCCGAGCTTTGAGGTGGAAATACTTGGTATTAGCGTCGCCATCACTGAGCTCACGTATCCTGGATCGTTGACGTGCAATTGTTCGCTCAAGCGATGCCAACCCCAGACACTGGAATTTCATCTCCCGTCTCAACTCGATTTCCACTTCAGACAGCTGGCGCCGATCTTGCTCTTGATCCAATCTGAGGATCACCTCCCTTGCCACCAGCTATTGTGATTTAATGTGCCCAATTCGCTTGGCTGACCAGCTTTGCAACTCTTTAGCAGTGCTCCTTAGGAATTGATCAAGCCGTCTAAAGGGATCGGTAATGGAATCCGGACACTTCCACCCGCGTGCAACCGCCTCCAGGTAACCGTCGAACTTGGGCCAGAACACTTCGAAGTGGAATCTTGGCTTGACGGTCAGAGCTGCATTGGTCTGTAGAAGGAGCGGGCAGTGATCGGACATCTCCGAGGACAGCGCTTGGAGGAGACAGCAGTGGAATCTTGTCACCTTGTTTTGCCTTTTATATATCTGGGCTCCCTTTGCAGAAAGCCCAATTAGCTCGCGTCACGTATCTTTTTTGAGCGCCACTGCTGTATGTTCTTTTGAGTAACAACAGTAAATCGTGCAAGGTAATAAGCACTTCTAGCGCAGTAATCATGCAATCGATGTCTGGGTTGTGTTGCTCCAAGATAATAGTATTAAGAACTTTTACTGCTAATGACTTTTTGTGCGTAGGGGGGACAAAAAGGAAAGCGAAGTAATGTGGCTGACCAGCGAGGCAGCGACGAGCAACTGACGATAGATCGAAGAGCGTCGTACGCCAGCAGTTGAAGTTTACGGTGATCGACGGTGGCCGCTGCAGCGACTGGCACGCCTCACCGACGCGGGGCGGACGAAGAACTTGGTTTCTACAGCCCCGCGGGCACGCACGGGACGACCGCGCGAGCTACGAATTTGGAGAGAAAAGCGACCGCTTAAGCCTTAATGGTATGACCGTGTGGCCCGTCTCGCAATCATCGGTTGGATTTACAGCAACGCCCAGTCTGGTCGTCCGCTGAAAACGCCCGGAGGAACGTTGCGGAAGCGGAATGCCTGACGGAATTGATAGGAACAGGCTGAGATTATATTATGAAGGCGATGCTGGAGAGCAACTGCCTGGCAGATTTCAACAAGCACGACCCAGCAAATCATCAGTAAAGTTGTCGCTGGCATGGATGGATGCACCCCGTCCCGTCCATGCCATCCTGGCAGTCGCTGGAGCGTGATCTCTGATGAAGACATGACGGAGGAGGATATGGAATCAGGGGAACCTGGAGTTCCTGTGCTGGGCGACTACCTGAAGAGCGTGCTCTGAGCTTCACAGATCCATACATTTCAGTGCTTATGTGATCTGAGCTGCAGGGTGGCATGTGTGTCCCAAGACCGAAGCCTTTTGATAATCGATATGTCTATGTGGGTGTAATTTTAAGTTTTTTTCCCATGTAGATCTGCTTTTTGTCTGGGGTGAGAGTTAGACATTCAGACGTCAGGTGTGTGAGCCTGGGTTCTGAACAGTTCGGCGCTGGTGTGCTGTTGCGAACCCTATAAACGGTTTAACGGCTTTGGCCTTCAGTCCTTCATGCAATGCATGGCCGGGGCTGAATCCTAGAAATAAGCTTGCAAGACAGCACATAAAAGAAAATATATATTCTTGCTGCTTTCGTCAATAATCTAACTGAATCGGGCAACTTTTGAATGTAATCTTTACAAGCTGTAAACTGTACACATAAAAAATTGGAAATGAAACCTTTTACAAAAGCTACAAATAAAGCACAGGCTACATACACTGTCAGAGCGAGTAGCAAGAATTTCTAACGGTTCAGTCCAAGCTACCTAGCATCTATCGCAGTTATCGTGAGACTGTTCGACGTTAGGCCATGAGACGACTCCGTGTCCGACGTGTTCTTCCCGATGTTCACACCGGGCTCGTTTGGCTCCGGGACCGTCGCGTTCTCGCTGGCCAGCATCATCACCACCGACGACATCAGGGGCCTGTTCCTGGGCTGAACTTCAACGCACAGGAGGGCCACCTGGATGCATCGCAGCACCTCACTGTAGTTAAAGCTGCCTTCCATTGCCTCGTCCAGTAAATCAACGCTCCGGCCTTCTTTCCACAACATCCATGACTGAATAACGATCAAGATGGTTAGAGAGAGAGGAAAAATTCAGGAAACAATTATTGTAAGCCTTTGCTTATGCATGCTACTTACATATCTCAGGAGGTTGAGATCAAGCTCGACTTCGTAGAAGCCTCTGTTCCTCTTGCCAGTGATGATCTCTAGAACCATAACGCCAAAGCTGTAGATGTCGGACTTCATTGAAAATACTCCATCCATTGCATATTCTGGAGACATGTACCCACTGAAAAAAACCCATCTCGCTAGTCAGTGTCAAGGTCTCATTTCAGGACAGGGTAAAAATAAACATGACAATATTGAGAAGACTCTTACTATGTTCCAATGACTTTTTTGGTATATTCAGTGGTCTGGTCACCTCCAAACATTCTTGCAATACCAAAGTCTGAAATTTTGGGGACCATGTTCCTGTCCAGCAGCACGTTGCTAGCCTTGAGATCCCTATGGATGATCCTGAACCTTGAATCTTCATGCAGATACTGTAAACCTCGTGCAATCCCCAAAATGATATCAAAGCGTTTCTGCCACCTTAGCAATCTCCTCTTCCCTTCATCTGCACAACGAAGTACAATATTTGTTGAGGAAACTTTTCTTGTCCAGATACATGTGTGTTTCTGTAAAATTCCAACTGACCAAATATGAAGGTGTCGAGGCTCTGATTGTGCATGTACTCGTACAGTAGCATCCTCTCGTCCTCGTCGATGCAGCAGCCGAGCAGCCTCACAAGGTTCCTGTGCTGAAGCTTGGCGATCAGCTTCACCTCGTTCTTGAACTCCACCACCCCTTGCATCGATCTCCGCGACAGCCTCTTTACGGCTATTTCTTGCTCGTCCTCAAGCTTTCCCTGTCAGCATTTTGCAGGTTCGCGATGTTATTCTCAGTTGTCATAAATTTTTAAATTATTCTACCATTTCCAGAGGAATATCTACTTTTAACGATCGATTTGGTTTCTTACCATGTAAACTGGGCCAAATCCGCCTTCGCCAATCTTGTTGTTCAGAGCAAAGTCATTCGTGGCGGCCAGGATCACCTCCAGATCGAACAGCGGGAGGTCGACGTCTTTCTCGGCAGACCTCCATTCCTCGTCCAGATCGGGGTGTTTCCTGACCCTGAACGGGAGCACGTCGTCTCCGCCGCCCGGCGCCGAGGAATCCTTCTTGCCTCGGCGTTTCCTCCACCACCAGCAGCCAACCGGCAGCAGAAGGAGCACGCCGGCAACGGTCGCGACGACGGCTGCGGTCACCACGCGCTTGCTCGGGCTGGCCCGGCTGTTTGCTGGAAAACATGCAGCGGCGAAAAAGTTAGCTGGTGTTCCATAAAAAAAAAGTTAGTTGGTGAAGTGGCCTAGCTCGCCGCAAGTCCCCACGACTAGTCAAAACGGTTCGTGTAATCGTGTCTCCACTCTCCACTATACAAATATAAGTGCTTCTGAGTGCTGGAAAAAATATTAAAACGTTATATTGAGCCTGATACGTCCTGCTACCAGCACATCCCATTGAATGTCTTTTATACATAATCATTTCTTTGGATGCTTGAAGACCTTTTGGTACCACCACCACAAGTTGAAGCTTAAAAGCGTTCGCTTTCAGTGTGCAAGTGCTGACTCCAGCTGATGAACATCATCAACCTGGAATGCAGTTTTCAGTGGAAACGTTTGCCCCTAGTTTATCCTATACAGACAAAGTTTTGGTCATTTCAAGTGTCACTTTCAGGTTGGGTGGCGTTGGACGATCGCCCGTTGAGCTATGTTTTCCTAGGGACTGCACGCTGCACGGCATCTAATCCAGCGATTGTGACATGGTTCTGGTATGGTATGGGTTCAGAGACTAATTGCTGTGTCACAGTTTCTGCCCAAGCCAAGCCAGCTAGTTGACCCGTGCTACTTTGCTTACCATTCAAAGCTAAACGTTGAATTGTCTACGCCATCATATATAAAAAATCAAACAAGCACGACTCGTTCGAGTATGGGAAAACTCTGATGAAGCTTTTTCTGCAAGTGTGTATGCAGATTGGTTTTCGGGAAAAACTAGAAAGTAGTGCCTGGGGACATTTTTTCTATGCGGGGATGGCGAGAGGCACCCGATTCTTGACCGAGAAAAATATATTCGTGGCAGAATTCAAGCGGTGAAATGCTGGCGTGTGATGGTTTCCGTCACCGGTGAGCAATTAGCCGAACGATGAGACAGAGAGACCAATTAATCTCGACAGCTACGTATAGATGAGACGTCTCAGCTAAGTCTGAATAATAGTATGATCCTATGCACACTTCTACCTGTGCCATGTCAGGTTGCTGACAATGGTATATAAATTTCATAAACATTTGTACCGATGCATAAAATGTGCCCGTCTAAGTTTTTCTGCAAGATGTCAAGGTACTGACTACTGACATACTAAGACAAGATTTATCGTTAAAATAAAAGGGAGTGGGTCACTGAGTCAGAACCTGCGGCGTTGAGGGCGTTTATCTCCGACTGCGCGAGCCGTATGTACACGTCCTCCACGAACGTCGTGTACTGCCGCATGTCGAGCAGATCGACGGCCCATACGACGCACCCGCTGCCGACTCCCCCGCTGACGTTCGCCGCGGCGTACGCCCGGCAGCTGCAGTTGCTGAGGCACACCTGCCGGCACTGGTCCAGCGTCATGCCGTCGTACACCGTCGCGTTCGTGGCCTCCGGCAGCTTCATCTGGCTCACCACCCAGAACCCATCACTGCTGCTCCCGTTTCCTCCGCCGGGGCAGCTCAGGTTGGTGCTCCTGACGCAGCCTCCGGTCCCGTCATGGAGGTTCCACTGCTGCGGCGACCTCGGCTGGAACCCCGGCAGGCAGTTACACTGGCTGGTCGGTGCCATGTCGCAGTACCCAAACGGCCCGCACTTTGCGTAGTTGTCGCAGGGGTCCATCGGGTAGTACCAGAAGATGCTCCAGGCGCCATTGATCCACACGAACCTCTGGATCTGCCCCGCCACGCCGTCCACGACGAGCCGCGAGAGCAGCGAGGTGTTGCCGATGGAGTAGGTGTAGTAGGTCTCGTCTGGGCTCGACACGATCCTGAACGTGAAGTCGCTGGCCTTGAGGTAGGGGACGCCCGTGAGGATCTCCCCGTTCCACGGCCCGCTCGTGTAGATCATGGCGTCCCCGCGGAGGAGGAAGAACTGCGGGAGCCCGCCGAGCACCAGCTTGAACGTGTAGGTGCCGATGGAAGGGTCGGTGGGGGTGCTCCATGACGTGATGTTCCGGGTGATGCCGGCTTTGATGTCGACGCCGAGCTTCATGCCGGGGAGGAGAGTGTCCGTCGGGTAGTCGAAGCTCTGCCACGCCACGCTCCCATCGGAGCTGAGGACGAAGTTGCCGTCGTCTTGGAGCTTCGCGGTGGCACCGGAGGTGACGTTCGTGGTGGGCGCCGCGGAGGACCAGACGGGGGAGTTCTTGGAGTCGAGGACGACGAGGTGGCCGTCGGTGGTGAGACGGAGGACGCCCGGGGAGTTGACGAGCGGGCTCTGGCGGTTGGCGACCCACACGATGGTCGGGTTGGGCTCCTGGATGTTGTAGTACCAAATGCCGAGGTACCTCCTGGCGCCGTCCGGGGTGAAGAAGCCGAGCTGGAACACGCCGCCGGGGGAGACGAGCGTCTGGTTGCCGGAGATGGACGCGGCCAGGCCGACGGAGTCGGTGGAGATGGAGAGCACCGGGAAGAAGGCGGCGGAGGAGGACGAGGCAGAGCTCGCGCGCCCGCATGCTCGATCCCCGACGGATCGCGCCCCAAACAGGCCGGATGGTGATCGATCGATCTCCGGCTAGCTACTGTGAGGACATGGCCTTTGCCGCTGAGCAGTTGCGTTTTGTGAGAATTCCTGAATGGCTGAATGAATTCCTGCACGCGCGCGCGCACGGCCGGCCGTGGCGGTGGCTGCGCCAACCCGGTACCTCTAGCTAGCTTTTGGAATCAGCGGGAGAGAGAGAGAGAGCGTGCACGTTGTTGTCTTGTACCGCGTGCGGATGCGGGCGCTCATGTGTTGTGGCTGTGGTCAGTCACACGTACGTTCTCGTGCGGGAACGCTGCATATGGAGGAACAGGAGTAGAAGATGACAAGCCGGGTCCGCGTTGGAGTCTGGAGCAGCTAGCTGGTTTTCACGCGGTCGAGATGGGCGTCGGTTGGGCAGAGACCGAGCTCGATGGACTCCACCAAACGCGCGACGGCCGCCAGGCTTTGGGCCGTGTTTAGTTCAAAAATTTATTTTTTTTCTTTCCTATTTATCTCCCTCACAGAACAAGCATTTTCAAAAATTCTTTTTTTCTCTTTCCTATTCATCCCCTTATATAACATGCATCCCCAAAGAAAGTAATTTTTCTCACCCCTACTAAACACTTTTTCTCACCCCTGCTAAACACAGCCTTGGTTTGCTCAGCTGCGCGGCGGTGGGTGCTGCCGTGCTGGAACCTAAAGGGAAAAGGTCGGTCTTGTGAACAGTACCCCACAGCACGCTCTCACCGCCCGTGTGTCCATGCGCGCGAAGTTCTATAGCAGCGCGCGCGTGGCGATGCTCTGTTCTCCCGGTTCTCTTCTCTTGCTTACAATTCCATTCCTTTTTGCTGTACAAAATAAGACCATGTGCTGCATCAGCCTGAATGAATAGCAAAATGGCGGCATTGGATCTCCGGTTGGTTGGTGCAACTCGATCTGCTGACTTGCATTCCTCAATCAGCTAGTACGAAGCGGGAAGATTTTGACTAGTGGATTGTTAATTGCCCTACTAATCCAAACCATATCATCATCATCCACCGTGGTTGTAATTCGTGATGACAAATAGTTGAAGTCCAAGAATAAAAAGCAAATTATTAGGTCGTTGTCATCAACTCATCATTTCATCAATCACCATCGTCAAGTTGAACCATGCCTCGCCAACCGAGTTGAATATACGGTTGCCCGTTCATAGGCTTCACGGCGGTCGATCCCGCGACTCTCTTTTCCCTTGCCCACCATGTGCGCCAACCTAGCTGCTGGGATGTTCAGCCTAAAAAATCAAGACCCAAACAAGAAGACGTGCTAAAACATCCTCAGATGGGCCTGGCCATTCAACTGGATGCTTTAGCCCATGTTAAAAACTTAAAATCGTAGACGTAGCTTTCCAGGGGCCTTTTGGCTCAGAAATGTTTTGATTTGCAAGTGTAATGTAACATCGCAAATGCTCATGCGTTTCTACTTTCGTGTGTAGATGAATCGCTTTCGAAATTAATTATGAATTCGTTTTTTTGAAAAAGATGTATGTCTATATTTAGATCCATTACAACCTTTATATTGCTTAGAACTACAAGGAAATGACCTTGCATGGATATTCTTGTTTTTTTTCTCTAAATGTTAACAGTTTCCTGTGGCATTGGACGCAACCTCATGGTCGGTCCGGTGGCATACTTCTCGGTGTAAACCTAGAAACTTTTGACATCGGTAGTATCGATGAAGGAGATTTTTATGCTAAATTCCATGTGAGAAACAAAGAAGATGGTTTCCAATGGGTTCTCATTGCAGTCTATGGGGCTGCCCAACCGGAATTAAAGGAAGCATTCCTCACGGAGTTGGTCCAAACTTGTTCTAAGGAAACACATCCGATTATTGTCGGCGGTGATTTCAACATTATTAGAAACCCACAAGAAAAGAATAACAATAACTATGATGACAGATGGCCCTTTTTGTTCAATGCTGTCATAGATGGCTTGGACTTAAGGGAGCTTGAATTATCTAATCGTAAGTTCACATGGGCAAACTCTAGAGAAACACCAACCTATGAGACACTCGACCGGATTTTGGTAAGCACGGAATGGGAATCTAAGTTTCCTCTTACTAATGTTCAAGCATTAACAAGAGAAGTTTCACATCACACACCACTCTTGCTTAACACCGGCAATGGTACTCATGGTAATAAACAATCATTGTTCAAATTTGAACTAGGTTGGCTAATAAGGGATGGTTTCTTAGACATGGTAGCTGATGTTTGGACCAAGGAGAAGAGAGGGAAATCCACACTTCAAAAATGGCAATTTAAAATTCAAAGACTTAGATAATTCCTAAGGGGTTGGGCTAAGAACACTAGTGGAACATATAAGAAGAAAAAGGAGGAGTTAATTAAGAAGACAGATGAATTAGATAAGAAAGCTGAAAATCAATTTCTCAGCCAAGCAGAAATTGACCTCAAACATTGTTTAAAGGAAAGACTAACGCACCTGCTAAGGGAAGAGGAACTCAAATGGTACCAAAGAGCCAAGACAACTAAGTTGTTATTTGGTGACTGTAATACTAAGTATTTTCAGTTGGTAGCAAATGGTAAACATCGGAAAACAAGGATATTCCGACTTGAGCAAGATGAGGGGGTCATAGAAGGTGATGAAAATTTAAAAAAGTTCATCACTAATTATTATAAAGGCCTCTTTGGTGCACCTGAGCATAATAACTTTTCGATGATGGAGTCCATGAGAGAAGACATACCTCAAGTCTCTCATACGGAGAATGAGGTACTGACCATTGATTTTACAGAGGAAGAGGTTAGAAGGGCCATCTTCCAAATGGAGCATAATAAGGCACCTGGTCCAGATGGTTTTCCTGTGGAGTTTTATCAAACTTTCTGGGGAATTATTAAAGAGGACCTCATGGCTCTCTTCGCAGAGTTTCACAAAGGCGATCTTCCACTCTTTAGCCTTAATTTTGGTATAATTACATTACTACCAAAACAGAAAGAGGCAACTCAAATTCAACAATTTAGACCCATTTGCCTGCTAAATGTGAGCTTTAAAATTTTTACGAAGGTAATGACTAATAGGATAGCTCTAGTAGCCCAAAAAGTCATCAAACTATCCCAAACTGCTTTTATGGCGGGGAGAAACATAATGAAAGGGGTTGTAATTTTACATGAGACGATACATGAGATGCATAGGAAAAAGTTAGATGGGGTAATCTTAAAGCTAGACTTTGAGAAGGCTTATGACAAGGTGAAATGGTCATTCCTTCAACAAACGTTGAGGATGAAAGGCTTTTCCCCTATTTGGTGTAAGTGGATTGATCAAATAGTTAGAGGTGGCAGTGTGGACATCAAAATAAATGATGACTTAGGCCACTACTTTCAATCAAAGAAGGGACTTCGACAGGGTGATCCTTTGTCGCCGATTCTCTTTAATTTAGTGGCTGATATGTTGGCTATTCTAATTCAAAGGGCCAAGGCCAATGGAAAGTTCAGGGGAGTTGTGCCACACCTTGTGGAAGATGGTTTATCAATTCTCCAATATGCGGATGACACTATCCTTTTTTTGGATCATGATCTACTACAAGCAAAAGATCTTAAACTAGTGTTAAGTACTTTTGAGCAATTATCAGGGTTAAAGATAAACTTCCATAAGAGTGAATTATTTTGCTATGGCAAAGCCAATGATTGTGAGCATGAATATGCGAAGCTCTTTGGTTGTAGTACCGATGCCTTCCCCTTCAAATACCTTGGAATTCCTATGCATCACCGGAGACTTTCTAACAAACATTGGTTGAACATTGAAGAAAAGTTTCAGAAAAAGCTTAGTAGCTGGAAAGGAAAGCTTCTCTCCGTCGGAGGAAGACTAGTTTTGATTAATTCGGTCTTCACTAGCCTAGCAATGTATATGCTCTCCTTTTTTGAGGTCCCTAGGGGTGTTCTTCAAAAACTAGACTATTATCGATCCAGATTCTTTTGGCAATGTGATGAACACAAAAAGAAGTACAGACTCACTAAGTGGAGTGTGCTTTGTGTGCCGAAAGATTTTGGTGGTTAGGGTATCCAAAATTTGGACATTCAAAATAAATGTTTATTGAGTAAATGGTTGTTTAAACTCATCAATGAAGATGGAGTATGGCAATGGCTTCTAAGAAAGAAATATTTGCATAACAAGACTCTGACACAAGTTCAGAAACGTCCGGGTGACTCACATTTTTGGTCAGGGCTTATGAATGTCAAGGACCAATTCTTGGCTGGCGTCTCCTTCCAAATCAATAGTGGAACTCAAATCCGTTTTTGGGAGGACACGTGGTTGGACAATAAACCTCTTGGGATTGTTTACCCCTCTTTGTACAGAATTGTAAGGAGGAAAGATGCTACAGTGGCGCAAGTGCTAAGCACTACACCACTAAATGTATAATTTAGAAGGGCCTTAGTGGACTCAAATTTGAGTGCTTGGTACGATTTGGTAGCTAAAATAGTGTCGGTTAAGCTTAATAATGACAAAGATAAATTTGTGTGGAATTTACACAAGAGTGGAATATTTATGGTACAATCTATGTATATATCTATGATACAAGATGGAGTTGTACCCAACAAAAGTCCACTTTGGAAGATTAGAATACCGTTGAAAATTTTTTCTTTGGTATCTCTTGAAAGGAGTAACACTTACAAAAGATAATTTAGCAAAAAGGAATTGGCAAGGAAGTATTAAGTGTTGTTTTTGTAGCTCTATGGAGACCATACAACATCTTTTCTTTGATTGCCATTATGCTAGATTTATTTGGAATACGGTGTATATCACTTTAGGCATTCAACCTCCAGCAGGCATAGCAAATATGTTTGGCTCTTGGCTTCATTGTTTTCAACCAAAGCTCAAAATTTCCAAATTTTATTAGGAGCTGTTGCACTTTGTTGGTCAATGTGGTTGAATAGGAATGATATGGTATTCAATAAAACAAATTCTAATACATTTCTGCAGGTTATATTCAGGGCAACCTATTGGATTCGACAGTGGTCATTGCTACATAAAGAAGAGGACAGACCGAACTTCAAGAATGGTTGTCGTTTATTGGAAACTGTGGTCATGGAAGTCTTTGCAAGATTGGGTTGGAATTTTCGGAGTAGAATTGAAGCTTAGCTCATGTTCGTTCATCGTTCTAGTGTGTTGTGTTTTTTCTTTTTTGATCTTATTCCAACTTGAGCTCACGCATGAGTTTTGAGTCTAAGCACTCTTGTTGTAACGAACAGCCGTGTGCATTTCTTGAAATGCAGAAGCTGGAACCTTTGTTCCATTATCTAAAAAAAAATGTTAACAGTTTCCTGGTGAAACTAACATATTTTTTCTTCTAAACCTAGAAAAAAATATCTTAAGGATTTGTTTCCTAATTTTTTTAGGTGCTTGATTTTTCTAATTTAAATAATTTTATTTCATCTCTCTGAAAAGTTAAAAATGGCTTTGCACGCCAGGTCGCCAGCCTTAAACTTCTTTAACTGCTCAAGGACCAAAATCAGAAATTATTCCTTTTCGTAATGGTTTAATTATAGATGTGATTTTTTGAAGAGAGATCCAATGGCTACCAAATTGATAGCAGTTTTTTTAGAAAAAAACTATGATAATTCATATTTTTTTTCTCTTTTCTAACATGTCTCATTGTGATTAACATGAATGTTCTTTTTTTTTTTAAAAAAACTTTGATTAGTAGCAGTATAAAGCTGCTCATTAGATAAAGGCAATTGTAACAATCTTTCCACAATAAGGCAACGGTTCGGGGGAAGAGGTTTTCTAGGATAACGTTGGAATTTGTAGGTTGTGGTGGGACGGACCTACAGGCTACAGGACAGATACGGTCTCTCCGATTGCAACATACTGTACTACTCAAGAGTCTAACAGACTGCAAAAAAGATATGAACCCGATGATTCCCAATAAATTGAATGTAGGAGCTTCTCAACGCAGCAATCTTTACAAACTTTGTAAACTTTACAGGGAAGAGTTACCAGGGGACCTGCAACAAACAGAAAAAGAAAGAAAAAAACAGAAATCCTTATACTCAATGCAATCTTCGATTCACAGAACATTAGAACAACAGAAATTTGTACAGTTCCAAGCTACCTCGCCTCCAATCTGGTCACCGTCAAAAAGTTCGCGGTGGCGCTCCGAGTCCGAGAGGATTCCGTGTCCGACGACGTGCTCATTCCAGGGTTCAGTCCGGGCTCACTGGGCTCAGGGAGCACGGCGTTCTCGCTGGACAGCATCGTCACCACCAACGACATCAGCGGCCGGTTCCTCGGCTGCGCTTCGATGCACAGGAGCGCGACCTGGATGCACCGCAGCACCCTGCTGTGATGGAAGTTGCCGCCCAATGCTTCGTCCAGCAGTTCCAAGCTCCTCCCTTCTCTCCACAGCATCCATGCCTGGAAAATTTGCCAATTTACAGGGCTATCAAAAGATTCAGGAAAAAGGAAAGTTGAAGTCTTGCTGGTGCTTACATATCCTAGTAGGTTGCAATCAAGCTCGGGTTCGTAGGAGCCTCGGTTCCTCTTGCCAGTGATGATCTCCAGCACCAGCACGCCGAAGCTGAAGACGTCGGATTTTATCGAGATGAGGCCGTCCATTGCGTACTCTGGGGACATGTAACCACTGAAAAACGTCTGAAGATTCAGCTCAGAAGTTCAATTTTCAGAAGAAACTGAAACACACATGGGAGGTTGCGAAGGACACCCACTATGTTCCGATGACCTTTCGAGTGTATTCGGTGGTCTGATCACCTCCAAACATCCTAGCGATTCCAAAGTCCGAAATTTTGGGGATCATGTTTTTGTCCAGCAACACGTTGCTAGCCTTCAGGTCCCTGTGGATGATCCTAAACCTTGAATCCTCGTGCAGATATTGCAGACCCCGAGCAATCCCCAGAATTATATCGAACCGTTTCTGCCATATTAACAGCCTGCCCTTCGCTTCATCTGCATAACGCATGGACTGACATAAAATACCTTACCTCCTCATGCAAAATTCAAGATGCTCCTGTAGAAATGAACTAACCGAATATGAACGTGTCCAAGCTCTGGTTCTGCATGTACTCGTAGACGAGCATCCTCTCGTTGTCGTCGATGCAACAACCAAGCAACCTCACGAGATTTCTATGCTGCAGCTTTGCAATCAGTTTCACCTCGTTCATGAACTCCCTCGCCCCCTGCGTTGATCCCTGGCTCAACCTCTTGACAGCTACTTGCTGCCCATCCTCGAGAACTCCCTGCCATTGATCCGTAGCAGGCCAGTGAGAAATCACATGAAACAACGCCAATTGACCAGACATCTAAAATTACTACTGTAATTTATATACTACTCTGTTGCTTATTTGTCTTTACCATGTAAACAGAGCCAAATCCACCTGCTCCAATCTTTTTGTGCTCCGCGAAGTTGTTGGTGGCGACCACGATCACCTCGAGAGAAAACGTTGGAAGGTCGACATCTTTGTCGTTGTAGCTCATCTCCTCCGAGACGTCAGCAAGCTGCTGTTGACTCGGGCTCTGCGCCTGATGGATCCTGGGCCTGTACGGGAGCCCAAAATCTCCACTAGTGCTCGGCGGCAAGGACGCCGCCATGTCATCGCTTTCACGCTTCCTCCTCTTCTTCGTCAACAAAATACAACAGCCAAGCGCTCCTAGCAGAAGCAGTGCACCGGAAATGGTCGCGACGACGATGATGATCAGCGTGCCCTTGTGTGGGCGCTGGTGGTTATCTGGAACCAATGCAAGAAATGGTCAAGCGCGAGGTGAACAGCCGATCCAAGAAATGGTCAAGCGTGAGGTGAACATACGATCTAATATGGCTAGTACACCTACTATAGTACTTACTTAAATCAGACAATGATAAGCATCAGAAAATTGTGTTTTTTCGTGCAAGATTCTGAACTGAGAAATTATAATCAAAGTCATCAGAATTCAGAACCTGATGCGGTCTTCAAGGCGTCGATGTCCGACTGGGCGAGCCGTAGGTACACGTCCTGCACGACGATGGGGTACTGCCGCATGTCGAGCAGGTCGACGGTCCAGAGGACGCACCCGACGCCGGCGGCGCCGCCGCTCATGTTCGCCGAGGCGTACGCCCCGCAGCTGCAGTTGCCGAGGCACGCCAGCCTGCACTGGTCCAGCGTCATCCCGGCGTACACCGTCGCGTCCGTCGCCTCCGGCAGCTTCATCCTGTTCACCACCCAAAACCCATCGCCTCCACCGCCGCCACCGACATCGCCGCAGGTCAAGTTGGTGTTCCGAACGCAGCCACCGGACCAGTCGTGCTGACCCCACTGGTCCGGCGACCTCGGCACGAACCCCGGCAGGCAGCTGCAGATCGGCGAGCTGTCGGGGTCGCAGAACCCGAAAGCCCCGCACTTGGCGTAGAAGTCGCACTGGTCGGTCGGGTAGTACCAGAAGCTGCTCCACGCGCCATTGTTGAGCGAGAAGCGCTTGAGCTGCGTGGCGGCGCCGTCGACGACGAGCCGCGAGAGCAGCGACGGGTCGCGGATGGAGTAGCTGTAGTAGGTCTCGTCGGCGCTGTACACCACCTGGAAGGTGAAGGCCTGCGCCTTGAGGTACGGCACGCCCGTGAGGATGTCCCCGTTCCATGCCCCGCTCGTGTAGATCCTCTCGGTTCCCCGGAAGAGGAAGAACTGTGGTAGCCCGCCGATGACCAGCTTGAACGTGACGTTCCCCGGCGACGGGTCGGATGGGCTTTGCCAGGACGTGATGTTACGGGTGATGCCGGCTTTGATATCGACGCCGAGCTTCATCCCCGGGAGCAGCGTGTCCGTCGGGTAATCGAAGCTCTGCCACGCCACGGTGTGCCCATCGGAGGTGAGGACAAGGTTGCCGGTGTCCAGGATCTGCGCGGCGGCGCTCGCGGTGATGTTGCCGGAGGTGGTGGGGGAGGCGGAGGTCCAGACGGTGTCGTTGTTGCCGTCGAGGATGACGAGGCGGGCTCCGGCGGAGGCGGAGAGGTGGAGGGAGGCAGGGGGATTGAGCACGGGGTCATGGCGGTTGGCGACCCAGACGACGGTGGTGGGGCCAGGGATGCTGGCGTACCAGATGCCGAGGTACGTCCGGCCGTCGGTGGCGCCGTCCGGGGTGAAGAAGCCGAGCGCGTAGACGCCGCCGGCGGAGAGGATTGTTTGGTTGCCGGTGAGGGTCGTGTTCCGGTCGATGGTGTCGGTGGTGGATGCCAAGGGGGTGATGAAAGCGGCGGCGGCGACGAGGATGAGGAGGAGGTGAGAGGAGAGCGTGCGCGCCCTCATCATCGTCCTCTCTCCCGCGATTCCCGAACGGGGGCGGCAGCCAAACCGGGCGTTGACCTCCCATCTCACGACATGGCCTTATGACTACAGAGACACTGCCTGCACCGCTGCACGGACGTGGTAGCGGTTGTCGTGTCCACAATTCAGCAGGAAATGGCTG
The DNA here is from genome assembly GCA_015342445.1 of Digitaria exilis. NCBI lineage: Eukaryota > Viridiplantae > Streptophyta > Magnoliopsida > Poales > Poaceae > Digitaria > Digitaria exilis. Next base: position 371,361 of record JACEFO010000520.1, read on the forward strand.
CGGCGGCGGCGGCGGCGGCGGCGTGAGAATGCGAGGCTATTGGCGCATTTGTTACGCCACAAGGTCACAATGGTTGCGGTCTTGTTTGCAGTCACAAGCCATGCTCACGGCTTCCAAATCCAAAAATCCAACTGGATGGAGGTGCAACTAGGAATAACTTATCGACGCTTGACCACGCGAAGATAAACAAATATACAAAGATGCAATGACGAGTATACGACACGACAAAACCTAAATAGAAAATGAGCGTTTGGTGTGTGGATCTAGCTCAGTTCGTAGCTGGAATGCAAGCTGTGAACTTGCCCAGCAACCCAAGTCCTCTGAATTGGTAAGGGTTCACCCGGCGAATAGCAGAATGTGTAGCCTTGTCTATCTATACCATCGTCATATACCGTAAATTGTACTCGAGTCAAACAAGAACTAATCAAACCCCACCACCGTTGTCATGCACCTGACAAAGATTGTTTGAGCCACTTGCACACATTGGATGCACTTATTTTTTTGTCAACTGTGTGCCACATAAATCAAACGCCCCCTTAGCTCTCCATACCAATCAAAAGTCAAAACGGGTGGATGACATGCATATGAACATGCCGCGACTGACATTGTCCCCATCGTCCTCTGGAAAATAGGTAATCCCCATCAGCAAAGTATTTATGTGATTCATTTGTTGTTCAAATCCACATCCACAACTGTTTTGCGCGACATTTCGCCAGGAGGGGTGGGGGGGGGGGGGGATATTCCAGTGAGGGGGAGGGCGAGCAACCTGCCAGTCATGCACAGTCGTCCTGTCGTCCATCTCTTCGTCGGCTGCTGCCCCTATTATGTTTGTAGTGTTACGGTCTGACTCAACAGGGGCCACCACTACAAATTGGGTGCGCCCAGATGCGGACCACAACTCTTCCATTGCCGTGGCAGCCCATCAAGCATTGGAGCCCATGCCTTTCGAGGACCAGTGCCCTTTGAGGAAATGCCATGCCTCCTACGCTTTGGACCTACCATGTCATGGGCCAAGGCGATCTTCTCGGCACACCCAGATGAGGCTCGATTTCGACAACATCGAAACCGAGGCTACTGCCAATAGCTCGGAGGAGAAGTTTCCTTGCAGGGCCATTGGATCTGCTTCATGGAGACATAACGCTTCTAAACGCTCAACCTCTGCCATAGAGCCACCCCCCAAACACCCGCTGCCTACGATCTGGTCCGACAACCGGAAGCCCCTCGACGGCTGCTGCCATGGCGGCCGGCCACGACGGCCTTCCTCGCAAGCATCAAACTTTTGTCGCAACCATCCTTGTTATGCCAGGTTCCAAAAGATATGCTTATGCCATCCCATCTTGCCTCGACATTGGCGGGAGGAGACACCTTGCTAACCGGCCCATCAAGAAGCGAGAAGTTCTTGTCATGAAGAGATTGGGATTCCTAGGCGGTAATGCCACTCAGGAAATCGATGTTGCATGCTAGGAGTTCAGGAGATTCTTCGTGGAGATCGTGGACGTGCGCAATTTTCCGGCTCTCAACGACCTCTTCTCTATGGCAAGGAATCTGGCAGATGAGGAACTCCTGAAAGCGGCAAGGCAGACAGGTGCCTGGGGGAGCAAAATCTGAGCTCACGTCGATGGTTGTTGCCTTACGTTGGTATTAAACTAGTCTAGTAGTCTTCCTTTTCTTTCAGTTGTTGTTGTTTGTTAGCGTTTTAGTCCATCTTTCATGTAACAAAAAAGAATTCACACTTGTTGAATTTTGACCATGAGGCCAGAGCGAGTATGCAATTGGAATTTAGAACCAAACTGTGAGCAGCTGGACGCCTTTGAATTGAAAAGCAAGACAGTAACAGCTGCTCTACTCAGCTGGAAAATTTAGTGTCAGCAACGTGCAGGTGGCTTTGGGACCAGCTGAAATCAGAAAGTCGTCGTGCCAAGTTGGCATTGGCGATACGCTCCTCTAACGTTATGTCTAGCAATACTTGCAGATGGATAAAAACTTTATAAGAGGTGTTAATTTCTGGCTCCCACGCTATAGCTTGGCAATTTCATGCAAATTCAAGCAATTGTAATGCACGCATTTACCAACAAAAGAACAGCAGGCGATTGAGACAGTACTATCTGCCGTCTAGGTTGGTAATTGAAAGACCATTCAGGGAGCAGGTTTCTTCAGTGATGTCAGTTTGATTCGAGACCAATAGCGAGAGGAAACCAGGTTGTTTTGGGTCTGGTAAGGTAGCATTGTCATTGGTAATCATTGAAAGGACTTCAGTCATGGACGGTCGATCTGCAGCTTGCTCCTGAACACACAACAAGCTGACATGAACACATCTTAGCGCCACAATCTCAGGACATCTACCATGTAATGATTTATCAATGAGCTCATGGCATCTGCCTTCGTTCCACAATTCCCATGCCTGTGAAGTTCAGTTGACCCAATCAAATTAGAAGTGTACCACTTACAAAAATCATAAACATTTTAGCTTTTTATAACTTTTGCTTACATATCCAAGGAGGCTAAGGGAGTTGCCACGTCCTTGAGATCCTGCATTTTTCATTCCACTAACAATCTCCAGAAGCAATACTCCGTAGCTAAATACATCAGACTTAACAGAGAAAATGCCTGCCATAGCATATTCAGGAGCCATGTAGCCACTGAAAGAATGGTATAATCTTAAACTAAATATCCATTTTTTAATATAGCCAACATTATCTTCATAAATCAAATGCAAAAGGGAGGTTAGAAACACAAAGCAATTACTTACTATGTCCCAACAACTCTTTTTGTATTCGCTTGTGTTCCTTTGGGATCAAATATTCTCGCCATTCCAAAGTCTGAGATCTTCGGGCTCATATCAGTGTCCAGCAAAATGTTGCTTGCTTTCAGGTCCCTATGAATAATTCTAAGCCGAGAATGCTTGTGGAGATAAATAAGACCTTGGGCGACCCCTTCAATTATGTTCATCCGCATTTCCCAGTCTAGCAAAGCCCTTCTTGTATTTTCTTTTTATAAAGGGGGAAAAATACACTCACTGGTCAAGAAGGCAACTGAGAGAAAAGAAAAGGAAGCACCAACAATTAAAATGGAGTCAAACATACCAAATAAGAAGAAATCCAAGCTTTTGTTTGGCATGTACTCATAGACTAATAACATTTCTTCCCCTTCGATGCAACAACCTAACAGACCAACTAAATTGCTATGCTGAAGCTTTGCGATAAGCAGGATTTCGTTCTTAAACTCTTGTAACCCTTGTCCCGAATTTGCAGCTAGTCTCTTAACTGCAATCTCCAGCCCATCTGGTAAGTTGCCCTATAGAATGGTTTTCAAATTTCAATGTAGTTAAAAATTAGATAACAAGGTTATATACAGAACATACCTAATCGTCTAATTTATATCGACCTCCCTGAACTTTTTTATTAGAAGAATTTTCCTGAACTGTCAAACAGAACATTTGTTTTGCAACATAAGTGGATACACACAGGCTGTGTATTTGTGAATATTTAGGATAGTATTAAGCAAAAGAGGAGAGAAAACTTAAGAAGAGGGCTGAATACAGAGCTAGGGTATATACATCCAATGTCCCCATCTGACCATCTAGGCCTGGGCATTGTCTTTTTTTTGGGGGGGTGGGGGTGGGGGGTCGGGTTTTTTTTATTTCAGTTTTTGAAGAATAGAAACTGAAATTGTATCCAAACAACGAGAAAAAAAATGACGGTAGTCATATATCCACATTAATTGTATTGAAATATCAACATAAAGGCACAAACGGCTGACAAATGATCGATAAATTAAGGTCTATTGCGGTACTTCTCAATAAAATTATAGCAAAGTCTCTAAAATGATAACATAATTTATTAAACATAGCATTAGTCTTCTACCAAAGAACTAATATTCATGTCTAGGTACTTAGTATAGCAAAGTCTAGCTCTATGGCTCTACGCATATACTAAATACCCATAGCATTAGTGTTGAGCCATAGAAGCTAGAATATTGTTTGCTGCCACACCAAAACCTGAATTTTTTTGTTGGGTTCGGTGTTCAGCCTGATTGGTTGCCTTCTAAAAGTTACCATGTTAAAATTAGGGCAAGCTAAAATATTGGCATGTCAAAAAATTTTGCAAAAAAATTGGTTAGAATCTTAGAGTAGCACTTGATTAGGTGTCAGAATATAATGGTAAAAAATATGTCACTGAATGACTTCATGCCGAATACAAATGTTGATCTCTATAATTTAAGCTAGTGCATAAGTAAAAAAATTAATTGGGTCAGGGTGTCAAAATATGAACGAACTGAACATTATTACTGTGTTAAGGAACTTTGGCAAAAAAAAGCTGGCTTCCAACCAAATAAATGCCAAGGTTTATAGACTTGTCCGCGTTTTGGGTTTGAAATTTTTGGTAGCCAACCAATAAGGCCCTCCATGGGGTTTTGCAACCATAATCACATCACATCACATCATACTCATATATCCCCGACATGTCCAATGTCTCCTTAGTTTTCCATTTCCGTGTGGATTGCTGTAAATCACAAGATAGGAGCGTGCACTAGGGTACTTCCCCCAAAAAATACGGCTATTTGACCAGATGAACACATGCTTCATAATCAAAATTATTATTTTTTCTTTGAAATGCTCAAACATGTGAAGAGAAGAGACAGAAGAACAGATGGTACCTTGTACACGGGGCCAAAGCCCCCTTCTCCAAGCTTGCTTTCTGTTGAAAAATTGTCTGTAGCATTTGTAATTTGTGAAAAGGAAAACATAGTAAACTGAGAGGCTGTATCCTCACTCTCCCAAAGTTTGATTGTATCTGTGGTCATCAAGGAGTGGTGACCATCCTGTTTTCCTTTCCCTGAAAAAGAAAAGGTGACTTATTGACATGTTTTAACATACGCTGCACGTCAGCACATGTAAATGTTGAATTCTCTTTAGCTGTTAACAATTTCTTATGGCTTCTAATAGTTACCTTTATTTCTTGATATCCTAATCCAGATAAACAGGATGGAACAAAATATGATAAATGCAACTGAAGAAAGCACACCAGCTATCCAAAGTATTTTGTGACCTGAACAAGAAGAAAGAGAGATCATCAATTGACTTCATATTGCATAATACCTTTTCCTTTACCGAAATTTTATTTTTGAACAAATAGTTATAATGCTTTAAAAAACTGGGACTAGTTACTTCTCCTTCAAGTAGTTCAATTTCAAGTATTGTCCTAAATATCACTAATATTTCACTATGGTATACATTTCATACCTGACCTACTGATTGATTCCAACTCTGATGCAGCCACGCGAAGATAAAGAGTTCCTATCCCTACTCCAGTTCCATTATATCCATCCTGCAGATTTGTTAGATCACCATACCATAGGCTGCATCCATCCAATACTGAATGAACATATGCAGTACAGGAGCAGTTTATCATGCATGCCGATTCGCATCCATCGTCTCCCATAACAGACAGCTTGTCTCCGTTACCAGGAAGTCGCATTCCAGGCATATCAATGAACTTATCACCATCACACTGCAGTGGGATTTTCCTTGTGCACCCTTTCCTACTATATTGAGTATCTTGTGGAGCAAAACCTTTTAGACATCGACAGTGTGATGTTTGCATATTGTCGTTGCATATACCAAAAACTCCACATAAGTTAGACACCTCGCAACTAGGAGGCTGTCGCCATAACAGAGTCCATGATTGAGCACCAGGATCAAATTGTTCTATGCTCAATGCACCATTTGGATCCAACACAAATTGTGTCAACCTGCTAGCAGGGTTGGGAGTGTATGTGCATGTAAGGTTGTCACAGTGAAAATAAAGAGGAATTGTATTTATAGATTTTAGATCTGGAATGAGAGCGTTTACATCACCATCCCAGCCCCCACTGGTCCAATATGCAATGCCTTTCCACCAGATAATGAGTTCTGAAGCATTAGTTACTCCAGGTCCAAAAGAGTAGTCCCCTACTGCTGGGTCATCATAGCTCTTCCATGAAGTCAGCAATTTACTCCCAAGTGTAATATTCATTTCAGGGAGCCATGTGTCAGTAGGGAAGTCAAAGCTCTGCCATATGATCTTGGCTTGGTTGGAGATGCTCCTTAAGACAAAGTTGCCATTATCCAGAATTACAGCCTCCAAGTCTTGCACTCCCACCCCATAAGCCACTGTTATTGAGTTGCCACTCCCATCTAAAACTATCAGATTACTACTGTCGTCGAACTTAAGTATGCCCAACTTATCTTTTATTGGATTATTCCTATTAGCAACCCATACAACTCTTCTTTCTGAATCGTTGTGCCATATACCAACATATCGGTAGCTCGAAGCTCCAGGGCTAAAGAAACCAAGCATGAAATTTTTGTTCGTAGATACTAGGATCTGCCCATCTGAAATTGATTGGTTCTGAAAGATGATACCTGTTCTTTCCATGGAAGCCGATAAGCATCTTGATGCTAATGCATATAGGATCAGAAAATTAAGAAGCACGCACTTCTTCCAGAATCTTATTTTCCCAAACATAGCTACCTCCAAGCATCAAACTAGGACAATTAAACCAAAGTAGTGAGTGAGAGAGAGACATAACAATGAAGTGAAGGGCATAAGCATTCTCCATACCTCCTAATTCTTCCAAAGGGGAAACTGGGTGTTCCAAGGGGAAGGGGGGGGGGGGGGGGATGTTTCTGCAGATATCTCCAGCATCATAAAGTTTTAGAGTTGCCAGTTTTGAACTTTCCATGGTGGAACTCTGAACTAGTTTTCCAATTGGCAGTCAACTATGGGCAGTTGTCACTAGTCAGTAGTTGACGGTGACTAAAAATGTCTGCTTGTGATACAGATGATTGGCCAGCTGGCTTTTGGTTGGGAACTGACAATCATTCCGCTTCTGCAATCGTATGCCAAATTTTCCATATGTTTGATTTTGACCTAAAAATATTCATCTTTTTTGTTTTTGCGGTAACTAAAAATATTCATCAACCCTATCAACGTTTGAAGAAAAATTTCCATAGGAGGTAAGAACATCAAAGAGTTTCGTTCAAAAAGAACATCAAAGAGAGAGCGTGTAAGTACAGCTTCCCAGTCAAAAATTCCAAGTAAGTGCTACTTTCCACACATATGCTACTTTTACAAGAAGAAAAGTGTGTTTTTGTTAATTTTGCTATGAAATGATGCATCTGAGAGCTAGTGAGTCTGGTAAACTACCTGCTGCTGATTTTTTTGATAAAGAAAATAATCTGGCCTCTACAAGTGTACACAGCCCACTACCTGCTGCTGATGTATTTAATTTTATGAATCACGAAAGTGTTGTTAAATGCTAAATCCTATCGCAGAGACATGCGGCCAATTGGAATTCCAGCGTCTTCCTTTCCACCGGCATACCCACCCTCCTCTTCACACCCCCCCCCCCCCCCCCCGCATGAACCGTATCTTCTTCCTTGGATTCATTCCAATCTCAATAACGGCATAGATGAGCCACCAGGAAATACAGAAAAAAAAAGATAGTATACACACGTACCAAAATCTATAGCAACAATTCTCATTGCGAACGTAAAGTCATGCCGCTAATAAATCGGTGAAATAATGTTACCATTACGCATCCTGAAACCCTCGCCCAAGAAAAATGACGAGACAAGACTACCACTACCAACTCGCCTCCGCGGCTCCGCCACAGGCATTCAGGTCCGGACGGAGTCGATGCCCTACACGGGACGGCTGCGCAGGCGACGCGAAGACCTTAGACCTCGTCGCCTGCCCCATCGCCGTCAGTCTTCGTCGACCCAGCGACCAAGCGTGTTCATCCGAAGCTGCTTTTTTTTTCCCAAAAAAATAATAAAAAGTATCCCAAACTGACTAGGGCCCATGATACCACGGCCGCAAAATTGGCCCAGAGCCAGATTTGTGACGGGCCTGCTAAACCACTGGATGAGAGAGCACGGCCGAGAGAACAGAAGAGCTATGGAAAAGAATTGGGCCGTCAGCGAGCAGAAATGACAATGATTTATATCATCAGAGTTTCCTACTTTAGTTATCAACCGCTAATGTTCTAAAAAAAAAGCTATCAACCGCTAATTAGCCAAAAAAGAGGTTTTTTTTGCATCTTAAAAAGCATAATAGTGGTTAGTTATAATTTGGTCTAATGTTCTCCTATCTGTTTTCTTGCTAGGTTACTTTTTCCTACATATTTTCTTATTTTTAAGGATACTTTTCATTTTTGTGGTCTGTATTTTTTTTTAGTCACAGAATTTTCTCTGATTGAACATTTTCTCGTTGATTTAATATTTATTGAGCTGAATTGTTGATGTGACTTGTTGATCTAATTCTTTTATAAGACTATGTTCATACCCATAGGTCGCTACAGGTGGCAAAAAAAAATATATTACTATACACAAGAGGTTGAGCTTATAGCAATATAATGTTTCTAAGGCACATCGCAATCCACAAGCATCCATTGAATACAGCACAAGAGAATAGGTAATTCAAGAATATATAGCTTAAGAAAACATTCGTCCACCTTGCTTCCAGCACTCATGATTAGAAACGTAACTACGGCAGTGTTCGGCTTGCTGCTCTGCAGCTGCTGCTGGGGGGCTGACGGGTGGGGCCCACCCGTCAGCCCCCCAGCAGCAGCTGCAGAGCAGCCAGCCGAACACTCTCTACGTCATAAATTAACAGGAAGCCCATTAGTGCTCCCCAGTCTAGAAGTCAGAACTATTCCTCACTGCTCCAACCTCCATCTGTACCGGAGCCCGTGTCAGTGCGCTCGAGCAGGCGGCCGGTATTATTCAAGGTCGGCCGATCAGAATTTTGCTAGATTCTGGTAGCTCTCATACATTTGTCAGTTCAAGTGGCTAATGGGCAAGTGCTCAACTGTCAGGGTTGGAGAGTATTCAGAGCCCTGTGTCTGTCCAAGTGGCTAATGGGCAGGTGCTTCGTTGTCTATCTGGCATTCCAAATGCAGTCTGGTCTATGAATAGTATTGAATTTCAAGCTACTTTAAGGGTGTTGCCCCTCCCATCATATGATATGATATTGGGTTTGGACTGGCACGAGCAATTTAGCCCAATGAAAGTGCATTGGCAGCAAAGGTGGTTGTCCATTCCTTACAAGGGCTCCACTGTGATTCTTTGTGGTGATTTGAGTGCTTTGCCGGTTGTTTCTGTTGTCCAGGTGTGCTCTGTTCAGACATTGGTGCCGGACTCGGTCCAGGTGAATGTGCCCCCAGAATTGCAATCTCTATTGGAGGAATTTGCTGCTGTTTTTGCTGTACCTACAGAGCTTCCTCCTTCTCGATCGTGTGACCATGCTATACCTCTTTTGCCTGGTGCAGCGCCTGTCAATGTGCGTCCCTACAGGTTTGCTCCTGCAATTAAGTCTGAAATTGAACGGCAAGTGCAGGAGATGCTTTATAGTGGTATTATTCAAAAGAGTTCTAGTCCATTCTCTTCCTAAGTTCTTTTGGTAAAGAAGAAGGACAATTCTTGGCAATTTTGCGTTGATTATAGGCATCTCATTGCAATTACTTTGAAGGCCAAGTACCCAGTCCCTATTATTGATGAGTTTTTGGATGAATTGTCTTCTGTCAGTTGGTTTTCCAGCCTTGATCTCAGATCTGGGTTTCATCAGATACGGTTGAAACCAGGGGAAGAACATAAAATAGCATTCCAAACCCATTTTGGGCATTTTGAGTTCAGGGTAATGGCTTTTCGATTAACTGGAGCCCCAGGCACATTTCAGTCAGCCATGAACTCTACCTTGGCACCATACCTGAGGAAATTCGTTTTGGTTTTCTTTGATGATATACTCATATACAGCAAATCATACGATGAACACTTTATACAGCTCAGGTTAGTGCTGGAGCTCTTGGTTAAGGATCAGTGGTTGGTCAAGTTGTCCAAGTGCTCCTTCGCTCAGCGTCAAATCCGTTATTTGGGCCACGTTATCAGTGAGCAAGGAGTTGGTACTGATCCTGATAAGATTTCTGCAGTGGCACAGTGGCCTCGTCCCGTTAACACCAAAGAATTTCGGAGCTTCTTGGGCTTAGCAGGTTATTATCGGAAATTTGTCAGGCATTTTGGGTTCATCTCCAAACCTTTGTCTGATCTGTTAAAGAAGAATTCCTTGTTTGTTTGGACTTCAAATCATGAGAAATCTTTCATTGCACTTAAGGAGGCGCTTTGCAATGCTCCAGTATTTGCACTTCCGGATTTCTCCAAACCATTCGCCATTGAAACGGATGCATGTGGTACTGGTGTGGGAGCAGTTTTGTTACAAGACTCTCACCCGCTGGCATATATTAGCAAGGCTTTGGGTCCTCGTTATCAGGGACTCTCCACTTACGAAAAGGAATATCTTGCAATCTTATTAGCTGTCCAACAATGGCGTTCATATTTGCAGCATCAACAGTTTGTCATCTTTACTGATCAGCGCAGCCTGTCCCAGCTTAATGAGCAACTCCTACACACACCTTGGCAACAAAAAGTCTTCACCAAATTGTTGGGTCTCCAGTACCGCATTGTTTATAAGAAAGGTGTGGACAATCGGGTAGCCGATGCCTTGTCTCGTAGGTCTTCTCATGAGTCTCAATGCTCTGCTATTTCTGCTTGTGAACCACAATGGTTGGAGGAGGTGATAGCTGGCTATCAGTTGGATGATTCGACCTCACAGTCGGTCGCCAAGTTGGCCTTGAACCCGGATGCTGTCTCCAGTTTTACTCTGTAGCATGGCCTTCTCCGTTACAAGAATACAATTTGGGTTGGCAATAATCCTCAGCTTCAGTCTAAGTTGCTTAAGGCCTTTCATGACACCCCTGTTGGCGGGGTACCAGTGACTTATAGCCGAATGAAAAAGCTTTTTGCTTGGCGTGGCATGAAGAAATCAGTGCATCAGTATGCTAAGTCTTGTGTCATTTGCCAACAGGCTAAACCTGATCGGGCCAAGTTGCCAGGGTTGCTGCAGCCCCTGCCTGTGCCATCTTCAGCTTGGCAGATAGTCTCTCTTGACTTTGTGGAGGGACTGCCACGATCAGGGACAGTTAATTGCATCTTAGTGGTGGTTGACTCTTTGACCAAATATGGCCATTTTATCCCTCTTCGCCATCCATTTACTGAGCTATTGTGGCTAAGGAGTTTCTGAATCACATCTACAAATTACACGGCATGCCATCAGTGCTTGTTTCTGATAGGGACCGGATCTTCACAAGTTCTCTGTGGCAGCAGTTGTTTAAGCTAGCTGGTGTCGAATTGAGGATGAGTACCAGTTATCACCCTCAATCTGATGGGCAGACCGAACGCTTGAATCAAACCATGGAAACATTTCTGAGGTGCTTTGTTAACGCCTGCCCATCGAAATGGTTGTCTTGGCTTCCAGTAGCAGAATTCTGGTACAATTGTTGTCCTCATTCAGCTACCGGTCTTTCTCCTTTCATGGCTTTGTATGGTCATTCTCCTCGTCACTTCGGGATTGCTGATGCTGATGCTGTTACCATGCCTGATCTGTCTGTATGGCTTCGAGATAGGCAGGTCATGAGTGATTTGATCAAGCAGCACATCCATCGTGTTAAACTTCGCATGAAGAAACAAGCTGATCAAGGCCATTTTGAATGTCAGTTCGAAGTGGGCGATATGGTTTTCTTGAAGCTCCTGCCATATGTGCAAACATCATTAGCACCTCGTTCCAAACAGAAATTAGCTTTCAAGTACTTTGGTCCTTTCAAGGTGCTTAAGCGCATTGGTCAGGTGGCTTATTTACTGGATCTTCCTTCTACCACTATGATCCATCCGGTATTCCACGTATCTCAACTGAAGAAAGTTATTAGTGACTCTACTTGAGTTACTCCATCGTTACCAGCAGATCTCGAGTCTCCTCGTGTGCCAGAAAGCTTTGTCCAGCGACGTATCTCTTCACAGGGGGATCGCCAGTTCAATCAGGCTCTTGTTCGCTGGTCAGGTTTGCCCGTGTCGTTGGCTACTGTCACACCCCGAAATTTGGATTTTCGGGATGTGATTAGAAAATAAAATTAAATAAACATTTTTCACAATTTATTAAAACTTTTTCAACATTTGTTTAATTTACAGGAAATTTACTGTAGGAAAATAATCGATTTTCTAAATCAAATAAAAATGCTTTGTGTTGCCTTAATTGAAGTGTTGCATTCATATCGTTGAATCTCATCTTTATTGAGTGTAGTGTTTTCAAAATGCGTTTAGACGTCGATCAAATCCCTCCTGAGAATTTCCTAGATTTTCTAGGAATTAATTCTCTTTTCCTAAAGTCAAATCCATTTATTGGAAGGCTTTAAATTCTCTTTTCATGAGCTCCAAATATTTTATTTTGGTTCAAAGTCTCCAACTCTATTTCTGGAATTTTTCCTCGAATTTTTGGAGATTTTGGAATATTTTCTGTGGTTTAAATACATTTTCTAGGATTTCCTAGAATGGTTTTTGAACCAGAATTTATTTCCCGAAATAAAACTTATTTCTCCTTTCCTTCTTGGGCCAAATCCATCCGCAAGCCCAGCTTCCTTTTTCCTCCCGCAAAACCCGCCGGCCCATTTCTCTTCCAGGCCGCTAGCCCCTCTCCCTTTCTTTCTCTGGCCGAAACCAGCCCAACTCCCTTGCCCGGCCCATAGCGCAGCCCATCTCCAACTCTTCCTCCGCTCCCTCTCTCTCACCGCCATGTGGGCCCCGCTGTCATCCCCAACCTCCCAGCCGCCGCCGCCCCTTTCCTCGACGTGCGCTCCATGCCAAGGCACCCCGTGCTGGCTTATTTAATGCGCCGCCGTGCTCTCCCTCAGCCCCGAGCTCCCTCGCCCCTCCTCCCTCTTCTCCGCGTTGTGCCGCCGCCGCGTGAAGCAGTCGCCGGCGCCGTTCTTCGCCGATTCGCCGCCTTGGAACCCCGTCGCGACAAATTGGTAGCACCATGAGCCTCGCCGAGACCGGGAGCATCCAATTTGCAGGTCCTGGCGTCCTTCCGCCACCGGTGGAGCTCCGTCTGCATTGAAGTCCAAGCCGCCGGCCGCCGTCTCTGATTCCGGCCGCCATTGCTCCTCCCGTCGCATGGTGAGCATCTTCTTGCGTTTCCCTCTCTGTCCTCCTTCATTTCCCCTATCGAGCTGCGCCCCTAGACCACCGAATCGCCAGCGTCCCTCACGAGCAGAGCCGCCCGAGCTCCTATCCGCCATGGCTGCTCCTGGAGCTTTTGCAGAAAAGCCCCTGTAGTTCTTGCTTATAAACGCGCAGTCCACGCTAGTTCAAAAGTAATTCCGTTTTAGTCCTTTTCTTTCTTTTTAGACCCTCGAGCTTCTGGAATATAGAACCCGCCGTCCCTGGCCGCTTCTTTTGCTTATGAGCCCTCTGGTTTTCATATGTAATCATGTTTTAACCCTCGGTTTCTTTCAAAACAGCCCCTGGAAGCCCTGTTTCTTCGCAGTTAAGCCCTTGCAGCTTTATTTTATCCATAGATTCCACGTTTTAACTCCGTTTAATCTCGTTCTTTTTGCGCTTATCTTCTAAAAGCATAGACTTTAGTTTAATAGTGTTGTTTACCAAGTTTCATGTTTTGAGAATAAATAAAATATTAATTTGCTTAGTATTTGTTATATGTTTTACAAATTGCATAAAATCTAATTAGAGCTCCGACTCCAGGTTTTATAATATTAATTTGAATAATATTTACTTCATATGTTTTTCTAAATAAAAGCTAGTAAGGTTATATAATGTTTTTCATAAACTAATAATTAATTTGCTTAATGATCAATATTAAATCTAGTTTTCTGAATAAAACTTGAATAGGTTTGTACATCGGCTTTTATGAATAAATATTAACTTGCTTTTCTAATTAAAAGTTAATTAAGGTTATACCCCGTTGTTTCATAAACAAATCATGTTAACTTGATTAACAATTATTGAATTAGTTTTCATAATTAAAATCTAACTAGGTTTAAATACCGGTTTGTGCAATCTAAATTAATATGGTTAGTTCACAACTTGAATAAGTTTTTAATATAACTTGTTTAGTCCAACGCGAGACATTATGTTATTCGTCTAGATGTTTTCACATGCTTTCTTGCAAACTAAAATATTTAATTGGTATAATCATTATATAAATATTTGCAAATAAAATTGATTAAGCTTTAACCCGTCTTTTCATATCAAAGTATAATTTTAATTAATTTTAATATTGAATATTTCTCTTATTCATTACATGCATTTTCTTAATTAAAATAAATGAAGCACATAGTCTTTACTTTCTTTTGTAATATAAACCCTTTGATAGTTGTATCCTTTCCACCGGTGTTCCGTTCACAACGTTTCTTGCGCCCTTATGATCGTAGTAGCGAGCCCCATCGTTTCATACATTCTTTTAAAAGCTTTTCTTTTGATTGGTGTATTGTTCTTAGTTGTATTTATTTCTTTGCTTGCATGTTTGTGCTTGTGCTTGATGTTTGCTACGATTAGAGGAGCATCGTTCCGAAGCTGTCAAGAACAAGAGTTGAAGACTGAGTAATGGTATTCTTTTGCGGAAAGGCAAGTGTGCCTAACCATCTTTCTACCTATGCTTTATGAGATCATATGTGTTAATTGGAAACCATGGAGAACCACCCGGGATTAACCGTACAACCACAATACTACATGGCTCTGGTCTTAGCTGAATAATTAGATGAACTACATGTTGTGTTTGTGCTGTCTGTTGGGTTGTTATTTGTTTGTGGATGTGTTGGTGCGGGGATCGGAAGACTCTATCTTCTGTTGAAACCGTAAGTGCTGGGAACAGACACACATGTAGGAATTCTTTGTAAAGGCTTCGTAGCGTCCCTATGCAATCACACCTCGGAAGTGTGGTATGCGCCTTTGTGGTGCAGCATGGTTGGGTCTAAAGTTCCTCGGGACTTTTACGCGAATTGTGGTGAAAGTGTACAACCTCTGCAGAGTGTAAAACTGTTATAACAGTCGTGTTCGCGGTCATGAACGGCCTGGACCCTTACATGATTAATATACTTGAAGTTGATAATTAAATTGTTCCGGTTATTTCGGTGGCCTTGCTGAGTACCAACCATAAGTGTACTCATCCTTGCTTATTGCTGCTCAGTATTCAGAAGGTGTGTGAAGTTGTTGAAGATGATACTAGGCGTACGCAACCCCCAGTCAACTGCTGCCTGTGGTGAAGAGTTCAAGATTCCGCTGCTAGAATACGTTTGTATTGTCTTTATTTTATTATTTCCTCTGTAACTTTGAATTTTGTTTATTCATGGAGTCTATCATATGTGTGAAACTTGATCCTGGCACGTATATGAGATGCATCTGGTTTTCTTTCTAAAACCAGGTGTGACAGCTACTTGGAGAATTTGGAAGACCTGAAGCGTCGTTTTCCACGCGCTCCCGCTTGGGGTCAAGCGGGTTCTCATGGAGGGGGGATGTTAGTACCCTAGCACAGGTGGATGGTTCGCTCGTTGATGATGAGGGGCTGATACTGCGGCCCAGGCTTCGCAAGCCCAGCTCCCGCTTTTCCGGCCCAGAATGGGTCCGCTCGCTTACATGCGACAACTTGGCCTGAGGGCCCTGTAACGAGTACTTAAGGCAGGAAGAGAGGAGGGGAGAGGGACAATGAGGTAATACGTTAACAACTTCCTTAACCATTCCTCCATCTTCCTCTCCAAGTCTCTGTTCTTCTTCTCCTCTTTCCCAATTTCCTTACTGCTACGTCGCCATAGCTACATGGATCTGTCGCACATCATAGCACGCCAATTCTCAGTATCGGTGCGGTCCATCGCTATGTAAGTTGCTAACGCCTCCTCGCCACAAAAGCGCTCAAACAGACACTCTCTTCGTTGCTGAAAATTCTCTTCTTCACTTGAAAGTTGATGAAATTTTCTTATTATTTGGAAGGTATGGTTTAAAGTTTACATCGTGTTATGCCCTCCCCCACAGGAAGGTGGAATTGGTACCCTCAGTAACGTTCTACGTGGAGCATCTGTGAAGCCTTCAACGACCAATCGTGCTAACTATGGGGTTCATGGCTATGTAAGTAGTAGCTACTCATTTCGAGCCCTCTGTATGCTTCTTATGACTTCAGAAGTGCTGTGGTTTTGGGCACAATATTGATCAGTGATGCATGTGTTAACCTATTTTGTTCGATTTTATTTCTAACCATGAAGAAAGATTGTTGTTCAAAATTAATATTGCAATATTACACACACAAATATCATCAATCTTCTTGCAGTATGCCAAAAAAAACTGATACTTGTCTAGTAATATTCACAAGTTACTATGCAAAATTATGACATGAAAAGAATACTGGTGCTCTTTCTTTAAGATTAAGTTAATGTGCTAAGGTTTGCCATAAATATTGCTGGAAATTTGTGTAGCAAGGTTAAAATCACTATTTTTTTTAATCTTGTGTCGGGAAATTAATGTATTTGCAACTTCGCATTGTGGCTTCTGGTCCTGCTTAATGCAGACTGTAAGGTACTTCAACACACTTCCATGGACATGGCCCGCTGCTAAAACAAGCAGCCCAACAAACAGCATGGCCTCAGCGGTTGCCCATCGTGCGAAGCCAGCATTTGTGGATTCTACTGGAGTTAAGTCAACTTTTTCATCAAATTCGCCCACGAAGCACACTGTTACTTTGGAAGCTAAGCGCACAGCTTGTGAGTATCGATCTCCCTCCGAAGCTGAATGGGAAGCCAGAAAAAAAGCGATCACTGATGACTTCAAAGCTTGGAAGACTAAATTTGATAAGTAGGTCCCCTGATCATTTTTTTTTCACTTATGGGTAAACTATGCCTTCACCTTTGCATGAATTTTGCTTTGTTTAATGCACTTCAGCATGTTCTGTCATCAAAACCGCTTCAGCATGCTAGTGTTGTTTACTAGTACAAGGTTAGGTCAAATGCAAAATCCTATACATCTACATTATACAATTGTCATTATTCTTGTTTGAAAAAAGAATGCAAACTTTAGTAATGGGTAGTGCTCGGTCAAATTCAGCATTATTATGGAAGCATGAAATGACTTGTCTAATCGTTTTAGGACCTTGCAAGAAATATTTGAATGTCAATCAACGGAAGTTGATAGTCATCGCGCACAGATTTCTAGCGTGTTCGGCTGGCTGGGCTGGCAACCTCCATTCCATACAGTTCAGTTGGCTGTGCAAGCGCTGGCTGCTGGCTCCAGCCTAGCCACAACCGGCCAACCGAACTGGGTGTTCTTTATTTGTGGCATATACTTCATATTACAAGAAGAAAGCCTTTTTTGGCCCTTAACATGGCAACATAGTCAACTAACAAATATGTAGCTATATGCAGGTTGAATTTGGTATCGTAATATTACTGAAATTAAAGCCATTGCATACACATTTTGAACCAGCAAGTAGACTAAGAGAATGAAGATTGATTTTTGTAGGTTTGTTATTCACTTTATTATATTTTGTTTCTGATGTGCAGGGATGCTGATGATTTTAGCTCATTTATGAGACGTCTTATGTTGGGTTGGGCCCTTATTGGAACTGTTTTCATTGTTGAAAGTACCCGTCGGTCTCATGGCAAACCCAAAATCTCTGAAATAACTGCAACACAATGGCAAAAGCTTTGGAATAACTGCAAGTGACAATGCATTGGCTGGGCATCCTAGAGCATCATCATTTTTTTTTTTTTTTGCAAATTACTAGTATAGGGAGCTGTGGTTTGCCATAAAATGTTATAAAGCCATAGTATCGGGCAAGTGTAGCATAAGCCATAGTTTGCGAGGAGTTTTACAATGGTTTGGAAGTTACCACATGATACTTTTTTGGCTGATTAGTGATAGCCGTTGATCTGGCTAAGTATTTAACTAGAAATTTGTTTTAATACAAAAATATATTTAACTAGTACTCTCCGGAACTGTCGTAATAGCAAAGTACCTCCCGGATAATAATTTTTGAAGCTTTGCTATTACGACAATTCGAAACGTGGAGGGATATAAAATAATAATTTTTGAAGCTTTGCTATTACGACAATTCGAAAATTAATATTCCTAAAAATTACAGTTAAAAACATTAATACTCAAAACGATCTTAAAAGGTTGGAAAAGTGAAATTGACGACACAAACATCTCCTTCGCCGGTGCCAGAGTCGATGCCTGTTTGCCGCCGCCACCGGCGGCTGGCCTTGGGGAAGCCGATGCCCGTGCCACTGTGAGGCTGTGCAGGGTGCCTCGTCGAGCCAACGAACAGTCAACAGTCATTCCGAGGGGAGAGCTGGAGAGGTTGGTCGGTCCTGAAGATTGGCACTAACCGTCCAAGTTTGTGACCATAGGTCCGTATGGATGATTGGATGAACTCCCCCGGCGTCACAAGACCGTTGAGAGCCGGGTCGAGGACGGCAAGAAGACGGAGATGACTACTGATGACAAGAAGGTTTCTAAGCATTTCCCATTTAAAACAGGCCGGCTATAACAGAAATGAACAACACAAGACATGGCCAGGAAGGCGATTGGTAGGGAAAAAAAAATGTTGAGTTACCCGTAAGATGTTGGGCCATGTAGTGGACCGGAACAAATGACAAAGATCGTGATCAAAACAGGCCGGGAGAAACTTCCAAACGAATTTCATTTGGGAGTACTACGTGAGCAAATGAATCAACCCCTCAAATAAACAGTGATGTGCAAGGATGAGAGGAGTAGATAACTTTCTGTTGTTGCTGAGTTCAGCAACATCAGCTTCGTGAAAAAGAAAGCACGCAATTGCTAACCAGTAGGAAAAAGACCCTGTTGCTGTTGGTCTGTGAGACCGCCGGTCGCCCCCTCATCAATTCGTGTCATCGTGTGGGCGAGAATGAGTAAATATGATGAAATTGACAATGAACCATAAGCAAAATCCCAAGATGAGTATTGCCCTGGGACGAAGTTTCCCAGGGAATATGTTCAGAAGACGCGCGCCAGAAGCCCATAATGCAGCCTCACCGGTTCATACTTGACTTGCTAGGTTGATTCAAACTTCTGTCTTGGAATCGGAGGCAGCAGCGCTATCCGTTGCGACCATCTGACATTTTGGGCCCACACGTGACACCGTCAAGGATCATGCCCTCACAGAACAATAAAGTAGCCAGAAACCAACGCCCTAATACTCTAATCATTATATCATCATCAGCCACCTTGACGTGCTTGTGTTCATACATGAACTTCCGGCCACCAGCCTTATCCATTTTCTTATGTGGTTACGCCCCCAGCAGGTTCACAAGTCTACTCCAAAAAGAAGAATGACCCGTAGCCCTCATCAAGAAAAGAAACATGGCCCGTTCAAGCAACCAGTCGTCGAGACCCAGCGGAAGCCAGCCGCCCTGTGTGCTATTTCGCAGAAACAAAGCGAAAACCGCCGGACGCAGCAACCGCCTGGAGAAAGCCAGGAGCAAGCCTGCAATTACCTGTACTTCGGTTGGCATGCATCGAGACTGCTTCCAAGAACCTCAAGGACTCCGCGGTCTCCTACCACAATGCCTTATATAACCACCAACCATCTCCTCCATTGCCCATCAGCTACAATTCGCCAATCTCACTCACAAATCTTGCCAGCCTTGCCAGATCTTAACTCTTCACCATGATCTCGAGGGATAACTCCAGTATGGGTGCAGACAAGGGCTCCTCCGTGCAGTTTCAAGACTTCCTGCCTGTGATGGCAAGGAAGCTCGGCGTGAAGGCCCTGATTCAGGAGCTCTGCAAGGGGTTCCAGCTGCTGATGGAACCCAGCCAAGGCAAGATCACCTTCCAGAGCCTGAAGCGGAACGCATCCAGGCTCGGGCTAGGCGACCTCCGGGACGATGAGCTCCTGGAGATGATGAGGGAAGGGGACCTGGACGGGGATGGGGCGCTGGATCAGATGGAGTTCTGCATTCTCATGGTCAGACTGAGCCCGGAGCTGATGGAAGAAGAGGCGCACAGGGCGTTTGACTTTGAACACTGATGCAGTTTGATCCTTGATATCTGAATACAACAGAATATAGTGATTTCCGTCGATTTGTTTGTCCAACTCCATTGTGATTCTCAATTCTGAAACTCAACTGTAGCCTGACAGACTGACATTGCTCATATTATGATACAAACACAAAGGTAAAAGCAATTATTAGACTACAAAGTGCCATGATGATTCAATCTGCAGTCACACTGCACGTAAGACCACTTCATCTCTCTAGTATATAAATCCAAAGATACTACATCCCATAGTCAGCAAAGGGAAGTGATTTATTCCTAAGTGTGCAAATGTGTAGAACAACAAAATTTTGTGATGAACCATATTACATGAGTGTTGTTTCATTCATACTGTACCTGAAGCACACTGCTCTAAGTCCAATCTAGCTGTGCGGCATTTCCCATACTGTTACGAAAGTTCTACTGGAGTACCACATAGCTCACCTATCTCCTTCTCCAGAAGCTGCACAAGATTTGCGCCAGTCCGCTTGTATATCCAACCATCTGTTGATGCATCCCAATCAAACCTAGAAGGCCCACTACATTCATATACAGATAGCAACTTCACATAAGAATAAGCATAGCACACAAATCCAGAGAAGGGCTTCTAGGTATTATAATTACAAGATACACAAGCATGTCATCTATTTGATTGGAAATGAAGCATGCATAAATTTAAGAGCCGCATCATATATCACATGGCATAGTCCCTACCTTAAAGTTTCCTGATACTAGCTAATACAATATCAACGTCTAGCTTAACAAAAGAACACAGATTATCTATGACAAACAAGATAATGACAATTCATGTATCTAATACGTACAATGAAACAAACAGCGAATAAGAAAGCAAGATATCATTGCAGTACCTCATAGGTGAAGATAGCCAGATTTGTCTGTTTGGTGTTTGCTTGTTCACAACATAAGTCCCCAAATCCCCAAGCCTTAATGTCAAAACCTGATTCTGGAAAGCAGAGAAGAAGGATGCATCAATAATCCAACGTATGAAAGACAAATAATAGTTCAGACGATGCTCCATTGCTTGTTGCAACTAACCCCATAGTCAATGTCAAAACCATCCATCTGAATGGAGTCACCATATTCCTAAAAACAGAAACATGATGAACAACATAAGTAAAAGGTACAGATATTTAATATGTTCACAGTGAAGGTCTCCCCAAGTGCTGAGACGGTGAGACCTGAAGGGTGAAGGCCATGTATCATTAGTTCATTACCTCAAGTTTTTCAAGCAAATCGTGAATCGTCTCATCTGCTAATTTATGAAACTCATCCTCTGGCATTACCAACCTGTTTAGTGTACACAACCATAATCACCAACTATCCAATGTGACAAAAAATAGTGATATGCATAAAGTATAGGCTATTAAGCATACAAATATCAGACTTTATTATAAATTGTTGCAATCAACTCATAATCAGTATCCATCACAATGCTCCAGATTATAGAATTCTCAAGTGCATCTGTTGATTTTAGCCACTATAATCTACATGAAAATTATTATACATTGCCACTATATTGACAAAATAGCGGTGGTTTACTTCCTAATTTAGGATTACCAATTAACAGAGGTAGATAACGATCACAAATCACAACAAAAAATTGTTCTACAGACCATTTCCAAACGCTTGCTCTAGACAGTCTCCATGGCCCCCATTCCCAGTTGAAAGCTTTAGAAACTACCCTAATAATGCATCAACAGAACAACGGGCTAAGACTTCGAGGTCGAGAAACAAACTTGTGATCCAACGCAGACGGGCCGGGCGCATCTCCGGCGGACTGTGTCGCGGGGCGCGTCGACGAGATGGTCCTCGAAGAGAAGAGAAGAGCTGCTGGTAGCCCGCCCGACTGCTGCGCCGCGGTGGCGGCGGCCGCGAGGGATCGAGAGGTGGTAGCTTCAGGGAGATTGGCAGGCCAGAATAGTTGTTGAGTGCGGGACCGGAGCCGCCTCCCGGCGGTAAGTCCCAGGAGAAGCTTGCGCGACGCCATGGCCGCCGCCGCCGCCGCCTGTGTGTATCTGCCTACGGCAGCCGGAGAGGGTGGCGCAACCCTGCTCCCACGACGACCGGCGGAGGTGGCTTAGCGGCACTTCGTTGGAAGCTCGCGTGTTGTGCCCGCAGGGCCCAATCGGGTCACGTGGTGAGACGGCGGCGGCTATGGAGAGGTCCAGTGGAAGTGTGGATGGATGGAAGTGTGAATGGAACCCTAGGCTACTGTTTCCCTGGGCGCTGGCCCAACGTGCACTTATGGGCCCTTTTGAGCTGGGGCCGGCCCTCTTTTGCATTTACTTAAAAAAAACTATTGTTCTAAAAAAAATAAAAAACTTAAAAACTATTCTGTCTATATATTTCAACTGGGAAATAAAAAAATTTGAACATGAAGGTTGTAAATTATTCCATGAACAAATAATACAAACACACCCTGCTTTTATGGTGAAACCTTTATAAAAAAACAAAACAAAAACAATCACACCCTGAAAAGGCGAAAAGTACTGTACATGCGAATTTTTAAATTTTCCAGGTTCTCGATAATCAGCTCGTCTCACACGCACAATGTGTTTATGTTTATTCTGGGATTAGTGCGTACCATTGGAGAGGTTCTGCAGGTTTTTCTCTACAATGTGATGAGAAGTTGCTCATTGATAACAGAACAAGTGGCAGGCCGGAATTTTGGGAAAGGATAAGGAGAGTACCATAGGTTATCTAAAGATTTTGTTCCTTTTGGGGGGAGCTCTGATCTTGCTGGGAAAGAAAAGGCGCTAATGTCATCATCACCGGCGTGGAGAAGCGAAAGGTAGCAAAGCGTAATGAGCAGTGGCGCAGTATGAACATCTCATCTCCTCACCTTTTTATCCGTTTTTTTTCTGCTCGTATGTCAAGGCGAATATTTCTTTCATTTCGTGCATGCCATTGTGGCGCGCGGGAACACACTTTGCATCTTGTGGTCTTCGCAAAGAAGTGCTACGAAGATTCTCGTGACATATATATCTACTTTCACAGCTGGATAGATGCCGTCGACGTACTGTTAGGCAAGCGTCGATCAAATGGCAGTAATAGTAGTGCCAATATAGTGCCAGTGGTGGTATATAGTGAGTAGCACAACATGAGTTTTTATCACAAAAACAAAACCGGCATATTTGCACTTGCATTTGTTCTCTTTTTGGGCAAGAGTTAATGCGACATGTTGCATCTTGCATTTTTATTGGAGTTGCAGGGAACATATCCTCACGCCAAACTTTCAGCAGATTTCTGATCAGTGATCGCCATCAAGGGGGTAAATTAAAAAGGCCAGCTTTTTATTTTTGTGCTGGGTTTCATTGTTCCGCGAATCTAGGCTAACGGACGTCCTACTGCCCCCTTGGCGAAGGCACACACGATCGAGCCATGACCGAGTGTGATAGGACCACCGGGCAGCGAATAGCTCGTGCAGGAGAGTGCGATCGATGCAGTGATGGGGGGCGATGTGATGGCACGCACAGCACGGCACGAAATGGCCGTCGCCTCGTCACGCCTCCGCTTCAAAGTCGGTCGGTGGTTTCCCTGGTTTGCACGAAGGGACGCCGACGATGCTGGCATGCCGGTGCCGCATTGCTTTCCTGATCGTATTCTATTGCCCATTTTATTGTGAGGTCGAAGGATCTTTGGATCGGACATTCTGGAAGAATATACTGAACTTCCACGGAAAGAGACGATCGGAATCGCTAACCGGATGATGATGAAGGAGGAGGACGCCGGACGCCACCAAACGCCGCTGCAACCGTCCATGTCGCGCGGGGCCGCTCCTGCTCCGGCGACGGATACTACTACTAGGCTTGATGTGGCCAGGTGGGATCGGTGGTAATTTGGCGTAAGAACTGGCGGAAACTACGAAGGACCATGTGGCAATGGTAATGCGTTTCCACGCCGACCTTGACCAAGAGGATTGGCCCATGGCCATTGACCAGAAAACGGGCACGATCATCGCCTGGACCGCCATCTGGAAACTACAAACAAACTAAACAAATACAGTATTGTATTATGTAAAAGCAGAAGGCGCCACTTGTCCATTTGCAAGGGAATTCCAAGGAATCATGCTGATTCTTGCAAAAAAAATCGTGTACGTTACGAGAGCGCTTCAGGTCCTACGGAAAAAGAAAAAATGGAACCGGCTTTAACCAGAGGGCAACAGAAAATCACACAAAGAAAGAAATAAGAAAAAAAGAGCGTAGCAAAAGGACAGACTGTGTGGGGCGCCACTAGGCCGCTACGTGTACAACAAGTTATTCTTCCCCAAATCTGCAAAGCTCAGACCGACCCTGCTGCTCTGCGCACTTTCTCCCTTCCATTTCGAACCAAAACCCTCTCTCCCCTCGCCTCCGCCCCGGATCAAACGGCCACCGGAAAATTCCCCCAAAAATAACGACCAGTTCGTCGCCAGAGTAAACGCGGCAGAACCCTAGCGCGCGCCAGCCCTCCGATCGGCTCCGCTCCGGCCCACCCCACTCACCCGGCGGCATGGCGGCCAATCCCTCCTCCGGCGCCGACGCCCCCGCGGCCCGGCGCCGGTGCGGCTCTCCGCGGCGGCGCAGACGGCCGCGATCCAGCCCTCCTCCCCGCGCTTCTTCTTCACCTCGCTGGCGGGGACCAACCCGGCCTCCCCGCACCGCCGCATCGCCATCGCCGTCGACCTCTCCGACGAGTCCGCCTTCGCCGTCAGGTGGGCCGTGCAGAACTACCTCCGCCCAGGGGACGCCGTCGTGCTGCTCCACGTGCGCCCCACCTCGGTCCTCTACGGCGCCGACTGGGGCTCCATCCCGGTCTCCGTCGCCGACGAGGCCGACGCCGCCGAGGATGCCGCCGCAGCCGCCCAGGGCGGCCCCACCGAGGAGGAGCTGCAGAAGAAGCGGGAGGAGGACTACGACGCCTTCACCTCCACCAAGGCGCAGGACCTGGCGCAGCCGCTCGTCGACGCGCAGATCCCCTTCAAGATCCACGTTGTCAAGGACCACGACATGAAGGAGCGCCTCTGCCTCGAGGCCGAGCGCCTGGGCCTGTCCGCTATGATCATGGGGAGCCGCGGTTTCGGTGCCCACCGGAAGGGCGGCAAGGGGAGGCTTGGGAGTGTTAGTGATTATTGTGTCCATCACTGCGTCTGCCCCGTTGTGGTCGTTCGCTACCCTGATGATGCACCAGGTGCTGATGGAGATGCAGCGGGGGCAATAGATGAGCTGCACACTGTGCCGGAGGATGAACCTGTGTACCACGACGCTCCTGAGGTGCATAAAGGTATGCCCCTTTTCCTTGCTTAGCTTAATTGCTTTTGACTTTGCATTCTGCTTGGCTAGTTCATGGTTTGATGAAACGATAAGTACAGAAGTATCAGATATGGAAGGAAATGCTAGTGCAGAATTAGCTGTTTCATACTTTCGTTAAGAGATTTCTGTCAGTGACAAGCTTGGTGGAAGGACTTGCTTCAGGCTTCTGTAAACTGTTAAAAATGCTGCTTGTCTCTATTACTAGATGTTTTACTCTGAAGGTCCTCTTAGAATTGTACTGAGACAACATTGTGCTGTGAACTGCATATCTTCGCTAATAGTCTTTCATTGTTTTTCCCTTGCTTAATGCAAGGACATTTGACACTCCTTTGTGTAGTTGATAGAAAAAACACCATTATGCATTTATGCTTAGTTCCGCTACATAATGTAACATTGAACCATTACTTCACAAAAATAATTACTCAATTTGGAAATTTGACCATGTGTTGAGTAAGCACAGTAAATGAATGTTGCGGTCACTGCAATTTCCTGGATATTAAGCAAGCCCAGGACAGTGTCAATCAAATTATAATGTGAACACCTAAATTGTTTTTTCTATGTGGTTCTTGCATGGAGAGAGGGAGAGGGAATGGGGTATTTGTACTGAACGACTGAATTTAAAACAGTTATCTTGCTAGAATGGCGAATAGGTCATTGTTTTGGTGTAATTTTTTTAAAGTTCACCCTGTGTTATAGAAGTTAACAGTGCTAAATTCAAAATGGTAAATAATGCTTAGATTCTGCGCAGAAATTGCTCATAGCTTCCTAACCTTATTTTCCATGTAATCATAATTCATGATTACTTTATTGAAGTAAATGTCTCTTTAGAAAGGCCTAAAATAGAAATTCATTTCCTTGTCACCTTCATCGAAGGTGTTTCCAGAATCCTACTTCAACATAGATGCCTTTTGAAGGTTTTGTAAATAGATGCTGACAATTAAAATTCATCACCCTGGTGTGAATTATATTGATTATTATCCGTTCTAATTCTATGCGCCTCTGATGGATTATTTATGTGTCACTTTTATCATATCTCTGGTATCACTATCCCTTCCTTGTCTTTTGGTACATATGCCCTAGTAAGGGCCCTGCCTTTCTGTATTTGCCTTTACGCTATTGGTTCCTTATAGAGTCTAGATGCATCTCATCTTATTCACATTTCTTTTATTGACTTGATGTTATGTTACTTTCATTCTCTTATTACTTTTTTCTAACTGCGTTGCATACTTGCATAATAACTGCCATTGCTATTAAGTTACTTCAAAGTACACCTCATCTTCTGGCTTGTGCAGATTATTGATCGAAGCATCATATTTATTCAGCTTATTCTTCATTTCAAGTGACCTCATAATGGGTGTAATTACTGTTTTCTGCTATGTCTAGGACAGTAGGACATCTGTTTGTCTTCTTACTTGGACATTGTTGTTTGGTAGAAATGGATATGGACTCGGGCCTCTTTAGTTGTTGGAACTATTGCCAGTTGCCACTCTTTGTTGCTTAGCATTGTGGTCATATGACTGGGCAACTTTGACAATAGGTACATGGAGTTTAGTTTGTTTGACTTGCTGAAAAGTATAGCAACAAACAAACAAAAGGTATGGACGATGATATTTTCTCTGCACATTTGAGCTATGTGATGTGTTAAATGCTTTAATTTGGGTTAGAAATGTCCTAGTGTTTCTCAGTGTTGGCAACTTAATCGGGATAATTTGAAATACAAAAAATGCTTCATATCTAATTATCCATCGGAACAAATCATGTTTCAAATTTTGGTGTACGAACCTGTAGTGATGCATTTTGGCCATCCTTTGATTATATGGGGCAATTCAGTGAAAAAAAAAATGTTTACAGTGGTCGGTGTATGATGCCATTTTTGTAGACATCTAATTTGAAGGTGAAGTGTTGCCCTGTGTTCGCTTTCGTTGTTTCATCTGTTTACAACTCATTCATTTGCTTTCTTGTCTTATATGTTGGGTGTACCTATTTGACATTGGCATAAATGAGTCGCTTCCTTGCATTGTACCAGTTTTAATTTTTTTAGCCTCGTGTATTCATTTGATGATTATGTCTTTCGCATACTTCCTGCTATCAGCCTCTCCTGTGTTGCAGAGGTCCGCTTTTTGCTAGTAGATTTTGGATTTTGATTCCACTGTTTTGGTGCACTGCAGAAAACTGAGGCAATGGCTCGCAGCTGAAGCACAAAGGAAAACATGCAGCTTGTAGCGAGGGCATCCTTGTGTATTTGGAAGATGCAACTGGCTGTTTATATTTGCTTCTACCTCATAAACTGGGTTATCTGCAGGCTGCTTCCCGTTTTGAGTTTCACATCAGAGTCCTAGATCATCGGAGTCTTTGTCGGTTTGCTTGTGAGATGTTTATGTCGTCGACGCATTGTAGAGTACACTTCCAGCAGATTGGACCTGGTTTTCGGATGCTTATGCTGGGCTCCCGAATCTTATCTTGTTTTACGAAGCCGGTTGACAACCATTGTAGTCTCTCGCAGTTGTCTACACGGTATCATGACATCCCTCGAGCTTGCTACTGTATTGAATACCTGTTTAATAGAGGACTACTACTCTTCTGTATTTACTACATTATTGGATAGAATAATTGTCTAGCTGAGCAGTTTCTGCTGCTAAAACATGAGATTGTGATTGTGCCTCCGTGTTTCATGTCTGTACTAATAATGGTTTGTCAAGCGTTTATCAGAAGTAAATGTGTCAAAACCAATAATTTCTCCGTGCCATGTGTTCATGTTTACCATTGCCACGGCCCATGGCAATCATGTACACGTCAGCAGTGAACTTATTGATTTGGCGTGCCCGGCTCGCTTCTTTGAGTTCTTTCCCTCCCTTTTCCCAAGCGGCTGCCAAAACTCCAGGCCGGCAGAAGCGAGGGGGACGGCGAAGCCAGTTGAAGCATCGGCGCGGCATCGCCGTCGGGTGGGGCAGCGATCCATGGAGGAGGGTCTGGTGTCTGTGGACAAGTTCTCCGCTGGGCGCCCATAAAGAACAAGGGCAGAGATGCCGATAACTAACACCAAAGAGAAGGTGGAATGGTTCGGCAACTCCTGAAGAACAGAAGGTCAAGATCTCAACTCCCTCCAAAAAAAAAAATACTATTCATCTAATTTTTCTCTATTCATCTCATCCCTCCCACTCACGTAACACTATTCATCTACAGTGTATGTACAGTGTTTTTTCGAGGAATCTTTCCCCATCTAAACACCTCCTAAGCTGCCAGATGAGCAGTGCTGTTTAAAGTCCAAACTGAACAGCTTGCTGGTCTGGAATCTGGATGCGGTCACTGTATCTGCTCAGTAGAACCTTGTTTTGCTAGTACGATGCATTTCAGACTAGTTCGCCTAGAGGCCGGCCGCGAACTTGCAGATTGTGGCGAACCTGGTGAGACGCCGCCTGCCCGCCGCCGGCGATTCGCAAGCCGCAGGTGTCCGAGTCCGACGGCAATGGCCTTGCCTGGGAGCGGCGCACACGCACGATGTAGGAACGCAGCCGGCAGCCAGCAGCGAGTCCGTTGATTCACTCATATTTAATTAGTTTTAGAAAACGATTAGCAATCAGCAAGCAGACAAGGAGGACAAAATTCGATCACTTGTGCAGGAAAGCCAAATAGCCAGGCCAATCAGAAAGGACCAGGGGTAGCATGTTGTCATACTGATTAAGGTTTTAACCTTTTAGACTAGTACATATATATATGTGTTTTGGCTAGCTCAGTGTTATCAGTTGATAAAAAAAAATATCTCAAGAAAGGTTTGTTTGGCAATTTTATATGCACCTAGAAGAAATTATATGCACATATCACCTATAGATTAATATTTATACCATCTCACTGACTTGCATCTAGAAATTTTAGAAAAAAAACTTTTAAGATAATATATGTAAATTGCTTGATATGAATAATTCTTTTGATGTGGCATCATTATTGGTCGTATTTCATATACCTAATTTTTCTTTTTGTTTTTAGTAAAAGGAGTTTTGCCTCGTGCCCCAAAAATCTCAAGACCGGCACTGAGGCCACTCAACAGCAGCCCAGCCCGAGCGGAGCAAAGGAACCAACCATTACTCTTATCCGATCCCTCCCAATATCCACGAGGAGTCGCACGTGACGATGCTCCACACACCACGCACCGGCTCGCCGCGACCACTCCCACCACTACCCCGTCGCGGCCATGCTAGTAATCCAAAATATGTAGATAGTTATATATTGGCATCACTTCACACACAAAGAACATCGAGAATATATGTTAACTAATGTTGAGAACATGTTATACTACAAATCAAATTGTTTTGGGTGTGAATGGATACCGATAGTTTATATTATATCTTTTGGATACTCTTTTGGGTGAATGGCCTGGATACTAATACTCTGTATTATATCTTTAGGATGCAAAATCCAGAGGTATTGAGGACCACAACAAGTGCATGTCATTAATTATCGCACACAACAGATCTTTTATTTAAATGTAGATACATCCGACACTCTCTTTCGCAGATGAAAACCATGTGAATCAATTATCTATTTGAAAAGTATCCATAAATGATCTGCAAAAAGATATCCATGGATGAGGGTGCATCCATATACAAAGAACATTTCACATGTTTCATTATATAAATGGTATCTGGATACTAATACTTTATATTATATCTTTAGGATGCAAAATCCACAGGTATTGAATACCACAAAAGTGCATGGCACTAATTATCTCACACATCAAATCTTTTTTTTGTGGAAATGTAGATACATCCGACACTCTCTTTCGCAGGTGAAAATAATCCATGTGAACCAATTATCTATTTTGAAAGTATCCATAAACGATCCGCAAAAAGATCTCAATGCATGAGCATTAATCCATGTATAAAGAATATTTCTTATGTTTCATTATATAAATGGGGCCTTTCCATTACGAGGTATGTGACCGTCTGTGTCGTTCATTCCTCCACAAACCATAATATCAACATGGGAAAAGTTTCTCTCTTCGTTATGTCTTCAAGGATTCTAGTATTTTCTTACATCATGTTTGGATGTTGTGGCTATGCTTTGCATAAGGTATTCCACAAACTAATATTTTACCGCATCTATTTTCTTAATTATAATCAAGTATTAATTTTGGCTCTGCATTTTATAAGTTTTTTTTTCCATAAAGGTATCTAACACCGCCTAAAATTGTATTGGTAGATTTTCATTAGTGTTGTCCTTACTTATATAATTTAGATCACTTGTATGTATAATTACAAAAAAAAAGTACATGAGCTTCTTTAAATACTAAACATGAGAAACTCTTATTTGAATGAGCTTAAGGATAGAATCAACAATGAAAACTAACCCTGCTTTCTACTCTTTCTTGTTTTTAGGGTAATATTAGCGGTTCTCATGTAGCAGAGAAGGTTGATGGATTGACTCCCCTTCATTTGGATCCATTGTTCTCTATGATCATGAATGGTTCAAACATAACTCCAGAACCCAAAGATAAAGACATCACACCATCGGTTTATGTTAGTTATATTATGGCTTCTATTTTCTTTTCTTTTTTTGTACAAGACATGTATACAAATACCAGAGATAGAGATATTAAGAACTAACATTGATATAATCCAAAAGAATACTTGGTGTTCATTTTAATTACTTGGTGGGCATATAGCTTTAGTTTAACATAATTTTTATGTTATTTTTATTTAGGTTGCAACACATGCTATGAACTCAGAGAGTTACTATGGGATTCAAGTAACAAGTGATGTGTATGATTTTCCCTTAAAACAAGATGAACGGAGTAGAATATTTATTCAAATCAATCATATTGGGGATGGAAGAGAATCGATTCGCAATTCAATTAGTGTTGGCTGGCATGTAATTATCTTCTCCCTGTTACTTTATGATATTCTAGTAAATAGCGTCTAACACTAGCCAAAACTGTGACCACTTTCCTAATATATGTTGATATTTTCCATGCTGTGTTACTTTTTCTATAGGTTAATCCAAGCTTATATGGTGACTCCAAAGCTCATTTTTATGTTTATTGGACGGTATGATATCTTTCCTGTTTCAATAAATGTGTTTCCTTTATTTATTATGACTAATTTTTATGTGGTTATATTACAGCGTGATGGTTATAAGAGCACAGGTTGCTACAATTTACAATGTCCTGGCTATGTGCCCGAACGTAATATACCTACGGTTCCAGGAATAGCCATTGATGCAGTCTCTAAGCCCGATGGTGTCAAACGTACCATCATATTCAAAGTTTTCAAGGTAGTAAAAACTTGTAGCTCCTCTAATATTAATGATGCAAGTCTAAACATACTTGTGATAATCTTAGTAGTTATGCTACATATTTCTATGCGTAGAACAATAAGATAAGCTGTATCTTTTTAGCAATTCTAACACTCTATTTTTAAACTATTTTAGGATAGTGCCGGAGATTGGTTAATGCATATTGGATTTGATTCGGAGCCGTACTTAATTGGACGCTTCCCGAAATCCTTGTTCACTAGTCTTGGCGATAAAGCAGATAACATCAGGCTTGGTGGTTTTGTGGCTACTCGAACAGCCCAAATGGCGCCAATGGGGAGTGGATTCCTTTCAAACAATCCGAAATCTGCCTCGTTTAGCAATATTCAGATCATTGATCAGAGTGGTGGAACGTCAAAGGTTCAACGAGATCAAACCTGTCTACGCGAATGATCAGAACATCTATTCTGTATCCCCGATTAATGCTGACGGGAAGTTCACCTACGGCGGGCCTTCAAAATGAGAGAAGAAAACAATCGATTGAATTAGGGATCCCATTGAATTATCACGTTGAAAATAAATTACATGGGGTTGAAGACTCCATGATTTTTATGAATGGAAGTTTTGGTTAGTGTTACATGCATGCTAGGCTAGATTGCTAGTACTACCATCAAGAGATGAGACGTCATAGAACACCAGTACTGCATGTCTAATAAAAAAAAGCTGTATTTCCTAAATTAAGGATCAAGTTTATTTTCTAAACTAAATATCAAAATTAGATCGTGCTCTTGACGACATATAACCTTTAAAATTAGACTACACTGACTACTATATTCAAATGATATTTTTTAACAAACATTTTTTAGGTAGAACAACTCGTGTGGATCTATCTGGAATGATGGTTTCACTATCCGATCAAAATGTTTTATACTATACGCCGCTTATTCATGACCATTTCCGTGATTCTGATCACCGTCGCCGTCCGCTCCCGCGATCTCAATCTCCGGGCGCACGCCGTCGCAGTCGGATCCCTCGACCTCGTCTTCGGCTGCCCGCCGTCGCTGTGCTTACTCCCTCCGCGCATCTTCTCCCCGTTGCCGTCCGCTCCCTCGAGCTCAGCCTTCGGGCGCTCGCCGTCGTTGCAAATCATCCTTCCCACGTTGCAAAAAATGACACAGCTGAAGCACCGGTTGTGAGAGCAGCTGATGGAACAGATTTGAGTTCAGACAGTGGCGATTCTAGAGGGGTGCAAGGTGACTCCAGTTCCCTGTCTCCCCAAAATCCATGGAGCCCCCTATTTTTTTGAAGAAAGAAGAATAGAGAGAAAGAAAAAAGAAAGGGAGAAGAGATCCCCTTGATTTCATTTCTAGATTCGCTCTTGAGACATCAACAACAAGAAGCAAGAACCTTGGTCACCGGCGTGGAGGAAGAATAATTTTTTTTTGAGGAATTTTTATAATTTTGTGACTTGTGAGGAATGAGAAGAATAAATTTGCAAAAACAAATAAGTACTCCGTACCATGTTTACCATTGCCACGGCCAATGGCGATTTGCAAACGAGTGCGTTGCAATCATGTACACGTCAGCAGTGAACTTTTCGATTTGCGCGCCCGTCTCGCTTCTTTCCCTCCCTTTTCCCAAGCGACTGCCGAAAGTCCAGACCGGCAGGCGGCACCGCGGCCAGCACAGCAACCGCTCGGCGAAGCGAGGGGGAAGCGTCGGGTGGGGCGGCGAGCCATGGAGGAGGGTCTGGTGTCTGTGGACAAGTTCTCCGCTGGCAGCCAGGCCTACTTCCTGACGCATCTCCACCAGGACCACACCCGCGGCCTCGCCGCGGCGGGCGGGTGGCGCCACGGCCCGCTCTACTGCTCTCCGACCACGGCGCGCCTCCTCCCCACCCGCTTCCCCGGGATCGACGCCTCCCTCCTCCGCCCGCTCGCCCCCGGCGCCTACGCCTCGCTCTCCCTCTCCTCCCCCACCTCCGACCGCCCGCTGTCCCTCAGCGTCACCGCCATCCCTGCCCTCCACTGCCCAGGTTCGATTTCCCTCGCCCTCACCTCCTGATTCGTCCGCATCACGTGGTTTCTCTTACACGGCTGGTTCTGAATCGCTGATCTGCGGCGCGATTCGGCGGCGGCCTGGTCCTTCCGCTCAGGCTCGCTCATGTATCTCTTCCGCGGGGATCTCGGGTGCATGCTCTACACGGGGGACTTCCGGTGGGAGGTAGGGTGCGACAGGGCCCGGCGGGCGAAGCAGGCGCTTCTCGACGCGCTCGGCGGGGATACTGTCGATTTGGTCTATCTGGACAACACCTACTGCCACCCGCCGCTCAACTTTCCTCCGCGCCTCATCGTCGCTGAGCAGGTCAGTTTCGCTCAAATCAGTGTGATGAATTGATGATTGTGCCGATTTATATCTTCGTCGCATGATGGTTCAGTTTGATGAACCTGTCAGCTTAAAAAATTTGCCAAGGTAAATTTCTGCAGAGCACATAAACGGGAAAATCATCAGAATCAGTCGTGTGCACATTTCAGAAGGCTGAGTTGTGAATGGGAAATGGTTGCTTAAATCTCTCTTGGCTCAGTTTGAGCACGCACCTTGGTTCATGATATTCAAAGCAACTTATACTTGGTGTAGCACTGTAGCATATTATAGCTTGTTGCTACTAAGGTCAAAATGTCACTGGGAAAAGTGAAATCCAAGTAGCCAGCAGGAAGAGAAGCCATTAAATCATGCAGTTCATCATGACTAATTGAGCATGTATTAGGGATGGATGCCTTACTAGTGCTGCCATTTTGAGCAGACCATCAGCAATTATACGTGTCTAGCAACTCCTAACCAGATCTTCAATGCTTATGTTTTTTTCTGTTTGAATTGCAGGTAGTCAATATTATTCGGGCACATCCTGATCATGAAGTTATCATTGGCGTTGACACTCTTGGAAAAGAAGACCTCTTGCTTCACATATCCAGAGCACTACAAACAAAGGTTATAGCCTCTTGTTTTCGTAATATTCTAACCCCATGTATTTTCCTTAGTGCTTCAATGGTGATGCATTTGTCTTGTTGATAAATAATTGAGAAGGCATTGACAGATTTCTTACCTAGTGATGTTCTACTGCTTAAAGTTAACTCGCTTCAGAATCAATGTTTTCCTGATCAGCCTAATTTTTTTCTGTTTTCCTAAACATTACATGTTCAGCTTCTTAATTCTGAAATGTTCTCCAATTTTTCTATCAGATTTGGGTCTGGCCCCAACGCCTACTGACAATACACCTTCTAGGGATTGATGAGAACCACGAGGTCTTTACCACGCAGACCAGTTTGACTAGGATCCGTGCTGTTCCAAGATACAGTGTTACTATTGAGAGTCTTGAAGCTTTGAATACAGTGTGCCCCACTATAGGGATCATGCCTTCTGGTATTCCTTGGCTTTTGAGGAGCAGTGAAGAAAAGGCCAAACCCAAGGTTAGACTACCAGCAAAGTCTGCCAGGAGCAAAGGGCGAGATGAAGGCCTAACACAAATGGATTATGATCCGTTGTCACCACCAAAGCTGTTTGACAAGGATTCTTACACTTTGCCATATTCTGAGCATGCTTGTTTTTCGGAGCTGAAGGACTTTATGCAGACAGTGCGGCCATCAACAGTTGTAGGAATTGTCAGCACATCATTCTGCTATGTGAATCCCCGTCACCACTTCAGACATCTTTGTTCAGACAGTGATGCTAATGATGTTGGGACGCCCATAAATAACAAGGGTAGAGATTCTGATAACCTAACTCCAAAGAGAAGGCATAATGGTTCCGCGACCCCAGAAGGAAAGAAGATCAGGATCTCTGGTTCAAGCTTGTGTAGAAGCAAGGTTACGATGAAAAGGAAGGATGGATGCGGTGCAAGGATCAATGACACTGAAGAACTCATCGGTGTCGCCTGAGGCCCGAGTTATCTCTCCCCATGTAATGTTATGCTTTCTTTTGTAAAGATTAACAGCTGGGTGGTTTGAAGGCTTGAAGCAACCAGATGTGATGTGCTGTTCAAAGTCCAAACCGAACAGCTTGCTGGTCTGGAATCTGGATGCCGTACCCATATCTGTTCAGTAGAACCTTGTTTTGCTAGCATTATTATGCATTTCAGTCTTCAGAATTGGTTGGGCTGTAGAATGTGTACTGGTTCCTTTTGAGATGCTGTCCAGTAGCTGGATTGCTGAAAGCTCTTACGCTCGTTAAGTTGCTACAGATAAGTTTTATTATGCTGTATATACGCATCATCGAAAGCGAGTGGAACCTGTAAACAGACTGTAATATTTGTTGGAGTTTTGGACTAGATGACTTCGATGTCTGCCTGAGAGGCCGCACAGCGGCAGCCCAGCACAAGCTGAGGAAAGGAACCAACCGTTACTAATCTGATCCGGTCCCGCGCAATCTCTCCACGGGGGAGTCGCCGGGACGATGCTCCACACACCACACGCCCGGCTCGCCGCGACCATTCCCACCACTACCCGGTCGCCACCATGGCCGCGCTGCTCCCCTCTTCCTTCCCCTTCCCCCACGCCTCCTTCCCCAACGCGAAGCCTCCACAACTCGCGACCCCCGCCGCCGCCGCCACGAGGCCCGAGTCACCCAACGCGGCCGCGGGCCCCAACCAAGCCAGCGTCCGCTTCCGCCGCCTCATCGCCCGCGAGGACCTCGTCGCGGCCGCGCGCCTCGTCGAGCGCTCCGCCTCCCGCGACGGGGAGGCCCCCGACGTGTACCTCTGCACCAAGCTCATCCGCAACCTCTGCCGCCGGGGCCGCACCTCCGACGCCGCGCGCGTGCTCCGCGCCGCCGAGGGGTCGGGCTCGGCCGTCGACGTCTTCGCCTACAACACCCTCGTCGCGGGGTACTGCCGCTACGGCCACCTCGACGCCGCGCGCAGGCTCATCGCGTCCATGCCCGTCGAGCCCGACGCGTACACGTACACGCCACTGATCCGCGGCCTCTGCGACCGTGGCAGGGTCGCCGACGCGCTCAGCCTGCTTGACGATATGCTCCTGCGTGGGTGCCAGCCCAGCGTCGTCACCTACACCGTGCTCCTCGAGGCCTTGTGCAAAAACAGCGGATTCGGGCAGGCCATGACGGTCCTGGACGAGATGCGCGCCAAGGGATGCACGCCCAACATTGTCACCTACAACGTTATCATCAATGGCATGTGCAGAGAAGGACGTGTTGATGACGCGAGGGAACTCTTGAACAGGTTGTCCTCTTACGGATTCCAGCCTGACACTGTCAGTTACACCACAGTTCTGAAGGGCTTGTGCGCTGCTAAGCGGTGGGACGACGTAGAGGAGCTCTTCGCTGAGATGATGGAGAGAAACTGCATGCCGAACGAGGTGACTTTTGACATGCTGATCAGATTCTTTTGTCGAGGAGGTATGGTGGAGCGAGCCATTCAAGTTCTTGAACAAATGACAGAGCATGGATGCGCAGCCAACACTACCTTGTGCAATATTGTCATTAACTCTATTTGCAAACAAGGCCGGGTTGATGATGCCTTCAAGTTTTTAAATAATATGGGTTCCTACGGATGCAATCCAGATACCATTAGCTATACTACAGTGTTGAAGGGCTTGTGTCGTGCGGAAAGATGGGATGATGCCAAGCATCTTCTAAAAGTGATGGTCCGAAAGAATTGTCCCCCAAATGAGGTGACATTCAATACGTTTATCTGCATCTTGTGCCAAAAAGGGTTGATCGAGCAAGCTATCACACTTATCGAGCAAATGTCAGAGCATGGTTGTATAGTGGGTGTTGTCACATACAATGCTCTTGTTAATGGGTTCTGTGTGCAAGGCCACATTGATAGTGCCCTAGAATTGTTTCGCAGCATGCCCTGCAAACCCAATACCATCACATATACTACTTTGCTGACAGGCTTGTGCAACGCTGAACGATTAGATGATGCTGCAGAGCTCATAGCTGAGATGCTTTGTAGAGATTGCCCTCCGAATGGGGTAACTTTCAATGTACTCGTGAGTTTCTTCTGTCAAAAAGGATTTATTGAGGAAGCAATTGAACTCGTTGAGCAAATGATGGAACATGGTTGCACCCCTAACTTGATTACATATAATACGTTACTTGATGGAGTTACCAAGGATTGCAGCTCAGAGGATGCCCTGGAGTTGTTTGAAGGCTTGGTCAGCAAGGGAGTATCACCAGATGTAATTACATTTTCTTCAATCATTGGTGTCCTCTCAAAAGAAGATAGAGTTGAAGAGGCCATTCAAATGTTTCACGTAATGCAAGATATTGGAATGAGACCCAAAGCTGTGGTGTATAACAAGATACTACTTGGGCTTTGTAAAAGATGTGAAATAGATAATGCTATTGATTTCTTTGCCTATATGGTATCTAACGGATGCATGCCCAATGAATCAACCTACATTATACTTATTGAAGGCCTTGCTCACGGTGGTCTGTTGAAGGAGGCCCAAGATCTACTGAGCGAGTTGTGTTTGAGAGGAGTTGTAAACCAGAACTTAATTGGAGAGTGCCATTAAGGTTGAAGATCAAACGATGATACCATTAGTTATGATGAATGAGGGCACTAAGCGCTTATTCATTATCCACAGTAAAGTCGCTTGATGGCTGCCTTGAGTGCCTTCTGTGCTTCAAGATGTAGCGCTTCATGTATATGGTTGTTTCAGGACCCATATGAAGGAATCATGGCAATGTGAGTTTCTTCTAGATGTATTCATGTTACTTTTGCCCTAGGGAATATAAAGTTTTCAATTTTATCTGAATCTTATACCAAAAAAAATTCTATGTACTGTCATATATTGTCAAAATAATCTTATATATCAATAGGCTGAGGCTGTACAAATCTCACTAAAAACAATACTTTTGTTCAGGAACCTTAGAAGTGTCAAGATCAATGACCAAAGCGATGAATTTGGAGCAAACCACAAGCAAAGAAGTTTGTGCTCATAGATTTATATTGTCGCAGTAAAGAATACAGTCCACCTTTTTTGTTCCTTTGACACTTCTGAGTTTCAACTAACACATTGACTTGTTAATCTGTAAATGCAACGTGCTTACAATGATTTTGGGCTTTTCTTTCATGAGCTACGGGTATGTGTACTGTTGCTTTTCCCTCCAGGCCTGTGTGATACAGTACCTTCTATTTTTATCATTCTGCTGTTCTTGTTCAAGAGCGCAGAAGACAACATCCCTCACTGAATAGTGTTTTTAGTTTACCCAGATTTTTTCTCATTTAAAATTGTCTTGTCAAAGGATTATTAGAATGTAATGTTGTCTGGATGCCCTGCTTTGACTTTACAGGCTGGTGTGCTTTACCATCTTCGTCATCGAGAATTTGTATGTTGTAAACTTAACTTCTTTTTTGGTAGCTTTACTCCCTAATGGAACCTCAGAATCTAGCACACTACTTTATCCTCAGAGTTAAGTCCGGTATCAGATTCTAATGTTATTCTATGTTCAATAGGTGATCAATGGCTATGATAGATATGTGAGAAACCTATCGGCAATTCAAAGATGCAACAGACCCAAGCAAGTGGTGGAGACCAGGGATTTATTCTGCAGACTCCAGACTGCAGGTCAGCTTATTGTTATCAGTAACCTTTTATCTGTCCACTTAATCACCGCGCTTAAATTAGTTGGTAAACCAACATGGCAACCATTGAACATCATGAGATGCTGAAGATTAAAACTGAAGAAATTCTGTTGCTCAGAATCAGTGTTTTCTCCGGCAGAGTGGCGGGTATTGAGGGAGACATGGGTTTCAACGGAGTAATCTTCAGAGGTGGTGTGTTCTAGATGCACACCACCTTTGACGAAGTTCAGTTTCAATACTTAGTGCCCCAGTAAGAGTAACGAAGTGGCGCATGACTTTGGGAAGCATGGCTAGGCGCTGGAGATAGTGGAGGTTAGTGTCTGGAAAGCTGTATTCAGGGTTTGTAGTTTTGTAAAAAAACTTGGTGGCTAGAGATTTGTCTAGCGCGAGGGTAACGGAAGTTCAAAAAAAAAAGAGTCAACCCATTACTAGATTTGTCTCGTGCAGCCTGAAATGCCACGCGCTGCTTATTATCAGTTCAAAACTGTGGCATGACTCGTGTGGTATAATTTCTAAGATCGAAATGTCTTTGCTAAGACGACTGGCATGGCTCTTCTGGTGCTCTGGTACAAGAATGCTTGTATAACTATGGCGCAACACAACTTTGTCATAGCAAAACCAACTTGTCAGCCAAGTTATCTTACATGGATACCCTCCAGTCTACCGTAAATTAGCGCATCAACCTACTTCCTACGACCCCTAAGCAAATTAACTGTACAAGGCTCAATAAAAAACACACACAACATTTTATTGTTTGTTCACATCGCCCGTGTACCGAAATGACAAGGCAGCCCCAAAGTTCCTCCTCTCCTCCTCGAAATCATCATCTGTGTCATCGCTGGAGCTGGACTCTGGATGAACCGACGAAATAGCAGGCCACGACTCATGGATGCCTTTGGCTATGCAGTCTTTGGTGGCGAGCATCTTGACCTGCCCAGCATGGGAGATCTCTACCACGACCTTGCCATCATCTGTTGGAAGAGGTTGTTTCCAGGGCTCCCCATCCATTCTCATGTAAGCATGATCGGTCGCACCTCTCAGGAACTCGAATCGAACGCGGTGAGCCTGGCCATCAAAAGATTTCAGTGTTCATGAACTAGCCTTTTTTGAATTAGCAGGCAGGTCAAACGTGCAGAAGATATGGAGCTTTATTGGGCCCTTTTTTTTGGCCCGCTGCTTGCGTAGGTTAAGTTGCATTTGAGTCTCTGGCCTGCCCCTAAATAGTTTTAAGCTCACTTAGGTCCATCTACTAATGACTGATAGCAATGCATGTGGGGGTGCATGCAAAAAATACAGCAAGTAATGATCGATTATGCACTATGCAGTTGCAAACCTGAGCAAGACGAGTTCCATGGCCTTTTGGGGATAGCAAGACAAGCCCATGCCAGGCATCTTTGAATCCCACAATCTCCAGAAGGCCATCATCCACAAGTGGGGGCATTACCAAGTCTCTCTGTAATGGTATAATTCACATGAGAAATCAAGTATGAATTTAAAATATGTACCTAAACAGTTCAATGGGGGGAAAAAGAATGCTCCACAAGGGGTGCCATTAGCACAATGTCCTAAACTCACTTTTCTTTGCTTCCTCTTGCTTGGTGTTCCCCAAGGGTTCAGTCCACCAGAGAAGCTGGGCAAATTGAGACAAACAATGGACCGGATACTGCATTTTGTGCAAAAAAAAAAAAAGGTCAGAACATTATAGAACAGCATCTGATTCTGAAGCAGTAATTTGTCAACATATCACCACAGCAATCATCTGAAAAATATTATAAGCATCTCTACCGGATGTATACAAAAGAAAGATGGCTTAGAAGAAACATGAGAACTATATGCTAGTGTTGTCTGTTCTATAACAGAAACTTCA
The DNA here is from genome assembly GCA_015342445.1 of Digitaria exilis. Lineage (NCBI taxonomy): Eukaryota > Viridiplantae > Streptophyta > Magnoliopsida > Poales > Poaceae > Digitaria > Digitaria exilis. Next base: position 412,319 of record JACEFO010000520.1, read on the forward strand.
ATGTTCCATCAGCTCTCAACGTTGAGCACATGACATCTAAAATCTTTGATATGATCACCGTTTCTTTACTATTTTAAAATATTGAGTGGGTGACAGTGTGACCCACCACCAATTACTTCAGAGAATTTTCTACGGATTGATTTACCATGTGAGCCATGATATTTGTGGGCTGCGATACAATATTCTGGCTTCATGATATGCTGACATTTTAAATGTAACATATTCATTAACAGGTAGAGTTGACTTGTATACTTGAGATCAGATAACAGATTGGCGCACTGGTAGTTGATTTAGACAAAGGAAGAGCACATCAGGCTTACCTCTGTGGAATTTCCAATGTTTCCCATTTTCCAGATTTCTTCATTATCTTTACTTTTGCAAGGCAAGCAATGTTCCTGAGGCCCAGTGAAAGAAATGAGAAATTACAAGTGGTGCGAGTCAGTTACCATGCTATTGACAAAGCATGGCTGTTTTTAAATGAATAGAACAAATACCAAATTCCTGATCTATATTCCTTTTCACAACAAGACAGTTCCACAGCCAAGTTAATGTGCCAAGGGAATTACCGAGACATTGGATGAAACAGAGAAGCACAAAACCATCCTTGTGTGCATGCCAGCTTTAAATAGGTTTTCTGAGGCACAGAACAGCAGGCAAATTAGTTTCTGTACAGCTAAATATATACACAAATCATAAATGACAATGAATCCTGAGGAACAACCAGCACTAGGAATATAGAGTGCGAGCTTACTTCACCTGATTAGACAGCTGATTCTTGAACTTTTCTGGATGCAGTTTCCTCTCAGAATGAAATGCATAAGACACCTGGGCATCCATTCCTGTGATAGAACAAAGAGTTTATCTCAAACTGCCTCTTTAGAAGGAGAAAGTTTCTTCTGTCCAGTTTATGAAAAACACAATAAATAAATAAATAAATGTATCAACAAGCAACCTAAAACATCTACCTTTTTTGAACAAGGAACTTACCCATACTGAAGTAATTCCAAAAACCCCCGCGATACGTGTAAGAATATTCCTGGGAACACAGAAAAGATATAAATAAAAAACGGCATAACATAATTCAAAAGGTTGGTTTCCTTGTCATATTTTTGGACAATTAGCGCTTCAACTTTCCTCATTCTTTTTTAGAAGAACTTTCTCATATTCAGTAACTGACATTTATGCAACACACAATTTGACTAATGGAGAAAAAAAGGCATACATCACAAAACAATTATGTACTCAGGTAGGTAATAGCATGAAAACTAAAAAAATTATGTATCTATCATTCAGCAAGTTGGAAAGACTAAATAATCATCATGTTCTATTCAATAAGTTGAAAAGATCCCAATTATATTTTGAAATACAAGAAATGGAGTGAGGATATCACAAGACTAAGCAAAGGTTATTTTTGAGAAGGAATGGTCTTGTTCTTGATGCATGATATCTGCTACCTCTCTTTTGTTAGAAATAAGTATTTAAGATATTAGTCTAACACATATCAATATGGAAATTGAAATATAATAAAGGTGATGTATCATATTCTTCCACAGGAAAATGGGTAAACAAGAGCTGTGTCCAAAAGGAAAGGCAAAAGGTAGATAAATGCAGTAACTAGGCTAACATTAAGGAAAAAGAAAAGGTAATGTCCAGCTTTGTTACCGTATCTTGTGGATCTGTCTTTGGCACACGGCGAAATGCATGCAAAGAGTGAGGCAAGTCTGGAGGTGCAATTGGATCGCAAGGAGAACCTTTTGGGCTTTCCATTCTCATGACGATATGCCAGCTGAATAAGCGTAATCATTACCAGTATTAGTTAACATCCATATACCAATATACCATACAATGATTTTCATACCAAAAGATGGAATAAGGTTTTAAAAGAAAACCCACCTATCAATGTTCATCTCTCTTGCTTCTCTTACCGATTGAAGAAATGATATGACCGAATCCTGATCTGTTCCAGGGTTTCTCTTCCCCTGCATATTAATTGTTTTATATTATTGGTAGTCAATCAGATAAAGTGTTCCATAGGAGCTAGCAGCCTAACAAAAAAAGCTGCCTTCACAAAAGGCAATATAAAGAGGACTTTCCTAGCCGCCACCAGAAGAAACAGGTGCTTATCTAAACAGATGTCGTAAAATTCTATGGACTTACTGAACAGCTACGAAAGTTGAAAAATTACAATGGAAGCGGAAAGGAACTATATGATATTTCGTCTCTGCATAAGGTTTGAATTCAGTAGAGATCATATAGATGTCAAAGATGATCAAACATGCAAGTATAGAACACTGCAGATAAAGATTGTCTAATAGGAAGAAAAAAGATTGTATTGATTTTAAACTTACCCATCCAAAAGAAAATGGCAAGTTATTTCCAGTTCCCAGTGGAACTGTAGCAACAGGAGGCGGATGTACCAACTTAAGATCAGATACAACTCCAAGCAACCAACCAGCTGTTCCATCACCTCCAGCAACCTAATGGGATTTCCATGATAAAAGGCACATATTAAGACTATTCAAATAAACAAAAGACAAAATAATAGTTGAAATATTAGCAAGAGTTATTGCAATATGAAATTTCCTGGGTTCACTCACTATTAGCCTTAGTCTCTTATAGATTTCAGAAGCAAGAGTATCACCAATATGCTTGAGCCTTTCCAAGTTGCTATATAATTTGTGCAAGACGTTGTCTGGGGTTTCATCAAGCAGATCGAACACCTGAATTTTATAAAGTTAGGCCATACAGCAAAACCATAATTTAGTTTTTGGCTGTAAAAAAAAAGCAAGATCACTGCAGTACCAGACAAGTATATTTGCATAGATAGACAAGATCTACCTGAGCATGGTTGAGAAGCTTACGGTATGTGACAATCAAATCACGTCCCAGCTGGCCACCGCTTTTGGTGTTGATGAAAACGATAACAGGACACGTAGGTATCTGAGAAACATGCTCCACTGGAGACTCTGGCACGAAAATATAAGTTGGGATATAGAATTCTTTCAGCATGTTACTTCTGTCAACCCTGTTCTCCATTCAAGTCTGCAGCCTGCAATATTCATGCTACATTAGGATCATGATTATACAACATAAGCCTAAAGATTGAACTGTGCTCTGAATATGTTCACTGGCAAAATGCAAGGTGGTAAATTGCAAACACAACACTACATTTATGGCGAAGGGTGTGATTCTATTGTATTCCAGGTAATGGAAACTGAAAGTGGTTCAAAGTGTTTATTCAAAAAAAGTGGTTCAAAGCACAGGCTCCAGAATGGGAATATAAGGTTACAACCCAAACAAGATGAAACTGAAAGTGGTTCATGGATCATGGTCAGCTCAGCTGCTTTGGAAACAGCCTGCGCATGACGCACATTCCTTCATATGCACGGAAACAGATACCAGTCGCTGTCAGTCTGACAATAAGGCTCAGTATACAAATTATCTGAATAAGAAGAAATTGGTTTTTTTGTTATTTTGCCAATAAAAGCGCGTCACCTGCCAGTATCCTAGAACAATCCAAAACAAGTGGCCATATACTTCTTTTCCTTTTGGTGGGAAAAATAGCCATAAATGACCTCGAATCATTTACTTTTGAAACAAGGCCTGAATCGTTCCATTTCAATCAACGCGGTCGAATTAAAGTGACCGACCAATCCTATTTAAGCCAGGAATCATACCAAGGTGACCGATCATGGCAGCTTAGTAGAAACTGTACAAACTCAACGATAGACCACAGGTAGAACACAAAGCCAACACTGAAGTTCCAAACAACCCGCAACGAGATTGTCGAACCTGAAGCGTAAAAAAAAAAAAGAAAAAAAAAAGAAGCAAAATGCACTCTACTCAGCTAGAAACAAATCATTGTCGAAGAACACGGCAGAAAACCCGACCCTTACCGGGCCAGATGAGAAGCGCGCTCCTACCTGCAGGGCTAGCTATTCAGGGCTCCAACCAGCTCCTATAAAACCAAGCACACGCACATACAACCAGGGATTCGAAACCTCAGCAGCCAGATTAACAGAGGATTCAGCTTAGGGATCGCACGCGCGCTCACCTGGGGGCGAATCCGAATCGCTTGGGGCGGGCGGCGGGAGAGGCCCTCGAGGCGAGGCTTCTCTCTGGGGCTCGGCTCGGCCCCGGAGGCCGGAGGCGAGCCGCGGGCGGAGGAAAGGAATGGGAATGTGAGGGATGGATTCCCTTCTCTCCCTTCCGCGTGGTGTGTGTGTCCTTGTATGCTGAGCTCGAGGAGGGAAGAGGGGGCAGGTTGAAAAACAGTCGGCGAGACCGACGCGCCGGAGCCGGGTGATGCCACCCACCCGAGCGCGTGCGTGCGCAGCTCGCTTATAAACGCGGCGCGTGCCTTCTATTTCCGGCCCACACCGGCTTCCGCCGCGGGCCCAACAGAATGATGCAGGTGCGGTGCGGGACCGTTGGAGACGTCGGTCGGTGGGTTTGCTCGCTGGCTTTATCTGATCGATCGATATCTGGGAGTTCACATATTGAGAAATAAGCTCCTTCTCATAAGGAATGTTTTTCAGTATGGAATTTTTTCATCAAATTTTACGAAACTGTACTAACCCCGCCTGGCATGTGGCCCCGGCCAGAGTAGGCCCCTCGTGTAAGGTACGTGGAGTCGTTGCTGACTCTTTTGGGTTTTTTTTTCCGTTGGGGTGCATGGTTGGCGGAGCAGTTCGCTCGCTTGTCTGTCCTTCGGATTTGGCTCCATCCGGGGAGAAGCGAAACCGCGCCACGTCCCGAGTGAGTCCCCACCCTCCCGGGGTGCGGGCTCGTCCACGGTCCACCCGTCGAGATTTTTCCTCCGATGACGACGCGAGCTGTGGTCGCCGCCGAGCCCGCGACCCTCAGCGCGCCGCCAGCGGCCTCCTCTCCCCGTGCGCCGTTTGGCCCGTTCCCTCTTTTGTTTTCAATGGTCCCGACTGCCACGGCGGCACCGCGTGCGGTGCGCGGTGGGTGCGTGTTGCGACGTCGCCCGGTTCGGACCGGGACAGGCCAGACTAGCGGAGCAGAGCAGTGTCCAGGAATCTTGGTGGGTGATTTCTCAGCAGCTCCACGTGACCCCCGATCCCTGCTGTACGAGGGTGTGTACGTATGTATATTTCTGAATTTCAATTGTTCCAGTTTCAGAGGGCGGGGTACGTTTTCGGCACACTGAAGATCAGATTTCAGAGAGGTCCGTTTGACACCAAAATCGTCGGGCGTGGAAAGAATCTCCGTGGCGAGGAAACACGCACCTATCACATCAGCTGCGTGGTTTGCATGGGCATAGTACGATAATCACCCAGCAACTGCCGCCAATTTTTTTTTTAAACCATAGGCAAAACAGAAAGAGGCAGCTAGATGATCCACGGGCACAAGTTGGGAGGCGCTTTAGTGGTGGCGTCGAAAAGGAAAAGGACAGCACCAATGCAAGCGCGGAGCAGAAATTCTTATTCGCGAACTGGATGATATCAGAGCGTGCGCATCGAATCATCTGCTCTGGAGGTGCCGCGCCCTTGCTCGCAAGCAAGAGGGAGATTCCCCGCGCGATGTGATGAAATGCATCTCCGCTTTTTTTTTTTCCACGCACCCACGCTCGTGCACCCGTGCTGACCTGGGGCTTGTGTAGAAAGGGGTCGGAATGTTCAGAGATCGGACGTGTTTGCTGAAAGGTGGTGCCGAAAGTTCATGCCGACAGAGTGTGGCCGCGACATTGTCGTGGCTCCGCTCGGTGTGCGGGTGGCAGATGCCCATCCCCCAGGCCGGTCGAGCGTATCGTGTCGTGCGTTCGATCGACTGATCGAGAGCCGAGAGGGCTAATATGCGGCGGTTGACGACATGACAGCCGACGACGATCGGTTGTCGATCGCTCGACGGGCTCTGGAGTCTGGACTGGTTTTCAGGTCCTCCTCCGCTGAAGAGAGGCGTCTGCATAGAGATGATGGGCGGCATGGGCCTCCATATTCCTTCCTGCGTTGTGTGTGTGGAGAATTGGGCTATACAGTGGCGCTACGCCGCGGACCGTAAAACCTCACCTCCATTTCTGCCTGCCAGGGCGAGCGAGCACAACCAACGTCTCGTGGTTAATGTCACCCTCTTCCTGTCTCGAAGTGATCCATATAAACTTGACGAAGAAGATCAGTCGCAATCCGAAATCAATTACACAGAATCGTTGCTTGTAAAAAGGAAAGGAAAAAAAAACAGGCACATTATATATTGCATTACACCACTGTAAAACTTCTCAATGAAAATAAGTTCTAGAACTCGAGGAACACTTCGACGAGACCTCACGTACCATACTTCTCACAAAGCATCCGAGCACACGAATAAATTTTTTTGAACTAATTGAGGTCGTTGCTTGCGTGCTCAGTCAAAATCCTACAGTACACGCATGAATGACCGAAGAACATACCTTTAGTTTTTATGTTTCACTCTAGGTCCCGCCAAGTTGCAAAAGATCAGCCGGCTTGCAAATGTGCATCAACGACACATCCACGAGCTGCATCTCCGATTCGCCCGTCCCCGTAACGACACTCCCAATGCCGTGCGGACTTGCTTCTAGCGTCGTCATTTTTGTCGCGCTCTGCAGCTTCCTCAACTCCTGTGCTAGCCAGGCCAGCTATAAGAAGGACCCACCTGGGAGAACCAAGCCACCGAAGAGCACCACTCGAGCTTGAACACATTCCTTCAATTCCCTTCTCGACGCCACCAGCACGCAGCTCGCGTTCGTTCGCAATGGCCAACCAACACGGCGCCGCCGCTATTCTGATCGCGTACCTCCTCGTGGCTGTCGCCCTCGCCGCCGGGGCCGACGCCAGCAGGCGGCCTGTTAACGCCAGGCTCACCGTGCATCGCGACGCTTTTGGAGGTAGCTAGCCAAATGTGTATTACCGTATTAGCTGATGGTCTAGACCTCTAGCGTACATGGGTATGGTTGGTTTGCTTTCAAAACTTATCATGTCAAAAACATTGATATAACCAAAATCTGGGAAAAAAAAACTTTGATACTTCAAACTTTGAATCCAAAGTAAACGAGAGCCAAAATTTATAGATATGCCTTAGCTTTGGCTTGGCATGCTTTGGTGGCCAACAAAAAAGCTCTATATGCATATGCACACAGTCTCTGACCTGTGGCAATTTTTTTTTCTTGCAGCTTACGTGGCGAGAGCAAAACCCGTGGTAGTGCCGGCTCTGAGCTGCAGTCAGGTGCACCAGGTGCGGGAGGACGAGACATGCTTCTCCGTGGCGCAGGCGGCGGGGCTGACCCAGGACCAATTCCTCGGCTTCAACCCCAACATCAACTGCGTGGCGGTCTTCGTCGGCCAGTGGGTCTGCCTCGCGGCCACTTCCGCCTGATGACTCTGTGACTGTGCTCCCACGTCCCTGTGTACGACGATCGCGATATGGCTACAAATAAGCAGAGGTTGATTCTCTCTCGTGTGTCCACCTCGACACTACAGACCGACAAAATTGCTAACTGAAGTTGGCTGTGCCACACATTTCCTTCTCCTGTATAATGGGGATGCATGCATGCGTGCGTGCGCCCCTCTGTTCTGCAACAGATTCTGCATGAAAATGATTCCAGCAGTTGCTTGCATTGCATGTTTCATTCTGTGTCCTGTCTCTTGTGTGCGTGCTCTCAATTTTCTTCAATAGTGAATGCCCAGGTTGAAAGATATACGACCATACAAAGTTGAATATAGCTCATTTGTATATGGTCTCATATTCTACTATGCTATTATTCAACTTAAAATTTAATTTAGAAATACAATATTGTTCAATAAATTGCGTTGTTCCACTGGTGCAGATTAATTCAATGCTCCATTTTACTCCTTGCCATTTTTTTCGATGGTTAGTTCATACCTAGTTTGAGGGTTGGTGAGAAGTTGATATAGCTTAGTAGTGGCAAGTGTTTGAGCATGTTTGGTTCCCGGCCAGCTCTCGTCAAAATCGACTAAAAAAGGTGTGGCCATCGAACCCGTGGCCTCGCGAGTTGCTGCCAGGGCTCGGGAATGTCTATCCATCACCCAGGTGAAACATAGCCTCTCCTCGCTCAAAATTTTGGGTCATTAGATCTAAAACTAGTGGCTAAGATCTTCTTTTTTCTCTCTTCCCTCTTTGTTTCTCTTTCCTATCCTCTTCTTCCCCCTGCCGACTTCTTCCTCCTGCTGTTGCCCAGCCCCGCCGCCACCTTCCGGCACAGCTGGGCTAGGGCCGCGCCGGCCACCGCGAGACGCCCTCCCGCTGCAATAGGCTGCCGTGGCCGCCGCCCTCCCCTGCCACCCGGGCCGCCGGTGCCGCCGCCGGCCTCCCCCCTCCTCGCCCCAACCACCGGCCACCCCAGGCCTCCTCTAAGATCGGTGGTGAGCATCGTCCCACCCCTCCTCAGGAACCCTAACCCCCAAATCCTAACCTCGTCGGAAGTTTGCCGGAGCCTCGCCAAAGTTGAAGAAGAAAGGGCGGAAGGGAGGATTAGGGTGAATGGAAAACTTGGATGAGGAGAAGCTTAGTTTCACACAGGTGAGGTTTAGCCTTTCCCTTTTGTATAGATTGTGGCTAGAGTTGGACTAAAAGATTGTTAGCTCACTCGACTCGGTGTAAGCTCGGCTTATTGCCATTTTGTAACGAGCCGAGCTAGCTCGTCAAAATTAACTAACTAGCTGGCTCAAGTAGCTCGTGAATTAAACGAGCTATGTCAAAGCCCAACACCAAGTTATTGCACCACAAAAAGCCCAAGAACCATAGGTCTAGTTGAATCGGCCCATGATAAACTCATCACTTCATCGGGTCACCTCGCACTTCCCTATAGGATAGCACGTTCACACTGTAGTTCTCTCACTTGAGTGCTAACCAACTCCCATCCCATGGGGGGCGGGGGTGTTCTGCCACAAACAAGACATCCGATGTTAGATACGAAGAATCTCCTTAAACTATAGCATATTTTTAAATTGACCTAAGTCAAACTACTCTAACTATTTGAGTCGTCTTTGACTAAATTTTCAAGAAAAAAATGAATATCTATGTTATCGAAGTAAATATACAATCAAAACAGGTTTCATAGAGGTTTATTAAAAACTATTTGAATGTTGTAAATGAAGTGCATTTTCTAACTCATCTGTTATTATATTATATATAACGCCAACTCTATTCTATCTATTCCATCTTGTATTTATTTTTTGCAAAATTACTGCATGACTTTTAGTCTTCATGTGTGGTGACCCTCCTGGTTCCACCACTGGACACGGGCCCTGCTGACCCTCCTGGTTCCGCCACTAGACACTGGCAGTATTTGAACTATTTGCTTACTTCATGTGTGGTGCTCGCGAGCTGAAACAAGCACCTCGAGCTTTCCACGGGGCAAGCCAAACTATTGTTAATATAACGAGCCGAGCTAGCTTGTTACCTTAATGAGCAGGACCGAGCCAAGTTGGCCGGCTCGTTATCCAACCCTATCGCCCTGTGCTACCACCTATGCGCCATCACAATCTTGGGCCATGGTAGAGCTCAGCGAAGACACCAAGGTGAGTGGACTGAGGGGGTGTTTAGCTCCGTAAGTTTGTGTAACTTTACCATGACAGGGAATCGTGTTTTGTGATAGAGGATTAGGAAAGTTGATCTGTCCAAACTTGGCAAGGTTTCGAGGCCCATCAGTTCTGTGAAAACTCACCCACCCAGGGCGACCCGCAGGCTCATTGGCTCAACCCTTTCTAGAGGGTTTTTGCACAACCAAGCTGTGCTCTAGTTTCAGGCCAAGTATGGAACCTGTACGATTTCATCAGGCAGTACGTACGCCCTTGCATAAAGGCCAACTTGGCCGTGCTGGGCTGCTGGCCACCGTGCATGGCCAAATTTGCTTTTCATTGGAATCATAAACACACTGGTCCCTGGCCATATGCCGAAGGATAAGCCGGCTTACAAATGTTCATCAGCGACACGTCCAGGAGTAGTCTCTCCGATTCACCCGTCCCCCCTATAGCGACATTTCCAAAGACCGTGTGGGATCCTGGCGTCTTCTCTTTGTCGCACACATCTTGTCAACCTCGCTATCCACTCGCCACCCTGCTATAAGAAGGCGCAAACCGAACCACCTTGCATCACCAAGCAGTAATTAAGCACAAAGCTCAAGCTTTACACACAACATCCATCTGCTGATTCTGCTTACATTTTGATCAACATTCAAGCAGCAACATTTGCAATGGCGAACCACCGCGCCGCTGCCCTCCTGATCGCGTCCCTACTCGTGGCGGTCGCCATCGCCGACGCGAGGCTCACCTTACACTACGACGCGCATGGCAGAGGTAGGTGTAGTAGCACTGCAGGTTACAGCAATGTTAGCGATCGAACTTCTCGTCCAATAAAAAAAAACACGTTGCATCTGTCTGTTTGAAGTCTAGCTAGCTAACTGGTGGATCGTTCCCGTGCGCAATGAAAATCTCTTGCAGCTTACTTTGTGAGTGACGCGGCGAAGGTGCCGGCGCTGACCTGCAGCGAGGTGCACGCGGTGAAGGTGGGCGAGACGTGCTTCTCCATCGCGCAGGCGGCCGGGCTGACCCAGGACCAGTTCCTCAGCTTCAACCCCAACATCAACTGCGAGAAGGTCTTCATCGGTCAGTGGGTCTGCATTGCTGCCACTTCCGCCTGATCAAGTCTGAGCGCGGCTGGCCAATTCTCTCGCTGCAGCTTACTACTACGTTTGTGTTACGAATAAAAGGAGGTTTTTGCTAGCTTCTGTTTACTTCCAATCTTCCATGAGCCAAATTTGCTAATGTTAAGTTGGCTCTTGGCTGTGCCACCTTTGGCACTTTACTGCATTCTGGAGTCATGTATTACCCGTCCGGTCGTCCCAGTGAGGTTGTGACAGATTTCCTACACGTATTTGTTCCAACTGTTGTGTCTTCTGCGTGTCTATTTGCTCTTCATTTATTTAGTCTGTAATTAGGGCGGCGGCACCAATCTTTAGTTTACGAGGTATTATGATCTTGGGAATATTCTCATCAGGTCCAAATGTTTCACCTCTGTACTTGACAAATTAAATGGGTTCGAGTACTCGAGGCTACGAGTCATATATTCTCCTGTTATACTCCCTCTGTACTATAAAGCAAATGGAAAAGATACAGAAAATACTGCGTGCATATGTTATTTTCTCAACTTTGACTCGAGTTGTATAAAATATATATAATATTTATTTTTTAAATAAATTTATTTAAAAACTAGACTTAAAGATCTATCTAATAATACTAATGATGTATTAAAATTATTAATATTACTTTATATATAATTGATCAATGTTGAAAAAATTGTTTTTCTCGGGAAGTGAGAATGAGTTGTATCTTGGGACGGAGTGAGTATGATGATACAAGCCATATTGATGGTGCTCTGAAGCAGCGGCAGAGCCAGCCCAAAATTTTAGGTGGGGCGGACTTCACGATGAAGTATGAACATAACATAAGTGTAAAAAAAACCACATTCGCATGTGACATTTATATTGAAATCACACCAGTAAAATCACAAACTGCAAATACACGATAGATATGAAGGTTTAAGATGTCATAACATAATCTTCAAGACTTCAACACATTCTACTGATATAATTATTCATGTCTAGGTTTTCTAGGTGGCCTGGGCAAGTCTATACGCCGCTTGCCGGTAGCTTGAAATGTCTCTTGATTTCATCTACATCAGTGGCTCTAAAAATTTCCTTCTCAATGTAGCACAATATCAAACTATTAAGCCACTCATCATTCATTCTATTCTGTAGATCTGTCTTGATTACATTCATACCAGAAAAGGCTCTTTCAACGGATGCTGTTGCTACTGGTAGGAGCAATGCTAACTTAATGAGCCGAAAGACCAATGGAAAAGTAAAATCTCTTCCATGTTTAACCATTTATATAGCCAAACTTCCCAAATCATGACAATCTTTGAATAAATCAACTCTTCGCATATGTATGATAAAGGTCTCAAGTTGATCTCTTATAGTAGAACGTTCAATGTCAGAGAAGTCTTGATCATATATTTCAGTCAATCTAGCAATCTTTTCTATATCAAACTTAGCAAAAGAATCTCTTGGATCAAGACAAGCGAAGGAAATAAGCAACTCTGATGATACCTCATTGAAGCGAGGGTCCATCTCTGAAATAATAGCACCAAGAGCAGCCAGGAAAGTATCAATGCGGTAATGATGTTCATGAGTAATTAAGTTGCCATCTAGCCTTGACCGACTCCATCTAGGTATTGATTCATCCATATTTGGCACTGGAATCTTCTTACTGTTGCAAAATGATATGACATCATCAAGTAATGGTTGCCATCCTTCATTTGTCAAAGTGACAAGTCTTGTTCTCACATCAACAAGCAATGACATAGCCTGAACAGTATTTTGATCTTTTTTTTTAAGTAATTGAGACAACTCATTAGTAATGCGAAGCACTTTCAACATTAACTTCATATTCAAAACAAAAGAGAAGCTCTCCATTTTGCACACCAAACCACTTGCTCGACTAGTACTCCGCTCTTCCTCGTGAATCTGGGATAGCACCTTGACCACAGAATTCCTCATTGACTCAATACGAGCTAATGTTGTTAAATGAGAACCCCATCTTGTTTCTCCGGGTCTAACCAAATTTATACTTTGATGCTTCCCCTTTCCTGAAAAAATTTCACCACTTTCCAATCTTTCCCAAATTTCTTCATGATGATTGACAACTAGCTTATCTTTTCAACTTCATGACCAAACTTTTCATGATCGGCTTCCTTTCTAAAAAGAAAGCAATAAAAGAAATAGGCTGCATCCTTTGACACACTATATTCTAGCCAATCATAATCCTCAAACCATCGTTCTCTAAAGCCCCTATAACAGATGCGGGGAAATGGATGCTTTTTAGGTTGGGTCGGACCCTTCAATAAATAAGCTCTCTTAACATCATCTCTAATGTTAGGATGGAAACTAGAAATTGGTATTCGAAGTCCTGGATCAGAAATAATATGGACATTTGGATCAAATGACCTTATAAGATTAGTACCTCCATGCTCTTCTTCTTCAACATTAGATTGGACATGCTCTTGATTTTGAACCACAACATGTTCTACCTCTGCCCCAACCTCTGCTTCTTCTACATTAGCAACCACAGATTGAACCGGCTCTTGATTTTGAACCACACCCGCACTTTCAGATTCCACAACAGGTACATTTTGGCTTTCCCGGGTACTTGGGCGCCGAGAGGAACCCGAACCAGAGCCGACCCAAAAAGTAACGATTCAAATCTACATAAATCAGATTGATTCTTGAGTCTTGAGCACAAAGCATATAACAAGAGCGATTTGAAATACAAAGGGGCAAAAGGAATTTTATGTTCGGTTACCAATTTTTTCCTCCCAATTGGAAGACAGGGGCGATTTGGGGCGCCTCGGCCTCGCCCTCGCCCAACGCCGACTGGGGCCGTGTTCTGCGACTCCTCGGCATCACGGCGCTGCCCTCTTCCACGGCCGCGCCCAGCGCCGGCGGACTCCTCCTCGCTGCTGTCAAGAGCGGTGCCGCTGCCCCTGCCCTTGCCCTGCTCTCCCAGTCCGACCCCCTCCTGGGCCTCCTCCATGGCGGTGCGCCGGTGCCCCTGTGTGCGCATGTGCCTGCTGCCCTACTGCCGGCTGCCGCCCCTGCCCCCCGCGGCCCCACCGGCTGCTAGGGTTGGCGCCGCTGTCGGACAGGGAGGGCGACAGGAGGAGCCGCGCGGAGAGGTCGCGCACTCGTGCGTGCATCGAGCCGTCGAGGAAATGAGCGAGAAGGGGGGAAACGGAGAAGCAGGGTGGGCTGGCGTTGGGCCAAGGTTATTGCTTTATTGGGCTGTCTCCACTTAACCTAAGGGTGCGTTTACATTGTAAGAAAAAACACTGTAGCATCAGAAAAACACTGTAGCATTCGCTGGGAAACGTGTTTTGTGAGGGAGGAATAGTGAAAAGTTAGAATGAATAGTAAAAAGTTAGAATAAATAGTGAAAAGTTGAGGAATCTGAACATACCCTAAATCCTGCCCAAAATTCTCCATCTCGCCTCGTTCCTCCTCCAGACGTGAATCTGAGCGCCGCCGCCGGTTCTTCCACCTCTGGATCGTCAGAAAAACTCCATGGGAGGTGGAGTTCCACTCCGACAGTAGCTGGGGCAGCTGCCCCACCCTGCTGTATGGGTGGCTCCGTCTCTGCTCGGAAGGCCTGAACTAGTGCCAGAGTGGAAAGCTGAGCACATCTTGATGATTCGCTTGACTACCTTAAATTCTTGATCCAATGTATAAACATTATACATACACTCTTCTACATGCACACGACCCTTTCTATATAAGTATTTCAGGGTGGTAAGATGATAGATATTAAGATTGACAAAATCACCGCAGCACATCGCTTTCAATAGATATATCACTTATCGTTGAGAAACAATATTTAAAGAGAAGTGCTCCGGTGGACCTTTCCTAAAAACCTGCGCGAATCCCAAAGCATGCTTAACTCGTTAATCCATATCATTTTGTAGTTTACCCAGGTCCAGTCCTTACTGCCAAGTCCAGCCCAGCACTCCAATCCGAACTGATCTGAACTACGATAACCCAATTGACATGGTAAACCGCCGTTATTTGCGCCGCCGTCGCCGCCGCAGGCTCGCAATTCCATCATCCGATTCCCTCAAGCGGCCTCATCAGCGCATAATAATATCTCGGCTGCTCTCATCGTCAATCCTACAACCGCCATTGCCAGCATGAGGAAACTGGTGCGCAGACCAGCGAGAGAGGTTCAATCTTCTGGAGGCCAATGCAAGGAAGACTAGTCACTGGTGACCGGAGTGCCGGACGGTGAATTTTAATTTACTTCGTATTCCATAAAATTGCAAACATAAAGTTGTGAATGGTTGTTTTGACCATATACATTCGCAAATTTTTTTTAAAGGATCATTCGCAAAGTATTTCGTAGAAGGATTTAGATTCAATCAATTGACGGCACCGCATCACGCAACCTATATTGAACGGCTTCCTCTGATGACCACCATGGCAGAATACAAGGATGGCCAAAGACTGAAGGAGGCGCAACATATACGGATGGCCGATGACGAAGGGGGGCGTATTATTCTCATGATGGTTCCTGCCACCGCCACACAACTAGGCATGGAAGCTCAGCCACATGTACTCGCCGCCGCCGCCATAATCGAAACAGAGCGTCCGAACTGGATGCTGGTCTGTTGGGCTGGACTGCCGACTGGGTATATCCAAATAAAATTAATTATGATTTAATTACATAAGTTTGCTTTGAGATTGGTGCTGGTTTTAGAAAAAGGTCTACCGGAGCAGAACTCATATTTAAATCCTAGAATAAACTTAGAAAAGACAATAATATGTGTTAAGTCGAGTACTTCAACCTATTCACTATCACAACCCCGGCCATGGTGGCTGTGGGTGTGGCTGTGCAGCTTTGTGCTACCGCCTATTCACCATCACAATACCGGCCATGGTAGAGGTCGGCGAGGACACCAAGGCAGTGCGCCTATGTGACTGTGTGGCCATGCAGTGGGAGTATCATCCTATCTTCTAAAGCTAGTCCTGATATGTAGTATTATATACGTATTGATTAATTAGATGTCACAAAGAGTATTTTACATTTTTGTTGACGTGACAAAAATTCAGAGCGAGAGAGGTTATATCTTTGAGAATGCCTTACGCATTAATATAGCTTTATTGTATTGTTTTGTGTTTGGGCATATCAAATATCCTAAGTAAGTCCTTTTTTTGGGGGGGTGGGGGGGGTCGGGGAACTAATTAAGTGCATTTTTAATAAGCAAACACCACAACAATTTAGTTTGAAGACTAATAAGAAGGTAAGAAACAACAATATGATGCCATGCACTAAAACACACGAGTGTTATGCCTACGCATAAATTTAATTAATAACATTTTTATACCATAGATATTTTTGACACAACATCATGAATAGCGAATTTGAACTACTCCTTCCGTCCCTAAATAACTGTCTTTCTCGTTTCTCGAGAAACAACTACGGCCAATTATATAAAAAAATATATTAAAATTTATGGTACAATATAAATATCATTTGATAGGTATTTAGATCTAGTTTTTTATAAAAAAATATTTGAAGACTTAAATGTTGCACGTATTTTCTACAAATCGAGTCAAACCTGCGGCACGCACACCAACTGTGATACTTAAAAAGAGACTGAGGGAGTAGAAGAGTAGGCTATAGGGGGCTGAGCCGTCCAAACAGTGGCGAGGCTTTGAGACCCATCACTTCTGTCACAACTCACCCACCCAGGACGACCGGCAGGCTCAACCCTTTCCAGAGTGTTTTTTTTATCAAAGCCCTTGGGCAAAACTTTATTGATCAAAGATTGTTACATCATTTGCTAGTAGCTGGACAATAAAGCTAGGGGGATCATCGTCCCAAATACAATTTTCTTTTGTAGACATCGCCTGCCTAGCTAACTCATGTGCCACTTGGTTTGCTTCCCTGCTTAAGTGCTCAATGGATATATCATCGAAACCACTCCAGACAATATTGCATTCATCGTATATTGCAGCCGCTGAATTTGCAGTAAAGCCTCCGTCTTGCATGATATCAACAATCTCCATGCAATCAGACTGAACCGTTAGACGATTACCTCCAATATGTTGTGCCAACATAAGTCCTTCCTTGAGAGCATACGCTTCTGCCATTGGTGCATCCACTATGTAGGGGATAAAAGTATTCGATGCCGCGATCATTCCCCCTGAGCCATCTCTGATAATAGCACCCGTACTGCCGCTACCCACATTCTCATCATAAGAAGCATCTATGTTCAGCATAAGGTATCCCTCTGCAGGTTTTCTCCATCCTTGTTTTAGCTTAGCATCTTTCTTACTCGCCATCTTATAGTTCTTTGTCAAAGATACTATAGCTAAACCAGATTTTGTAGGTGGTTGCACGGTTTCCCCATGTGTTAACTGACGTCTTTCCCACCACAAATACCAGCCTCCCGTTAGGATAAGTTCAGCCATTCCTAACTCCAAACCATGAACCTGCTCGCCTCTGTTAATTACTTCTTCTAACACAATGGAACCTGATCGATCCACTTCCAGTAATTCGCTGATCTTTTCCCAAACTCCAATCGACCTCCATACAGCTCTAGCTCGATCACACGTGAAGATCAAATGTTTGATGTCTTCTGCTCCGTTGTGGCATACTGGGCATCCACCCTCTGGTATAACATGTCTATTAGCCAGAATTGCTCTGCATGGCATAAGACCACGGACGGCTCTCCAACCAAAAATTTTTATTTTCCCTGGTACTTGGAGTTTCCATAGTTTTTTCCATACCCGACGATTACTAGTTCCACTGATTTGTCCTCCGACTAGTCTGGCCCCAAACTTTTCCTTCCACTGGCCATGATAGGCTGATCTCACTGAGAACAAGCCATTTCTGTTAAAATGCCAAGCCACACAATCTTCTCTCCCTGTAGTAATAGGAATCTGCAGGATGCGGTTAGCATCAATGTTTCCAAAGATAGATCGTACCAGGTCCTCATCCCATGATGCGTTCACAGGATTAATTAGTTCATCCACTGTCCTCACTAAATTATTCCCTCTTCGGGTCTGGACTTTCAAGTTGTGGCTGCCTGGGATCCAATTATCTCCCCATATCCTGATCTGAGAACCATCCCCAACTCGCCATATGTACCCTAGCTTGAAGCATTCAAGCCCTGTTAAGATACTTTGCCAAGTATAAGAACTTCCACTTTTTATTTTAGCATCAAGCAATTTACCATCAGGATAGTATTTTGCTCTTAAAACTCTGGCACATAAAGACTCTGGTTCACTCAGTAGCCTCCAGACTTGCTTTGCTAGCATTGCCCTGTTGAAAGATTGTAAGTCCCTAAACCCCATACCTCCTGAACCTTTGGGCATACACATTTTCCACCATTCTTGCCAATGAATCCTTTTATGATCATTGTCATCACCCCACCAGTAGTGCGATATGGCATTTGTTATTCCTTTGCATATTTTTTTAGGAATTTGAAATACCATCATCGCATATACTGGGACAGCTTGAGCAATAGATTTGATAAGGACTTCCTTGCCACCTTGACTCAAAAGTTTCTCCTTCCATCCATTTATTCTCGAATTCACTCGGTCAATAAGATGCCGAAAACAGTCACTGCGATCTGCCCCCACCATCGCTGGTAGACCCAAATATTTGTCATTCAGAGACTCAGTCATTATGTTGAGGGTTTCACACACTTCTGCCTTGACATCCACTTCTGTCTTAGTGGAAAAGAAAACACTTGATTTAGCTGCACTAACTTTTTGGCCCGAACTTGCACAATATTTTGTCAAGATATCATTTAGGCTCTCTGCATTTTTCTTGTCGGCATGCATTAGAATAAGTGAATCATCTGCAAATAACAAGTGTGAAATAACCGGGGCTTCCCTGCACACCTTAACACCCTCCAACTCCCCTCTTTCTTCAGCTCCCTTTAACATGCACGATAGACCTTCTGCAACCAGGAGAAACAGATACGGGGACAGAGGGTCACCCTGCCTCAACCCCCTCGATGGTAAAATGGTGTCAGTTTCTGTAGAATTAAATCGGACCCTGTACTTCACCGATCTAATACATGCCATAATGAGATTCACCCATCTTTGGTCAAAACCGAGCTTCAACATAATTTTCTCGAGATAAACCCATTCAACTCTATCATATGCTTTATGCATATCCAACTTAACAGCGCACAAGCCTCTCTTCCCTTTCTTCTTTTTCATTGCATGTATGCATTCATAAGCCAATAAGATATTATCTGTTATCAATCTTCCAGGAACAAAAGCACTTTGATGGTGACTAATAATATCTGGTAAAATGACTTTCAGTCTACTAGATAAAGCCTTGGAAATTACCTTGTAGACTACATTGCACAGAGAAATTGGTCTGAATTGGGCAACTTTATCTGGGTTGTCCACCTTCGGAATCATAACAATAGTTGTATCATTCCAGCCGTCCGGAATATTTGAGTTATTAATTGCCTGTAATACTTCATCAATCAATTCATCTCCCAACATGCTCCAAAACCGCTTAAAGAAAATTGCGTGTAAACCGTCTGGCCCCGGGGCTTTAAGATCCCCAATACTAAAGAGGGCTTTCTTCACCTCCTCCCTGGAAAACGGAGCCACGAGAAGATGATTCATATCAGCAGTAACTCTACGGTTTATGTCCCTGAATATCTCTTGATCGACTTCATGTACCTCAGACGTAAAGAGATTATCGAAATACTCCTTCACCATTGTATTCACTTCCCCAGCATCCTCATGTCTTACCCCATGATCATCCATGAGACCCTTGATTATATTCCTTTTCCTCCTGGCCGTCGCGTATTGATGGAAGAAACTGGTATTTCGGTCCCCATGCTTAAGCCAATTTGCTCTAGCTCTCTGTACCCAGTATATTTCTTCCTGCTCTAGCAACAGCTCCAACCGCAGGAGGACCTCTTTCTGTGCTACTAACGACTCATCCGTCAATGGTCCACGGCTCAACCTTTCAAGCTCTCGTTTCAGTTTCTTCATACGATGGACAGGTTTCTTCAACACCTCATAGTCCCATGTATGTAAATCCCTATGAACGACCTGCAGCTTCGCCATCAAGTTTGGAGCATTGCCTTGCGCTACAGCACGTGACCAGGCCGTTTGTATAACTTCATCCACTGTTTCCTCCTTCAACCATCTAGCTTCAAATCTCTTATGTACCTCCGTGTGGGTGGGTTGTCCACTCAAGCTATCTATATCAACAATTAGAGGTCGATGATCAGATTTGGTCATCTCCCCATTCGTAAGTTGTGCTTCTGGGAATAAAATATTCCATTGTGTGTTAGCAACCCCGCGATCCAAGCGTTCTCTAATCTTCCCTCTCTGCCAAGTAAACACATCACCCAAAAAACCAATATCTGCTAAATCGCAATCTGTCAGAGTGTCCTGGAAGGCTTGCATCTGTGCTTGTGATCTAGCACGGCCTCCCTCCTTTTCATGATGGAACAAAATCTCATTATAATCCCCTAGAGCCAGCCATGGGAGGGATAGTTTGCCATGCAAGGACCTCAAGGTCTCCCACGTTAGATGTTTATGATCCCATCTCGGCTCCCCATAAATGCCAGTAAGCCTCCACTCCTCATTACCCCTAATTACCACATCAATGAAGTACTGTGATACATCTTGGCATTGAATCACAGTTTCCTTCCTCCATAGCATGAGTAAACCTCCACTACGACCATCACTTTCATGAATTATGAGGTGATCACATCCCAACCTTCTCATCAAAATTTCTGCCTTCGCTTTCCCCAGATGTGTTTCAGACAGAAAAAACACGTCCGGTCTCTCCCACTTCTGGATTTCCAGAAGCGCACGAACTGCCCGGGCACTAGCAAGGCCCTGGCAGTTCCAGGCTAAGATTTTCATTAAGCCCGGTCACTCTCCTCGAAGGAGAGCGCCGATCTTGCATTTGTTGTTATATCATCTCCATCCTCCCCATCACCGTTTCTCCTTGGCCTCTTTTTCTCTTGTTGTTGCAGGGGACTAACTTCCCCATTCTTCTGCTCTGAGAGCTCCAGGAGATTTACTTGCATCATCACCCTACCAGTGTTATCATCCGTCATACCAGCACTTCTCTGATAACCATATACATCATCTCCCATAAATGCTTCCGTGTCTGTTGCCATATCCTCCTCGCCATCTCCCTTGCCTCCTCGCCCTCTCCCTCTACCACGACCTCTGCCCCATCCTCCTCGTGGATCAACCCTCCCCGGTGCTGCCGACGCGAACGGGACACGCAGCCAGTCACCCCACTCACAACTCTTCTTGCTATGAGTCCCATCGCCGCATTCAGTAACCTCGTGCCCCATACATCCGCAAAAGAAGCAGAATGACGGGAGCTTCTCATATTGCACTAAGAATTTCATTCGTTCTTTGAGCATGATTGGCACCATTCTCACCAAAGGCTTTTCCAGTTCCAACCAAACCCTAGTCCGCAGATATGGAGTAGGGTTGATCTTGCCTTCATACACCACTACTGTAATGGGATCCCCAACTTTCTTCGCCACCTTCTCTGCCAATTCCCTCTTCCTCATCAGGCCCTCCGGGACCCCCTGGATCCTCGCCCATACTGGAATTTTATCTAGCTTGTAAGCATGAACATTAGAGAAGCCGTCATACTCCTCCATCACAATCACTGCTCCTCTGAACAGCCATGGTCTACCTTCCATCACCCTTGACCAATCTCCAAGGCAATGGAGTTGCCCTAAGAATAGATTAGGTTCCAGAACCTTGAAAGTCACCTCCTTTGCCGCTGCCCAAGCGTTTCGCAGGGCACTGAACAGCGCAGCATGGCTGAACGGCTTTGTCGTATGAACCCTAAATAGGGCTAACCAGCGAACCTCCTTTACAAGTTCTTCTAGTTCACCTGAGAAATCAAGATCTTCCTCGCCTTGCAGGTTCATCCCCTCCAGGCGCTCCTCCAGGCTAGGCATCTTCTCATCGTCTCCCATCATCATCTCCTTCACTTCCTTCCCCTTCTCCTTCGTGGATTGTTCTGCCATGTAGAGCCGCCGATAGCACCCACGCTCCCTGAGATGGAGAGGCGTAGTACGATCGTGAACTTTTGGGTGGCGAGATCGCGAGATCTCGACACTTTTTTGTGGACTCCGGCGTCGCCGCCAGAGGAAAAAAGAAACCCTAGTTTAGGGGACGTCGATTTTTTAACGGAGAGGCCTCCTTGTTGTGTTTGTCCTTTCCAGAGTGTTTTTGCACACCCAAGCCGGCCTCTAGTTTTCAGGCCAAATATATATGGAAACCTGTACGATTTCATCAGGCAGTACGTACGCCCTTGCATAAAGTCCAACCTGGCCGTGCTGGGCTGCTGGCCACCGCGCATGGCCAAATTTGCTCTCCATAGGAATCATAAACACACTGGTCCCAGGCCATATGCCGAAGGATAAGCCGGCTTACAAATGTTAATCAGTGACACGTCCAGGAGTAGTCTCTCCGATTCACCCGTCCCCCCTATAGCGACATTTCCAAAGACCGTGTGGGCTTCTGGCGTCTTCTTTTTGTCACACAACATCTTATCAACCTGTCTCTACGCTCGCCACCCTATAAAAAGGTGCGAACCGAACCACCTTTGCATAAGCAGCAATCAGTCAAGCACAAAGCTCAAGCTTTACACATATCCATCTGATTCTGTTTGCATACATTTCGATCAAGCTAAGATTATTCAAGCAGCAACATTTGCCATGGCGAACCACCGCGTCGCTGCCCTCCTGATCGCGTCCCTCCTCGTGGCGGTCGCTGTCGCCGACGCGAGGCTCACCAAGCCACGCCACGCGAGGGTCACCTTGCACTACGACGCGCATGGCCGAGGTAGGTAGCATTGGTTGCAGCAAATGTTAACGAGCTTTTCTCATCTCCGATAAGATACCTGCTTCAGCTTGCAACTTTTTGCGCGAAATCTAAGTGGCTAACTGGAGTATTCCCGTGCGCAACGAAAATCTCCTGCAGCTTACTTTGTGAGCGATGCGGCGAAGGTGCCGGCGCTGACCTGCAGCAAGGCGCACGCGGTGAAGGTGGGCGAGACGTGCTTCTCCATCGCGGAGGCGGCCGGGCTGACCCAGGACCAGTTCCTGGGCTTCAACCCCAACATCAACTGCGAGAAGGTCTTCATCGGCCAGTGGGTCTGCATTGCTGCCACTTCCGCTTGATCAAGTCTGAGCGGCGTCCATTCGTTCTCTAGCTGTAGCTTACTAGCTACTAGTACGACGTTTGTGTTACGAATAAAAGGAGGTTTTTCCTAGCTACTGTTTACTTCCATGAGCCAAATTTGCTAATGTTGGCCTTGGCTCTTGGCTGTGCCACCTTTTGCACTTGCATTCTGGAGTCATGTATTACTAGCTAGTCCAGTCGTCCATGTGAGGCTGTGACAGATTTGCCTACGTATACGTATTTGTTCCAACTGTTGTGTCTTCTGCGTGTCCATTTGCTCTTCATTTATTTATGTCTTGGGAAACTCTCGTCAGGTAGAAATGTTTGTCACTTTTGATTTATTTTATCATAATAGTTAATCATTCGTCTTATTCAAAAATTTATTACAAATATATGAACAGATAACATCTTTGATGATAAATCAATTATCAATGTAAGTAAAACTTTATTTAAATATTTTTACATAAGATGATTAATCAAACATCATAAATAAAAGTTAACAAGAATAAATAGAGGTCTTTTACAATACACAATACTAGTCTATATTAGTGTTCGAAAAGGACTAGTATAAAAGATCGAATGGTCAGAATTAATTCTATACTACTAAAATTTCTCAACTAGTATAGGTGGTATACCTAGATAGTATACCTAGTATAAGGATATTATAGGAAATAAAAGTTATGACGTCAATATAATTCTATTAGCATATTTTCTCGACATCTATCTTCACGTTTCATTCATTTTTCTTTCGCAAGACTCGGTTGGAATCATCGGTAGGCTAGGGTTTCCCGATGGGTTCCTGGCCGGCGTCCGGCTATCTCTGGCGGGAGGAGGCCTGCAACCATCGATTGCCTCCTGTGCCTGGCCTTGCGGCCGACTTGTCCCAGGGAAGGTGGATCGGGCCTGCGGCCGATGCTCGCCGCCAGGAGGAGATCCACATGCATGGTGTGCCAAGTCGATTTGGCCGTGAAGGGAATCAATCCGCTTCTGGGAACGGAGGACTACGATCATAACGTGCGGATGCACCAGCCACCGCTATTGTGATGCCATCGGCCGCCTCGGTGTCTTTGCCTCCTGCGACTTGGGGATCAGCTGCGAGTGCACGCTAGCAACGCTTCTCTCTCTTTGCTTTTATCTTCCCTCTTGAATTCACGTCCATGCATCTAGTGTTTGGTACCATGTTGCATCCCATGCATTGTTGCTCTGAATGTTAGGCTGATCATGTCAAAGAAACAGTAAAAACACTTATGAATAAAGTGGATGAAGATGAAGATGATGAGTCGAAGTGGTGCATCATTTAGTTTTTATAAAACTTTTGAGTAGTTTGAGATTTGTAAGCTGCCATGTGGTGTTAGAATTGAGCTCGTGCTCTAGTGACTATTTTTACACTGCGACATTTGTGGCTGTGTATTTCTCTTTTCCCTGTCATGTGAATGTAGAGCTAAGTTTTAATCTTTTATTATATATATGTTGCTGGTTTGGGGCCGTATCAATTTTACAATGTTAGGTGGCCGTAAATGGCTTCCTAATCAATATGCAAATCATAGGGAGCATTCAGATGGTGTTTTTTTTTGTCATGGCATGATGCCGTCCATGCCGTACGCCCGTACCACGATCCAAATGGCTTTGTGGCGTCCGGCTGAAAATGGTTGAACTGAGCTGCAACTGAATTGATGCCTTCCATGGCGTACCACGAGTCCACGATCCAATGCTAATATGCTGCACGGCTGCAGAATTTCTGCATCTCATGACAGTGCTCTTCCACTGGTCTGGTGAAACTGAAGAACGAATACCTAGAAGGAAAACACAAACTTTGAACATCAATTTTAAGGAAAACTGAGAATTTCTGCATCTCATGACGAGGGATGAGACGGGACTACCAGTTTGGCGGGGAAGGTGTATCACGAATCGATGGGTAGCTGTATTTGCGAAAGATAGCGGGTAGAGGAGCGAGGCCACATCGTTGAAGCAATGATAGCACTGTTCGGAGATGATGACGAGGATGCTGAGCAAGTCAACAAAGCACTGCTGCAGTACGCTGGGACATCCACTCAGGAGCTTCAGCAAGAGGTGGCCCCTGAAACGGCTTAGCAGCCAAACAAGCAAGCCAGAGTAATATGCATCCTTCGACTATGAACTACATTTATTTTCATCTGCAATGCCTGTTTGACTACACAACCTTCGGGTGCTATCTGCTATGTACATGGTATAAATTATAAAACTTAATTACTTCCATGCGAATCATTGTTCTATGCTTCGCTTGATCGTGGACGAAAACAAAGTAGTGATGGTATGGGATTATGGCTTTAGGTGGTTTGTTCTTCCTCAGTAATGGTATCCTGCGCCAATGTCACACCTGACTCCTGATCGGCTTCATCTTCCAAAGAAGATCGGGTCAAACTTCAGCTCCTTTCTCCTAAGAAAAAGAATGGCCGCCATGGGCAACAACGGCATGTCCATAATAAGCAGTATATAACTAGTTTGACTGAAATTGATGATGAAATTTCCAAAGCCGTGCAACACCTATTCACCTTTTGTCTTTTTTGCATTTGCACCCTATAAAAAGCCACGAACCAAGACTCGTCACCACAGCATCAGAGCAAACAACAAAGTAAACCATTCATCAATATACACATACACATACACATACATCTCCACATTTCTATCTTCCTTTGTGTGCACATTCCTAACTTTGCAATGGCAATCAACCGTGGCACCACCGCTCTCGTGATCGCGTACCTCCTTGTCGCCGTCACCCTGGTGGACGCACTCCCACCGGCGTTGCCGCTGGTCTGCGACAAGGTGTATGGGGTGCAGAAGCACGAGACATGCTTCGCCGTGTCGCAGGCTGAGGGGCTGTCCCTAAAGAAGTTTCTCCGCTTCAACCCCAATATCAACTGCAATAACCTCTTCATCGGCCAGTGGGTCTGCCTTCATGCCCATCACGCTTGATCTGATCAAGACAATTTCCACACATGTTCTACTTATGGTGTACGGCGTCGTTCTTGCTTTACATATTTTCTTGCACGAAAAAGAATATCCGTGCTCTGAATAAGGAGGTCTCTCTTCTGTTTTAGTTACCTCAACGAACCTTAGCTGCTGTAACTAAGGTCGTCTGGGGTCATATGTCTCACTATGTTCCTGTAATACAGGTGTAATATGAAAATGGTTAATTAATTATCACTTGTGCCTCGTCTGTTTTGTACCTATGTTGTTCTTTATTTTTTCATGTGTGATTTAAGTTGTCAAGGTCATATAAATTTCAAAGTGCTCGCCTAGCTAATTAAGGGTCCATATATATTGGCCTTATAGGCTAGCACACTACGTATTTATGAGCTTTATCTCCACCATACAATTCAACTTTTGAGATTCGACCTGTGTTGTTATTATCTAAAACAAGCATACATGAGATTTGTCTATGATATTAAAAATATTTAAGCCTACATAGACCACATCAACTGGTTGCAAGAGCCAAGCCCCCACATGGAGCTAAAAAATCACTCCAACAAAACCACAAAAAAATCCTATGCATGTTCGCTATATCTATTTTTATTTTACGATGGCTGTGGTTTATCTAAAAAAACCCAGATAGCTGGTGTTGCTTCTTGGCGCTGGGCCATTGGTGGGATCGTGCCACGCGCGCCTTTCTTGGCCCACTGGTGGGGCTTTAGGCCCTTTCATCGGGGACCCCGTTCTTTGGACACGGACATTGCCTTAAAGGCCTGAACTAGTGCATGAGTGTCAATGTCACCACATCTCGTTGATTCATTTGACTATATCGAATTATTGATCCAAGCTAGTATAAAAATTACATTTTTTTTTACAAAAACACTACAAATACATACACTCACATATATCATCGCTTTGCAGCCCTTTCTATATGAGCACTTTGGAGTACTAAGATGATATATATCAATATAGGCGGCTCGCTTTCGACCAGTATGTCGAGTCGAGGGCTTAATCGCCAGTATGATATAGAAAAATAGAGCCATCTATCCTAGAATAAATTTAGAAAATACAAAAACATATGGCGAGTCGAGGGCTTAATCGCTACATGTTACAAGTTGAGACGCATAGTTATCAATAATTGCTATATGTTACCTCCTGTGTTGACCCAATTGATGGATCGCAAGCCATGCTAATGTGTTCACTCTATGCTTCAATTGACCGCAGACATTAATAAAAAGGGAAAAGTCTATTATTCACCCTCCAACTATTACAAAAGTCTGATTTTCAACCCACAACTACAAAACCATACACTAAACACCCTCCAACTATCCAAACCGTGTAAAATTGGCCCTTTGGGTGGTTTTGAAGGTGGTTTTGTATTTTCCAAAAAATAAAAAATAATTTTGTATTAAAAAATTCATAACTAATTTATTTTGAACTAGAAAAATTAGAATCTGGTGCAAATATTTTTCTAAAAATGTGACCTATATGTTGGTGCACCATTAGAAGTTATTTGTGTATTATTTATTTTTTATTCTAATTATTTTTAAAAACAATAAGACACTAGTAACATAAATATATAATACCTAAATAACATTAAATGGTGTGCCAATAGGATGGTTACATTTTATGAGAACTTTTGGCACTGATTTCATATTTTTTGGGTCCAAAATAAATTACTTATGATTTTTTAAAGTTTAAATAATATTTCTGATATTTTTAGAAAATCCAAAACCACCCTCAAAACCACCCAATGGGCCAATTTTGCATGGTTTGGATAGTTGGAGGGCCTTTACTATCCGTTTTCATAGTTTGAGGTTGGAAATCAGACTTTTGTAACAGTTGAAAGCTGGAAATTAGGCTTTGCAATGACGATCAACCGTGGCACCACCTTTCTCGTTATCGTGTGCCTCCTCGTCGTAGTCACCCTGGCGGACGCACTCCCGCTGACATTGCCGCTGGTATGTGACAAGGTGCATGGGGTGCAGAAGCATGAGACATGCTTTGCCGTATCACAGGCCGAGGGGCTGTCCCTAAAGAAGTTTCTCCGGTTCAACCCCAACATAAACTGCAATAACCTCTTCATCGGCCAATGGGTCTGCCTTCATGCCCGTCGCGCTTGATTTGATTGAGACAATTTCCACACAAGTTTCTACCTATGGTGTACGACGCAGGGTTAACAAAACCATTCAAAACCTACCGGTTCCCGCGGGAAGGTCAAACCGGTCCGGCCCGGTTGCAAAAAAACCCCGGTTACCGCTCCCAAACCGACATTATAAAACTGCTACCATCAGTTAGCCGGCCGGTTTCACCGGTTAGCCGGACCGGTTTTTTCATCTCAAAAAATTGATACTGTAGCGGTCTTGTTAACCCTGGTACGACATCATTCTTGCTTTACATATTTTTTTGCACGGAAAAGAATATTCGTGTATGAATAAGGAGGTCTCTCTTATGTTAGTTACCTCAACGAACCTTAGATGCTATAGATAAGGTTGCCTGGGGTCAATGTCTCGCTATGTTCCTGTAATACACGTGTGCTTTGAAAATGGTTAATTAATTATCACTTGTGCCTAGTCTGTTTTGTACCATTGTTGTTCTTTATTTTTCATGTGTGACTTCACCGCTAATATCTCCAAGTTGTCAAGGTCATATAAAATTCAAGGTGATCGTCCAGATAATTAAGAAATAACGGGCTCTATATATACTGGCCTTATACCCTAGCACACTATGTATTGCTGCTTTTGAGATTCTGCATGTGGTGCTATTATTTAAAACAAACAAACATGAGATTTGTCTATGATATTAAAAATGAATAAGCCTAGACATACCACATCAACTGGTTGCAAGAGCCGAGCCTCACATGGAGCTAAAAAAATTACTCCAACAAAAGCACAACAATTTCCTAGCTATGTATGTTCGCTATATCTATTTTTATTTTACATTACATATCTTGTAGTTCCACCTAGTAGGATCTATTGCACTTCTTTCCCGCCCGGGGTACCAAGGGTCCATCACTAGATGGTTGTGGTTACTTCTTGGCTTCGATGGGCCATTGGTAAGGTTGCGCCATGTGCGCTTTCCTTGGCCCATTGGTGCGTCGGGCCTTTATCTCTAGGCCCTTTCGTGTTCTTTGGACACCGATGGTGCCCTAAAGGCCTAACTAGTGCATGAGTGGTAAGGTTAGCACATCTCGCTGATTCATTTTATTATCTCGAATTATTGATCCAAGTTAGTATAAATGTTACAATTTTTCTGCAACCATACTACAAATACATACACACATACACTTGCATATATATATATCGTCCCTTTGCAACCCTTTCTATATGAGCACTTCGAAGTACTAATATGATTAGACATGAGCATTGTGGCCCAGAATGACCCGTGGGTCTGGCCTAAGCCCGATGGGTTTTGGCCCGCCCATGCCTCCTGATGGGCATTTATATTTCAACTTAAAAAGAACGGGTAGTCTGAACCCACCCATGGTCTGGCCCAAGGCTGGCTCGAAAACTAGGCCCGACGTTGCCCATGGGATGGGCGTGGGCACAAATTTTTGGTCCAAAACAAACTGGGCTTTTTTCGTCCCCGCCCGCAAAATGCTCACGTCTAAAGATGATACTAGGATGTCTGGCGCGCTTCGCCGCGCCCGGTTTACCAAGAGCTGCGATCAATCAATAACCTTACAAAAGTTATACATATATTTTTTCCGATTGGTAGTACCTAGTTCTTTTTTACAAACTGATCTTCAAATTCACCATTCATACTTTATTAAAACCATTGACCTTAATCTGAAACCCAAAGGTTCAAAACAAACAAAATAACTATGCAAACATCGAAGAAATTGAAATAGGTTATATAGAAGAGTCAAATGAAAAGTGTGATTAGACAATGCACAATTACTCAACTTTGACTTGAAAGATATATTTCGAAAAAGAAAAAAATGCAACACCTAATATCACAATCCATAATAGTATTTTGGAAACCTAGTGTAAGGCACACGGTGAGTTGACATATTGTATCATAAACTACGGATTACACATGGAAGGTTCATTCTAAAATAAAGTTAGCTATGGTTTTCGTGCTAGTCAAAATTTCTTAAATTTAACTATATTTGAAGGAAATATTGATAACATTTATATATTTTTTAATAAGTTTATTATTAAAATAGATTCAACTATCTATCTAATCATATAAATTAGTTATACATTGCAGATTAGTTACTGGTACAATTGTTTTAACTGATTAGTTACTGGCAAATAAAAAGTTCACTTATGCTCTATAGTTTAAAAAATCGTGCAAGAATCTCACAAAAGTAACTCATATTAATATATGACCACAATACAAAATTTCTTGTTACAAACTTTAGCATTAGCAGCAAGGTAGGCATCATGAAACCTACATCGTATGCACTAAGGCTATTCGCACTCATCTCCATTTATTTCATCCCTCTAAACAAAATATTCTATCGTAGTCATCGAGATTCCCTCTTCTATACCAATTTCTCCCGCATATATATCATTCCTCTGTACTCCCTCTATCCCAACTACCACATATTTTATTCAACCATGGCAACTACCTCTCTTTCATCACCTTCTTTTTTCTATCTCCTTTCATTTTTTTCTTTTTCCCCTCTCTTTTATTATCTTATCTTTTTTTTCTTTTTTCTTATATCATTTTATTTTTCCCACACTGTGCAGCATTCTCTCCTTTTTCTTTTCGGTAATGCTATGCCTAGGACGTTCGATGCGAGATGAAAATATCGGACACAGTAAATATTGCAAAATACAACTGTTGATGTTGCATATCGTATCTCTCGGTGTTGCAACGGACTGTCAATGTTGTAATATTTATGTTTTAAAGTTTCACTTTTACGGTTAATGTTACAATATTTTTGTTCAATGTTTCAATTTCACCATTAATATTGCAATATTTTTTTCTCAATGTTTCAGTTCTACCGTCCGATGCTGCGCCCGGACGTCGGGCTAGCAAGTTCGTTTTCTTTCCCCGTATGTCGGCGAATTATGCTGACAACGTGCTCGAGGGGGTGCCCTGAGAGAAGGGTTTAGAGAGAAGTCGTCGAGAATCTAGAGCCGAAGGTGACAAGAGACGATTTAGACAGGTTCGGGCCGCAATGTGCGTAATACCCTACGTCCTGTATGGTGTATCTTGTATTGATGAGATCTAAAGCGATGCTTTGAAGGGGGTCCCTGCCTCCCCTTATATATGCCGGAGGGCAGGGTTACATGGAGACCGTATAGGACTAGGAGACTTGTACAAGTTAATCTCTAATTCCCTAATACAGTTTATCCAAACCAACTAGGACTAATCCTTGTCTTGTGCGTCAAGTCTTGTACGTGGGCCGGCCCAAAGGGTGGTCCGCCAGGGTTGTTTAGTCCGTCAGGACTCTACACCCACAAGCCCCCGAGCACCTTATCTCCTGAAGAACAGCCTTGTTGAAAGTACAGAGTTCTTTGAAGTCCTCCAGAGTTCTTTTGAAATCCGCCAGGGTTCTTTGAGACCCACAGGGTTCTTTGCTTTTGGAAGTTGCAACCATGCTGTTCAATAGGTAATGATGTGCTCATAAGTCTTCTCGAAGTTCGGATTGGTGCGCACCGACTAGGTGCGCCCAATTGGGCAGCCCCCGAGCCTCGTTTATCTTTGAAGAAGAAATTCGAGGCTCTTTCGAAGTCCGAACCAAAAGAGAATCAATTTCCGAAGAAACCCGAGTTCTTTTAGAACTCCTCATAAATTTATCAATTGAAGCCAAAAATTCTCAGAAAAATATTTCCTGAAAATATGTCCACAGCCCCCGAGCCTAAATTTGAACGAATTCAAATATAGGATCAAGAAAGGACCAAAATTGAAAAGTACCAAAGTAACGCTTCGAAAAGTCAATATAAACCGTTCGCCTCCCCTGTTTCTGCACACCTTTGGCAAAACAGATCTAGGGTTTGCGACAGTTTCTTTGCTTGCGATCCTGAGACCACGTAAAATCTTCCACATCTTCCCCCAACCCGAATCCAATCCACACCAAGTCTCGAAAGACCGCGATGGCCGGTGGTGAAGGATCCAGCCGAAGCAAGGGCGCAAAGAGGAAGGCGGAAGCCATGAAGGAGGTCATGACGACCGAGAAAGCAGCGTCCACTGGGGACATGCCAAGCATTGAAGATCCAATCAGTGACTGGCCAACCAGCAATCTGAAGAAAAAGCATATCAAGACTCTGGAGTCAGATGGATTCCTAGCAGCCCAAGAGATCAGTCAGTGGAGGTGCGCATACGGGCATGAGTACCCTACTGAAGAAACCGAAGAGCTGACGGTATGGAAGGCATTTTATGAAGTTGGTTTTGGTCTTCCAACTTGCGATTTCTTCCGTAGAGTCTTGCAGTTCTATGGAATTGAATTGTGTCATTTGAACCCCAATTCCATTTTGAATCTGTCG
Organism: Digitaria exilis; assembly: GCA_015342445.1. Classification (NCBI taxonomy): domain Eukaryota; kingdom Viridiplantae; phylum Streptophyta; class Magnoliopsida; order Poales; family Poaceae; genus Digitaria; species Digitaria exilis. Next base: position 444,464 of record JACEFO010000520.1, read on the forward strand.
ATCTATATCCATCTGTGCGAAGCATTTCTTGGAATAGATCCACATTTTGCTCTGTTCCGCCACTTATTCAGAGTGAAGACTTCAAGCGGACCATTGCAAGTAGTAAGAAAGGTAGTTATCCAGTTCCGTCAGGGCATGAAGCCAGTATATTTGGATTATGCAACCAAGGAAAGCCTGAAGGACTGGCAGAAGGAGTGGTTTTACGCTTGGAACCACCAGCCACAACTACCTAGCCGCTCAGGGAATCCTCCAGTAATGAAGCCATTCTGGAGTGAAACAATTGGAGTCAATCAAGCAATGCAGATCCCTGAGCTGCTGAATATGATCAGAGATCTGAAAGCACAAGGGCTGACAGGAGCCATGGTGTATCGTTCATTCCTGCTGAGGAGAATCCAACCATGCAAACAACGCTGCAATCCAGGGTACTTGTACTCTGGAGAATCTGACCCCTCAAGAAATGCCACCGGAGACATGTCAGATAAGAGGATTAACCAACTCTTGAAGAAGTTTCTGGTGGTCAACGATGAACAATTTCCAGAGGTAATGGAAATTTCTGCAATCACCATGACACCTGAGGTAAGAACCATATCTGAAAGCAACATATTGCCTTATTGTTGAAAGCATATTATGAACTAATGTCTTGATCATCACAGTATGAAGCCCGGCGATCACTTTATGTGAGTCTGCCGCCCCTGGATCCAACCAATGCTGAAGAAGCATCATTGTTGGCTCGCTGTGTGGACCCAGGGGTAAGAGATCAGGTGCGCCAACACAAGCAATCTGCAACTGAAGAACCTGACGAGCCACATGCTCATGTTGAACAACAGGTGCTTGAAGAACCCCAAGGCAAAACAGGGGCAACCTCCAGGACAGGTGAAGAAGCCAAGAGGCCAGCAACAACAGAGTTACAAGCACCTGTGCCCAAGAGAGCACGAACTCTGCCCAAGCCCCGGGCCAGGGCCATCCCAGAGGAAAGAGCGAAGATATCCCCACAACCAAAGATGCCATCTTCTGTGGGGATATCCATCGGTGAGATCGGAACCAGCTGATCACAACAAAGCGGCGGTGCCCAGAATCCTCTGTCAGAAGAGGAAATTATTCACAACATCTTCAACCCTGTCTCCGCGCCCTTCATACGTACAATACCAGTGGTTGAAGAACCCTGTCCAGCTGGACCATCGGCGCCGGAGCAGGAAGCTGAAGAGGAGTTCACTTTGGGAGAGCCGGAGATCCCAATGCGGCCGTCCGCCATATAAGTATCTTGTCTTGCGTGACAAAATATACCTTCGTAACATTCCATGTTGACTGATTAAGTTATTTTTCCAGAGTAGAAGAAATGCCAGCGACAACCAGGGAAAAGCCCCCAGTTGATCATGCGGCTGTGGAACCAGAGGCCATAGCGCCTAGAGAACCCAGGGTGATGCCAGAAACAACCCTGCCAGAGGTTCAAGCAGCTATGCCATCAAGCCTGCCAGTACCAGAAGAAGCACAAGTTGAAGAAACAATCGCTGAGGTGCTGGCAGACATCGAACAACTGGTCACACAGGCAGTGATTGAAGAAACCGAAGTTGAACGCCGTGACCAGAACACTGCTGAGCCCCCGAGCGTCATGGAGACATCCCAAGTCGGGGCGGAAGCAGTTCCAGAAGCAGAATGCTCAAGGGGTAAACAAGCCGAAGCATCAACCCAAGAGCAAACTATTGAAGAAATCCCCAGAGTACCCAGGGGTACTAGTGCTGAAGAGGATATCGGTAGCTTCCGCATCGGAAGCTACGATCCGATGCTGAATCCAAATCCGCAGGCCTTCGAGTACATCTTGGACGCGGAGGAAGATGAGGAACATATTGACAGGGGACTGTACCACGCCGAGAGAGCAGTAGCCTACTTCAAGGTCTGTGAAACAACCCTGTACTTGTCATCCATTTGATTGTATAGCTCAAAACAATATTTATGCAGGCCGTCGGCGAAGCATCGAGGAAGAAGACGGAATATATCCACAACATCTCGCTGATGCACGCCAAGGCAGACCGTCTCCAAAAGGAGCTGGAGCGTGAACGCGAAGACCGCAAACTCCAGGAGGCGGAAGATGCCAACATGATCCGTACGTTGCATCTGCGAACCAAGGAGTTGGTCGCGGAGAAGGAGGACATGAAGAAGAAGCTTACATCAGCCAAAGCAGAGCTCAAAGGTACTCTGTCACTACCAGAATTTTATAACGAAATATCCTTTGCCTTTGTAGAATAACAACTCTGTCATTGTCTTGTGTGAACAGGGGTGCAACAACAGTTGAAAACAACCCAGAGGAAGATGACGGATTGGTCCAACTTGGCCAACCGTCATGAAGAAGCGTTGAAGACTCTCTCTGCCGAACACGATGTCATCAAGGAAGAACTCAGAGTAGCAGTCCAACAACGCAAGAAAACAACCCAGAGGAAGATGACGGATTGGTCCAACTTGGCCAACCGTCATGAAGAAGCGTTGAAGACTCTCTCTGCCGAACACGATGTCATCAAGGAAGAACTCAGAGTAGCAGTCCAACAACGCAAGGATGCTGACGCGCAGTTGAAGCAAATCCTTGAGCAGCAAAAGAAGCTTGCCAAGGATCTTGAAGATGCTCGCGAAGAAAGGAATCAGCTATCCAAAGAACTCGTCCAGGCGCAGAAGAATCTTGCTGACAAGAAGGCGCTGGACGAGAAGCTTGAGCAGGCGACCAGGAGAATGTCGGAGCTGGAAGAAACCATGCGGCAGATGAAGAAGTCGGACGATGACCTGGCCGAAGCCCTTAAGCGGATTTCGCTGCTAGAGAAGGCAGCGAACCCAATGGTGAAGGCCTTGGTTCCTGAAGACCCTACATCGCCGCAATCTTTCCTGGAGCGCCTGAAGGCCATGCCACGACAGTTGAAGGCTTACATCAAGAGATCATCAAAAGCCTATCTTGTGCATGTCCTTGGTGTAGTTAGATCTAGGTACCCTGAAGTAGATATAGGCAAGCTTATAGAAGGCGCAGAGCCGAATTGTACTGAAGCCGCCTTCAGGGACCTGAAGCAAGAGGCCGAGCCAGTTGCCGAGGCAATTGCTCAGAGCCTTAGATTGTAAATTGAACAAATATTCTTGTAATATAAATGTTATGCAATGAAATATATTAATTCCATGCCTGAAGCAAAAATCCAAGAATTTCTAAGAATCCCTGGGTTGTCTCTGTGTCAATGACCAGGACTTAGTCAAAATGTACATTGCGTAGATTTTAACTGGTGAAAAGCAGCCCTGTTAAGGACCCGAAGGAATCCAGGGAGATTTCTTATAGCATAAGCTACCTTTTAAAGTGTATCCCGAGAGGATACTTGGGAACAAACTGTATGTGGTTTGCCAAAGCAAGAACCCAGTAAGACCCACAGAGCGGCAGCTTTAAGCTGAAAGTTATCGCGAAGTAGCATAATTGGAGGAACAGATCCGTTATCGGCCCCGAAGGAACCCAGATAGACCTCATTTATGGGCTCCGAATGCATGAAGAAGAAACTGTCCGAGTCTAGAAAGAACACGGAAGTTTTGAATGATGTCACGAAGACAAAATAAACAACCCAGTAAAGGGAACTTTAATGAAATATATCTCGTTGCCGAAACAACGGTACAAAAGAACATATGATGCCGAAGCAACCAGTTCATGTATTGCCGGAGCAATGTTTACGGAAGAATTCTGGATGCCGAAGCAATTGGTTCTTGCGATGCCGAAGCACTATTGCAGTGAAGGAGCTACGCATAGAATTTTCGTAGATGTTCTATGTTCCAAGGATTTGGTAAATCCACACCATCTTCTGTTTGAAGTCTGTAGGTGCCTGGCTTGAGGACCTTGGAAACAATGAATGGACCATCCCAAGGTGAAGTAAGCTTGGAATGACCGACTGTATTCTGAATTCGGCGTAACACCAAGTCTCCAATATGGAATGATCTTGTCTTCACATTCTTGTCATGAAATCAACAGATACCCTGAAGATAGGCAGCGTTGTGTAACAAGGCTGCCAGTCGTACTTCTTCAGCTGTATCAACCTCCATCATCCGTTGTTCGTCCGCCATGGCTTCTTGGAATTCCTCAACGCGAGGAGCACCATGCATGACATCAACAGGTAGGACGGCCTCAGATCCATACACCAGGAAGAAAGGAGATTGCCCTGTAGCTTTACTGGGTTGAGATCGTGGGCCCCAGACAACTGGAAAGAGTTCTTGCATCCACCGGCCTTCTGCTTTCTTCAGGGTTCGTTCCATGCGAGCTTTAAGTCCATCGAGGAGCATGCCATTGGCTCTTTCAACTTGTCCGTTGGCACGAGGATGAGCAACAGAGGCATAGGATACCTCGATGCTGCGATCTTCACAGTATTCCCAGAACTTTTTGCCTGTAAAGGTAGTACCCAAATCCGTGATGATTTGGTGTGGTATCCCGAAGCGAAGAATCAACTCTTGGAGGAATTGGACTGCTTTCTCAGAGGTTGGTTTGATAACCAGAAAGACTTCTATCCACTTTGAGAATTTGTCAATGGCGACAAAACAGTATTCAAATCCACCAGGCGCCCTGGGTAGTTTCCCAATCATATCAAGCCCCCAGCATGCGAACGGCCATGACGGAGGTATCAATTTGATCTTGTGCGCAGGCTGATGTGAGTGATGAGCGAAATATTGACAACCCTTGCAGTGACAAACAATTTCTTCAGCGTCGTGTAGAGCTGTAGGCCAGTAGAACCCGGCACGGAAGGCTTTGCCCACGATAGTGCGGGAAGCTGCATGATTGCCACATTCAACTGCGTGAATTTCCTCCAGGATGTTGACTCCTTCTTGCTGCGAGACGCATTTCATCAATGCGCCATAGCGTGCACCACGTCGATACAGTGTGTCTCCAATTATAATATAGGACTTGCTGCGACGAGCAATTTGCTGAGCTTCTGCCTTCTTGGTAGGGAGTCTGTCGTGCAAGATGTAATCTATAATTGGAGCGCTCCAGGCAGCGTCGATGAGCATAACCTCAGGGGCTGAGGTTGTATCGTCGGAAGTTGCCGCTGCAGAAATTGATGGCTTGGAGAGTTCATTGACGAACACCCCACTAGGCACCTCTGCTCTGGAAGAACCCAGCTTTGATAGGACGTCTGCAGCGACATTATAATCTCGCTCGACATGATGAAATTCGATGCCGAGAAAGTGTTTTTCCAACTTGCAAACTTCTTCACAGTACGCATCCATGTCTTCATGGTTTCGATTCCAGTCCTTGTTGACTTGTTTGATGACCAACATTGAATCCCCATACACCAGCAGACGCTTGATACTGAGGGTAATGACCATCTTCAATCCATGAAGAAGTGCTTCGTATTCTGCAGCATTGTTGGTGATGACAAACCGAATCTGCAGAACATACTTGAGTTGATCTCCTCGAGGTGAAATCAACAGGACTCCAGCGCCTCCACCTTCCAGCTTGAGTGAACCATCGAATTACATGATCCAATGCTCAGGCTTGGTGATGACGATTGGAAGATTGTGCTCGGTCCATTCTGATATGAAATCAGTAAGGACCTGAGACTTCATGGCCGTGCGAGAACGGAACTCTATGTTGTATGTTCTGAGCTCAACAGCCCACTTGGCGATACGCCCTGTAGCGTCTTGATTATGGAGAATTTTGCCAATAGGATATCCAGTAACCATAATGACCTTGTAGGTGTCGAAGTAGTGCCGCAATTTCCTGGATGTCACTAAGACAGCATATAGAATTTTTTGAACTTGAGGGTACCTTGATTTGGAGTCCGAGAGGACTTCGCTCACAAAGTACACAGGTCGTTGAATCTTCTGAAGATGACCTTCCTCGTCGCGTTCAACAACAATAGCGGCACTGACGACGTTGGTGGTTGCTGAAATGTAGAGCAAGAGGGCTTCGTGCGAGAGCGGTGCAGTGAGCACAGGTGGTGTAGTCAGGAACAGCTTGAGCTTATCGAAGGCGACTTGAGCTTCCTGTGTCCACTAGAATCTGTCTTGCTTCTTGAGTAGCTTGAAGAACTCAGTCCCGCGTTCTCGAAGTTTGGAGATGAAGCGGTTGAGTGCAGCCATGCAGCCCGTAAGCTTCATGACATCCTTGACGGTGCGTGGCGGCTCCATGTTCATGATAGTTGCTATCTTTTCTGGATTAGCCTCGATGCCGCGTTCGCTGATGATGAACCCGAGGAGCTTTCCTGATGGAACGCCGAAAACACACTTGGCGGGATTAAGCTTCCACCGCCATTTGCGCAAGTTGTCGAACGTCTCGGTGAGATCAGCGATGAGATCCTCGGGGTTTCTTGTCTTGACTACCACATCATCAACGTAGGCTTCGACGTTTTGGTGGAGTTGGTCTTCAAGACAACCCTGTATCGCCCGTTGATATGTGGCGCCTGCATTTTTCAAGCCAAAAGGCATGGTTGTATAACAATATGCGCCATATGGCATGATAAATGAGGTTTTGATCTGATCCTCTTCTTTCAGCGATATCTGGTGATATCCTGAGTAACAATCGAGGAAACAGAGTAGGGTGCACCCGGCGGTGCTGTCGATAACTTGATCAATGCGAGGAAGCCCAAAGGGATCCTTCTTGCAATGTTTGTTGAGATCAGTATAGTCAACGCACATTCTCCATTCATTTGAATTCTTTTTCCTTACAAGAACCGGATTGGCTAACCAATCCGAATAAAAGACTTCTTTGATGAAGCCGGCTGCTAATAGCTTAGCTAGCTCTTTCTTGATGGCTTCCCAACGCTCGGTGGCAAATCTTCGGAGGCGCTGCTTTTTGGGCTTTGCACTCTCGTTGATGTCCAGCTTGTGCTCGATCAACTCTCTGGGAACTCCAGGCATGTCGGAAGGCTTTGTAGCAAAGATGTCAACCTGGGCTCGCAGGAAGTCGACGAGCGCGCTTTCCTATGTAGGAGTTAGGGTGGAGCCAATCACCGCTGTCTTTGTTGGATCTCCTGTTTGGAGATCAACTGTCTTCGTGGCAACCTTGTCCACAGGCTTGATGGCTCGCGTCTTCTTCTGCGTCGGGGCATCACCGTCTTCTTCAATGACGGTGGCAGCCAGGGGGTGGAGCTCTTGGCGATCTATGGTGGACGCGGCTCTGACGGCGTACTCTACTGCCTCTTTGTCGCAGAGGTAGGAGCGCTTGATATCACCGCGAAGGGAAAGAACGCCGTGAGGCCCTGGCATCTTCAACACCAGGTAGGTGTAGTGGGGGATGGCCATGAACTTGGCCAACGCTGGTCGCCCGAGGATGGCGTGGTATGACGTTTCGAAGTCTGCAACTTCGAACTTGATGAACTTTGTACGGTAGTTGGATGCAGTACCGTACGTGACGGGCAAGGTGATTTGCCCAAGGGGAATAGCAGCCTTCCCAGGTACGATGCCGTAGAAGGGAGTATCTGCTGGCTGCAGCGTGCTTGTGTCGAGCCCCATGGACTTCAGCGTCTTGGAGAAGATGAGGTTTAGCCCGCTGCCCCCATCAATCAGGACCTTGGTGAGCTTGCTATTTGCCACCACGGTCTCTAGGACGAGAGGATATCGTCCGGGAGAGGTGATCTCCGCCCATTGGTCCTCTCTGGACCAGGTGATGGTGGTGTCTGACCACCGTAGGGGTGTAACCACCGCTGGTTCTGCTGCGTAGGCCTCGCGCCGCGCGTTCTTGCGATTGCGCAAGGTGTCGCTCACTGCCATGCCTCCGAAGATGACATTGACAGTATTGGTGACATCTGGGAAACCGCTGTCTCCCTTGTCGTGCTTGTCGTCTCCGTCCCAATCTGACCTCTGCTTCTTGTTGGGCGTGCTGAACGTTTCCCGAAGGAGTGTGCATTCGCCCATGGTGTGCTTGCTGTCCGGATGGTAGGGGCAGCGCTTCTTGAGAAGTTTGTTGAATTCTTCCCTTCTTTGCTGCGGAGACTTGGCGGCGCGAACGGTCTGGACGGTTGCGACCGTGTTGTTTGGTCGCTTCCATGGGTTGTTGCCGTTACGCTGGAAGGAGTCGCGCGGCTGATCCCTGTTGTCTTCCTGATTCCTGCGACCAGGGTTGGCGGACCGTTTGCCGTAGCGCTCCCGTTCTTGATCATCGGTGTTCATCCAGTTGGACACCAGCGCGCGAAATTCCTCGAGGTCACGAGGACGGTTGTGACCGAAATCACGAAAGAGACCGCGGTCGGTCATCCCTTCTTGAAAGTAGTCAATGACTTCTGAATCGGGGATGGGAACGCATGATGCCTTGATTGTGAAGAATCGTCGGTTGTAGTCGCGCAGGGACTCGTCTGGCTTCTGTTTGCTCGCGCGGAGTTCATATTTGCTGCCAGGGCGCTCGAAAGAACCCTGGTAGTTGGAGACGAAAGCCTTCTTCAGCGCATGCCAGCTGTCGATGGAGTCTGGATGTAGGGACTCAAGCCAGGTGAGTGGACCTTGCTCCATCGCAACTGGGAAGTACAGCATCTTGGAGATGTCGTCGCCCCCCGATGCCTCGATTGCAGAAGAGTATCTGCGTAGCCAAATGTTGGGGTCTTGCTTCCCGTCGAAGTTGGTGATGCATGGCAGCTTGAACTATCGCAGAAAGGAGCTGACGCGGATGGCGCGTGTGTAGCATGGCAGAGCATCAGGGTTGGGGACGTCGTATCCTCCCGCAGAATCCGCGACGTGGGAGGTAGCTCTCCCCTCCCGGATCCGGAGGATTTCATTGCGGGCATCGTTCGGTGTAATGTGAGAACGAGCCGGACGGGGTTCTTCGCAGCGGTTGGACCTGGGGGGGTTCCTCGCGAGGACGGCGGGGTTCCTCACGAGGCCTGGCCATGTCCTTTGTTCTTCCGGCGGAGCTGCCGTAGTGGCTGCTCTGACGCCTAGCTGACGGTGCTTGGTGGCGCGAAGAACTCTTGCTTTTGGAGGCGGAGCGGCCTCCGTCCAAGCGATCAACCATGACTGCTGCGGCTTCTAGGCGGGCTTTGGCGAGGTCGATCTCAGGGGTAGCTTGGAAGACGTTGACCCCGAACATGATGTTGGCCACAGGGGAGTTGAAGATGCCTTCCTTGTCGAACTCAGCATTGAGGTTTTTCCTCTTAATGAAGCGACGTCGGAGGGCACGGTTGCGGTTGCGCTCGACACGGAGTTCTCGGTCTGCATCGGTCTCTCCATCCTTGGTTGGAGCGTCGTCGGAGACAACTTCATCGTCGCTGTGATCATTGAGGATGACACAGGACTGGCGGCCGGGGTTGTTAGGCCCGGTTTTTCTCTTACTCATGGTAACAGGGAGTTCTCTGCCTTTCTGGAAGGGAAGCAGAGGTAGGATGTCCCGTACCGTGGAGGGTACGTTTGCTTCGTGGAGAGCTGCCTCAGGATCCATGTCAGGCCAATGAATGATAACCCCCAAGGGAGTTGTGGTCATGACAAGATCCAAGGTGGCTTGGCGAGGTTGTCGAAACTTCCTCTTCAGATGATTCTGGTAGATCACGGCTGAGTTCGTTAGCCCGAAGGGAAACTGAATCGCGCGCGATCCACGTGGTGAAGTCTTCGATCCACGGGAATCGGAACCAGAATTCCTGGGTGCCCGTGGGGTTGTTGTCACCGTCCTGATCGTTGAACCCTGGCGGAAGTCGGAGGTAATCTGGAGTCCGCCAGGGAGTCGTGGACGCGTGGCTTGATCCTGCCGCTTGGCAGGGGTCGAGTTGACGTGGTCGGCCCGAGCTTGAATCTGCTTCGGGCGCCATGTACTCCTCCGAGTAGGATACGATCCAGAGATCGTGTCGGAATTTAAGGTTTTCCGGGTGGCGAAGCTGGTGCAGCCACCACGTCACGCAGTTGGTGTTGAAGCTCGCCTTCCTGGTTTGCGATGCAAAGCCAGGAGCCGAAGACGAAGGTGGCGCCTGCCTCGAACTTGGTGACGATGGAGGCGCTGAACGAGGCCATCGACTCTTTAGCGAGTTCTCGACGAGTAGATCCCACGGACGGCGCCAAAGTGTCAGTGAATTATGCTGACAACGTTCTCGAGGGGGTGCCCCGAGAGAAGGGTTTAGGGAGAAGTCATCGAGAATCTAGAGCTGAAGGTGACAAGAGACGATTTAGACAGGTTCGGGCCGCAATGTGCGTAATACCCTACGTCCTGTATGGTGTATCTTATATTGATGAGATCTAAAGCGATGCTTTGAAGGGGGTCCCTGCCTCCCCTTATATATGCCGGAGGGCAGGGTTACATGGAGACCGTATAGGACTAGGAGACTTGTACAAGTTAATCTCTAATTCCCTAATACAGTTTATCCAAACCGACTAGGACTAATCCTTGTCTTGTGCGTCAAGTCTTGTACGTGGGCTGGCCCACAGGGTGGTCCGCCAGGGTTGTTTAGTCCGTCAGGACTCTACACCCACACCGTACGTTCCCCTCGAGGCCTGCTCTTTCTAGAGAGGTCTTGTTCTCTCCAAAGGCGTGTTTAGTTTGAGGGGGGTGAGAAAGATCTTTTCAACTTTCCTATTCATTCCTCTCACAAAACACGTTGATTCTATCGGCGATTAGACCGTGACGATGAGACATGCTCTATGCATTAATCTGTGATGGAACGAGTACGTTGAAAAGAATTTCTTCGAAGCATAAGGTAAAAGTATAAGATGAGATCAAGGGGGAGATTGTTAGGTTGATCTCTACCCCAATAGGCCCAAAGGCCCATTGGACCCTTGACCTCGCATCCTGATCGGGGATGCCCAGCTCAATAAGGCTGGTGGGCCCCTGTCGCGCAGTGCTATAAATAGAGAGGTGGGGCTAGGACACAGAGAATGAGGTTCACCGCTACAGTCCATTCCCCACCTCCAAACCCTAGCCCGATCGAAAGGAGGCGCTGTATGCGATGGGAAGCTCCACCGGCGCCGTCACTGCGACCTCGCCGACGGGACTTCACCGACCGTCGCTGCCCGTGTGCAGCCTCCACCGACGAACGAGTCATCGATAGCCAAAGGTATGACTCACATAGAAATCGTTTTTACAGTTTACCCCACTCGATCTACTCCTAGCCTATCCACGGAACTAATAATTGGAATCAGTAATGAAAGATTCGATCTCGGATCGAAAGAAGAAAGGAAGAACCAGAAACATTTCGATCTCAAAATCAAAGAGAAGAAAGACAGACCCGACTTCGATTCTAATTGGGGGGAAAGATTGAAAGAACGACTTTCGATTCGAATCGAATCGGAAGAGAAGAGAACAATAGAATGAACATACAATCGTTTCGATCTCGGATCGAATGAACAAACAACCGAATCGGTTTCAGATCGAACAAACTTCAGTCACGGATCGATGGATCGAAGAAACAAAAGAAAGGCAAACCCTAACATGAGAAGGTCGACTCACCTCGACGAGCCGCACTACGGGCGCGCCATGCCGTGAGAGCACCCCGGCGAAGCTCCTCGGCGGAGCTGCGCGTGACACGGTCGCACGCGACGCCGACGAGGAGGCCCGCAAGTGCGCAACAGAGATCCGCGGTGGTTCGGTGGCTTGGCCACACCGACGCGTGCGTCGAACTGGGGGAAAGAAAAGGCCGCATGGGCAGTCGCCGGTCGTCGCTGGCGGCCGGACATGGCGGCACGCCGGCGTTAGAGAAGCCGGCGGCGCAAACACAGGCTCCGGCCGGGAGAGGAGGAAGAAGGTCGCTCGAGGTCTCCGGATTCGGGCCGGTGGCCGGAGCTGGCCACGCACCGGCGAGAGAGCCGCTGTAGGCGGCGGCGCCGGCACCAGAGCACTGCGGCCGAGAGAGAGGAAAAGGCAAAACAGATTAGGGTTAGGGTTACAGTAGCCGCTGCCGGTTTTACACTTGCGAAAATGAAGGGCGTCCGTCGGATTGAGATGGACGGCCGAGATAGACCGGCCCCGCATCGGGCCACTTTAAGCCCAGGTGGTTGAAGGAATTTCCAGCCCAGGCCCAGGTTGCGGCCTGGGACGCGGGACAGAGCCGCGTGCGGCACTGGGCCGAGCCCCAGCTAGGCTGCACGCGCTAGTGGGCCGCAGGCGGCCTGTGCACATAGGAAGTTTTTTTTATTATTATTGTTATTATTATTATTATTATTCAGAAGCACCTTTTGATAAGTTATGCATAGAATATGATCTCTATTTAATTTGGATCAATGGAGGATTGATTAGAGAATTGAAAGATTGTAGAGATATTGCTTCTGAATAGAATAATATTGTATAGTTTCCGCTGCAAGGGGAAAGGTTATAACTAAATATTGGTTATGAAAAGATTTATTGGTTATCGAATATTTTTTAAAGGAAATGTTTTATCCTCTAATTAAATTAGAACAAATGAGAAAATTTTAATTAGAGGACTAAAAGATATTTATTTCAAGTTAAATTATGGTATTATTATTTTCTGGCCAAAGCTGATAATAATAATATTATAATTAAAGATGTTAGCTTAAAGAAAATTATGGTATTGTTATTTTCTGGCCAAAGCTGATAATAATAATATTGTAATTAAAGATGTTTCTTAAAGAAAATTATGGTATTATTATTTTCTGGCCAAAGCTGATAATAATAATATTATAATTAAAGATATTTATTTAAAGAAATTATGATATTGTTATTTTCTGGCCAAAGCTGATAGCAACAAAATTGTAAATATGTGAGTTTTATGTTTAAAGGTTATAAATATCTGATAAACTTTGCATCAAAGTGACCAATTTTAGGGAACAGATAAAGATCAAGAAATTCTCTTGAACCAGAGGAAAATTTTGCATCAAAGTGATCAGTTTTCCAGAGATCAGATGAAGATCAAGAAATGCTCTTGAACTAGAAAATGTATATTTCATGTTTCCGCTGAAATAAAGATGATTACCTTCCTACTTAATTCGAACCAAAGGGAGAATTCAGTGTGAAGTGTATTGTTTTAACAGATAATTGAGTTTTGATACATTATTTTCATTTCTGCCCAAAGGTGATGTGGAGTTAATGTAGAAATATGATGTTCTAATGTCTCAACAGATAATTGAGTCTTCATATATGATGTGAAATTAATATCGAAATAGATGTTTTATTGTTCTAAACAATAAATTGAGATTTGGTCATACGTTATTTCCATTTCTGCCCAAAGGTGATGTGAAAATAATGTAAAATGTTGATGTTTTGTTCTATTTTCTGCCCAAAGGTGATATAGAAAGAAATGAAGTTTTACAGAGTTTAATAGTTTACTATTGAATGTTTTCTCAGACAAAAGTTTTTTCATGTTTTCATTCATGAAAACAAAACGAGATAAAAGTTTGGGTACTAGTGACCCAAAGATAGCAAAGAATGAAGTTCATAACATGAGGGAGTATATTCTCTCTACATAACGACTTCAACAGAAAAAGAATTTTTAGATATTAATCCAAGAAAAACAGATATATCATTGAGAGTGCTGTTTGAGAAATATTTTTTTTATTACATGCACTCTTTATGAAGAAGTTTTGACGAAATTCATATGCATGTTTAATGTGACCAAAGTCAGATTAAGTAAGCATGTATGTGTTACAGAATATTTGTATTTATTTCTAAATTTGATATAGAACACGAGCCAATACTGGCATTCTGGGAAAAATCCCTGCGTGGCGGGGTAAAGTATAAGAAATGACTTATCCTGCATGCAGTAGAAATATATGATGACTCATGTGATTTTAATGGATCATATTCTCAGACAAAAGTATGGAGTAGCTTTTATGCTATCCTAGAACCGACCATGCACTTTCACGTGTCATAGTCATTAAGGACTCAATGAGTCTAAAAGAATTAAAAGATTACAGACGAACCTCAAGATAAGAATGATATGCAAGTGTGACTTGCGAAAGCACTACTGATAAAGAATTAAGGAAAGTGTACTCCCATATAAATCAGGCATAACATCGTTTGCATGATATGATCATGTGAATGAGTTATAGAAGTTAAGAATGATTTCGAAATTGTGGCAGAAGAGTTCACGCCACATTTCGAGGGGGAGAAATGAAAGACAATTAAGAAATATATCTATTTCCCCATACTTAGATAAAATGTGATGCATAGTATGCATCTAAAGTGATCTATAAATGATCGTCCAGGGGAGTTCGACGGTCATATTGATGATACCCCTAAAGTAAAGAAATATATGTATTCCTAGATCTTTCACGGTTCTGGAATACTAAGATACTAACATGGTGCTTAAAGTGCAATATATAGAAGAAAGTTTCTACAGAGTAAACCCAAATAACAAAGTTTAAAGATACCCCATATTTGAAAGATGGAGAGATATGGGGGAGCATGGTATGAATATACCTAAGGCTCGAATAGATTGTATCCAATAGATTGTATCCGGGGGAGCATGTTGTTTGGCTCTATAAGAAGATTAATAAGTAATTTATATATTGCCTCTTGGCAATGGAAGACAGTAGAATCAATTGCCTTTTTGGTAATAAAGAGTAAACAACAACCCCATGTGAAAGAAGTGCCAACAATTGTGCCTCACGTGGTTTCCACGAATAAGTAAATCAGATTTACTTGATGACTAGAAAGTGAAATTCAATTGGAGGGTAATTCCGTCCTATTTGAATAATTAAGCCACGAGAGGCGTTCGTTCATCTAAATGGCAAAAGAATTGATGATGAGTCTCGGAGATGTTTGGGACTCAAAAGTAATTCCCAATGGAGCCAAAACAGTAGACTATAAAGGGTCTACAAGATGAAATGTGACTCCAAAGGGAATATGTCAAGACAAAGTGCAACATAAATCGGAAGATTTGTGCGAAAAGAATGAATAGATAGTGGCACACAATTATCTGAGTTACATCGGATGAAAGAAAAGGTAGCATTCACAAAGTGGATTTGAATGAAAACTGAAACATGGCACACCTTATGGTTTTGCTGTGGAACTAAAAGAATATAAGAGATATTGCTTGAAGAGATCTGTTATGGACTAGAGCAAGGCTCTAGATAGTACTATAAAGAATTAGCCTTTTGGGTTAAAGAAAATGAGAGGATAATTATATTTGAATAAAGTTATAGAATGGAAAATTCATTTCCCAATCCCGTACATGTGGATGACGTCCTACCTTTTTTAGTGGTGATGTGGACGTATTACAGGAGAAGAAGAAGTTATTGTCCTCAAAGTTCAAAAGAATGTTCTTGGTGAAATGTCTTTTGTTTAAAAGGATTGAAACTCACCGATATAGAAAAAGAAAGGGGTATTGAGAATGATGTATAGGCATGCTAAGAAAATCCTATAAAGAATGCATGTGAGAAAAATATACGCCTGTTCTTATGAGTCAAGGGTAATAGATTTGGAACTTTACCGTTCCAAGAATCGATATGAAATAGATCAAAAGAATATGGTACCATATGCTTTAGCTGTTGAAAGCTCAATGAATGCAAAAGAATATTGTTACCCTGACATAGTTCACGAATTCGGGTTGTTTTGGCAATGTCCAGTCCAGATATAGATCACTGGAATGGAGTAAAAGAACATCGGCCTCATGCTAAGTTGAAAAGATCAAGTGCTCTCAAAAGATTGCGAGTACAAAGACAGAATCTGCGCGCTAAGTTGAAAAAAGATCAAGTACTCTCAATGGTTGGGAGTGCGAAGATAGAATATGCGAAATGTTTGCGAAATCCACAATTGTCGCTAACTTTCGCGCTTGGAGTTTTTGTTTGGAAAACCTCCAAAGAATGAAACATTTATCATCATTGTGATGAAAGATATGACTTAGCATGATACAAGGCTGAGGGACAGGCAATATGGTTTAAGAAAAACCCGTGCCCAGAGTTGATAATGGTTAATAACAGTTATGACCATTCAAATTATCCGATCCTTTGACAACGAGTCAAGTGTGGCGCCAAACGCATTAACACAGAAGTACGTGTTGTAAAGGAGAGAGTCCGGAATCGTATTGAAATGCATTGTGCATAAAAGTAACATACAAATGTTAGTGGATCCGCTCATTAAAGGCTTACCGCCCAGAGTCGACATGGGTTCATGGTATAGTCTATGACTTCCGGACAACAAGAAGGCCCGAAAGAAATAGAATTTGTTTCAAAACAGAGAGGTGTATTGTAGCTGTTGATTCTATCGGCGATTAGACCGTGACGATGAGACATGCTCTATGCATTAATCTGTGATGGAACGAGTACGTTGAAAAGAATTGCTTCGAAGCATAAGGTTAAAAGTATAAGATGAGATCAAGGGGGAGATTGTTAGGTTGATCTCTACCCCAATAGGCCCAAAGGCCCATTGGACCCTTGACCTCGCATCCTGATCGGGGATGCCCAGCTCAATAAGGCTGGTGGGCCCCTGTCGCGCAGTGCTATAAATAGAGAGGTGGGGCCAGGACACAGAGAATGAGGTTCACCGCTACAGTCCACTCCCCACCTCCAAACCCTAGCCCGATCGAAAGGAGGCGCTGTATGCGATGGGAAGCTCCACCGGCGTCGTCACTGCGACCTCGCCGACGGGACTTCACCGACCGTCGCTGCCCGTGTGCAGCCTCCACCGACGAACGAGTCATCGATAGCCAAAGGTATGACACACATAGAAATCGTTTTTACAGTTTACCCCACTCGATCTACTCCTAGCCTATCCACAGAACTAATAGCATGTTTCCCGTCACCAAGATGTCACTGCTGGTGATGAGAAAGCTCTCCATCGAGTAGTCCACGCACGCCGACGCGGTTTGTAGGAAGGCCGGCGGTGCGGGGGCATTCTCCTCCCGATGCACGGACGCGCCGGACGGCCCGAGAGCTCGGCCACTGGTGGCGTGGTCCTCGAGGCGGTGGCGCACGCGCGCCTGGCGACGGGAGCAGGAGGCCGACAGCGCCACCTCGGTTCCCTTCTCTACTCCCTTCTCGTTGGATTTGGCCGTGGAGCTCGATTTGGCCTTTGACTCCCTGATTTGTGATTTGACATGTGCTTCAATTGACGATCTGTACTGCCAATTGGGAATTTTTGCTTGATTTGTGCTTCGACTTGAGTGCTCCCCCCTATCTCTCTACCGAGCGTGGCGAGCTCGCCCTCCACGTGGTTGGCGACGACGAGGTGGTGGACGCCGGGACGGTCGATTTGTTCTTTCAATCGGCTATTTGTGCTTCCAATCGGAGATTTCTTGCTTCGATTTCTGCTTCCAACCGCGATTTGTGCTCTGTGTAACCATGATTTTTTCTGGAGACCGACGACGCGATCGTCGAGCGAGGGTGAGGAGGGCTGGAGGCGACGGCACGGGCAAAACCAGATGTTGCCTTGCTTTGCTGGCGAGGAGGAGGATGAAGCCGGAGGCTAGAAACGGCGGCGCGGAGGAAGACGACCGCAAGCGAACCAGGCAGCGACAATTTCTTCCATACACACCGACGACGCACTCGCCTGGGCCGCATGACTGGCCGGCCCAATAACCTAAGAGAGAAGCAGCCCAATAACGTAACAGAACACTATGGTCGGCAGCGGTAAAACAAATCAAAATGCGTCAACCAGTGATTGGTCTGGAACGGAGAATCGCTCTGGTGGCGTGAAACCGTGGAGCAATAAGAAGTTACATATATATATATATATCAATATAGGCGGCTCACATTCAACCTATGTCGCTTACATCAGAAAATAGTGCCAACTATCCTAGAATAAAATTGTAAAATACACAAACATGTGCCAAGTGGTGGGCTTAATCGCTACATGTTACCGCCCATGTTGACCCATTTGCTGCATCACGTGTCATGCTTTTGTATTCACTGTAGAATCAATAAAATATGAAATCTTTGTTCATTCAAAACTACACGGTATAAATTATAATTTTACTTCCGTTGGAATCACAAACCCTCCAAGGCTACTGTATGCTTCAATTGACTGAGAACAATAAAAATAGTAGTATGGGATTATGGCTTTAAGTAATTTCTTCCTTCTCGATAATGGTATCCTCAGCCATTGTCACACGAACTCCTGATCGACTTCTTTCTCCAGAGCAAATTAGCCATTAGGTGAAACTTCCGTTCCTTTCTCCTATGCAAAAGAATGGCCGCCATGGGTTACCAACAATGACATGTCCAGAATAAGTAGTATATAACCAGTTTGACAGGAATTGTGATATTTCCAAGGCCGTGCATGTAATCATCTATTCACCTTTTGTCCTTTTTGCACTCGCACGATATAAAAAGCCATGAAACATGACTACCCTCAACGCAGCATCAGAGCAAACAGCAAAGCAAACATCAATCTTACACATATATCTTAGCTTTGCACATCCCTAGCTTCCTTCACGTGCACATTCATAGCTTTGCATTAATGGCGATCAACCGTGGCACCACCGCTCTCGCGATCGTTTGCCTCCTCATCGCCGTCACCCTGGCAGACGCACTCCCACCGGCGTTTCCACTTGTTTGTGACAAGGTGTACGGGGTGCAGAAGCACGAGACATGCTTCGCTGTGTCGCAGGCTGAGGGGTTATCCCTAAAGAAGTTCCTCCGCTTCAACCCCAACATCAACTGCGATAACCTCTTCATTGGCCAGTGGGTCTGTCTTCATGCTCGCCGGGCTTGATTTGATCGAGACTATTTCCACACATGTTCTACCTGTGGTGTACAACCGTCGTTCTTGCTTTAAATATTTTCTTGCACGAAAAAGAATATCCATGCTATGAATAAGGAGGTCTATCTTATGTTTTACTTACCTCAACGAACCTTAGCTACTATAGCTAAGGTCGGTTGGGGTCAGACGATGTCTCACTATGTTCCTGTAATACAAGTGTGCTTTGAAAATGTTTAATTAATCACTTGTGACTCATCTGTTTCGTACCTATGTTGTTCTTTCTTTTTCATGTGTGACTTCACCACTAATCTCCAAGTTGTCAAGGTCATATAGAATCTCACACAACTAACTAATAAATAATGGACTGTATATATATCGTCAGTATACCCTAGCACAGTAGGTATTCACTAACATACATGAGATTTGTCCATGATATTAAAATTTTTTAAGCCTAGACAAACCACAACAAATGGTTGCTAGAGCCAAGAAAATTCTTATGTATGTTCACTATATCTATTTTTATTTTACATCACATATCTTGTAGTTTCACCTAGCTAGTAGGATCTATTGCACTTCCTTCCCGACTAGGTGTTTGACGAGATTTTGTCACTTATTTGATGAGATTTTTGTTCAGATCGTAATGATATGTCCCAAACTAAGATCGTGTAAATTAGCAAGAGATAAAAGCATAAAGTTAGGAAGTATATTAGCCTTGTTGATCAAGTGACGGCCAACACTGATGGCGTCTCACTGAAGACACACGTACATGAAGAAAGCAAGAAAAGAAGAGAAGCTAGCTAGCTCTGGTTGCATGGATGTCACGTACATGCATGAGCATGAAGGGTTCAATATCTTCCCGTACGTTCAACAAATACATGGCCGCTAATTAGCTGGCGTGTTAATTGTCATTATATCCGTGCGCGCAGGAGCCGCAATACATGGGCGCCCACGTACGTATACGGAGCCGTAGTGCTATACGGCCGGCCCGCGAGACAGCCAGCGTGGCGTAGAAAGTTCTAGAGCCCATGGAAGGTTCTAGAGGCCCTTTGTCATTGGCGGCCAGATGGCATTTTGATCAGCAACGAAGCAAAAGATATCTTCGGGGGCCTTGGCCGGAGATGAACACATGATATACGTGCACATGTATTGGCCTTCTAGCTGGTGCGATGGGACTTCATACGGTTAGGCCCACAGCTCATTGAGCGTTGACGTGTTGGGATGATTATCGTCCCAGTAAGAAGGCCCAGATATGGATCAATCAACTTGGCCGGGAAGCAAGGAACTAACCGTGGATATCGCTAACCAAATCGAGACGATGATGGCTGCAGATAACCACGGACGCAAGGATTCCGGAAGGGCGACCTCTGATAGCTGCCTATATAAGGCTCATCACGTACTCGTACAAGGGGACTTTTTCTTTTTCCCATCGAGGCTGACGAGAGAAAGGCCCTAGACTCGAGCGCACAGGAAGCTCCTGTGGATGGAGCTCCGGGCTGCTGGCCGGACGACAGCTAGTGGCCAGGCCAAGAAGCCAGGGCAAGGCACGCCCTCGCCGATCTTCGTCTCCATGGGCCCGTGATGAAGCCGTCGACGCCGTGCACAAGCGAAGGCGTCAGAAGACAGGGAGCTCGACGCACGTCCGCCGTCCAACAAGCCCCAAGTGCTTTCGTCCACGCCGTCACGATGGCCATGTAGATCAACTCGGCGGCATAAGCACGCAGGAGGTTCTTTTCCATGGAGGCCGACTGTGGGAAGCGTAGGGCATCCTAGATCAACTCGCAGGCGCATAGGAAGCTCCCATAGTTGGAGCTCCAAGCCACCGCCATGGTCTCGACCGACTTCCATCTACACACAGGTCGGAGGAGAAGATGGCAACAACGTGCACCTCCTGTTCGCGTTGACGAGCGGGGCCAGAGTGGAGAGCCATGAGGATATGAGGACCTCATCTATCGTCGCTATGGTCATACAGCCCGACATCAAACCCATGGACTTCGGCTCTTATTTTTCCTTTCCATCGATGGCGGAGGGAGAGCTTAAGAGGAGAGCATCCATGTAAATCAACTCGTCGGCGATCGTGGCGGCCAGGAGGGAGCCGGCAGCAGCCCTCAAGTCATAGCTGCGCCCACATGAAGGTCGAGGCCGACGTCACAGGAGCCGACGACCACGCCGGTTCATATACTATTTTCTTCTAATTGCAGATCTTCTTTTCCTTTCCATCGTGGCCGACGGAGAGAAGGATGTAGATCAACCTCTGGCGAGTGCATTGGAGGCTGGCTGACTGGAGCTCCTCGCACGCCGCTCGGCCATACAGCTTCCATGGCGGCTCACGAATAGGAGAAGACAAGGCCGATGCTCATCATTGACGAGACGGTGCCGCCCTCCACGTTCAGCAAGAGCGCCGAGGCCGGACAAGCCGACGTCATGGACCCATGTCATTCTCCTTTCCATTAACGTTGCTGCAGAGGGATGTAGATCATCTCGGGCGAGCACACCGGAGGCTCCCATGGCTGGAGCTCTATGGCTGCTCATCAGCAGAAGACTCACGCGTGAGACACGAGCGTGAAACCCGTCCGACGGCCACAAGGGTGCGGCGAGCGGCGATGTCCACGACAGGAAGCCATAGCGCCGCCGTCCATCATCACCGGCGTGGCGGCGCAGTAGTCCGGCGACGTCCACGACAGGGAGCCATGACACGCTGCCGTCCATCATCACCGGCACGACGGCGTAGTAGTCCGGCGACGTCCACGATAGGGAGCCATGACACGCTGCTATCGATCCTCACCGGCGCTGCAGGTTGATATATCACCTCCCCTTTGTTTCACAGATTGCATCTATATCTGCTCGTCGACCGGAGTCGTTCCGATGCTCGGCTACGACCCGACGGAGGTGACGTGAAGGCACCGGTGACAAGGACGACACCGACGAAGACGTCGCGAACGGGCCGCCGGAGGTGAGCTGTTGCTGTCGTGACAGGGCATTGCCACGCTAGAGCGTGCCCTCCTCGCCTGCACGACCTAGAGGCGCCAGGCTATTAGGAGACACCTCCTAGAGTTCAGCACACATACACGTGCATGTGTATTTGCTATAAGCCATGAGAGTGCACATCTACGTGCAAACGCATGTATTCTTGCATGGCACTCACGTACGTGCATGCGTGTTATGCATCTCAAGAAGCAAGCAAGCGAAGAAAAGAGGAAGGGCCTTGTGCAGATGCGTTCTCTTCCAAGGATCTCTCAACGGACGCTGCAACCTCGACGAGAAATAAGACTACCTCTACTTCGACTACACTGCTGATCAGCACCTCGACGACAAGCCGCTACGCCGTCGACTCAGTCACGAGCCAAGCATGACCATGCATATACATCTACTACAACTACTGCCACGACTTCATGTCGTTCGAGACCGACGAGGCCGGACGGTGGGCAGGCGCTGCTGACGTTTCAGTCCATGGACACCGACGAGGCCATGGATCACGCCGACGCCCATCTTCTACACCACCACGACGTTCGTGACCGACGAGGCCGAGCAACGTGAGCGACGGAGCTGACGTTTCAGCTACGCCGCACATCTACACCACTATCACCAGTACATGCATGGAGAACGTGAAACGAAGATTGAAGACAACGACCACATCAGCTTAATCGGAGGTGCTCCAGCAAGCTAGTCTTGCGGAGGTAATTAACTGGGAGCTTTTCGAGGCCCCAGGGACTAGAAGATCACATCGCCTATGTCTAATCTGTCCAACTGCAGGCTATATGGAGCGCACACATGTACAAGGGAACCATGTATTTGTATTTTTTATAATATGAATAAAATATGTGTTCCTTTATTTCTTTTGTGTACTTAGTACACTGGCACGCCCGCATCTATTTTTCTCCCATGGGCTAGAGAGCAAAATTGTTATTTTTCTCTCGAAACAAATTGGCACACCCGGTGGGACCTGGCTCTCCCATCTTTGCTGCTTATGCTTGTCGAATTCGTCTTCGTTGTTCTCCTTTAACCAACAAGCATGTTGCATAGTGGTCTTTAATGTGGGGCTATCATGAGGAGTAGCCCTGTTTACAAAGGAGTCCATCCGAGGACCCTGGTGTCACCAGAGATTGTTTTCAGGCCGCTCCCTAAGCGGCTCCCTTCCACGACGACCCTCGAGCAAGCTGGCCGTCCCATCCATCAAAGCATAGCGCAGGAGTTTCTCCATTGACAAAAGGGGTCGTGCCCTCGAGCAAGGAGCTGCAATAGAGGTCGTCCACCGCTCCATCAAGCTAACCTCCATGCATGGCCAACGTGTGAGCGCTTGTCACCGAACGGAGCGAACACCGGCCATGGAAGGTGGAAGCTGGAGAACCAACATCCTGAGCATGGCACGGAGCAAGGACGAAGGACATCATGGGTTCCCTGATGATCAACGTTGCATCAGGTTGATTGTATCTATATTTTCTTTTTCTAGTTTTTTTTTCTCTCATCTTTTGCAGATGTCATGCACGTATGGAGTATGGACTGCACATGTTGACGTGCTTCCGGAGAAGACTGCGGAGCTGTCCTAGGATGTCCGCCTGCATTGAGCCATGCTCATGATCACCTCCGCCCATTAGGCCGTGGATTAGTGCCATCAACCACAAGCGTATAACGAGGGCGTCAGGAGACCATCGGAGCTGCTACAGACAATGCAGAAGCAAGACGCCTCCATTGCTAGGCAGCCGGGGGCAGATGCCACCAAGACACCGCCATTGCAAGGCTGCCGTGGGGTGGAAGACTCCACCAAGACGCCCGTTGTCGCAAGGCTGCCGTAGGAGGAGGACTCCACCATGACCGCCAAAACGTCGCCATTGCTAGGCTACCGGGGCGGGAGAATGGTCGCTCCTCTATGCAACCGCCAATGCTGTAAAAAATCGGCGCATTGCCTGAGCTAGGACCGAAGACGGAGGTGCGCCAAGAGACACCATGTCTTGAGTTAGAGCTCACATATGCATGGAACCTTTCTCCATACAAGTCCACGAGGCCGGAACAGGAGTATGGCCGCCCACAAGCCTACACCGCCATCGAGACGCCGTCATGCTGGAACGGTGTTGATTACTTGATCGCACTGCAAGCCGGCAGCATTGTGGTGGCCGGCGAGGCACCAATCACCCATGCAAAACTATGCGCCGGTATTGATCCGAGTAACAATGCCTCGGCTCATACGACTGCCACCGACAAGGCTGCCAGACCAGCTGGGGGCACAGAAGCCACTGTCCCAAGCATGGCGCAAAGACGGCCTACTTGTGATGCGACGGCGACATAGTAGAGCCTTGGTGCTAAGCTGCTACAACGTGCTGCCCGGTTGATAAACTGAGGGCTTCCAGATGCACAACCTCTTGTGGCTAGCCATGTAAGCATGCTAGCACAAGCTATATATATAATAAAGTGTAGCCATGCTTTCACGTGCATATATGTGAGCAAGAAGTCAACAATTGGCCTGTGCGTCCTCACGTGCATGCTCCATTAGCACGGGTGTTCTTCATTGCTGATCAAGCAGTTGAGCCAATAGAGCCCTTTCACATCCACTAGCGACAGTGCTTGCCAGTCACCATTGCTGCAAGAAGCCGGCGGCGCGTAGAAGCCGACTAAAGCTAAGGATCGGAGCTCGTCGTTGAAGAGCCCAACACAACTCTACCGACAGTCTATACTACCAGGCAGTCTGTTAACATCTTCGGCAAGCAAAAAAAAAAAAACGATGGCGAAGTGGTGCTACAATTGCGACATGCATTGCCGTGGCCCCTTCACTAGGGGCATGCACGGTGATATATTTCTTGTTCGTCGACCTCAACAAGCGCACTGAGGAGGACTGGAGAAGCCCCATTTGGGAGCTTGCAGGTCTGCTATAGCCTTCCATCCTACCACCGTCGTACTATGGAGAACTCCTCGACGACCAGACCAGTTGCACACGGCACCCCAACATGATCATCTCCGCCATCTCGTCAACATCAACTCAAGATGAACCCTCTAATGTGCGCCTTCGTCGTTCAATCTTGGGTTTGTTGTTCGGCATCGAGGCATCGAGATCGAGCTGAAGACGATCAAGGCAATCAGGGACATGCCGCCACCTCAAGAGCTGAAGGAGCTGAGGTCTTTGTAAGGGAAGCTGGCCTACATCCGGCACTTCATCTCCAACCTCTCAGGACACATTCAGCCCTTCTCCAAGCTCATGAAGAAAGGCGCACCGTTCGTGTGGGATAAGGAATGTCAAAATGGGTTTGATAGCATCAAAAGCCATCCTCAATAGGCGCATTGCTTGCCCAACACAATCGCGAAGGCAAGGAGGTGGCGTGCTACTACTTAAGCCGCACCATGGTGGGTGCGGAGCAAAACTACTCTCTCGTGGAGAAGTTGTGCTTGGCATTGATTTTTGCTTTGAAGAAGCTAAGGCACTACATGTTGGCGCATCAAGTCCATCTCGTCGCAAGAGCAGACCCCATCAAGTATGTGTTAAGTCAGCCTGTACTCACCGGGCGACTTGGAAAATGGGCGCTACTGATGATGGAGTTCGACATCACCTTCGTCCCACAGAAGGCCATGAAAGGGCAAGCCTTGGCAGAGTTCCTAGCGGCACATCCAGTGCCCGATGACTCGCCGCTCATCGCCAACCTACCGGACGAAGATGTCTTCTCCACCGAGCTTGAAGCCCCTTGGGAGCTCTACTTCGACGGTGCTTCACGCACGGACACCAGCCCCGACGGCACCCCGAGGCAGAGAGCGGGGGCAGGGCTGGTATTCAAGACTCCACAAGGTGGGGTGATGTATCACTCATTCTCCCTCCTAAAAGAAGAATGCTCCAACAACGAGGCAGAGTACGAAGCTCTCATCTTCGGACTCCTCCTAGCCTTGTCCATGGAGGTACGTTCCTTACGAGCTATTGGGGACTCCCAACTCATTGTCCGCCAGATCAATGAGATTTATGAAGTCCGCAAACCGGAGTTGGTGCCATGCTATCAAGCAGCCCGGAAGCTTATGGAGAAATTCAAGCATGTTGAAGTAGTTCATGTCCCACGAAGCAGGAATGCGCCAGCGGATGCGCTGGCCAAGCTTGCCGCAGCACTCGTCCTGCCCGAGGGTGGGCCTATGCAGGTTGCGGTCGAGGAGAGATGGCTACTTCCAGCCGTCTTGGAGCTTATCCCCGAAGACCATGAGGTCAACACCAGCATGACGAACGCTGTTGAAGAGGACGACTGGCTTCGACCCTTCCTTGACTACTTCAAGCATGGTAGCCTCCCCAACGACCCCGTCAAGCGGCGTCAACTACAACGACGACTCCCATCGTATGTCTACAAGTCGGGCATTCTCTACCGACGGTGCCATGGACAGGAGGTCCTTCTTCGGTGCATCAACCGACAAGAAGCTGACCAAGTGCTGAAAGAGGTGCATCATGGAGTCTGCGGCGGACACCAAAGTGGGCCGAAGATGTACCACAGCATTCGCATTGCTGGGTACTATTGGCCTAGCATCATGACAGATTGCTTGCAGGTAGCCAGGACTTGCCATGGTTGCCAAATCCATGGTAACTTCAAGCATCTACCTCCGGTGGCACTTCATCCGACGGTTCCCTCATGGCCTTTCGACGCCTGGGGAATTGATGTGATCGGCCCCATCGACCGTCGTCGGGACATGGCTTCATCCTCGCTGCAACGGATTACTTCTCCAAGTGGGCGGAAGCCGTACCCCTACGCGAGGTGAAGAGCGACAACGCCATCAAGTTCCTGGAGCGGCAGATCATATACCGTTTCGGAGTTCCGCACCGCATCACCTCCGACAATGCCAAAGCCTTCAAGTCGACCAAGATGTGTAGGTTCATGGAGAAGTACAAGATCAAGTGGAACTACTCCACCGGCTACTACCCTCAGGCGAATGGGGCGATCGAGGCGTTTAACAAGACGCTCGGCAAGATTTTAAAGAAGACGGTGCATAGGCACCGAAGAGATTGGCATGACCGTCTCTTTGAAGCTCTATGGGCGTACCGCGTCACGGTCCGTACCCCAACTCAAGCTACCCCGTATTCTCTTGTTTATGGGTGTGAGGCTGTCCTACCACTAGAAGTCGAGCTGCCATCACTTCGCGTGGCTCTTCGTGATGGGCTCACTCAAGATGAGCAAATCCGTCTTCGCTTTCAGGAGCTCGATGCCCTAGAAGAAAGGCGTCTCCATGCTGTACAAGACTTGGAGTTGTACCGCCAAAACATGGCACGGGCCTACAACAAGCTTGTCAAGCGGCGGGTCTTCAAGAAGGGCGAACTGGTGCTTGTACTCCGACGCCTCATTGTCGTCACACACAAGATGAAGGGCAAGTTCGAGCCCAAGTGGGAAGGGCCGTACATCATCGAGCAAGTCTACGATGGGGGCGCCTACCAGCTCGTGGACCAATAGGGAGAACGACCAATGCCTCCAATCAATGGCAGGTTCTTAAAAAAATATTTCGTTTAACAAAAAACCTGTTTTCCATCTACTCTTGGCGGCCAGTATGCATTCTCCATTGCACTACTTGGCTGCCTCTCTTTTCCGTTCTTATGGACCATACGAGTCCTAAAAAAAACAAATGGCTTTCCCCATAAAATGTTCAGCTGCAGTACGGGGAAGGATTGCCTCAGGACTACGCTTGGAAGGTTTTGGGCATCAGTTTGCCTGGTGGAGTTTTTCAGCCGACGCCCCTTCATGCACTGCGCACGGCACGTGCCAAGCGTGCTCCGCTGGGGGCAGTGGAAAGATTACCCGATGACTCCTAAGCAGCGAAGCGACCATGCCCCTCGCGCTCCTTGTTGTGGTACAACACGTCCCAGGGAAGACTATAGAAGAGCAAGAGAAGGTCTACCTGGTGCGACACAAGTTTCATTTAGTGTGCAGCCACTTGCCATCCCTAGGAGGTGACAACAAGGGACCCAAAAAAAAATATGCCTGCGAGGATTTGCCTAGATACACATAGGCGAATTGTTACCCTCCAAATTCCAGTGGGATCGGGGCAAGATTCAGCATCCAAGATCCAATCTCAAAATTCTAAAAAAAAAGAAGAAGAAAAATCAAATCAAGAAAAGTCTCAAGCTCAAGTTCCAGATGGGTTTCCAAAGAAGATAAGCCAAGTCAAATATCAAGCAACCTCGATCTCGAGAAGAAGGCAGAGGGTGATCGTTCGCCATCCTCAGCAAAAGTAATGGCAAGAAAAAGTTCCTGAGCCGTTACCCCAAAACCACCAGTCAACTTAGCCACACCTATGTCTCCATGTCAAGGAGCACGAGCGGTGTTGTGGTACTACTCAATGCGAAGGAGTCTCGGGAGATAATTCCCATTGTTCCCCGTAGAGTCGTGGAAGCATGTAGTCCACACTCACATACACTTAGGGAGGCAAGGTTCATCCGCCATCGCTATGGTCATTCAGAGGTACCCGACAGTTTGTCCTTTGGCAATCCCATCCTGAGCTGCTCATATAGCTAGCAGTCAATGGGAAAGCCAACATTTTTACAAAATCCAACAAAAAAATCTCGTTCTATTGGATCTCTTCTTTTGGCGCCTTTTTATGCTAACGTGTGCTTTCAAGGCACCTATTATTATTAAGTGTTGCAGGAATTTTCGCTTCACTTTTACGGGAGCAGTGCGGCGTGCCAACGCGGGACGGCGCCAAGCTGTGAAACCCTTCGACTCGGTCGGCTGGCACCACATCAGCAAGGTGGTCGCGACTGCATCGATAAAACTTTCTCCGTCAGGTGGTATGGTCTTTTCACCATCGACGGGAGAGATGACGTGTCATCGATCAAGCGGTGGCAACTACACGCTGTAGATGCGCACACCAAGAGTTTAGCATGAACGTTCGCTAAGTATACTCTCTCTTTACACCAAATTCTTTCTCTTTCTCGGGTTTCTATTGTTTTTTTCTCTTTTTTTTTCTCTCACTCTTTTTCTTTGTTTTTCCTCCCTTCTCGTTTTCTTTTGGAATATTGCGTGTGTTTGCAGAATTTTTGCAACACGGCATGGTCAACACAAGAGCCCACCTATGCTAGCTGCAGCAGCAGCGGCCCAAACTGCTCAGCGTCCCTACGTGACGTGCAATCCGATGTACACGACGCCAGTGACTATGAGGCGACGGTCCGGCAACTTCGGTGGAGTATGCGCAGCGGTGCCGACGTGCAACCTGCCAGCAACCTCTACACATGTTTAAAAGCCTAGCTTAATAGGCTTGTGATGTGTCATATTAAGGCTATGTAAAAAGTGAATTAGCGTAATGAAGAAAAGCGGTGGTGGTAAACCACGCTACGGTGTAAAGTGTGTTGTGCAAAGTTTATATAAAAGAATTGATGCTGGAGTGCATGTGCTATCTGTCCAAAATACTAGAGAATTTTTTCTTAAACAAAAGAAAGTGCACGTATGTATGGTGCCTCTCCTTCTGCGAGCTTCTGTTCTTGGGTTAATTGCTGAGTCGCTAGGTACTAAAGAATTCCTGTGACCAAGGAAGGCCACAAAGCTTTTCCTTCAACAGCACCCAAGTTTTGTCTTGATATTAAACCATAGAGCGCTGCCACGACGTAGGTAGCCCAGTGGGCTGCATGCATGTTGGTGCCGTGCCACAAGGCGTTAAAACAACAGGACGACACCAGTCTACGTGTGGTGCATGCAAGTATCTGGTTTGGGAGCGACACCTATAGCTAATAAGGTGATAAACAAACGCCCTAAAAGAAAAAGAGATGAGAAAATGCTTAAAAAAAAGCTAGAGAATACGAGGTCCATGATGGAATCCATTCATGAAGAGCAAAATAGGACATGCATGTTTTGTTGATTTTAGCTTAATTAAATTGGGAGCATGCAATGCCCCACCTAAGCTAAGATTTCTCTGAAATCTAAATAAGCCTAATGAAAAGTTTATAAAAATATTAATAAGGAGCCAGCACACTGTGGCCCAATCTACTCTAGCAACGACACAACGGCAACAACATGGAAAGGCTGCCGGGCACGGCGCCGGTAAAAAAGAATACGACTAGACGATGGTGAGCCGGCAGAACCGACGAGATAAGACGGAGCAATGCTGGCGCATGCCACCGATGAACACGACGGTTGCATGCGTCAATACCGGAATAAGACAGTCGGAAGATGCCTCCTGCAATTCAGCATGTGCATACGTACGTATGCATTTGCAACAAGCCAACAAAAAAAAGAAGACAAGATACGCGAGCACATACATAGGTTGCTGGCTGCATGTGGTTACGTATGCTTTCTTGTACGTAAGAGCCAAAGGCCAAAGTCTAATGATGGAGGCTCGAAATTTATAATTTCGCCACAAATGCAGTTAACGATGCAGTAATATCTCTAGAATTGAGTTCAAAAAATTAAAAGGTAACATCTCTAAGAGTAGTCCGGCTGCAATACGTCTTGCGCCTGAAAATTGTCATATGTCTAATCACCAAGTTAAGTTTGAATTTGCTTCGCATTCAAACCCAACTCGGTGGGGGGCATTTGTTTGATGATATTTTGGCTCGAATATCCACAGTTCATGATTTATATAAAAATTATGGAGTAAAATGGGATAATAGAATTTCAAGACACAACAGGGCTGCATGCTCATGCGCTCAATCATATTTCCAAGCGTATAAAAGGGAGTCCGTATACGCGACGAGATGGCCGTCACGTACAACGATCGAATACATGAAAATACACGGCCTCGTACTATTTTGGCCATGCATGTTCAAGAAAGATATATATGCTTGCTTGATTTCATTTCATGGACGAGTTACAAAATCCCAAAAGAAGAGAAGCAAGTTGATTATGGGACGTTTGCATGGGCCTAGCTGGAGTTGTTTGCATGGGGCTCATGCTAGCTGGCACGTACGTGAGACCATTTGGGTGCAGTAACAAGCCAATGTGCCGATGTATGACGTATGGGCGGCTCAGGTGCGTACGTGTGCTCTATGCCCTCCACCACACGCGTATAGCCGTACGTATGGCAGCCGGGCCTACGTGGCAGCCGGCGCCGTTTGGAACGTTCTAGAAGCAACACAAAGATCTCGGAGACTCCTCGTTGTCAACGGCTGGCCGGTGTCCTGATCAAAAGGGACAGAAAAATATTCGTGAACCTCACCAAAGGATAAACGTGCATGTGGTGTATGTGCGTGCATGTTAGCCTTTGCAAGCCTGTGCTGTAGGACTGAATCTAATTAAGGCCCACGCTGCAGCTTCTGGGGTCATCGATGGGTCTCGTGATCAATTTAAACACCGCAGGGGTTGGGTGGTAAGTAAGCAACGATCCCCGAGATCCTCGCCAATGGGATCGAGGCAGCCGTGCAGAAGATAACCACGCCGAGCAAAAACTTCGGGGAAGGCGGCGCGCGAGGACTCCGCGAGGGCAGCGGCTGCATCTCTCCCGTGCCTTCCATACCCTAGTCGCTGGCCTATATAATGCCCCCGACGCCCACAAGCCAAGGGGCTCTTTTTTTTCCCATCGAGAGGAAGGGCTGCAGGAGAGAAGCAAGAAGCTTGGGGCATCCATCGTCAAGGAAGCCTCGGGCGTCTTCATCCTGATCGTGAGGAGCTCTCGCCGTCCCCGTCTACAAGTGTTGCTGGCCACCGGGGACACGCCGACGAGTTCAGCGAGCGGCGACGACGACGTGCGGCTGCAAGACGCCATGGCCCCATTGTTCGTCTTCGGTGATGCGGCAGGTTGATCCCGCGTCTTTTCTTTTCCATGTTTCCTTTGCAGATCGCATCCATGTATCTCTCGCACGTGCACTTGCACCGGATGCCGTCTCGATCTATGGCGGGCTGTTCGCTCGGAGAAGTCGGAAGACCAAGATGGAACTGATGAAGGTGGCAACGAGGCGATGCTGGGCCACCATGCCCACGCATGCGCATGCGCCGTCCGTGCAACGAGTGCAGCCGGAAGAGACCACAAGTACATGATGATGCGCAAGCAGGGAGGTGTGCTAGCTTGCATGTCTGTCTACGTGCATGATCGTACATGCATGCATGCGCCTATACGCCAAGAAGCAAGCAAGACAGAAGACAAGAGAGACTCCATCCATCCCGCGTGCGTGGCGACACCAACAAGGTTCAAGACCAGTACCTCCACTGCAACTACACTGTTGATCGGCCACCTCGACGATCGACACCCCGACGTCTCTGCTGTGACGTCTCTTCGGCTTCAGCGACACCGATCCATGCATCCTCAATCAACCTCTACTACGACTACAACGCGCCGTACGTTGCCGACGAGGACGGACGACGCGGGCGGACAGAGCTGACGATATCCCAGCTGCGCTACACCGGCTCATGGACCGACGAGGCCATGAATGACGCCGACACCACATCTACACCCAACACCACACATGCATGGAGAACGTGAAGCGAAGACGAAAAAGACGACCACGGCAGCGGAATCGGAGGTTCTCTGGCAAGCTAGACTTGGGGAGATAATTAACTAGGAGCCTTCCGAGGCCCTAGGAACCATGGAGACCATGTCGCCCAAGACAAGATCGCCGTTAGCAGGCCATGGAGCGCACATATGTATACGGGAGCATTGTATTTGTATTTTTATAATATGAATGAAATGTGTTCCTGTCTCTCTTTTGTGTACTTAGTACACTGGCACGCCCGCACCCTTTCCCCATGGGCAGAAAAATCCTCGTTGTGATTTTTCTCCTCAAACACTAGGGTACCAAGGGTCCATCACTAGATGGTTATGGTTACTTCTTGGCTTCGCTGGGCCATTGGTGGGGTTGTGTCATGCCCTCCTTCCTTTCCCTATTTGTTGGTTGGGACTTTAACTTCAGGCCCTTTCCTCGGGGACCCCTTTTCTTTGGACACCAAAAGTGCCATAAAGGCCTGAACTAGTGCATGAGTGGCAAGGTCAGCACATCTTGCTGATTCATTTTACTATCTCAAATTATTGATCCAAGCTGGTATAAACATTATCATTTTTCTAACTACATTACAAATTACCTTGACCCACACATTATATTAATAAGAAGATGATGAGATTACTTATGCAAATTTTCCTGGTCATACTGCTTGGCTAAGGCACATACTATAAAGATTGCCAAATGAACTGTCCTGCATGAGCTCAGAATGGTCCAATTTTTACAGGCCCCGCACGACACAATGGAGATAGTAATAATATGCTCTTGGCCTAAATAAACAAATATTTATCGCCAACAATTATACTGTAGTCAAGCCTAGCGTATTTGCAAGGATCTTCTCGATGAACATGGTAGAAGGAGGAATGTGGTGCGAAGATGCACTTCTGAAAGTTTGGCAGAATAAAAGAGAGCACACTTCAGTCTTTAGAAAAAAAAAACTTCATTGAGACAATTGTACATTCAAAGGTAAGCTTTTGGAGGCTATAGTGCTAATGCCTGACAAAATGGAACCACAGATGTATCCATGTAAAATATATACACACCAATAAGGTGACCAAAAAATTTTGCTCATCAGTCAAAATCGCACTGTATAAGTTATAGATATAGTTCCATAGGAATTGTAATATCTTGCTGATTGATCTATGATTCATTTGGTCCTGGATCAAAATCGTAAATGGATGGCCAGCTGTAGCTAGGTACGTACTAGACTACTAGGTAGTTTATTCTCAATGGCTCCAATCTTCATCTGAGCAGAATAAAATGGCCGGCTTGCAAATTAAATAGGCACATCAACATGTTACATGTCTATCCTAAGTAGTATCACCCGATCCTGGAAAGCCATTCCCAATGATAGATGTCGATGTCATGTGTCTCACGTTCATGATATCTCCATTTGCACTCAAGCCACCCACGCACCACGCTATAAAAAGCCAGGAACCAAGCCTTCAAAACAGCAATCCATCTCATTCCTAATAGCTAGCTTCTTCACGTGCTCGATCGCAACGTTTGAAATGGCGAGCCACCACGGCGTTGCCGCTCTTCTGATCGCTTCTCTCCTCGTGGCCGTCACCCTCGCTGATGCGAGCCCAACACTCACCGTGCACCACGACACGCTCGGAGGTGGTGTATTTGAATTAATCGTCGTCGTAACGCATAGATGATTCAATCTGCATGCTTATCTGCTGGGCTCTAACTCTTGTTGGCACGTGTGCAAACTTGCTGCAGGTTACGCGGTGGCGTCACACACAGCCCGGCCCCAGCCGCCAGAGTTGGTCTGCACCAAGATCTACGGGGTGCAGCAGAGGCATGAGACGTGCTTTGCCTTGGCGCAGGCTGGGGAGCTGACCCTGGAGCAGTTCTTCAGTTTCAACCCCAACATCAATTGCCAGAAGCTCTTCATCGGCCAGTGGGTCTGCCTCTCTACGGATTTTGACGCCTAAACCTGATCGATTTTGCACGTCGCATACATCGTTGGAGCTCTTCGCCAAGAAAGAAAGATAGTCCTATGAATAAGGACTCTCATGCTTAATTACCTCTTTGAACCTTAGCTGCTACTATAACTAAACTAAGGTATATTGTAATCTCTATACTTTCCTGTACGGTTGTGGTCTCGTGGGGCCAGGTGAACCGTAATTAGCTATGTGTGGTTTGGATGTGATTATCAATTGAGCCTCCTGATTCATCTCGGTTTTCTTTCTTTTCTTTTTCCACGTATGACTAGAGATCTAAATCTCAAATTCACACAGCAAATTTAATGTTTCTGCAAATGTTGAGAACGTACGACATGGTTTGTGAGACATGAACTCAGGCAAAATGCAAATGTTGAAATGACGAAGCACACCGAATTAGAAAATTGCTTTCGCCAATGTGGGCAACCATGCTAGCATTCAATTCCATCCAATTTAATGAGATCAAGGAAATTTGCAAAATCCAATACGCTAGAGTGGTTGAACGCTTGAGGCACTCTAGAAAGTTCGATGACCCAAGTGATTATAGATGCAAAAGAATTAGCACAAGACTTGCATATGAGTAAATCAAACCTGCTTCTGCTTTCTAAGGCACATTTTTGGTAGGGCTCCAGCTTTGGCTCCTGCTCTGGTTCCTGCCATGATTCCTGCTGGACCCCACCAAATGCCCTCCAACAGAACAGCCAATCCTTATTATTTGGTTAAGGTATCAAGAGATATTAACACTTGGTATGAAAAAACGATTATATACGTGTAAAATTTTGATACACCTGCAAAACTACCTCCGCAAAAGACACTATCTTACAATGGCGCGATATATTCTCATATTAGAACAGCTTTTGTACTTTAAGGTGCACATGTGTAGGACGACCTTTTCACTTTTACAGTGAACTTATCCCTGATGTGAAAAAATATCATACTATACCAGCCAATTCGATTTGATCATACTAGGATGGTTATATTTGACGGTGGAGATCAGTTGAAAGACCCCAAACTTCATGTATTCATCTATATGATCAGTGATGAGGACGTAATATTATTATATACTCCCTCCGTCCCAAAAAGAAGGTAGTTATGGGATGCGTGCACGTGTTATTTTCTCAACTTTGACTCAATTTGTAGAAAAAACTTGCAATATTTATATCTTCAAATAAATTTGTTAAAAAACTAGATTCAAAGATCTTTCTAATGATACTAATAATGTATTATAAATATTAATATTATTTTATATAATTGGTTAAAGTTGTAAAAACTTGTTTTCTCGGGAAGCGAGAACTACTCTTTATGGGACGGAGGGAGTATGACCATTCAAACATTATCGACGTCGAGGACATCTTTCAAGAAGGGGAGGATGATGAGAGCATGAATCTCTTGCATACAACCATTCGTTGGAAAGATAAGGTGAGCTCGTTCTTATGCATTCTTTTTAGTCATTTTTACCCGGCGGATTTACCCGGCGGTTCGCGGCGGTGACGCGACGGCGAGCTCGGGAGCGCGGCTCGGGTCAGCGCTACAGTGCACCCCAGGCCACGCGACCTGGCCAGACGCGTGCTCCGTGAGCGGAGACACGCAGCCGTGCCATTGGCCGGCGCAGTCGAGGACGGACGGCGATAGAGGGGTTGCCGGCGGCGAGCGCGGCATGCGCGGGCGCGGCGTGGGCACCCCGTGAGCGCGCCTCTGCCGGTGCGAGGTCAACTTGGTTGGCATGGCTCAAACTCCAAAAATTTGAACATGGCTCGAAAATCTTCCAACATGAAAGTTGTTTGGAATTTCATGAGACACGTCCCTGCACTGGAGATTTTGAGAAAAAGTTGAAGTTTTGGCCGTAATTCAAAAGGGGGTAAAACTCTGTTTTGGACTGAATTTTTGAAATTCGAGGGGCTAGATGGCAAAATTGGCCAAAGTTCTAATTGAGGCAAAGTTCAGGAATGTGAAGATGTACAACTTTTCTTTTTGGAGATTTTGATGTTCAGTGGTAAAATCTTGAGATTTGAATAAGATTCCATTTCAGCCTTGAATTTGAATTGGAAAATTCAAATTCCGAGATTAGGGTTTGAATTTTTGAGATGCTTCCAAGCATTTTTAGGATATGGTCTGAAAAGGGAAGTTTATTGGTTTGACTTATACTCCAACTTTCCCATTTGCACTTTTTCAAGTTCTTAGGAAGTTTTCAAAGTTTTGTTTGTTGCTTCATTTGAATGGTTTTTGACTCAATTTGGGAATTTTTCCTCATTTTCTTTAATTCCACTTTTGAATTATGCTTAGCTTACTTATTCACCTTTTTAGTGTTAATTAATACCAGGGGTGTTACAGCCTACCCCCCTTAAACAGAATCTCGTCCCGAGATTCGAAGGAGGAGAAGAATGGAACTTTTCACTAGAAGGAAGAGGCGTTACTCAAAGAACACAGATACAACACACCAAAGTCCTACAAGATTCAGAACTCGAAGATGATAACTGATACAAGATCTCTCAGACGGCATCACGGCGCTCATGCGGGAGCGGGCGATGAATGTAGATAGGAAAGCTAAGATTATCAAGATCTCGCATAGAAAACAAAAGTAATATACCAACACTGTCCACTGAACTCCGGGACCAATCGGGGGAAGGAAAGGGAAAGACATGGATGGTGGCGAAGGTCGAATCCTTCCTTGCTTGTCGACTTCAATCTTGCGGGATCCTCTGGTGGCTTCTGCTCGAATTCCTTCGGTGAGGTTGGGGTCGTGG
This sequence comes from Digitaria exilis, assembly GCA_015342445.1. Lineage (NCBI taxonomy): Eukaryota > Viridiplantae > Streptophyta > Magnoliopsida > Poales > Poaceae > Digitaria > Digitaria exilis. The sequence continues at coordinate 481,022 of JACEFO010000520.1, forward strand.
ATCTTGGTGAAGCGGCAAGGTAGGTTGCGAAGAGGGCACTTCCTTGTGGCTTCACGAAGAGATGGAGGTGTAGCTTGCTCGTCGAGGAAGAGAACACACGGTGGGGATGGATGACTTGGGCACCGTGGAGGCTGCAGGAGGGAAACGAGAACGACGGAGTTGTGTTGCTCAAGTGGAGCGGCTTGGAGTGGTGGTAGCCGGTGGAGGGGTCACTTTTATCGACGGTTGGGGTGGAGGAATGGTGGTGGCGTGTCGACATCGTCAGGTAGGGGCCGACGAGGCAATGGCGTGAGGGCGGCGCATGGCGCGGTAGTGGCCGGCATCGAGATGCCCTGGCGATGGGACGGTGGTACGGCGACGAGTACGTGGGCGATGGCAGTGGGGAAAACGATGGCGACTGTGGCGAACTGGTGAACGAGGCAGAGCACACGACGCGCGGATACGGAGGAGGTCAACTGGCCCGTGAGACCTTGCGGTGATGGCGGGAAAAACAGGGTAGGCGGTCCTTGAAATGGCCAGTCATGGGTAGGATGCTAGGTATCAAGAGATATTAACACTTGGTATGAAAAAACGATTATATACGTGTAAAATTTTGATACACCTGCAAAACTACCTCCGCAAAAGACACTATCTTACAATGGCGCGATATATTCTCATATTAGAACAGCTTTTGTACTTTAAGGTGCACATGTGTAGGACGACCTTTTCACTTTTACAGTGAACTTATCCCTGATGTGAAAAAATATCATACTATACCAGCCAATTCGATTTGATCATACTAGGATGGTTATATTTGACGGTGGAGATCAGTTGAAAGACCCCAAACTTCATGTATTCATCTATATGATCAGTGATGAGGACGTAATATTATTATATACTCCCTCCGTCCCAAAAAGAAGGTAGTTATGGGATGCGTGCACGTGTTATTTTCTCAACTTTGACTCAATTTGTAGAAAAAACTTGCAACATTTATATCTTCAAATAAATTTGTTAAAAAACTAGATTCAAAGATCTTTCTAATGATACTAATAATGTATTATAAATATTAATATTATTTTATATAATTGGTTAAAGTTGTAAAAACTTGTTTTCTCGGGAAGCGAGAACTACTCTTTATGGGACGGAGGGAGTATGACCATTCAAACATTATCGACGTCGAGGACATCTTTCAAGAAGGGGAGGATGATGAGAGCATGAATCTCTTGCATACAACCATTCGTTGGAAAGATAAGGTGAGCTCGTTCTTATGCATTCTTTTTAGTCATTTTTACCCGGCGGATTTACCCGGCGGTTCGCGGCGGTGACGCGACGGCGAGCTCGGGAGCGCGGCTCGGGTCAGCGCTACAGTGCACCCCAGGCCACGCGACCTGGCCAGACGCGTGCTCCGTGAGCGGAGACACGCAGCCGTGCCATTGGCCGGCGCAGTCGAGGACGGACGGCGATAGAGGGGTTGCCGGCGGCGAGCGCGGCATGCGCGGGCGCGGCGTGGGCACCCCGTGAGCGCGCCTCTGCCGGTGCGAGGTCAACTTGGTTGGCATGGCTCAAACTCCAAAAATTTGAACATGGCTCGAAAATCTTCCAACATGAAAGTTGTTTGGAATTTCATGAGACACGTCCCTGCACTGGAGATTTTGAGAAAAAGTTGAAGTTTTGGCCGTAATTCAAAAGGGGGTAAAACTCTGTTTTGGACTGAATTTTTGAAATTCGAGGGGCTAGATGGCAAAATTGGCCAAAGTTCTAATTGAGGCAAAGTTCAGGAATGTGAAGATGTACAACTTTTCTTTTTGGAGATTTTGATGTTCAGTGGTAAAATCTTGAGATTTGAATAAGATTCCATTTCAGCCTTGAATTTGAATTGGAAAATTCAAATTCCGAGATTAGGGTTTGAATTTTTGAGATGCTTCCAAGCATTTTTAGGATATGGTCTGAAAAGGGAAGTTTATTGGTTTGACTTATACTCCAACTTTCCCATTTGCACTTTTTCAAGTTCTTAGGAAGTTTTCAAAGTTTTGTTTGTTGCTTCATTTGAATGGTTTTTGACTCAATTTGGGAATTTTTCCTCATTTTCTTTAATTCCACTTTTGAATTATGCTTAGCTTACTTATTCACCTTTTTAGTGTTAATTAATACCAGGGGTGTTACAGCCTACCCCCCTTAAACAGAATCTCGTCCCGAGATTCGAAGGAGGAGAAGAATGGAACTTTTCACTAGAAGGAAGAGGCGTTACTCAAAGAACACAGATACAACACACCAAAGTCCTACAAGATTCAGAACTCGAAGATGATAACTGATACAAGATCTCTCAGACGGCATCACGGCGCTCATGCGGGAGCGGGCGATGAATGTAGATAGGAAAGCTAAGATTATCAAGATCTCGCATAGAAAACAAAAGTAATATACCAACACTGTCCACTGAACTCCGGGACCAATCGGGGGAAGGAAAGGGAAAGACATGGATGGTGGCGAAGGTCGAATCCTTCCTTGCTTGTCGACTTCAATCTTGCGGGATCCTCTGGTGGCTTCTGCTCGAATTCCTTCGGTGAGGTTGGGGTCGTGGATCTTGGTGAAGCGGCAAGGTAGGTTGCGAAGAGGGCACTTCCTTGTGGCTTCACGAAGAGATGGAGGTGTAGCTTGCTCGTCGAGGAAGAGAACACACGGTGGGGATGGATGACTTGGGCACCGTGGAGGCTGCAGGAGGGAAACGAGAACGACGGAGTTGTGTTGCTCAAGTGGAGCGGCTTGGAGTGGTGGTAGCCGGTGGAGGGGTCACTTTTATCGACGGTTGGGGTGGAGGAATGGTGGTGGCGTGTCGACATCGTCAGGTAGGGGCCGACGAGGCAATGGCGTGAGGGCGGCGCATGGCGCGGTAGTGGCCGGCATCGAGATGCCCTGGCGATGGGACGGTGGTACGGCGACGAGTACGTGGGCGATGGCAGTGGGGAAAACGATGGCGACTGTGGCGAACTGGTGAACGAGGCAGAGCACACGACGCGCGGATACGGAGGAGGTCAACTGGCCCGTGAGACCTTGCGGTGATGGCGGGAAAAACAGGGTAGGCGGTCCTTGAAATGGCCAGTCATGGGTAGGATGCTTAAACATATAGAAGTCAAGGTAATGTAGTTTAAAGTATCAACGTCAAGGGAGGTTTACGTAATAAAAATTTCATCTCAACGAGAAGTGGTGAAAACAATTTAATCAAGACATGAAATTTGAAGTGTACCGAATCAGAGATAAAAAGGTTTGGACGGTAACACACCATAATGGAACAGGGCATGGCTCAGGCTCGGAATCCAAGATTTCTACTATTGACTGAAGTTAGTGCATGGAGAATGATCCTCTTACGCTTGAAGTTGTCGGTCCACCATTATTTTAGCCACTTACATGACTGATCATGCAGAAAGACAACAGGAGGAGTAACCATAGATCTATCTGTTTTCCGTTTCCCAAGAGAAAACAACTGAATTTAAAGGGCTGGACCAAGAAAAGTGGAGAGAAGTCGTTTACATTTTCTTGCTTCAAGGGAATTGTCAAAGAGCAGAGCACACGGGAAAGATATCAGAGCTTGAATGAAAGGACAACTTTTGTGGACAGATAGCGTGCTCGTAGATGAAAAGCCGTAGCTCTCAGCTCCAACATTTGAAACTTTTTATCTTTGTTCGGGAAAAGAAAAACTAGTGCCCACTAACTGTGGCATTCAGCTTAGCACCAAAATCACTTGGAAGGGTTGAGAATTTAGTTTCACCATCGCTGCTTTGTTGTTTTTCATAAACCGAGGTGTATGATTTTGGGCATAACTTGAATTATAATAATCCAAAGTCCTTATTTTTTTGGCGTGACATTTGTTTATAAAAATTTCACACAACTTTGTTATTCGAATTTAGGACAGTTTCAACTGATGTGGGGGTATAAAAATGATATTTCAATTTGTTGTCCCTTGTAAATTTCAGCAACACAAGATTACAATTTAATTCATAAATTTGATTCTACCACATCAATTGTTGTAAGATTTGGGCTACCACAATTTAGATAAAATTGCAACAACTTTTACTTAGGCATATGATTTCATTTAAAGCTTAATTTAGCGTTGAAACAGAATTGTTTCCTAGGTAATCACCGTGCATAGCATACGACTATCTTCTGATTTTTGTGAGGGATGAACTTAATGATCGTGCCACTTCTTTAATTGATCTTAAAGAGCTAAAAGATGCATGAACGACCTACTCATCTCACAAAACACACATGCCAATAACTTTGGCTTACGGGGTTAGTGCCGGTGGCTAGGCATAGACACGTCTCTCTCTATAGATCTAGTCGGACTCCTACTCGTAAACTTTACGTACTCGTCAGAGAACTTGCGACGAAAGCCTTTTAAAGATTGGGTTTCATGGAAGAGCAACCATCAGTCCTAAGTTAGACTATGCCACCTGACAAAGCGCAACCCTTAACCCTTAAGGACTTCACGTTCTAATTTTATCCTTAACGACCCTATACGTTTCATTCCATTTGCTTAGGCGCAATGGAATCGGGGTTTGGTAGATTTTATTTTAGAAACCATTGGTTAGGGTCTAATGTTTTCTTTGGAGTGTATGAACGTCGGCTCTGATACCAGCTGTAGCGATCTTACCCGAGAAATGGGCCCACTTAAGTATATTCCACCTTCCATTGGTGCTAATACACAAAAATGTTCCCAAGTGCGGATTCGACCGTCGAGTCAAGCTCGACTAACTGCTACTGAAGATCGTCCGTCCATACGCTCACTCGAAGGTGAGCTCCAAAGATCACATCATTCCACAAATTAAATTACAACAAGTCTCGGAGTTATTACATCCGAATTGAAATGATAAATAAAATAGTTTTAGTTCATGCAGCGGAAAGTAAACGAGATACTAGCGACGATCCATAGTATCGTCACGATGAAGTCAGCCGTGACGCTACTCCTCACGATCCTCGGGAGAGGTCGGCTCCCACTCGATGCTGTAACCAGGAGGAAGCTGGGAGGCCCAAGCCATAGAGGCAGCTACCTCCTGAGGGGACGGTCCTGAAAATTTAGCCACAAGCAAGGCTGAGTATACTAGTTATACTCAACAAGACTTAACCGACTGGTGATCACTACATCACCGACTCCTAAAATGAGAGGCTTCTTGGCTAGTGGGGTTCTTTTGCCAAAAGCGACTAAGCTGAGTTCTAGTTTATCCATTTTGATTTTAATTCCTTTGACCTATCCATTCTAGGTGAACCTAGCTAGACAACCAAGTTTTGCAATAAAATTATTCCATACAAAGATTTCATCCTTCCAAGTTTCACTTCATAATATGTCATACATCGGTCAAGCAGTCTCATTAACCGCGAGAAGCGGACAGTTCGAACCGAATTTACTACCTGGCCAGGGAAAACCCACACATACGGAATGGTTGGAAATGCCAACACACCCCAATCCTTTCTCCTCTCTCTGCGAGTGGCTCCCGAGTCCCAATGCCTCAGGGTAAAGGTTTACCACTACTGGGACTCACGCAACTACCCTCATGTGCCCATGGGATAACGTTTCCAAGACAGAGAGCTGTCGGACCTGCTCGCATCAATCGGATACCGGGACTTACCGGTCCCATAGTCCGTGCATATATGTGGTACGTTCAAACGCTTGACACAAAAGTACCACATGTTTCCAATTAAAACATCGATAGACGGGTATCTACAATCCTCCGTCCATCATCTCTAGTGTTTCTGATATGAGTGGACATACAACTCCTATATCTCGCGAGTGTCGGAAACGCTCGACTTCTATCGGTCTTAAGCATAGCGACTATCGAACCTAACATACTAGTGTTCAATCAAAGGAATCTATGATTATGCAATCTAGGGTTTCATTCAACTCCTTGAAACTTAAATGCACAAACATATAATCAAATAAATCGCGTAAGTAAAGTTAGGTTATGCTCCGGGGCTTGACTTCCGGCTCGAAGCGGTACTCCTGCTCGGGGCTCGGATCCACGTGCACCACGTTCACCTCGGACTCCTGGGCGATCTCCTCGGCAGTGGGGACTAGCTCGTAGACTCCGTCGGCGAGACCCGAATCTACACGAATGCATGAAATGCTTAAGTATCGAGATTTAAAAAGTTAGGGTTTATTTAAATCTTGGTTAGTGAATTGGAAAGGATAACATTAATTATAAGTGAATATGCCCTTTTTATTTTGAACTTTTACTTTGATTTTAGAGTTTTAGGTTTTTCTCTTTTCTTTTTCTTTTTCTTCTCTTTTCCACTATTTAAGTCCTTTTTCTATTATTCAAAAGGTGAACTTAGGAATATTATTTTTAGGTGCCATTTGACCAGAGGCTTTTCATGACAAGGCAGGAGCCTAGCCCAAAATTTGGCTCAAGTTGATTTTTCTACAATTTATTAAAAATGTTCTTATCTTTTTGCCTAAAACAAACTAAATTATTATAAAAATAATTACAAGGTTTCTGTCCACACCACTTGGCACAGTGACTTAGGGTACCAAGAGTGACCTCTCTGCAAGTTTCCATGTGATATTGATTTATGGTTATTTTTATGGAATTTCACCATGTTTAAACTACCAAAAATCATTTAGCCATTTTCCAGTGTCCATAAATTACCATTTTCATTTTTCTAAGGTTTATAATGTCTTGATTAAGTTTCTGTGTGAAGGAGGTGATTTTTCACTGAGTAATTTATTTTCTGTGATTTATTTGCCAAAACAGCAGGGTATATGTTTGGAAATTCATAACCCTAAATCCACTGGAAATTTTTGTGCACCACTTGCGCATTAAGCTAATGACAATCACACTAACAACATATCCCAAGACCAGCTCAAGTGCATGTGTAGATTTTGAGCTATGATGAAAAGTGTCCAAACTGATTTGAATTTATATTTCAAAATCCACAGCTCAACTGAGTGAGGTGCAAAGGAAGAAGTTGGACTTCTTGAATCACTGGTTACTACAAAATTGGTTTGGCATTTTTCCGATTTTTCTACGATTTTCTACAAATTTTTGAAGATCTCAGCGAATTAAACCTAAAAGATAGAATCTATTTTACGCTGTGAACCCTAGAAGTTTTGAAAGTCTTACAACGAGGTCCCTACATCTTTCACTCGGCCCCCTGGAAAAGGTAGAAGACACACTTGGGTCCTCGAGTTCGCCGGCGTGCGTACGCCGGCCAAACGGCGGCGAGTCCGGGCCGGGGAAGTGGGGGAAATCGGAGAGGGGCTCACCGCGCGTTCTTTGGGCGAGGTCTCGAGGTCGGGGAAGGCCGGGAACGTGGTTGGCGACGGCGGTGGCGGCTCGGTCAACTCCGGCGAGCGGCGACCGGTGACGTCGGGGTCGGAGAAGGTCGGGGAAGTGGTCGGTGAGCACCAGTGCGGCACGGCGAAGCTGTTGGTGCCCTCGGTTCAGCCGGAGGAGGAGTGGAGCGGGCTGTCCACGTGCGCGGGCTCGGCGGCGGCTCTGCGAACTCCGGCGAGTTGAGCCGGCGGTTGTGGTGGCGGAGGAAGGAGGGGGAATGGCTCGGTGAGCATTAGTGGGGCACGGCTGAGCTCCTGGTGGCGTCAGTTTGGCCGGGGAAAGGGCGGAGGAGGCTGGTCACATGCGGGCGGACGTGGCGGCGCAAATGCGACTCCGGTGAGGTTTTCCGCACGTGAGAAGAAGGGAAAGGCTTTGAGCTTTAACGGGGAAGGAAGAGGGAGGGTCAGGGCAGCTCGGGCAGGGTCGGAGGGACGGCCGCGGGCAGCTGGGCAGGTGTGCAGCGGCAGCGGCTCTGTCGCGGGCCGTTGGCGCCTTGCGCGGCGTCAACGCGACGCAGACGAGCGGCAGGCGCGCGTGGGCGAGTTGAAAAGGCAGGGCAGGGAGGAAAAAGAGGCACGCGTGGTCGCGACAGTTGCACGGCAGACCGGTGGGCAACGGCGGCGGCGGATTTACCCAGCGGTTCGCGGCGGTGACGCGACGGCGAGCTCGGGAGCGCGGCTCGGGTCAGCGCTACAGTGCACCCCAGGCCACGCGACCTGGCCAGACGCGTGCTCCGTGAGCGGAGACACGCAGCCGTGCCATTGGCCGGCGCAGTCGAGGACGGACGGCGATAGAGGGGTTGCCGGCGGCGAGCGCGGCATGCGCGGGCGCGGCGTGGGCACCCCGTGAGCGCGCCTCTGCCGGTGCGAGGTCAACTTGGTTGGCATGGCTCAAACTCCAAAAATTTGAACATGGCTCGAAAATCTTCTAACATGAAAGTTGTTTAGAATTTCATGAGACACGTCCCTGCACTGGAGATTTTGAGAAAAAGTTGAAGTTTTGGCCGTAATTCAAAAGAGGGTAAAACTCTGTTTTGGACTGAATTTTTGAAATTCGAGGGGCTAGATGGCAAAATTGGCCAAAGTTCTAATTGAGGCAAAGTTCAGGAATGTGAAGATGTACAACTTTGCTTTTTGGAGATTTTGATGTTCAGTGGTAAAATCTTGAGATTTGAATAAGATTCCATTTCAGCCTTGAATTTGAATTGGAAAATTCAAATTCCGAGATTAGGGTTTGAATTTTTGAGATGCTTCCAAGCATTTTTAGGATATGGTCTGAAAAGGGAAGTTTATTGGTTTGACTTATACTCCAACTTTTCCATTTGCACTTTTTCAAGTTCTTAGGAAGTTTTCAAAGTTTTCTTTGTTGCTTCATTTGAATGGTTTTTGACTCAATTTGGGAATTTTTCCTCATTTTCTTTAATTCCACTTTTGAATTATGCTTAGCTTACTTATTCACCTTTTTAGTGTTAATTAACACCAGGGGTGTTACAGCTTTGATTATGTATCCACTGTATAATCCTAGGCATGACACCCAAAATAGAAAAGATCAATAAAAAAATATGAAACCCTTGTTCATTCAAAACTACACGGTATAATTATGGATTTTACTTCCATCGGAATCATAAACTCAACAATGCTGCTCTATGCTTCAATTGATCATCGTGGACAAAACAAAAGTAGTGCGAGCTTATGGCTTTAATTAGGTGGTTGCATCCTTCTCAATAATGGTATACTCAGCCATTGTCAATGACTCTTTGTCTAGAGCAAATCAGGTGAAACTTCAGCTCCTTTCTCCAAAGAAAAGCAATGGCCGCCATGGGCAGCAGCGACATGTCCATAATAATAGTATATAACTAGTTTGACTGGAATTGATGCCATTTCCAAGGCCGTGCATGCAATCACCTATTCACCTTTTGTCTTTTTTGCACTCACACGCTATAAAAAACCATGAAGCAAGACTCTCCTCACAGGAGCATCAGAGCAAACAGCAAAGGGAACCTCAATCTTACACATACATCTTAGTTCTGCAGATTTCTAAAATTTCCTTCGTGTGCACATTCCTAGCTTTGCAATGGCGATCAACCGTGGCACCGCCGCTGTAGTGATCATGTGCCTCCTCCTCGTCGCTGTCACCCTAGCTGATGCACTTCCACCGGCATCACCACTGGTCTGCGACAAGGTGTACGGGGTGCAAAAGCATGAGACGTGCTTCGCCGTGGCGCAGGCTGAGGGGCTGAGCCTGAAGAAGTTCCTCCGCTTCAACCCCAACATCAACTGCAATAACCTTTTCATTGGCCAGTGGATCTGCCTTCATGCCCATCGCGCTTGATCCGAGTCAATTTGCACACACATTGTACTTATGGTGTATACCATCGTTCTTGCTTTACATATTTTTGGCCAGAAAAAAATATCCGTGCTATGAATAAGGAGGTATCTCTTATGTTTTGGTTACCTCAACGAATCTTAGTTGCTATTACTAAGGTCGTCTATCTTTGCTACTTTCTTGGACTATTTGTGGGGTCAGATGTCACTCTTTCCGGAAATACAATGTGTGCTTTATTGAAAATGATTATTATCAGTTGTGCCTTGTTTCTTCCCTGTGTTTTTTTTATTTTTCATGTGTGACTACACTGCTAATCTCCATATTGTGAAGGTTATATAAAATGCAAGGTGCTCGCCCAGCTAATTAAAAAATGATGGACTCTACATATACTTCTTTTTATTAGCTGCATGCTACGAGCTTTATCTCCGCCATACAAAGCCACTTTTGAGATTCATCCTATGTATATATTTCTTTTAAAACAAACCGATACGAGATTTTTCTATTATTTATATATTAAAAATCAGTAAGCATAGATGGACGACAACAACTACGAGCAAGAGTCGAACACTAGCAAAAATAGCCGCCCTCGTGGAGCTCAAATATGTACTCCAACAAAAGCACAACAACAAATTCTTCTTGTATGTGTTATATGCATTTTATTTATATGCATTTTATTTTGGTAGTGAATATCTTCTAGTTTCACCTAGTAGGATCTATTGCACTTCTTGAACTTTCATCCTCCCATCAATGTCGATCGTCCGAGGGATAGAGAGCGGCAATGAAAAGGAAGTGAGACAGCTTCAACTTTTTAGCGACAAAATTGATAATGGTTAAGTTTAGTTCATTTATAACTGCTACATACTTTTTCTTTATAATTCCCAATTCATGTATAAGGGAACATGCAAAATCTACACAGCCGGTCTAGATGGTGTTCAGGTTTTCAGAGCGGATCTTCTGTTTCAAACAAACTTGGTTATCAGGAAAAAAAAATGCTGCATTCAAACCATCACGTGTATACATTTCCCAATGGATGATGCCACATGTTGAACTCGCTAATTTCCACCATATTTCTCACCCACCAACCATGTTGAGATTGTTAACATGTGGTATCATCCACCAGGACATTATAATATGCTATATATTTTCTTTGAAAGACCCAGACATTATAGTAATAAGATGATGATGAGATTACATATGCAAATTTGCATGGACAAGCATAATACTCAGTCGAGGCACATACTATAGAAGTCCAAACGGACTATCCGGCATGACCTTAGAAAAGCACGGTCCAATTTGTATGGCCTGGCACAACACAATGGCGATAGCAATAATATGCCCTCTTCGCCTAAATAAATAAATATTTATCGCCAGCAATTATACTGTAGTCAAGCCTAGCATATTTGCAAGGAGCTTCGGTGAATACGGTAGAAATGAGGAATGTGATGCAAAGATGCAGTTCTGAAAGTTTGGCTGAATAGAAGAGAGCACACCTCAGTCTTTAGTTAGAAAAAAAAAGGAGGAAAATTTCATTGAGACAATTGTACGGTCAAAGGTATGATTTTGGAGGCTGTAGTGTTAATGTCTTAGACAATGGAACCATGGATACCTAATCACGTAAAATACACACCTATAGGGTAACCAAAAAAACCTTGTTCATCAGTCAAAATCACACTCTATAAGTTATATATATAATATATAGTAGTTTGTAAACTCTTGCTGATTGATCTACGATTCATTTGGTCCTAGATCGAAATCGTAAATGGACGGCTAGCTGTAGCTAAGTACTAGCCCACTACCAGGTAGTTTACTCTGCTCCATGGTATATCCCCAGTCTTCATCTGAGCAGACTAATTAAAGTGTCCGGCTAGCAAATAGGCATATCGACATGTATGTCCTAACTCCTAAGTAGTATCACCCGATCATGAAACGCCATTTCCAAGGATATGTCAATGTCTTCTGTCATGTTCATGATATCTCCATTTGCACTCAAGCCACCCACGCACCACGCTATAAAAAGCCAGGAACCTAGCCTCCGAAATAGCAATCCATCTCATTCTGTGTAGCTAGCTTCTTCACGTGCTCGATCGCAACGTTTGAAATGGCGAGCCACCACGGCGTTGCGGCTCTTCTGATCGCGTCACTCCTCGTGGCCGTCACCCTCGCTGATGCGAGGCCACCACTCACCGTGCGCCACAACAAGCTCGGAGGTAGTACGTACATGTGAATCGTCGTCGTAACACATACATGATGATCCGATCTGCATGCATATCTGTTGGGCTCTGACTCTTGTTGGCACGTGCAAACTTGTTGCAGGTTACGCGGTGGCTGACACAGCCCGGCCCCAGCCGCCGGAGTTGGTCTGCACCAAGATCTACGGGGTGCAGCAGAGGCACGAGACGTGCTCTGCCTTGGCGCAGGCTGGGGAGCTGACTCTGGAGCAGTTCTTCAGTTTCAACCCCAACATCAATTGCCTGAAGCTCTTCATCGGCCAGTGGGTCTGCCTCTCTGCGGATTTTGGTGCTTGAACCTGACCGATTTTGCACGCGCCCGCCATGCGCCGTTGGAGCTATATGTTTCGTCCAGAAATAAAGACCGTGCTATGAATACGGATTGTCATGCTTAATTACCTCTAGGAACCTTGTCTGCCATAAGTAAGGTTGAGTGTCTTTGCTACTTTCCTGTACTGTTGTGGTCTCGTGGAGTGAGCTGTCACTCTCTGTTGTGTATCAATGTGTGGTTTCCCTATGATTATAAATGAAGCCTTTTTTAATACACTTCCTACTCATTCTTTATATCATACGGAAGGTCAGTGTGATCGCAAGCCACTAGAGTGTTTACAAAACTAGGGATGGGATCATTTTGAATACTTGGATTGTTTGGGTCCCGAATTAAGCCTGAATGAGCCAACTCATGTGCACACTGATTACATGATTGTGGAACAGCAGCAACATCAATCAAAGAAAAATGTAGGTTTAGCAGATCACGTGCTTCTCGGTTCCCCGATGGCTGAGCGAAAGCCATTGACTGTAGAGCAGAGGCTAGGTTTGCAGAGTCTATGTCAATAATCACTTGCGAGAACCCTCAGGTCATACCGTGTGGAGCGCAGCAAGCAAGCCTCCCCCTTCACAGATAGTGCGTCATTCAGCTCCAATAAACAACCTGAACCAGCAACAGCACCATGGTCTTCCTCACTGTCCCTGATCATAAAGTCCCACGCTCCATCTTTCTCCTTTTCCTTAAAAGACCCATCAGTATTAATCTTCAGCAGATCAGGTGGGGCGGCGCCATCTCCTGATTCAATCTGTATGGTTTTCTTTGTTTTCTTTTTCCATGTATGACTAGAGATCTAAATCGCTAACATGGTTTGTGATACACGAACTCGTGCAAAATGCAAATTGTGAAATATGAAGCACATCCAATTAGAAAATCGTTTTCACCGATGTGGGTAGCCACTCAAGCATTTGATTTTGCCAAGTCGAGGGCTTAATCACTACGTGTTAAAAGTTAAGACACTTAGTTATCAATGATCGCTACTTCCTCGGTTCCATATATAGCTATGTTTAGCTTTGTTTCAAAGTCAAACATTAATAACTTTGATCATAAATAACAAAAAATATAAAGATTGGCAGAGTGAGAAATGTTTTATAGATCCTTCATGAAAGCCACTATTACAACATGTAATTTTTTACTTAAAATATATTATATATTTGGAAATATTGTTGGTCAAAGTTAAAAATATTTAACTTTGAAAAAGTATAAATGTAGCTATATTCTGAAACATACGTAGTACATGTTACCTCCCGTGTTGACCCAATTGTTGGCTTCCATGTCATGCTTTGATTATGTAATCACCGTATAATCCGAGGCATAACACCCAGAATAGAAAAGATCAATAAAAATATGAACTCCTTGTTCATTCAAAACTACACGGTATAAATTATAAATTTTACTTTCGTTGGAATCATAAATATTCTCTATGCTTCAATTTTACTGGTCGGCTTCTCCCTCCAGAACAAATAGGGTGAAACTTCAGCTCCTTTCTCCTAAGAAAAAGAGTGGCCTCCATAGGCAACAGCGACATGTCCATAATAACTAGAATTGATGACATTTCCAAGGCCGCGCATGTAATAACATATTCACCTTTTGTCTTTTTTTGCACTCGCACGCTATAAAAAGCCACGAAGCTAGACTCTCTTCACCGCAGCATCAAGAGCAAACAGCAAAGTGAACCTCAATCTTACACATACATCTTAGTTCTGCACATTCCTAAAACTTCCTTCGTGTGCACATTCCTCGCTCTTCAATGGCGATCAACCGTGGCACTGCCGCTGTCATGATCATGTGCCTTCTCGTCGTTGCCATTACCCTAGCTGACGCACTCCCGCCAGCATCACCACTGGTCTGCGACAAGGTGTACGGGGTGCAGGAGCGCGAGACGTGCTTCGCCGTGTCGCAAGCTGAGGGGCTGCCCCTGAAGAAGTTCCTCCGCTTCAACCCCAACATCAACTGCAATAACCTCTTCATCGGCCAGTGGGTTTGCCTTCATGCCCATCACGCTTGATCTGATCGAGACAAATTCCACATATGTTCTACCTATGGTGTATGGTGTCGTTTTTACTTTACATATTTTCGGCCACGAAAAAGAATATTCGTGGTATGAATAAGGAGGTCTCTCTTATATTTTAGTTACCTCAACGAACCTTAGCTGTATAACTAAGGTCGGCTGTCTTCGCTACTTTTCCTGGACTGATTGTGGGATCAAATGTCACTCTTTCAGGAAATACAAGGTGTGCTTTGAAAATGGCTAATTATAAGTTGTGCCTTGTGTTTCTTCCCTGTGTTCTTTATTTTTTCATGTGTGACTAACTGACTAATTGTCCGCCACTCTCTATAACAGCTAAGGTTCCTGGAGCAGTGGATCGTCACTTTCTATAGTGTAACGATGTGTGATTTGGATATGATTATCAATTGATGAGCCTCCTGACTCATTCCATGTGTTCTTTGTTTCCCCTTTTTCACGTATGGCTAGAGAGCTAAATTGCTAATTCACACGGCAACTTCAATGTTTCCGCAAAAGTTTGGGAACGTAAAACATGGTTTTTAATGCATGAACTTGTGAATGCAAAAGGTCAAATGACGAAGCACATCCAATTTGAATATCGTAAAGCGTGGATAGCCTGGCTGGCATTATTCGATTCCATTCGCTTTAGAGCAAGTACAATAATATGTTAAGGTCATCCCAACCCAAGACACCATCTAGTAGTGTATATACATCCATGTCAAGTTGTCAACTAAACACTACATATAGAAACCACCTCCTCAATGCAAGTTTCCTGAAAATAAATTACTACTCAATTATATATATTCTTTATTCTTGGTTCTTATGTTCATGCAAGACATCATGTCCTTCTCTCCCCTCCTTAGTTGCTCTGTCACATCATCAAATTGCTTATGTGGCAACCTATTTAATATGATGAACACCATCTTAGTCATTGGGTTGGAAATGGCCTAATAGCCAAGGTAGTGAGCATTTACTGACATAGAAGAGAAAAAAGAGAGGGGTGGGGGTGGTGGGGAGACCTTGGCTCTAATCTAGCAACAAGCTGAGCATGCGGTGGCGGATCTACGGCCTGGCTGGGGGGCTGCAGCCTGGGCCTAGCCCATAATACTACATGCATCTCTATGTGTTTTCAGTACAAGAATCGGCCTATATAACCTGAAATTAGCCTAAGTCTTTTCGTGTATTGTCAATTTGAACTGGCCTAGCCTGGGTCTACCTCTCATTCTGGATCCGCCCCTGTGAGCATGAGCCCCTATGTAAAGGAGGGTCCAAGGAAGAGATTGATGTGAGGGTAAATAGGAAAGATAATGCAATATATGAGGAAAATAATAATATTAAATTGTCTTGTAGACAAACAAGAGACAACTTGTATAACCTATCTCTTGTCTCGGCATAGCCTAGCTCTTGGCTCTACTATTAACCATGAGCGCAAATTTGCTAGGACGTGTGATAAAATCTGATGCCTGGGCGAACACTTTGAGGGACTCTACAAAGTTTGATGCCCCAAGTGATTAGCTGCAAAAAGAATCAGCACAAGACATGCATACGAGTAAATCAAACCTGCTTCCAGTTTCTGAATATACAAACCTACTTCTATATTGACTAGTGTATGTATCTCATTTTATGTCTTTCTAAATATACAAACCTTCCTTCAAAGTTTCTACTTATCCGGAATGACACGTAAACTACCCGTACGGCGACACTTGGCATGACAGCTGCGCATGACACATGCCCTTACACAAGCAAACGAGGATGTAGAAATTTGAAATTGCCATGTGGGCAAATCTGGAATTGACACGTGGACCAATAACTTAATGACACATGGCGGTCCTCTTTGTGGCATGTGCGGCCCGACACGTCACTTGCCAGTGTGGATGAAACCATGTCAGGGCACTCTCAACAAGGCCGTCCAAGTCGCCAGCTAACGTGGATCTGAGACAAGAAAAAAAAAGCTAATCAATTTTCTCTCTCCTGCTGGTCCCATATGTCATCCACTTACTTCCTTGGGCACTGAGAAATCGCTAAGCTAGTTGTTGGTCGCTAGCGAGGTCCTTTTTTTCTCTCCACGTCAAGAACCAGTCTTGTCATGCACCAAATCGCTGGTTTCAAATCGCCTTGTTGGCCATGCTCTCATTTGCTAGCATGAGGAACGTTCCACGTCACCTGCCAGCGTGGACAGCAACACGTGGATTTGGATGTTCTGTGATAAAATTTTTTGGTTCGTAATAAAAGAAAACGGTTTTGTGGCAAAAAGTTAGTCGTCACTAATGAACCAGTTCTATGACATTTTTTGCCATTTGGTTACTAATCCATCGCATAATTTCCTTTGTGACAAATTTTGCTTTCACAATGACGAAAGCATATCGTCATTGCAGCCATTATTCTTAGTAGTGTGAAGAAGAGTTATCTTAACTAATAATAGTCTAATCAAACGTGTTACTTATTAATAAAATTTGGTGGCACCATCCCGAAGCCCCTCCACACTGCATTGCAGAAAGAACATAGGCCTATGTTGAAATGGTTCTGCTGCGCCTATACAAACCCATTGATTCCAAAAGGTGTGTTCCTGCTAGTCCTCCACGATGGACTCCACCACCTAAAGGATGGGTAAAGCTGAATGTTGCCGCTACTTTGTTTGCGGAATCAAATCAAATGGGAATTGATTTGGTAATCACACTAATCAGAGACCACAAAGGTAGCCTCCTGACTGCTTATAGGCAATTGTTAACAGAGGCACTGAAGTTGCAGAGGCTCTCAGGAATGCAATCCGTTTTGCCTCCAGTTTTTCCCGTTTAACAAGGTGATTTTTGCCTCTGGTTGCCTCTCGCTAGTCCAGAAGCTTCAATCAAATGGAATGGATCGCTCTCTTCTCTTGTGGCTTCAATCATTCAAGACATCAAGCACGAGGCAAGAATTTCTTCAGGAGACTTGTCCTTTGTCCATATCAGTAGATGTTGTAATGTAGTGCTATTGTTCTGATTCAGTTTGGTTTCATGCGGCCCTGAAGCTCATTTGGTCTTCTTTATGTAACGATCAATTGATGTAATTAAAGGTTACCTGTTACTCTTAAAAAAATCTACATATAATATTTTCTTTATTTGATGAAAATTTCATATATCACAACAAGCTTCAGATGTATGTACTAACATTCCACGTACCAGTTTTTGATTAAATTGACATATCTGATGGAATTTAGATCTAATTTCAAGCGCCGTTGTGTATGCAAGCCCTGACAGCCCTGTTTGGCTGTTCCTTCATGAGCCGCATCCCCAGTTCCGATGTTCCCCTCTCGAAGCTCTTTTACAGCGCACAATACTACCCTATACTAGTGATATAAAAGGACTAGTACGTAAACATCCGACGGTTGATATTAATTGTATACTATTTAAAATAGTTCTAGTGATATGAGTAGTATATGATACTAGTATGAGTGATATAAGGGTAGTATAGGAAATAAATTTAAATGGCATTTTTATAATATTATATTTATTGATATTCTAATGTATGTTTAGACTAGAGTTAATATTTTTTATTTATATTAGAGATTAAATATGCGAACGACATTTCGTATGGAGAGTAGTCACTATTTTTCTTCTGGCTTCTTCTTCCCTCTTCTCCGACGAGCGGACAAGACGCACCAGATCATCCATTCCCTTCCACTAACGAGCGAGCGGTGCATACAGGCGAGCGAGCAGTGCTCCCAGCCAGAGTCCCCGGTGGGGCCTAGATCAGAGTCGTGTGGCGGCGGCGGCGGCGCGGCGGCAAGCGTTGCCGCGGGTGGATTCGCATGTCCTGGGCACGGAACGGGGACCATCTGACCGAGGCAAGGCGCGCGACGGCGGCTGCACGCGCAGAGGACGGCAAGGGGCTGCTGCGTGGGCTGGCGGGGATGGATCCGTGCGGGGCTGCCGGCCACGGGCCGCATCGGAGCGGTGATCTCGCAGACGTCGGCAAGCAGCGGGCGCGAGGGCTGCCGCGTCTTGATCCGGCGGGGCAAGATTGGTGGTGAGGTAGTTGGTTGACAAACTGTGATATTGTTCATGTCTTTGTTTTGTACTCTTCTGCTTGACATTGTTCTTTCTGCAGTATATTGTTGGCTGTGAGTGGTATCTGATATGTGTTGTGCTGATCGGTCAGTAGGATTTTGTCAAAGACTGGGAATAGATCGGAGAGCGTTCTGTCAATAAGAACAAGAAGAATTGATCCTATCAGTGTCACTCTGTCAGGCCTGTAACACCCTAATTTTGTTCATCATATAAAAACCAATATAGGCAACTATTTTCTTAGTTTTTATTGTTTTAGGAAATACTAATTTGCAAATTAAATTTTTGGCTCTTAAATGTTTAAACAACATTTAATTAGAGTCAATAAATTCTTTGTTGCATTCACGCTGATTTGCATATATTTTGAATGTTGGTTTGAATTTGAAAAGGTTTGCAAGAGTTTAAACCAAATTTCAAAAACCTTTCTTCCTTCCCTCTCTTTCTCTAGCCAGCCCAGTTTTCTTTCTTCCTCTCGGCCCAATCCAGCTCGCGCGCAGCCGCGGCCTGGTTTCTTTCTCCCGGCCCAGTTCGCGGCCCAACTCGTGCGCAGCGCGGCCCAGCCGAGCTCTCCCTCTCTTTCTCTTTTCTCTTGCTGACGCGTGGGCCCCGCTTGTCGGCGCCTTCTTCCTCGCGCCGTGGTCGAGAAGGACTCGATGCCAAGTCCGAGCGCCGCCCGTCTTCGCCTCGCCTTCTCCTCGTGCAAGCCGTGGTTTCTCGGCCTTTATAAGCCGTCGCCCGAGCTCACGCTCCCCTCAACCCAAGCCATCGCTTCTGCGTCGCCTTAGCCGCCGTAGTCGCCGCAAACCCTAGGTTTGACTCGCCGCCGCGATTCGAGCTCTAGGGACTGCCTTCATCGCTCCGAGCTTGTCGTCGAGGTTCGCGTGGAGGTAAGGAAGCCGCCGTGTCGTTTTCCCCTCTCTCTCTCTCTCTCGCTCTCTTGAGCTTACGCGAGCTCGCCGTCGCTAGAGCGCCGCCATAGCTCGATGCGAGCTCTCTCCGTTGAGCAATGCTCGTTTAGAACCCCCAAAATAGGTTTCCCGTTGTCCCAGCTTTCTTCCAAGCCTAGAATCGAAGAAAACCGAGCTCTCTAGCTCTAGTTACGCCCAACTCCGGCGAAGCGCCGCCGCACGCCGCCGTCTCCGGCCGTCAGCGCCGCCGCGGTCGAGCCGAGCGATCCAGAGCCGTTAGATCAAGATCCAACGGCTGAGATCGAGCCCGACTCGAGTCAAACCGAGCCGTACCGGTCAGCCGTGCCGTTTTTCAGAAAAGCCCCTCGGTTTTATAGAAATCAACCCGCGGTCCTGTCCAGTTCAAAAATAATTAGATCTAGGTCCTTTTCTTTTTGTTTTAGCCCTGATCTTTCTAAAAATTCAAACCCGCCGTCCTGTAAGGTTGTTTTTCTCTTAAGCCCTTCTGTTTTTATATAAAATTACGTTTTAGGTCCCTGGTTTCTTCTGTTTAACTCCCTGAAGAGTTAGATTTAGTTCAAAGAAGTCCCTAAACCTTGTTTTAGCCATATTTTTAACCGTTTTAAATCTGATTTGAGTGATCTTTGCGCTCACGCGATCATCTTTTCATCAAGAATAGTTCTAGACACGTCTTTGCGTCTTTAAAAGTTTTATGGTGTATTGTTTTGCTTTTATTGATTGAATGCTTGTGCGAATCGTGTAGAGAACGGTCCGTTCGAGGGAGATCAAGATCAAGCCTACGAGGAGGAGCCACCGCAGTACTTTGAGGAAGGCAAGTGGATTTCCCCCTCTGCATACTCTTTTGAACCCATACACATTGCATGACAATAAAGTTTATATTTACGTTCGCGATGCATTAATTTGATGGGTCCTATGTAAGGATGACTAGTCTTTTCCACCTAAGCCTTGATACACCGGGTTTACTTTTATGTTGGGTAGCTATGCTAGATGCTTAACTTTGGTTCATGATGGGTTCTATCCAACATTGATGAATATCCTTATTATTGTTATATCTTGTTATGTTAATACAAGATCACCATGCTAATTGGAACATGGAGAACCACCCGGGATTTACCGTACAACCACAATACCATATGGCTCTGGTCTTAGCTGAATAACTAGATGCACTACATGTTGTGTTTGTGCTGTCTGTTGGGTTGTTATTTGTTTGTGGATGTGTTGGTGCGGGGATCGGAAGACTCTGTCTTCTGTTGAAACCGTAAGTGCTGGGAACAAACACACATATAGGAATTCTTTGTAAAGGCTTCGTAGCGTCCCTATGCAGTCACACCTCGGAAGTGTGGTACGTGCCTGGCCCGCACTGCATGGTTGGGTCCAAAGTTCTTCGGAGCTTTTACGCGAATTGTGGTGAAAGTGTACAACCTTTGCAGAGTGTAAAACTGTTATAACAGCCGTGTTCACGGTCATGAACGGCCTGGACCCTCACGTGATTAATCTATCGAAACATGAAATCAAATCATTGCATGCATATATTATTGGTTATGTTTATGTTTATTTTATGTTAATATGGGTTGGTATATACTTATATCTTAGTAAATAGTTGCTTGTTAATAAAACTTAATCAACTAAAATGCTGACCGCTGCAAACCAAGCCTTTCCTTGATAGCTTGCATATTTCCCCCACTTGCTGAGTACCAACCATAAGTGTACTCATCCTTGCTTATATTGGGTCAAAATGTAATAATGGAGCAGAGTACCTCAGCGATCTTGATGAGTTCTAGGCGTGTGTTCCACCAGTCAGATGCCTGTGGAGTGCTTATGGAGTTGTCGTCCTTAGTTATCATGTGAACCAGTTTAATTTGGCCTTTGCGCCTTAGTCGTGAGTGTAATAAATACTTTATTTATTAAATATTCGTTTGAGTACCGTTTCTGTTATTCACTCACGGTCTATCATATGTGTGTAATTTGATCCTGGCACACATATGAGATGTACTCGGTTTTTTTTCTAAAACCGGGTATGACAAGGCCCAAGAGGTCGTCTTCCAGGGTCGGAGAGTCTTCCACTCAGTCCTCCATCAGGAGTCTACCTAAGCACCAGGACTGTCCACGTGGAGATCAACGGTCCACACCTACATGAGCGTTGAAGCCTTCATCATCATCCACGTGGAGATCAACGGTCCACACCTACATGAGCGTTGAAGCCTTCATCATCATCGCTGCAACTCTATTTATTAGTTAATGAACTGTATTAACTTAATTAAGTTGTTTCTTAATGTAATGAGTATGTCAAGGGATATATAGACTCGGACGAGTCAGTGTGAGGTTAAGAAGAGTATTATGTCAAAGTAAACCCTAGACTAGTAGCAGTAGCTATCGCTGCCGCCGCCATGGCTGCACTCTGTATCTGAATCTTCAGTTATCCATGGAATTCAGCTGCTGTTGCCTGAGATCTCGTCCTTGTTCCATGTTCGTTTGAATCGCCAGAGCCCAAATCTCCTTTGGGTCCTGACAATCACTGACAAGCATTACTGGAGTGTAAGCTCTCTGCTTCTGAACATATTACCCAGAGTTTTAAGTAGTAATAGCTCAAACATTATGCCAGGCCAGAGATAAATGCTTTTGGATAGCACATCTTGTAAACAGAGCATAATTTTTTTCTGGATGAAATGGCACTATCGAATAAAAAATATTTTCTTAGAATTCAGTCATGCTAAATGTTCAGAATGAGATCGGAAACACAGATATTATAGGAGGATTAAAACTGACTGCCATTGGTTTTTACTTTTTTCAGTCAACCATATTTACAGGTAGATCTGGATACGTGATTGCAGCTCTGTGGATCATTGGTGACATCATTTTTCTTGGAACTACATAGAATTAGATCTATTTTTCATTGTCTTTTGGCATGTAGTTCTCAGCGACGTTGCTAGGTTTGTAGCCTCGACCAATATGACAGCAAGTTTGAGCCTCAAATTGTTCATATCCTTCCGCACATAACAAATAGGAACAGCCAGTAGCTGTAAATTAAGATGGTGGTAGATTGATATATGATATTTGAACAGCTCAAAGTATTTGTGTGAAGGATGGAGATAATATGCTTCATGTCCATTGATCAGCGGAGACAAATCCTGGGGCCGTCGTAAGGGGATGGCAGGGCACTCCGGGGGGAGAGGGCAGGCCGCCGCCGAGGGAGAGGGCAGGGCAGTGGCGCCGCCCAGCGTATACGGTAGGGCCGTCACAGGGGGAGAGGGAAGGGCACGGTCGCCGCCGGTGGGCAAACGGCCACAGCAGACACGGTGGACAGGGATACGCTCGGTGGGCAAGTTTCATGCATGTGGAGACCCAATTAGTTAATTGAAAAAGTACTAATTTACCCTTAATCAATCGACGGTCAGATTTAGTTTTTCCTACTAGGAAAAAGTGTATTTTTCATCCTTCAAGTATTGTGAAAGTATGATTTTCATCCTTAATGTTTTAAGTGGTGCAAATCAACCCCTTAAGTAACTAAATGGGTGCACTAATCATCCCAACCTTAGTTTACTAACAATTTAGTGCCCACTAACAATACTGTAAGCGCTCTAACCACCTCACTTATATAATAACAATCCATGCTACCGTATAATTGTTAACATAAATACCACATTTTTTTTTTACATTTATGTGCCTCACTCATCTTTATTCTGTTCATTTTAGAGCCACAAACATTTATTGTTTATGAGTTATTAATTATCTTTGCTTAAGTATTGATTCATTCACTCATTTTGTTTTTATGAAATGGTAAAGAAAAGCATTTATGTGAATCTTAATTTTTTTTAGAATTTATTCTACATTGATTATCCTAAAAATTTAAATTTAATGGAAAATCATATCGAATTAAACATGTGTGCAGTCTGACATTACATGGCCCAATGTCTACGTTGCATCTAAATCGCTACCATATAATGTATATCATTTATATATCCAGACAAGGATGATTAGTGCACCGGTTTAATTAGTTAAAAGGTTGATTTGCATCAATTAAAACATAAAGGATGAAACTCACACTCTTGCAATACTTGAGGGATGAAAAATACACTTTTTCGTACTATATACTACTACCTACTAGTATTGTGCGCAGTAAAAAGGCTCTGATCCTCACGCCTGTGTTGTCTCTTGTGCTTGGCATCTGCCACTGGAATACTGGATCTTGGTCCTTGTCTATAAAGATAGCCTCATCTATCGATTTAATAATTCCTTCGTTGTTAACCAATGATAATTGCTCAGAAAATTGCCAACTGGACAAATTAGTGTTTTATAATATTGTCACAATCGTCTCGTTAGTATCCAGTATGCCGACACTGAAGGCTTAACAGCATTGTTGCATAGCATAAATGTATGTGTGCGCTATTATAAACACTAGAATCCATAGTGCCTACTTGGACGATGAAATCAATAATAATGTGAGTTTCATGTCATTGACAACTTGTAAAATGATCCATCCATAGTCCTAAATTGCACATTCAAATTAAGTTACACATTATAAATTAGTAATGCTGCATCAGTTATTTAAATATATAACCATTGACTTTTTAGTTCATTTTACAATTCATCTTTTTTCTACAAATATTTATGCAAAGCAATAAACCGACAGGTTAAATGTTGAGTATTTTTAACGGGACTCAATTTTACTTTAACTAATTCTAAATAAATATTATTGGTAACAAAATTTAGCAAAAAGATGACAGCGTCATATATTTATTGAATTGGTTCATAGCTCCCTGGATGCTCTATGCATAGTCCTCCACTTAATTTGGTCCCGCGCCAAAATCAAAGAATGGTTGGCTGAGATTTTGTTTGGTTTTCCAAGCAAACCCCAAAGGTACCAAATTCCTTGGACCTAAGAAAAAAAAGAGTGAAACCATGCACACATATGGTCAACAACAACATATTCGTGAAAGCGTGACTAATAACACATGACGGTCCTCTTCGTGGCACGTGCGGCCCGACACGTCACTTGCCGGTGTGGACGAAGCCATGTCATGTGCTAGCATGAGGAACGTGCCTCGTCACCCACCAGCGTGGAGAGCCCCACGTCACCTGCCAGCGTGGACGGCAACATGTGGATTTGGATGTTCTGTGGTAGAATTTTTTGGTTCGTAATAAAAGAAAATGGTTTTGTGGCAAAAAGTTAGTCGTCACTGATGAACCAGTTTTATGATATTTTTTGCCATTTTGTTACTAATCCATCGCATAATTTCCTTTGTGACAAATTTTGCTTTCACAATGACGAAAGCATATCGTCATTGCAGTCATTATTCCTAGTAGTGTGAAGAAGAGTTATCTTAACTAATAATAGTCTAATCAAATGTGTTACTTATTACTCCCTCTGTCTCAAAATAAGAATAGTTTGAAATCTGTGTTTGTGAGGTAAACACGGATTTTAAACTACCCTTATTTTAGAACGGAGGGAGTAGGTATTAATAAAATTCTTTTTTTACTAGGGATTTGGTGGCACCATCCCAAAGCCCCTCCACACTGCACTGCAGAAAAAACATAGGCGTATGTTGAAATGGTTCTGCTGCGCCTATACAAACCCATTGATTCCAAAGGTTGTGTTCCTGCTAGTCCTCCACGATGGACTCCACCACCGAAAGGATGGGTAAAGCTGAATGTTGCCGCTACTTTGTTTGCGGAATCAAATCAAATGGGAATTGGTTTGGTAATCACACTAATCAGATACCAGTATACCACAAAGGTAGCTTCCTGACTGCTTGTAGGCAATTGTTAACAGAGTCACTGTAGTTGCAGAGGCAATTGCTCTCAGGAATGCAATCCATTTTTCCTCAAGTTTCCCTTTTAACAAGGTGATTTTTGCCTCTGGTTGCCTCTCGCTAGTCCAGAAGCTTCAATCAAATGGAATGGATCGCTCTTTTCTCTTGTGGCTTCAATCCTTCAAGACATCAAGCACGAGGCAACAATTTCTTCAGCAGACTTGTCCTTTGTCCATATCAGTAGATGTTGTAATGTGGTAGCTCATATCCTGGCTAGATTAGCTGGTTATTCTGATTCAGTTTGGTTTCATGAGGCCCTGGAGCTCATTTAGTCTTCTTTATGTAACGATCAATTGATATAATTAAAGCTACCCGTTACTCTTAAAAAAATCTACATGTAATACTTTCTTTATTTGATGAAAAATTCATATACCAGAGCAAGCTTCAGATATATGTACTAACATTCCACGTACCAGTTTCTGATGAAATTGACATATCTGATGGAATTTAGATCTAATTCCAATCGCCCTTGTCTATGCATGCCCTGACAGCCCTGTTTGGCTGTTCCTTCATGAGCCACATCCCCGGTTCGATGTTCCCCTCTCGAAGTATCATCACACCGATAATCCTCACGCCTGCGTTGTCTCTTGTGCTTGGCATCTGCCACTGGAATACTGGATCTTGGTCCTTGTCTATAAAGATAGCCTCATCTATCGATTTAATAATCCCTTCGTTGTTAGCCAATGATAATTGCTCAGAAAATTGGCAACTGGACAAATCAGTGTTTTATAATATTGTCACACTTGTCTTGTTAGTATCCAGTATGCCGACACTGAAGGCTTAACAGCATTGTTGCATAGCATAAATATATGCATGCGCTATTATAAACACTAGAATCCATATTGCCTACTTGGACGATAAAATCAATAATGATGTGAGTTCCGTGTGTAAAATGATCCATCCATAGTCCTAAGTTGCACATTAAAATTAAGTTACACATTATAAATTAGTAATGCTGCATCAGTTACCATTGACTTGTTAGTTCATTTTACAATTCATCTTTTTTTTCTACAAATGTTTATGCAAAGCGATAAACCGACAGGTTAAATATTGAGTATTTTTAATGGGACTCAATTTTACTTTAACTAATTCATAAATAAATATTATTGGTAAAAAAATTTAGCAAAAATAAAACAGTGCCATATATTAATTGGTTCATAGCTTTTTGGATGCTCTATGCATAATCCACCACTTAATTTGGTCCCGCGCCAAAATCAAAGAATGGTTGGCTGAGATTCTGCTTGGTTTTCCAAGCAAACCCCAAAAGTACCCAAATTTCTTGGACCTAAGAAAAAAAAAGAGTGAAAACCATGCACACATATGGTCAACAACAACATATTAGTAAAAGAGCGTGACTAATAACAGAGTCGATTGTGAGTTATATATATATATATATATGTGTGTGTGTGTGTGTTTTGACCATATCATTTACTAAAAAAATTAGAAATTTGAGGGAGCACCCCCCCCCCCCAACACACACACACCTTTTGAAGTAACCTGTGGAGGATAATTTGGTCCCGATTTGTGCTACAAACCTGGACCAAAGCCATGTGATTTAGTGTAGGTTTGTAACACCAACCAGGACTAAAATTGTCTCTATGGGCCCAGTACTACTGTTGAGGATAAAATGTGTTTTTTCTACTACTACTAATCTATAGTCAATTTAGGTGCCCAGTAATATTTGGTTATACACACATAGACTAAATCATTGACGCCTGATTCACCGTTATCCTCTCATTCTCTCACAGCCTTCTTAGAGTTTATGATGCAGTGCCTAATAATTTGCAGCATGTTTCATTTCTCTCACAAAACTAACAAGACAAGAACTACTATGTATAGCCTGCTCACATCACTTATTATACTTGCTATAATTAGTATCACCCCGTAATTGACCGGAGGGCCATTTCCAAGGCCGTGGAATGCCGAAGACACACACTTGCTTTTGTCACCTGCACGTTATCACCTTTTGGCGTTTGCCCTCCCTACGCTTATATATATAACACCGTACACGAAGCCATGGCACTCGCAGCAGCAAAGCAGATCTCTCAAGCTTACACACAAAACCTATCTGCCGCCGTGCTCACAGCGTTCCCAGTTCCTTCACGGTCTCTCAAATACTTGCAATGGCGAAGAACCATGGCACCGCTGCTCTCGTGGCTGCGCTCCTCCTCATCGCAGTTACCCTGGCGAACGCCGCAGCCGAGCCGGTGGCCCCGCTCATCTGCACCAAGCCTTACGGGGTGAAAGAGCACGAGACTTGCTTCGCCTTGTCGCAGGCATTTGGGCTGCCCCTGAAGACGTTCCTCCGCTTCAACCCCAACATCAAGTGCGATAACCTCTTCATCGGCCAGTGGGTCTGCCTCGCTGCCATGCGCGCCGCTTGATCGATCGAATTATTTGCAGGGCACCATGAGGAGTTCAACGTCGTCGTTACTCGTTACGTTCGTGTGCTACTTATTCACCAAGAATTTTCGCGTGCTATGAATAAGGAGGTCTCTCGCTATGCGCTGCTTACCTCTATGAGCCTTAGCTAAACTAAGGCCAGCTGAATTTGCTACTACCTTTGTTGTTGTGGAGTCATCTGTCACTTCGGTCCTGTGACAGATATATGGTATAAAAATGTTATCGGTTGTGTCTCGTGTTTGGTACCCATTCACGAGCCTTTGGTTATTCTCATGGCTCTTTTAATTTTCCGGACAATAAGCAAGGTTCATTGTTACCTTGAGATTGATGAATTCACGATTCGTCAATGCATGGTCTACTATTGGATAAGTAATAGTCATACTAACGTGGCACATAGAAACGGGTTTCGACTGCTATCCTGAGTATTCTTAAATCCAAAACATGACGGCATATAATTCCCTAACTGGCAAGCGCAAGGAGAAGTAGCTAGGACAGATGCTAGCTAGGTTGATCACAGAGAGAGTGCGTAGGCGTGTTCAAACTGGGACACATAAAAGTACGTACGGAGTACTTGCTAATAAACTCACGTAATAAAGCTCCAAAGCTTGTGGTGACACTAAAACTCTGCAGAAAACCTTTCTTTTTTTTAACAAATTAATAGAACAAGCATCAGAAATATGTGTACTATCGGCATCAGAAATATACGCCACCGTAATGCTCGTTCTACTCGGTAATTCACATCTTTATTATTTCCGGATTATGTTCTTACTCCAGTCCCGAAGTTTCACCGCGTCTGTCTCGCACGCCTGCTTAGCCCCATCCGCCTGTTCTTGCTCCTCGTCTCATGTCGCCCAATGGTGACTTGCAGAAAAATAGCTGGCTCTTGCCGGACAAACACGACGATATCACAGTGAACAATGTGGTGACTTGACAGCATCGTTACAATGTATTACGGTCGCGTAAAAACCCGGTGGCGCCGTGCCGAGCGCGCGTGGTTTCCAAAGCATATATATATGTTCCGATCGACCTTTCAGTCACAGAGCACAACGTCGTGCTGCTACGATGTAATACTTTTTTCACCTTCGAGAGATACTACTCGCAGACAAATAAAAACTCTACTATATATACATACACTTGGCGTAGTGCCGATGCTAATAATGTACGGTATTCTTCTTCTTCCTTGGGAAAACAATAAAACATGTGGTGGTGACAGTGAGCTAGTTGCTTCTTCATCTTTTTCTGTTTTACCCTCTAAGCTATCACTACCGGACCCAGCTTGTTTGTCGTGGGCCTCAGGCGTGTGTAGCCCACGGCAAAACCCACACGGTAAACAACCGGCCGGCAAAGACAGCCTTTGCCAAGAACACGCATGGGAAACTCTATACCCGTGCGTACCTTTTCCCCTCCAATAAAAATTTCTCCTTTTTTTTCATTTCTCCCTGCACAGGAGTGGTATTAGGTTCTGCGGACGAGGTAGCAGACACATCGGTATTTATGGACAAAGTACAAATTACTCTCCTCAACCTCATGTATAGTCAAAGTCCACACAACCCCAAAAAAAATTTTATTTTCCCCCTCTAATAAATTTTTCTCTTTTTTTTCATTTCTCCCTGCACCATAGTGGTATTAGGTTTATATTTTGTGAGATGATAGCAGAGATCATAGCACATGCCAAAAATATAATACCATTTTTTATTATTAATTTGATACAATGGGATTTTAATAATAAGTTATTCCTTAGGATACAACACTATAAAAAATGATATAAATTTTATTGTATATATTTAAAAATATATTGTGATGTCCACTACAATTATGCAAAATCTTAAAACTAAAAATTAATTTTGTATATGAATAAATAAAAAATTATATTAGGAGATAAATTGAATGAAATGATATAGTTTAGCATGTAAATTGAACCAAGAAATAGTTTAGAGAGTTATATATGTAGACTTTGGCTATACTTGGGGGAGTAATTTTGTCTTTCCCCCCATATTTAACATGGAAATGACTGCATCGCTGAGCAGTCATATTTAGAGTGTGTTTAGATCAGGGAAAGATTCACAAAAAATACATTGTTCACCAAAAATACACTGTAGATGAATAGTGTTATGTGAGTGGGAGGAATGGGATGAATAGAAAGTTAGATGAATAGTATTTTTTTTTAATCTTTTGTGAACTAAACGCACTCTTTGTAAACAGTTTGTCCACTCTAGCTAGCTGCTAGCTCACCCGAATAAGCAGCGGGCAGACGCAGTCACGCAGACGAGGCCGGAGACCGGGCCACCTGTATACCCCTCCTCATCCATGCAGCCACCATTCATGGCCTGATCCTAATAGACACCAAAAATGATTGACGCATGCATTCGCGGTGATGTACGCATTTGATTTGAAACGGCTGATGTGTCCAGGCCGCCTTTGTTCACTTGTTGGTTGTCCCGACTCCCGAGGCTAACAGCTTGGCCCAGGGCGCATGGCGCCTCTGCCCCTTCACTTCCGTCCCGAGCCCAGCTGCCCAGGTAAAAGCAGCACGAACTTGACAACCAGGCGGTAGAGCACACGCGCATGCATAGCGACAAACGCCGGTCAGGCCGATCCCACCACCGTCCCGGCGCGCAACGCGCCGCGCGTGCACGACGAGAAGAAGAGATATCAGATACCTCTTGCTACGACCCACCGGCGTAGCTGCCTGTGCCTGCTAGCTATATATCCGTCCATCTCGCGTAGAGTCCAGCGGACAACGTCCTCTCCGCTCCCTCCAGTCCATCGCCCTACACATCCACATGCCACGGCCTCAGCCTCACCCAGTCACCCCACTAGTCCACCACCTGACCACGCACGGTCACCGTCGCCACTCTTCATTACCAGCAGCTACTCACTAGCATCGACACCGATCATGTTAGCGGAGCTCACGCCGTCGTCGTCCCCTCATCACGCCGCGCCGCCGCGGAGAGCGGTCGAGCGAGATGACGAGAGTATGCTGCCAACGCCAACGCCGGCGGCGGCGGCGACGGCGACGTCGCGGGGAGGCTGTGGCAGGCGGCGACGGTGGCGATGGGCGTGTGCGGCAGCGCTGGACCCGCGGGCGGGGTGGGCCCGGGAGACGTGGGACCGCGCGTACCTGCTGGCCTGCGCGGCGGGGCTCATGGTGGACCCGCTCTTCCTCTACGCCGTGTCCCTCAGCGCGCCGCTCATGTGCGTCTTCCTCGACGCCTGGTTCGCCGCCGCGGTCACCGCGCTCCGCTGCGCCCCCGACGCCATGCACGCCTGGAACCTCGTGCTGCGCCTCCGCGATGCGCGCGCTCGGTCTGGGCGTCATAACGACGACGACGACGAGGAGGCGGCGCATCCTGGGCGCTACAACAACGACGACGGCGGCGGCGAAGGCGGCGTGAAGGGACGGAAGACGTCGAAGAGCAGGAAGGGGATTTTCTTGGACGTGTTCGTCATCGTCCCGGTGATGCAGGTGCGTCGCGCTTGTCCGTATCCCGTGCATGGTTCTCGTGCATTCTTTGACGAGATGCTCGTTTCACTTTCACCTGGCTCGTGGAACACAATTTGGCACTATATAATGTAGTGACAAATTGGAGAGCTTGTCCAGAAAGCGGAGAATTTATTTGGAGCTTTTCGTAATTGTCACCGTCCATTAGCCGCCCCCTCGTACATTCCACAGCGTGAAAGGGATTCAATTAGGGGAAATGCTTCCATTCCACAGCGTTGCCGCGCGCGGCCTCGCCTCACATTCCCCATCGCCACATGAGTGTGTGTGATCCACCGCTAGCTGCTCCGTGCACCACCCACGTCCCACTGCCACAAGCAGGGCAGCGGAAACCGAGAGTTCCCAGGCCCCCAGCGACCCATCCTTCGTTCTGGTCCCAAAGGTTTTAGAGGAGGATCATCAAGCGGCGATCCACGGACGTACGAAGACGGGTTTCTTTTATCTGCATGTCGTTGCAGAATGGGACCATGAACATGAGCTTGCGCGATTCAGCATAGCCTGCATGCCGCGCTTTGCAGGTTGGGCCAGGTCAGCAATCGATGTGAACCAACGATGCGTATTAATCAATGCAGATTTTAACCTTATTTCCAGTGAGTTCCAAACAAACGTAGCTGGGAACGTAGCTGTGACAGTGGACGCCTAGTCATTTTTCTCAGTGGTACCATGGATGTCAGTCACGCCGTGACTATTTCGTACGTTCAATTCGCAGGTGGTCATCTGGGTGGCGACGCCGGCGATGATACGCGCCGGGTCGACGACGGCCGTCATGACCGTGCTGCTGGTGGCGTTCCTGTTCGAGTACCTGCCCAAGATCTACCACTCCGTCCGCGTCCTTCGCCGGATGCAGGACGTCTCCGGCTACGTCTTCGGCACCATCTGGTGGGGGATCGCGCTCAATCTCATGGCCTACTTCGTCGCCGCTCATGTGAGTCCTCACTTGTCCCCTTCACCATCTTCTTCATTCGCGCACAACACTGATGCCCCCCGTTGAAGTAACCTTTCCTCGAGGGCCTAGACATTTCGGTAAACTTGTCGGTGCGTGGAGCTCAATAGCAATAGCATCATCATAATTCATATCCCTTGCCAAACCAAACCACCTTGCGTTCTTGGACAAAAATGTTACAAGAAGGCAAAACTGGCAAAGTACGCTGACGTGCGCGCGAGGGTATCTTACCAGGAACGGTCTCGATCGGCAAATAACGACGCCTGCGACGCCATGATTCGTGTTGACAGGTAGTATGCTTATTGCATTGCCATTCTTGATGGTTGCAGGCGGTGGGCGCGTGCTGGTACCTGCTGGGCGCGCAGCGAGCCACCAAGTGCCTCAAAGAGCAGTGCGCCCAGGCCGGGAGCGGGTGCGCGCCCTGGGCGGTGGCGTGCGCGGAGCCACTCTACTACGGCGCCACCACGGCGGCGCCCGGCATGAACGCTGTCAGGCTCGCCTGGGCCGGCAACGCCACCGCCAGGGGCACGTGCCTCGACAGCGGCACCAACTACCAGTATGGGGCGTACGAGTGGACCGTCATGCTCGTGGCCAACCCCAGTAGGGTTGAGAGGATCCTGCTCCCGATCTTCTGGGGATTAATGACTCTCAGGTGAAAACCGATGCCGCAGACTGGCTAGCTGTTCGTTTTGAATGCACACTCATTGTGGATGCATCGCCTGATGAATCTTTTTTCGCTGTTATGCTCTGGCGCTGATCAGCACGTTTGGCAACCTGGAGAGCACGACAGAGTGGCTGGAGATCGTGTTCAACATCATCACCATCACCGGCGGGCTGATCCTCGTGACCATGCTCATCGGCAACATCAAGGTAGTGCCCACATCGGGAGCAATGGTCCTCGACGACAAGTCTCGGCTGTGGTCGATCGACACGAACGGTTTATATATATGATTGGCAACGCAGGTGTTCCTGAACGCGACGACGTCCAAGAAGCAGGCGATGCACACGCGGCTGCGGGGCGTGGAGCTGTGGATGAAGCGCAAGAACCTGCCCAGGAGCTTCCGTCACCGGGTGAGGCAGTACGAGCGGCAGCGGTGGGCGGCCACGCGCGGCGTCGACGAGTGCCGCATCATCCGTGACCTCCCCGAGGGGCTCCGCCGGGACATCAAGTACCACCTCTGCCTCGACCTCGTGCGCCAGGTACGCCCGCGCGCCGTGTCGTGTCAGGTTTTGTTTTGGCCGTGCTGGTGCATCACGTGCTCGATCGTCCCGTGACTGTGCGGCACATATACACATCCTGCAGGTGCCACTGTTCCAACACATGGATGACCTGGTGCTCGAGAACATCTGCGACAGGGTCAAGTCGCTCATCTTCCCCAAAGGAGAAGTCGTAAGCACACTACGATTTCCCTTTACTGCAATTTTGTACTTAAGCAACTAAGCATGCATGCAAACGGCACAACCAAAATTGAAGTGGTCTCTGCCTACTCAACTCTTCAGATCGTGAGGGAAGGGGACCCGGTGAAGAGGATGCTGTTCATCGTGCGCGGGCACCTGCAGAGCAGCCAGGCGCTCCGGAACGGCGGCACGAGCTGCTGCACGCTGGGCCCGGGCAACTTCACCGGCGACGAGCTGCTGTCGTGGTGCCTGCGTCGGCCGTTCCGGGAGCGGCTGCCGGCGTCGTCGTCGACGCTGGCGACGATGGAGAGCACCGAGGCGTTCGGGCTGGACGCCGAGGACGTCAAGTACGTGACGCAGCACTTCCGGTACACCTTCACCAACGACAAGGTGCGGCGCAGCGCGCGCTACTACTCGCACGGGTGGCGCACCTGGGCGGCCGTGGCGGTGCAGCTCGCGTGGCGGAGGTACAAGCACCGCAAGACGCTCGCGTCGCTGTCGTTCATCCGTCCGCGGCGGCCGCTGTCGCGGTGCTCGTCGCTTGGGGAGGAGAAGCTCCGCCTCTACACCGCGCTGCTCACCTCGCCCAAGCCCAACCAAGACGACCTGCTGTAAAAACAAAAATGCGATGCACGTGTGTACGAATCTGAACAATGCTTGTACCCGATGCACGCATACATGACAACAAGGGCCGCGTGTGTACGAGTTTGAACAGAGAGCCATGCTTGTACCCGCAAAAAGAAAACTTGTACGTAAAACGGGCTGCTTAGGGTCAGGTATTAGCTAAAAGCGACAAAGCTGGTTCTCATTTCTCACTAGGAAGTGAACTCGAGGTAACGAACATTGGAGATGGCGTTTACTGGTTGGCACTATTAAAGCCTCTCTTCCATAGCTTCCATGAGCAGCAGCTCAAGACGCCTATCCAATTCAGTTACAGCGAATGAAAATTTAAGAAAACGTGAGAAAAAAAGGTAGATAGAAACCAATATTGCACTACATCGAAACGAATAAACCAAGTCCGACCAGAGACTATCCGAACCACTCATAGTGGATCACAACAAAAAGAACTGTCAAGGACAGTATTTCAGTATTTAGTACCACCTGCAAGGCTAAGCTTGGGACGGCAAAACTGATGCTAGTAGCATCTAGAATAATACGCATGAGTTGAACTATAAGATCAGACGATATGAATTTATAGGCTGCTAGAGTCCCTTCCAAAGATGAACCGCCTCCCCCAATCTGAAACGACCAGCATCCTTGTGCGCCAGCTGAATTGCATGCTGTATATTTAACAAAGAGCAGACAACCATAAAAACCAGCACTAAATCAAATGTGTGAGGGCCAGAGCAAAAGCGTACAAAGTAAGATCCATACCTTGCATAAGCAGAATACCAAAGCCACTGAGTGCTGTGGCCAACATGTACCCAATCACCCGGCAATTGATAAGCAGTTTGCTCTCCACCCAGCGGGGCGAATTGGCCAAAATGCCTGTATCTGTAGGCCACAAGACAAAAGGTTAGTTACTGTTACTGCTGGGCCTGGATTCTGGATGAGCAATTATATTACCACAAAAATGGTAGTAGCATAGTTACACATTGTGCCAATAAGGCGTATTGTACAGCGAGAGCAAAACAAAATTAAATATATGTTTTCAACAGAACTTTGTAATTTCCAATAATAATTGAGGTGTACCCAGTTGTGGATGCACGAACACAGAACGGACCTGAAAGGTTTGAACCGATGATGCCCTGCACCCCTAATTCTTAAAGGACCCTCAGGGTTTTCTTCACAAATCTTCATCCTGTTGAAACATTTTGCTAGATATTCCCCCTCTTGTGCAGCAACCTGTAGCACAAACAAGCATTGATAAATAATGTCAGCGAAGCCTGGATGATATCTTACCACTATTTGTAATATGAGTTAACCGGCTCCAGTGCTCCATGTGAATTACCTGAGCTGTTGCTGGGAGCATCTTGACTTGAGAATCCACTTGAGCAAGGGCCTTTTTGAACTGCTCGATGTCCAGTTCTTTCAACTCCTTGGAGTTGCCATCTGAGTCTTTGAGCAGATCATGGAAGCCCTTCATCTGGTTGGATTTAAGATACAGCTCCACTTGTGGGTATCTCTCGCAGATGTCTCCAAGAACATCTTTTATTTTCTTCACAGTTAAAGTGCCAGAGTTATCCTTGTCTGCTACTCGGAATATGGCAGCAACATCTTCCTGAAAGTATTAATGTTACCAAATAAACATGTAAGAGCTAGGAACACTCTAAACAGATGATAGTTGAAATCTGCTCGAAATATTGCAGCAACTTCCTAAAAATCCAATAATACAGCTGACATAAAAAATTAAATTCTACAAACATTTGTATTAGAAAACAGCAATATCTAGAGCTAGCTACGTAGTACGAATTTGCATGGCCTTGTTGATGAAGTATCTAACAACAGATCAAAGTATGACTGAGAACTTGAAAATCTTGCACTACGGAAGTCAGACTAAAAGCAATAACACATTTCTCATTGTTTCTCATTTGTGAAAATACAAGACATTTTTGGTAGAGCCAATTAGACACAGGTTAACGCAGGTACACAAAATTGTCATTCTATAACCAGTGCCACTTTGAACTAGTAAGAGAGAAGGAAATGAATACTGATGACGTCGAAAAATAAGTGTCATAACATGATGTGATTATTCGGTACAAGGTACAAGTAACACGTGATGTTTGAAAGATGAATAGCATGAACATACCATAACTTTCCTTTGAGCAATCGTTGCGCAATCACCAAGAGCATATACATCCTCACAACCTTGAACCCTGAGCCACTCATCAGTAGCTAGAGCTCGCCGGTTCCCCTGCAAGAGTCGTATTCATACTGAACTTAGTAACAAGTGGGTATATCAAAATGTGTTTTCACTGTTGGATGGAGAATGGGACATACCTGACCAACTTGCTTCATGAAATCCATAATGATGGGACGGGTTCCAATACCCGTTGACCAAACAGCCATTCCATAAGGAACAGCGATCTCTCCTGTTGCAGGATTGGTCATCGTAATATCCTTATCAGACACCTTCACGACCTTAAAATTTGTCTTCAAATCGATACCATCCCTCTTGAACTTCTCTTCTGCAAATTGGGTGATTCTTTTGTCGAACCTAAACAAGCCATGAAATATATTGTAGCATATATAAATAAATAAACTGTTAAAAGATTGACAAGATATTTTTCGAACTTCGCATATTAACCGCATAAACATGAGAAATGTTGCATAAGAGCAGAAAATACGTGACATCAAATTTTGAGGAACAAATTGTGTTCTGGAAAAGAAAAAAAGAAGAAATATGTAACCACTTCATTTGGTGTCATCACATTATAACTATGGGTTAACTAGATCGATGGAAATATACATGAAAGCGGTTAACGAATCAAAAGTACTTACATTGTAAGGATATGACCACCTGCTTCAATTACTGAAATGTTCACATACTTCTTTACGTCAGGATACAACTTGGCCAAGTCTTCATTCACAAAGTCATGCAACTCTGCAGCAAATTCTACCCCTGTTGGGCCACCACCAATGACGACAAAGTGAAGATTCTTCTTCCGCTCTTCCTCAGAAATGTTTGGAAGGGAGGCTCTTTCAAAACATTTCAAGACACTCTTCCTGATGTTTTGAGCATCTTCAACTTCCTATAATAGTGATGCTCTATCAAAAGGCGTTCCGTTGTACAAAATACATATGAAAAACGTTTGCATCATTAACCATGTTGCATCAAGAGAAAAGAAAACAACAATTATGATGCCAGTAAACCGAATATACTACCCTACAGCAGCATGCAAAGGAACATGATGACTGAAAACGAAAATATATAAATGGCCTGGTTTCACCATGGTATGAGACAACGTATGCACAAAGGAGCAGGTACACCAACAAACATAAGAAATTTTGTACCAAGGCAATGTTATTGTTTCTAAAGAATAGTCGATTCAATGTAGTGACGTCATTGCTTCACTAGACCTTACATGGCACTTACCTTTAGGAAATGGCAATTCTCAGTAACGCCTGGGGTGTTGAAAGTATTAGGTCTAGCCCCAACACCGACAATCAGGTAATCATAATCCACAACAAATTCACCATCTCCATTAATATTTGTCCCAACATCTGATCTGCAGTGGACCTTTTTGTTTGTTGGATCAATCTTGAAACACTCGGCTTCCCAAAACCGGAACGCAGCTTTTCTCTACAAAATTATATGCAGACATCAGTTGCCGAACTCTATCATTTTATTATGCATATCATTGTCCAGAATAAATCATGTATACTTAGATGACAGTCAGCCATGACTGCTATAATTTAGAGCATACTCCCTATTAACACTAGGAAAATACCTCCTATTAATTAATACTGGGAAAATACCTTTCTCATGACAGTCAGCCATGACTGCTATAAATTTAGAGCATACTCCCTATCAGCACTAGGAAAATACCTCCTGTTAGTACTAGGAAAATACCTTTCTCATGTATACTTAGATGACAATCAGCCATGGCTGCTATAAATTTAGAGCATACTCCCTATTAGCGCTAGGAAAATACCTCCTATTAGTACTAGGAAAATACCTTTCTCACGATATTGCGAACTGGCTCCACAATACTACGCGCTTCAACTGTGCCACATGTCACGCTTGGCAACAAAGGAGTGAAAGTGAAGTAGTTGCGAGGTGACACCACATGAACATCATACAAAGATGTGTCAATATTTCTCAAGAAACTTGCGCTTGCCCACCCAGTTCCAAGGATAACCACCTTCTTCTTGTTTCCAGTCCCATCGCAAATTTGAAGAACCTCATTGTCTTGACAAGCATAAGTTAAGGTAGTAAGTCTACAAAAGGTTAAAGACAAAAGTGTGTCAGTCCTGAAATGTAAGTGAAAGAATAGCACTTCAGAGGAAATAACTGTAAGGTTGCAGTAACATCTAAGATAAAGTTTCCTTAAAAAGTATTTCGGGATATATTTACAAATAGCCACTTCTGGGATTCATAAAAGTATTTTAGCACAATGGCTAAAGATTATTTCCTTAAGTACAGTATGCAACACAGGATAGCCATGGCGAACTGCTGAAAACCTTAGCTACTTTACTGGTCAAACAACGGATCCAGTGGGAGCTCCTAAATGGGCTCCTACTCTAAATTTTAGAAGCCAAAGCAAAAAAAAAAAAAAAAACCTTCTCCAGTAGGGCTCCTAAACTCCCTCATATTTTACATGCCTCCTAAATTTCTCCTCTAAGCCCCTCCTATTTTACATGCCTCCTAAATTTCTCCTCTAAGCCCCTAGATTTGGGAGCCTCTCGTTCTCGCTCTCAAACTATGGATCCCATCATTTTTCATGCCTCACTAGTGTATGGATGCATGCCCCACTGGAGTCCCTAAATTTTACATGTGGGCTTGTAAAATAGGATTTAGGAGCCCAAATTTACATGCCCCACAGGAGATGCTCTTGCATGTACAGCTGCACAATTACAATCTCACATTCCAGGTTTAGGAGAAGTAGAAAGAATTTTCATCGATGAAAGCACATGCACATATATAAGTGTCCCGTTGCGATTAGCAAAAGATAGAAACTGTAATAAACCTAAATACCTCTGCCTGATCTAGTGAGTATACGTTCGCTAAGATTGAAACGTTTGTACAGGGCTATAATTCATCCAAAACAACAGGATAACCTCTACAGGGCTAAATAATCCACGAAACAACAAGGATAAGCTCCACAGGGCTAAGTAATTTGCTAGAATGCTACTCCCAAAGTTGAGACGTTTGCCTGTAAGGCTGTGAGTAATTCAAAATCACAAAATTCTTCTGGAACACTCTAGTACAAAACATAGAACAATGATTAGATGCATTTACTAGTTTAATCAGCCGTGTGGTTTTAACAAACGAAGAGATCTACAATGCCGTAACAGAATTGCGGCACATATCGAAGCGATTTAAAATTCAATCAATTGGCCCAATAAGGCGATAAACAATAAAACTCTCCTTAATTCCGTTGCCCCGTTCCCCCAACTGTACAATGGTTGGCAGAATGCATCAAACCACGCCGCCTCACAAAACAACGCACGACAACGGCGGCGAAGCACACGGATCAATCAACTAGCACCGGGGATCGAAAAAGTAGTAGACGAAAAAATAACAAGGAATGCACAGGCGATGTGAAGCCGCTGGACGCACCCGACGCCGAAGTAGATGAGCCTCTTCCTCCAGCGCGGCGTGCGGCGCACCGCCTCGGCGGCCCGGCGCACCAGCGACAAGCCGCTGCTCGCCATCGCTCGCTCGCAACAGCCCACACTCCCTCGATCGCGTCGGCGTGGAACGCGCGCGGGACAATGGCACGGCAAGGGTGGGGAGGAGCGGCTCGCTCGCTTCCCAAACACGCGGCGGCGGACGGGGGGCGGTGGCGAGGTGCCTCCTCGCCTTCCGGGGCGAGCCTAATATAGGAGTAGTGGAGTACAGCACGAAGCCTTCGATTGGTCGACAGTTTTTCACTTCAACCCTCAATTAGTCGAGAAATGATGTGACGCCGCGCCACCGCCGCAACGCCAACGCAGTAACCTAGGGATGAGTTTGGAAATCTAGAACTTTAAACGGGTGAATCAGCGATATGGTCCGGGACAGCTCGCGCCGCGGTTGCTTTCCTTTTCGTCCGGTCGCGGCTACCACGTTGGTACATGCACGCCTGAACACCGGCGCGTACACGATCCGACGTGCGGAGACGGTCGGAGCGTGTACATGGACGGCTGCGATGGTCGCGCGCCGGTCTTTTGGGTTGTGAACCAAGAAAGAAAGGAGCGGGGGCAGGGGCATAGAGGGAAATGCGGACAGCCGGAGATCCTGCTGTTTACAGGTCAGGAGAGGAGACCAGGGGGGTTTGCGGCGGCGCAGCTGTACGGCCGCTAGGGTTTTTATTTTTGTTTCCCCCGTTGTCTCGGAAACGTGTTTGTTTTTTTCATTCGTTTAAGGCAAGGTTTAGGCCCCTTTTGGTTCTCCAAACATTCTCCAAAAATACACTATTCATCCAATTTTTTCATATTCATCGCATCTCTTCTACACACATAACACGATTTATCTAGAGTGTTTTTTATGAACAGTGTATTTTTAGGGAATCTTTCCCCAATCTAAACACACCCTTAAACGGGAGATTTGGGGTATCTTTGTGCTAACTCAAGTAACTATTCTGGAAATATGGAACAATGGAGTATATATATCGAACTTTGAGATGCTAATTCGTCTAACATTAAACCATTTTTTAGAAACATTAAACCCTTACTATATCAAGCAGGACCGACCGTAAACAACTAAACAGACACTCGACCCTTCACGTATGATTAGTTATGTGTCATAAAACAAAGAAGGGGTTCTTAAAAAAAATTAAAGCTCAGAAGAGGTTCCTCGATCGACCCAAGCCTTGCTTGACCGGCTTATGACAAGGAATCGAGTTTTTGCACAAGGAAAGGTTTGAGACTTGCTTGGCCGGCTTATGACTTAGACCTTCGAGCCTTGACATGGAAATATGGTTTGTTATTTATTTAAAGAAGAGGTTCTTATTGCATACTTATAATGTAATACCTTTTTAATTTTTTTGAAAAAATAAGCCACCTTTAAAACCACCCAAAATGTCAATTTTGCCGTGTTTCCATAGTAGATTGAAAATTGGTCTTTTTTTCATTAGAATAAGATTACAAATATAGTGATCATTCATGTATTTTACTTTAAATTGGCATCCCATTTCCGGTTAAGGAGCTCATCCATACATGCGGCAGCATGCATTAATCCTTTTCATA
Organism: Digitaria exilis; assembly: GCA_015342445.1. Classification (NCBI taxonomy): domain Eukaryota; kingdom Viridiplantae; phylum Streptophyta; class Magnoliopsida; order Poales; family Poaceae; genus Digitaria; species Digitaria exilis. The sequence continues at coordinate 522,067 of JACEFO010000520.1, forward strand.
TTGTATATGGAGCAGGGTTAACAAAACCGGTGGAAACCGGTCCGAACCGGTCCGGTCCGGTTGCAAAAAACCCCGGTCACCGGTCCAAACCGACACTATAAAACCGGCCTACTTGGCTTACCGGTCGGCGTCACCGGTTAGCCGGACCGGTTTTTCCTAACGACAACCTATCAAACTACGGTTTTGTTAACCCTGATATGGAGCCGTATTGTCGGTAAACGCAGCGTTTAGTATAAAAACGGTTGTTCCTCTCCTCTATATCAAACCGGCGCCACGAAAGAAATAGCCACCAGCAGACGCGTAGAGCATTTTAGACATGCTCTTGTTTTTTTTAAAAAAACTCAAGCACGTGTCAAAGCAAAGTGCCAGCAAAATTTCGATTGATTCACTGTATACCAACAACTCCTTAATCATGGAAACCACTGTGTTAGAGGGTCGGTCATGTGGGTTCAATTCCTTCTCTGTTGGGCCAAACACAACCAAGAGCGGTGCGTCTGCCGCCGCATCCGCTGAAACCCGCTGTAGCCGGGCCTCACGCCCACACTTCACCGGCACAGCGATGTCCGGCGCGGAGCCCACCCGGGGCCCGCGGAAGGTCTCACAGTCTCTGACAACGCACCGGGCCCGCAGAAGGTTCACTGTGTGTGACAACGCCGTGGCAAGTGGCAACCAAAAAACCCAGCTGCCTGACCAAAGCGGGCGCCGGGCTGAGTGGACCACGAACAGACCACACCCCATCCGGCCTTGCCCCCGCCGGTCCCCACGGCGTCGCGACGCGCGGGCGGCCGCCGTGCGTCCGCGACCAAGCTCCCCCGAGTGCCCCCCAAGTCCCCGACGCGGAGTGCTCCCGGCCTCCCGCACCGCACCGCACCCCGAGAGGCGGCGAGCCCCTGCCTGGCTGCCTGCAGGCTGCACCTACGGCCTGCGGCTGCGGCTGCCCGCAGCGAACTGATGATTAGAGCGCGTGCGCAGGCTAGACACGAGGCAGTAGTATAAAGCTCCGCTTCCAACCGGGGCGCGGCTCCGGCCTGCCTGCCCCCCACAGTAGCTCCTATCGCGTGGTGCGTGCGACCCGGGGGATTCCCTCGTGCGCCCTTGTCTGTCCCCCTCCCCCGCGCTGTGAGAGGAGGACCCCGCAGATCCCATCGAAATTCACGGCCGCATCCAGGCCGGGGCCGGCCTTCCTTCCCCGCGGCTGCTCTGCTCTGCTCCCGGCGACGACCAATTCTCCCCTGGTACGGCATATCCGCATATCTGTCTCTCTGAATTCTATTGCTGTCAAGCACAGTCCGGCGCTTGCACGGCGGCTAGCCGGCCGGTGATGTTCACTTGAGGTTTGAGGCTGGGGATTATTCGTTTGTGTTTCGTGGGTTAAGCGATTTCCGTGAGCTAACAGAGCAAGCATGGCGAGTTTGATTAGCTGACTTGCCGTGAGTTGCTTGATCATTCTGAATCTAATAACATGGTACGGTTGGCCATGGGTGGCCACATGATGGAGCACCTTAGGCGTTGCAGAAGATGAATTTTCACTGTTATTCGTATGTAGAAATGGGTATTTTTGTCAAAGGAGGTTTAGGCATCGAATCGTGATGCCCCTTGTGCCGATTTTGTAGTTAGGTAGATCGGGAATATGCTTCCCTTTTCACTCTATGCTCTGCTTGCAAAGGAGATTTGTTTGAATTGGGGGGTGGGGTGGGGGGGGGGGGGGAGTAATTAGTAGAACTGCTGGCAAACAGGAAAAAGGCGGTATTTCAGATACGTTCTAATGGTGGAGGGTGATTATGTAATGATTGAAGAGGCTCAGTATCTTTATGCAATGTCTTGATGGCACTTTGCAGAAGCAGATTAGCTTTCTGGTGCAATTTTACGGTTCATAATTAGTGGAGCCGTAGAGAACCACCGTTCACCAATTACTTTTAAATATTTCTGAAATCCATCAATTATTGTTTGGAGTCCAATCGACGCTAGTCCATCAATTGCTTGCTGTCCAAAAACGGGAATTTTTTATTTGTACTGTGCGTGCTAGGACATACATGCTGTGCAATACGACATACATGGTTGTGTGACATTTTTTGTATATTTCAGCCTCAGTAGTACAAATTGATCTGGATAATTGGATGTGAGGTGATGACTTGTGCAATAACTGTTGTATCTGATGGAGTGTCGTGGCTCATGCAGATGCCCTAAAGGCATCAATTGCATCCAGAGCTGATAGTTTGGTGGCCCTCATCCGAGTGGTTGAATTTCATTTTCTGGGTGGTTGTTTCCATATGGCCTTCCCAATTGGAGCTAGGATTTAGTGAGCTGCAAGCTATTGGACCATTCAATAACTGTTGTATTATTGGAGGGCAATAACTGCTGTATTTGATGGCGTTTCTTAACTCGCACGGATATACTGAAGCTACCAATCATCTTCAGAGTTGAGATTTGATGGAAAAGTGGAAATTTGTCGGTACTCGCTAGATGCTCAGCCATACAGCCACATGTCTGCGATTGTGCAGCCTCATGCTGTTACAGAGATGATGAGATAATGGGAAGTTTGGGTTTGTGTATGTGAATCATGCCTCGCTATATGCATGGACGAAGGTGAGGTCATGTCCCGTAACGGTTGATTGTTGCTGGGTGTGATTGGAGTGATTCTTGCTATGTTGCTAAGCTTCTGATGAAACTGACTTAAAGTGATAGCATTTCTTCTTTTAATTAAATTATGCTGACTATTAAGTACTAAATAGTAACAGTATGCTTACATCTGATCAGTAATGTTGATTTTTTTCCTTTTTTGCAGTTCTCGTTTCTCCTACCCTTCATGATGTTTAGATAACCAGCAGTGCTTGTTTTTAAGGATTCAGTCTTAGTTTGTGAAAGATGAATGGTTCAAATGGTTCCCAAGAGCATCATGTCAGTGGAGAGGAGGACGTGCATCATGTTAGCCGACCCATTCTGAACAATGGACCAAAGCACCGTCCATTGACCCCTATGAGGCGATGCCGTGGTGTAGCATGTGTAGCGGTTATATTGTCAACAGCATTCCTGTTGATAGTTTACTTGGCCCCTATTACTACTTTTGCTGTGCGGCTGTTCAGCGTGCATTACAGCCGAAAGGCAACTTCCTTTCTGTTTGGAATATGGTTATCTTTATGGCCATTCTTGTTTGAGAAGATAAACAAAACCAAGGTTGTTTTCTCTGGTAAAAATGTGACTCCAAAAAGGCGTGTATTGTTGTTTGCTAACCACAGGACTGAGGTTGATTGGATGTACTTGTGGGATCTTGCACTGAGGAAAGGCCATTTAGGATATATCAAGTACATACTTAAGAGCAGCTTGATGAAGTTGCCTATTTTTAGCTGGGCATTTCACATTTTTGAGTTTATTCCGGTAGAAAGGAAATGGGAGATTGATGAAGCAATTATACAGAACAAACTATCAAAATTTAAGAACCCCAGAGATCCTATCTGGTTGGCGGTTTTTCCTGAAGGCACGGATTATACGTAAGGCATATTTATCTTTGAAATTCATTGTTTGTGTAGTTGTGTGATCCACATGCATGACTGAATATGTACTTAATTACATATATTTAGTGTCTTAAATTTCCATAGTTAATGATTACTGAACCAAACATTTTATGTGGTCATCAATTTTGACTTTTCTTCTATGTATTGCTTGTTCATTCTATTGAATATACATGATTCTTCCTCTTTTCTTATATTTAGTTGCTGATTGCTGATTCTATCTTAGTGAGAAGAAATGCATCAAGTGTCAAGAGTATGCCGCAGAGCATGGTTTGCCTAAGCTAGACCATGTCCTTCTTCCAAAGACAAAGGGGTTCATTTGTTGTTTGCAACAGCTGAGGAATTCCTTAGATGCAGGTGAGCACCATTTCCCCCTTCTCCTTCCCTGCATACATGATACATTTGCTGCCATGATGTTGTTGTGCTACTGTATGGGTTTGTTCTTCTTTTTTAACCCCTTAGCAGGAAAATCTTTATCAACAAATAGCTAGAAACCTAAAATAGAAAATTCCATCTCTTGAGCTTTAGAAGTTATAGATCCATTACATGTGTTGTTAATTGTGGAAAATGTATATTTGCTCTCTGTGAAATTGTTAGTGAATATGCTATAAGCATTCTTAGAACCCATAAAGTTTCTGAAAAAAAAAAGATCACATGTGATGTTAATTGTGAAAATCTATATTCACTTTATGCTATTGTTATGGTGAATTGAGTAGCAAGTACATGGGTTTTTAGCTCCTGGCATAGAATGAACAATATCCTCACTGTTATAACCATCCACTTATGATGTCGAGTTAATAAAATGGTGCATATTTTGCTTCCAAAACTAAACAAATCATTATCAGGTGCTGTACAGTCTCTGTGTGGTCCAATTATTAGTGTCTGGACCACGTACTGGCATTTCCAAAACATCGCTGTTACTGATAGGACCATATATACTTGAATTTCCTGTAATCTGAAATGTAACAGCAATTCAACTGCCTGGCTTCTTTGTAGTTTTCGAAGAACTTCTTTTCCATGTCTGCAATGCATTTTGGATAAGTTCCACTCTTTTTTATATTTGACTCCTGAGTCCTTATATGCCGATCTTGCAGTTTATGATGTCACAATTGCATACAAGCATCGACTACCAGATTTTCTGGACAACGTATATGGTGTTGATCCTTCTGAAGTACACATCCACATCAGGACAGTTCAGCTCTCTGACATCCCCACATCAGAAGACGAAATAACTGACTGGATGATAGAGAGGTTCAGACAGAAGGACAAGCTCCTGTCTGATTTTTTCGTGAAGGGCCACTTCCCTGACGAAGGAACTGAAGGAGATTTATCCACACCAAAGTGCCTGGCAAACGTTTTCATCATAGTCGGCTTGACAGGCATCTGCATCTACCTAACCCTTTTCTCGTCTGTGTGGTTCAAGATTTATGTCGTAGCAAGCTGCGCTTACCTCTCGTTAATTACCTATTACTCCGTTTTACCGCCCCAACTGGTAGGTTCGCCGGAGGGTGATGTCAAGGCCAAAAAGGCTGTTTAGATTGTAGACAACGATGTAGCTTGTGACTGAAAACTGTATATCCGCCAAAGATGTTTCCTGCTGTATGTCCCCTGGCGTGTGCCAGTTTAAGGTTCCCTTTCTGCTGTAGAGCTATGATATGTGTCTGGAGAATTTTTTTTTTTTTTTTTTTTTGTGGTTCATCATCAATTTAGGAGGGCTGAGGTCTGACCTAGAGATTGAACGTTGACATGATACGAGTCCGGGCTCTTTGGCATCCCATGGTGGGTAGTTCCATCGTATGCCTTGAGCAGTTGAGCCCTTGACTGATGATGCGAGGAGCTAACAGCTAATCTTTTCGGTGCTTAAGCAACTAGCGGGTCGATTCGGGAAAAAAAAATAATAGCGGGTCCATTTCCTGGCTGATGGCCTCGAGCCTGGAGGGGTAGAGCAGCAATGGAGCAAAGCACTCGTCGGTCGTCACACACGACTGAATGAGCGACGTTTGAGCCATCACCCAAGTCGTAAATCAACTCGAGCAATAGGTCAAGATGTATGGGCCTGTTTAGTTCCCAAAAGTTCTTTTTATTTCCTATTCATCTCCCTCACAGAACACGCAGCCCCAAAAATTCTTTTTTCATATTTCCTTTTCATCCTCCACATAACACGCATCACAGGAAAAAAAAATTCTTTTTCTCCACCCATTTAAACACAGCCGTATCCAATCCAAGATTTCCGGACCCTCATGTCTTAACAACAAGTCGTTGTAGTATAGTGGTGAGTATTTCCGCCTGTCACGCGGACGACCCGGGTTCGATCCCCGGCAACGGCGTGTTTCTCCTTTTTAGCTTGCTCGGCTTTTTTCTTTCCTTTTAAGACGCAATTCCCTACCATTTCTCCACGTACGCTTACTATTCGCAGTGTACATTTCAGAACACGTCGCCATCTCAATTCAAGACACATAATGAATCATGAAGGTTACATATCATGCACTTCCATTCTTTTTTTTTTTGAAAACCACTTGTGAGGCTCATGGAAATTGACAGTACGAAGAACAAAAATGCACGGACAGGGACGTTTTCTTAAAAAAAAATCGCTGCAAAAACCGAGTCACTCAACCAACCTTTCCAATCACCATAATGCAGTGAAAGCCACATAGAAGCGATAAGAAAAACACAAGCAATGAAACCACGATGATCTAAATTAGAACGGACGTAGCACATTCTGTCAACTACGAAATCAAGTAGTCTATACATCACAGAATTTGATCATGAAAGTGTGTTGGGTCCATGACTTCATTTTAGATTAAAGGAACAGTCTTCCGTGATTTTTTTCTAATCCAAATGAAACTTCAAAGTTGAGGTACATATTTTCCAACAATAATTATGGAGCTTTTGATTTCAGAGAAGCACACCATGGCAGAGAGCACACGGGATATAGCAATTACAGTTTGCAGGTTACAACCGGTGTCGGTACTATACCAACCAAAAGAACTGAGCGGCAAAACAAAAGCGCAAAAATCCAAATTTAGACGACAGATAAGGAAAATGTAAACGGGGAAACAACCAAGTGAACCAATCGAGAACCAAAAACAACCTCTCGTGTAGAGGCAATGGAGCCGTTGGGACTTGGGAGCACCATGCACGCAGCAGGAAACCGAGGGGACTCCACCGGCAGCGAAGGATAGAGAGTTGAATCCGGTGCATGAGCTCCAGGAACTCAACCCAGTAACATCCGGCGGAGACAAGCTCGCTGGAGGGAAGTGATCTCGGAGCAGCTGTTGGAAACATGTACTCCCTCCGTCCGGTAATATTTGCACTTCTAGGTTCAAAATTTGTCCTAAAATAATTACACTCTTTCTCTCTTCCCGAGGTATAATGATTGCAACATTACAGGGGTAGTACTATTTAAGTAGGACCCACGTGATGTTTAGGCAGGACCCATGTGATGTTTAGGCGGGACCCACGTAATGATTTGGCGGGACCCACGTGGGACCCACATATTGTTTAGGTGGGACCCATGTGATGTTTAGGCGGGACCCACGTAGAACCCACATATTGTTTAGGTGGGACCCACATAAGACCATATATTGTTTGGATAAGGGGTAATTTCGTAATTTCACACATTGCATTGGTTTACGTGTCCGGTCCTAGAAGTGCCAATTTTATAGGACGAAGGGAGTACGTATTTGAAAGATCAGGATTGGTTGATTTATTTACTTTTCACAAAATTAGTCATTGAAAATAGATTGGTGGAATCTTTACCTTTCCATTTACCTCTGTTGCAAATCTGAAGGACGTTCAGTCGATTTGCTTCCAGCGGATATGGGCAATCTTTGGCCAGCTTTCTCCATCAGGTGCTCGGCAGCTCAAGAGGTCACAACCGTATATATTTATATTTAACTTCATATCGCTCGAAGTTTTCACGCCAGAGGAGCGCTCCGCGCGCGGCTCGGCAAATCGGTCGTCCCCACGTGACATCTGGCTTTTTTTACGGTTTCCCTTCTTGCGTTTCGGGCTTTCTGTCTTGGGCTGCGTTGATATGTTTTTCTGTATACGAATTCATCCTGATGTCCCTTATACGGGCCAGCAGGGGCGTTGTCGGTGTGCATTGGGCCTTTTCAATTTTTGTGGTCGGCCCATATTCACGTTAAGCCTGTATCATTGCTCGGCCTTGGTTTTTCTGTTTTAGGCGGCCGCCGCCTGCGCCGACCATCGGTCCGTCGCCGTCGCCTTTCAGTTGTCTCTGGCGAGGTAGGGTTTCACTCAGTATTCCTCTGTTCCTTCTATCAACTCTCTTGGTTCATCAGGTCGATTCCGTGTCGCGTTGATGTTCCGGAGCCGTGGCCGCCGGCGGCCCGGCTTTGTTCGGTTGCTGCTGCGGTCGTCTTGCCTTTTCTTCGCCTCCTGTGTAATGCTTCTGGAACTTATTTTACTCCGCGTGGTTGTTCTTGCTCCCTGTATTTGTACATCTCTGAGGTTGTTTCCTCCTGTTTTTGGATCATGCGAAGAAGACGCCTGTGGGATTTGTATCTGCATTCCTTTTCCTCACGCATCCAGTTCGACGCCCAGTTTGCTGTCAGTCCCATTGTTGAGGTGGGTGGCCTACGGTTCAATTATCTTTTTTTTAGTATACGCTGCTTGTGCATCGTCTTTTTTTGGATCTCTCAGGTCATTTTCTTTTGATTCCTCTATGACATAGGCCACGCTGTGCTTGGACTCGACCTCTGCTTCGTGTTTCTTTTTTTGGCCGCAGTTGCCTGTCAGGCTTCTTCAGTGTGCCGTCAAGGTCAGTTTCCTATTACTTGCAAATTCATTTGCAGTGACTTTTTTTGTTACGACTAATGAATTTGTGACATATCATAATTCTCAATGTCAAATAATGCATTTGTTGCGTGATTGGTATCTATGCAAAGTGGAAAGACCTTTGGTGTGGTTGTTGCTGTCCATTCCTGTCCCCATGCCATCCAAGAAACACCGTGGTAGCCTCAGGAGTTGTCGTGCCCCAAGCTCTTCCGTTGGTTTATTGGCGCGTCCACTTCTCTTCATGCTAGACGGTTGCTGTTTTAGCTGGCTTAGCTGCCCATGTTCTGCACATTTTTTTCCCTAATTATGTGATTGAGTATTTCCTCATGAATTATTCTCAAAATTTGATCTCTAGACATGGTTGGGTAGCCCTGGAGTACTAAAGTCAATCTCCAAATCCTCACTGAGTACAGTCATGTTTGCTTGGATTTATGTTCTGCATTGACAACATGGTTCTTCCATCGATCTTGGTCACAGGTCAGTAGCAGCGAGCTGGGCTAAGGGTAGATGTTCAATGTCTGTAGTCATGGCTTAAAATCATCGATCCGATCCAGAGTGTAGGTACCTTACATAGGTTGCAAACACGTGAATTAGTATGACATGTCTTAAAATCATCGATATTTGATCCAGAGTGTAGCTATCTTACTATAGGTTGCAAACACCTGAGTTACTGGCATGTTCTCTAAGGGAGCATGGCAGATCTGGTAACGATGATATATTGGGGCAGTCTCCGATGCCAAGTGCCTTCAAATTCGAGAGGCACTTCAGGTTTCCTGGAAGGGACTTCATCTCGCATTTAATCAAATATAGGTCCTCGACAGACGAGAACTTTGCAGATTCTTCGAAAGAAAAGGATGGGTCCTTCCAGCAGTCTAGAGTGAGACAAGCCGGGACTGTAAAACCTTCAGAGGACAGCATATTGCTGAGCAATACAGAGCTGCTAATACGGAGATCCTTTTGGACCCGAAACTGAGAGGTGCACTCAGCAGTGAGCTTCGGAACACCTTGCAAAGAAACACGGCGAAGTTGCAGGGAAGACAAGCCTTCAAGAAAGCACAGGTCCTGGATACCACGAAGATGTAGTGATTCCAGGGACGTTAGATGACCAATTGACAAGGACGCGGAGCTCCTGCAGTCCTGAATGGTAAGTTTCATCAGGCGTGGCAAGCCGTTAATGAGTCAGCGGCAACCATGCAGTTGTATAGGCCGAGCAACCCAAGGGACAAAAGCATATGTTCTGCTCCACGTGCCAGCTCTAAAGAAGGGCAGGAACAGAGCCAAAGATCCGAAACAGAGACAGCAGCTCGTAAGCCCCCTAATGATCTGAGGCACCAGCAATCATTAATAGACACGGATTCAAGGGCTGTCAAATATTGAAAGACCTCTTCTGATGGGAGTGCCATTAAATTCATAATCTGTCGTAATGACAACTCGCAGTGAAGTGAGTCCACCAAGGCAACTGGCCAAAGCTCCATCTGTGATACTGCATGAAGAAAGATGAAGTACAGAAAGTCCTGTCGGTGGAACAAGCAGCAGCTCTGTACTCCGTCTGTAGATGAGCCTTATCCCCTTCTCATGGCAACATAGCCATGCATTGATTATACTTTCTTTCGGCAATAGTATATCATTTCCCTCTTCTACAGCGCTTTTGATGGTTTGGAGATGCTCTGAAACATCATCATTCATCGATGCCATCATCAACTGCTGCTTCATAGATGAATGCTCTTCTGACACTAAGCTCCTAATACTTGATCCTGAATCCACCTCCCAGAGCGAAACAAGTTGTGATGCCAAATGGTTTGTCCTCATCATGTTTTCCGTCGGATAATGCCGTTGCAACTCGTAATTGGTGATACAGATAAGCAATGGGCACTTTTGAATTGTTAATTCTTCAAGGCCTGCCGGGAGACAAGGTAGCATCTTCAGATTTGGAACATTAATAAGCTTCAGAGAGCGGCAACTCCTAAGAAGCCCGGTATTCACAGGTAGGCATTCTAACATAGTGCAATTCTCAAGCTTAAAAGATTCCAAACACTCAAAATAGGAACCGTCAAGTAACCAGCTCGGATACGAGGAGGATTTGTAACCTTTAATTGTGAGTCCATTCAGCTGAGGTGGTGGCTTCAAGCCTTCCAGGATCTCCAAATGTGTAGTGTCGTCCGCTCGGGAGCCACTCTCTTCAGTCCAGACAAGCTCCAATCGCTTAAGATGCATTTTCTGATGAAGGGCCCCAAAGGCCTCCTCCTTCCCCGTGACAGTTTCGAGATTTGATATACATAAACTGCCACGAAGCTCGTTCATGTTCCTGAGCTGATGCAGCTCATATCCCTTCTGTTTTTTCACAAAGAACGTATCAAGTCGTTGGGCTGACGTTAACCTGCCAATGTTTGGTATAGAAGACGTGCCTCCTGCTCCATAAATCTCTAGACGTCGCAGCTTTCTTAAATTGCAGAACTGACTAGGCAAATCTTTTCCTTTGACGCATAAATAAAGAAACTGTATATGGAATAGAGTGCACAATGACCTAGGCAATTCAGAAATTGAGGTTCTTAAGAGGTTCAAGTACCGAAGGTGCTTCAGCTCACAAACAGATTCAGGCAACTTGCTCCTATTGTAAAAAGCAGAGATGCAGTACACGCAACTTGTTCAAATTCCGCAGTAACACATGAAAAAGATCACTTGCGTCATCAACCAGTGGGTCAAGGCAAATTATTGTACGTAGATGATGTAGCTTGCATATACTTTGCTTATGATGTATCATACTCTTAACACGAACAGATAGATGCCGAACTTTGAGTGGTATTTCTGCCTTGTCATCTTCTAATCTGAAATGATTTTCTGTAGAGAGTGAGACTGCCAAATCATGAAGGAGATCATGCATAGTAATGTCAAAGGTATGTATCCCCTTCACTCCATAAACTGGTTGAAAGGACCCAGATATCAGCTCATTGATGTAATCGCGTCCAACATCTTCGATGCTTCTATTACCATTGCATGATCCGACTAGTCCCTCTGCAGCCCAAAAATGTACCAGCTGACTGATACTGTAAGTATGCCCCTTTGGAAATAAGCTACAATATGAAAAGCACCTCTGTAAACGTGGCTCTAATTTCTCATAACTCCACAAAAGAGCTCTCTTGGTTTCACTTAAGTTTTCAAATCCCAAAGTATCTCTCCATGAAGTGATATCTTTTTTTCTGCTCAAGTGCGAGCCCACAACTTTTGCTGCCAAAGGTGATTTTCCAATACGTTTCGCTATCTTTTCTCCAATCTCTTCTAGCTGCACTTGCAACTGTTGATCTCCAATTTCCGGTCCAGAGAAAGCATGATGTTTGAAGAGTGACAAAAACTCATCATTTTTCAGGCCTTCCAAACGAATCACTTCTTCGCACCGAAGAGCAGCTGGGAATGTATGCCGTCGTGAAGTTATGAAAACTTTGCTTCCCTCCTTCTGAGAAGCCAGAGTTCTAACAGTAGGTCCCATTCCCTCTCATTGCTGGATCCTTCAAACCAGACATCATCTAAGACAAGTAGGAATCTCTCCGACTTTTGCAGCGTGTCCCTTAATCTGCACTGGAGGGTATCTATGTTATCAACTCGTGGGCATTCCCCATTTGTTGCAGACTCGATCAACTCTCGCGTGTGACGATGAACATCAAGCTTTCGTGAGATGCAAACCCACATCCTGACATCAAAATGATCCTTTATCCTGCCATCATTGTAGACATACTGTGCCAAGGTAGATTTTCCAGCACCTCCATGTCCAACAATAGCCACACCTGAATAGCTAACCCCAGCCTCAGTCCTTTTGGTAAGAAGATCAATCATATGATCGCGATCCGTTTCGCGGCCAAACACTTTAGGAGGCTGTAGCGATGTGGTCGGAGGAACAATTGAGGTAGCCACAACAGGGCCAGCTGCATAGTTATTGCCTGCTGGTAAGCCAAGAAGGTCACGGAAGTCCTTGGCTTTCACCAGGATGTCCTTCAGCTCATTCAGCTTGCGAATTAGCCTTTTGTTTTCTGGGAGCAAGTTGCGTGCCCTGCTTGCCGTTGCCGTGGCACGAAAAGGCTTCAGAATAGTTGATTTGATGGAGGAGGCGTCATCTCCCGTCAAGGAATCATCCCCGCTCTTCGCCTGGCGTTTGAGGATGTTGTACTTGTGCTCGTCAAGTAGGTCCTCGGCGTCGTAGAAGGATTCTTTGAGCTGCCGGAGCCACGCCTTGAGCTTATCCCTATGTGGGCTCTTCTCGGCGGCTTCAATCACCAGGTCGAACTGTGGCAGGACGGTGGCCTCCAGTTCTTGGAGCTCCCGTGCCATGTCCACGCCCAGGTGTGTTGAAGCATCAGCGAGGAGCTTGTTGATAATCGGTGATGCCGCCAACCGTAAGCCGGCCAGCGCCACGTCCGCCATGGAACTGCAGTAGTCTTGTGTCCCCCTGCTTTTTCAAGTGAAGAGATCTTGGATGAAATTATTTGTAGATGAGAAAGAAGGGAACAAAATGAATTAGTAATAGCACGAGAGGTTGTGATATTCCCAGGGATCTGGACAAGATACAGTCAGAAAGACAAGATTCATTGATGAACTGGAGGCTAGATTAATAAACAGAACGTACAAGCAGATTTATCTTTCCTTCACCATGCGTGAATGGAAGCACAAAAGGAAGTACTTTTTCGGCGTATATCAAGAGGAGCAAACGAGTAAAACAAATAGATAGAAGAGTTGAGCGCTTACACGGATGAAAAACTGATGGCGGCGGAGCAAACGAGTAATAGATAGAAGAGTTGAGCGCTTACACGGATGAAAAACTGATGGGCGGTGGAAAGAGAGATCCGGAGCCGGTCAGTGGGATGCTAGGTTGCTGGAGCAGTGAACTTGGGAGCAAACTCTGTACCGCTAGAGGAATGAGACGCAGGCAGGACTCAACAGCCATCCAGTCAGCTAAAGATAAGTAGTCGTTGTGGGGTCTTCTTTTCAACAATGCCTGGCTGCAATGCCTGGCTGCACTTCGCGTGCTGAAGACTTTAAACTGATTGATGATCGATACACAGACCAGGTTCAGCCGATACCACTACGTATATCCCACTCTTTCCACAGACTACAGTACAGCTTTGCAGGTGTACAGAACTGGATCTGTGATCGTGGTATAACTGATGATTGTGGTAACACTGATGTTAGCACAGACTAAACGAGTAAACGAGATGGTACCCTTTCGGATCTGAATGCTGCAACAAAGAATACAATATGACCATTCGACTTTGTTTTAAAAGAAATCAATGACACTGGAGAATTGCAACTGAGCAACATGGTGTCAAGACGAAGATATTTCTTGCTGACAAGCCACCTTTGGAGAGCGTAAAATAACATGACAGAAAGTCGGAAACTATGAAATAGAAATGAAGGTCTTCTCATAGTAGCATCCATCCAATAATTCCAAAGAATTTCTTATCCATATGCCTGATATTCAGTGATGCTAATTCAAATAAAGTTCAACTTGAATAATGAAAACCCATGCTTGCAAAAACAGACCAGACAAACGGTCGATGCCAATAATGAAAACATATAGTAATCGTATGTAAGGATGAAACAGAAGACATACAAGATTTTGACTATCATGGCCTCAAAAATAAGATGGTGCTTAATGAACCCCGATTATAGCAAGATAAACTTTTGATATAGAGGTATTCTGATGACAGCCTTAAACCAATTGTATATTTTTCTACTGTCCCATTCATGAGTTAAGTAAACAGCAGGAAAAGGTCACACCAAAGCACATCAGTGGCGCCGAAGCACTAACACACAACATTCCAAGTGGTTCCATCCCATCCTACCTCATACTAAGTTGATTAACTGCCATACCATCCTACCTCATACTAAATTGATTAATTATTGCATAGCTTCCATCATATAATCAGTAAATGGAGAATTTGTTGGGGTGATGAGCACACTGGTCTTACCAATCTATCAATCCATTTTGCTAAGTGCAATGGTTCAGCAGAGAATTTGTTAGGGTGATGAGCACACTGGTCTTGTTAATCTATCTTAAGCACCCCAACAGCAGATAGTTAAATGATAGTGTGCTCAGAGTCAATTTATGACAAGCACATTAGTGATATACCACAAAGAACATTTCTAGAAACACACATCCATCAAACTGACAAAAGGTCAGTTAGTAGTGATCTACGGAGTCTAAAGCGCAAGGAAACATAAGTAACCAACCAAATAGGAATAGGGAATTCTTGCCCAGTCACAGACCAGCAGGTTGCCCACTCCACATATTGCCTACACATATTTCTAAGTAGTTCCATGCACTTCCTCAATATAATATATAACAGCCTCCTAGGTATTTAAATTTTTATTCCCATGAGTATCAGTATAAGTATAATGGGGGTAATAGTTAATGTGAAATAATGTTAAACATGTGAAGGGCAAACAGTGGTCATAACTGTGCCCACGCTTATAACTAGTGAACAAAAACTAATTCCAAAATCAAGCATGCTTGAAGTACTCAAAGAACATCTCAAGTTGTCAGCTAACCCAAAGTTAGAAAAGTAAGATGCATTGCAACCATTCTGTCTCTTTTTTTTCATCATATCAATTATTTGGAGCCCAGTGAAAAATCAACAGGACCAATTGCATCTAAATAAAATAGGTCATTCATGGCTCATGAAAGCAGAAAGGAAATGACATATAAAAGGATGTGACAATATAATTCAATAATTGCTTCATACTATGTTCCACAGAAAATAAAGATACCCAATGAACGGGACATATATATGCATTGTACTGTGAATGCATATTATGCAATAAACATATTTACTTTATATGAATGAAACAGAAACCACAGAGACAAGGAAGATCCAATATAAATAGGAACATTTCATATTAACATCATATTGCCCGACCAAAATTATGTAACTATAGCACTACAGTATTGATCCACACGGTCAAAAGCATAACAAAACAGAACGAACCAACCAAATAGAAATGAAGCAGGCAGGTCTGCTGTCACATGCTGGCAGGCAACGCAGCCAAGAAGGCACTGTACGCCGAGTCCAGGTCGAAGTTGAGCTGCCTAGCCTGCTGCTCGGTGAGCTCATCCGCGGCCCCCATCTTATGCAGCTTGCCAAGCCACTCGTTGACCTTGACCTTCCCCTCAAAATCGGGCGGCAGCAGCGGGCCGAGCCTGGCCATGGAGGTAGCAACATCCTGCAGCAGCGGGCGGACCTGATCGTTGGCGAGCATGTTAAGCTTGACGGCATCCATGGCCGTGATGAAAGTCTGCACGCAGTGCGCGATGGATGCGGCGGACGCGGCGGCAGCCGCCGGCGCGGAGGAGTTGGAAGCGGCGCGGAGCTCGACGGTGGCCGGGACGCCGGACTGGAGGAGGCGGTTGAGCGCGGCGGGGCAGTCGAGGCGGTAGGCCTGGACGAAGCGCGGGACGGTGACGGCGCCGGCAAGCGAGGAGGAGAGGGAGTTGAACTGGGAGATGAGCTTGAGGCATTCCGCCTCGTAGTCGGCGGCGGAGACGAGGTCGCGGACGTAGGCCCGCTCCAGCTTCTCCGTCGCCTTGATGATCGCGTACAGGTCCGCGTAGCTCTCCAGGAGCTCCCGCTCGCGCTTGTCGTTCCACAGCTTCACCTCCATCGGCGCCGGCGGGTCCCGCTCCTCCCTCCGGCGAGCGGATTGCGGGGGTGGGCTAGGGTTTCGCGTCGCGCGAGATTTGGGGGGAAGAGGGAGGGGAGCGGAAGGGGATCGGAGTAGGATGCGTTTGGGTGTCCGAAGAAGTGCGAGGGGTTCCGTGTGAATTGTATATATCTGAAGCCTGAAGGATTCAGCGACAACCGACAACGCACGCGTTTGTTTGGCCTTTCTGCTGAAGCGATCCGCTCGTACCTCTGCGCGAAGTCGCGAACCAAACGCAGAAATTGCACGGCAGCTCTGTATTCGTAAGACGAGTCTTGTGCGGCACTTGGCACACGGAAACGTTTGTCCACGCTCAGTGGCAATTTTGGCAACAGTATACGGCACCGTTGTACTGAAAGTACGTTCAGGAATCTACGGAGTAGGTAGGAAAACGAAGAGACACGGTTTTATCGTGAAATTGCTTGGGTACCAACTCCCCATGGTATTAGCAGGATCGGGCTGCTTGCTTGCATTGCTGCACTTGAAGCTGCGATGGACAGAGGAAACGATCAAATTTGACCGCCCTCTATAATCAATTAACGGAAACACAACCGCTAAACAAATTTAAAGAATGAATTTACGGAGACAATCACATTCATTTTAGGAGCAGTTTACATTTGACCGTCCCCTAAGAATCGATTAACGGAAACACAACCGCTAAACAAAGGCAAGACCCGAGCGTCTGTGTTTGTACTTGCAAATTCTTTTGCTTTGCTTCTGTTTGGGCCACTCTCCATACTTGCAAATTATTTTCCTGTGCGGTAGCACGCAGAAGATTCCACCATTCAGGCCCAGAAGGCCTAAGAGTAGCGGCAGCAAGAAGCCCATGACAGGTTGGGCCTGGTTTGTAGGCCTAATCTCCCTTTCGAGGCCTGCGTCTCGTACTTGTTGCAGAAAGCAGCAGGGCACTAGTATTGGGTGTGGGGGTGGGGGGGCAGTGGGCAACCTGAAAACCTCTCAAGTGATAAACTCCGCCCTTATAAAAATGATCCTAGGGGTAGAGGTAGTGTTTGTTAGCGTGAAATGCAGGAGGTGAGGATAGAGAGATGAAAAAAAATCATAGTACAAATAAATAACTTCGTGTCCAAGTTGTTGTGGGCTTGTGTCTGAATATTTGATCATTTATTTTATTTTAAAAAATAGAGTATGTAAATATAGTATATTTTATTTGTTACATTTTTTTACTATGGACGGTGTTTAAATATGAATTATCTTCTCGTATATCTGCAGTAACTTTTTGAATAAGATGAACAGTTTTATAGCAATTCATAAACATGTCTAGATGAATAGTTTTATTAACACGAAAAATAATACCATGAGAAGCAAGCGTGCACGTACGCTGTGAATGAGGACCATGCGTCCATGCATGCACCTGAACCGGGGGGACAACATCATGTTCATGTCCTGTTTTTTGCTCACTAATCTCCATTTGCAAAGGACACTTGTTTACTCACAAGTCGCTAGGTGCATGGAATCTAGGCCGCTTTGTTTATGCATGATACTCACAACATCATGTTCATGTCCTGACGGAGTGGGGGTGTGAATGTACCGGGGGCCGACGACTACAACGAACGTGCATTTTTAACGCGCATGCCGGCGAGCACACGCCCTGGCGCCCGTGCAGATCGGGCTGGCTTGGCTCCGGAGTCCGGACCAGCGGATCCGCACCGAACTTTTTTCTGCGGCGCAGGCGCATCTGGCTGTGATTGTGAGGGCGAATGGGACACGCGGATCCAAATCCCTCAGCCCTCGCGGCCGCCGTCGCCATCGCCCCGTCGGCTAGCTCGTCGCTGGGTTGCTGCTGGGTCACCGTGCTGGCTTGGCGTTTTTGAACGCGCACGGCCGCTGCGGCGTCTACACCGCATCATCAGGAGCTAGCGTAGCGTGCGTGCGCGCTGGGCCGACCGCCTGGCCGACGCGCAGCCTGCGCTCGTGATCCCTTTCCACTTTTCGTTTCCAATCATGGCGGCCGGACTCGGCGTGTAGCAGGCTTTAAGTCGTGCTCGATCAACCATAAAGCCGCGGTGCTTTGGCCACATTCGTCGCCAATTATTGGGTTTTAGGCGCTCCAGGCCGCCACGTCGTGCGGTGTTGTTGGGCACGCTTCAATCATCATTGTGGGATGATGACGTTGCTTACTGGAACCAAACTCTTCATACTACAACTCGTGCGTTATTATGCACTAGTCAGCTCATGGTTGATGACTTGATGTTGATTATGTGTCATCGCTTGGCGTTCGCGTGGTACAACCGGACAAGGAAAGATGCATGCAGCTGGATCCGACGCCTGCCTTTTGCTTTCACTAGCCTCGCGCCAACGCCGATGCATGCAAGGCACCATGCCTCTCTTCCTGGCTCCTGAAGAACATGTGATATTGTCTCGAGAAGCAGCACATCGCGCCCACCAGCTGAAAGAGGATAACCGGGCGTTTGCTATTTTTCTATAATCCATGAGGAACGTACTGTACATAGTAACCATGGAGCTTTGTCAGATCGTGTCGTCGATCCGATCCTTAATTAGTGCACCAAACGAGACTCATCTACTGCCATCTTTGTCGATATTAAAACTAATCATTCCGTACCTACGGGGCTCAGTGTGTGTTCCGTGCTGATGCGCGGTGTCAACTTTCTTAGACCCCGTTTTGTTAACTCGTGTCGTCCAACACCGGTTGTCCAGCGCACCGGTGTCTCCAAGCATGCATGGGCGCCCAGCAGACGTGTGATCGAGTTGTGACACTGCACGCACCGTGGCAGCACTCGAGCGGTGGTCAGGCCACGCCCGGCCGGCCGAGCAAAACCAACACGAAACAGCAGCCGGAGCCGTGCCAGGCCCATGATGTCACCGGTGTCACGCAGATGATGGCAGCCGGAACGGAGCCGTCGTTCCGCCAGGCGAGCAGCCAGCCATGCATCCATTTCCCCTTGGGAGCCTGGGACCCGTTCCGGTTCGGCGCCGTGGCGGGCGCGGGGCTCCCCCAGATTCCCCATTTCCCAAAACGGCCTCCGCACGACCGCACACCCGTATCAGCGCCCTGCCCCAGGACGCCACGGGACCCGCCCGCAGCCCGGCCCAAGGGAGGAGCGCCTGCGCCGCGGCGGCAGCAGCGAGCGCGGCGGAGGAGAGGCGACAGGCGAGGCCGTCTCGCACTCTCGCCGCTGCCCGCTGGTCCAGAGAGTGGTGGACCCTGTGTGGTGCGGGGAGGGGAGCCCGCCGGTCAGTGGGCTGTCACGAGGAGAGGAGCCGGCGAGCGCGAGCGGGGGGGCAGCGGAATCTGGGATTTCCCCAGTCGCCACGCCCCGGTCCGGTCCCCACGATATGATGCGGAAACAGTGGAGAGAGGAGACGGGAAGTTAGATTTGAGGCGACGCGGGTGTGTTCAGACCCGAAGAAAAAACATTGTACCTCTAAAAAATAAGATATATAGAGAAATAGTTGAATGGTAAAATGTTATAATAGATAGTATTTTATTTGTAATCCGAATATTTTTCTTAAATTTAGATATACGATGTTTCAGCTATTTTCATATTTTCGTGTGTTGTACGTCTGCAACCGTACAGAGGGGTAAAGGAAGTCGCTTAGGACATTGACATGCTCTCTAAAAAATAACTTCGATTGATACTTTTTTGCTATAAAATATATCTAAAATGTACATTTTGTAAAAGATCCTTTATAAAATCATATTTCAATATGAATCTACTCATATCATTTTTATATTTCTAAACTTAACGCATAAAAAAAATACAGTTAAAGTTTAAAACATTGATATAGTAACACCGGAAGGAGTGTGATATTATTGATGATGTTTCTTTTTAGTAGTATCATACTTTTCGTCATGCGGCACTCTTGATATTAAAGTATGATACTATGGATTGGGATTAGCTTTATAATTCTACAACATTAATACGTGATTTTAATATAATATATAATCCTCTTTCTCATAAATTTCATGTCATGACATCTTTTTTTTGTCTATGTAGCACCTCATTTAATGAAAATAAAATTAATAGAAAACTTGCATTAAAAATAGCCTAACCCTACAAGAGTAAATCGCTCTTTGGATCCACCTAGATAACTTTATCTGCTAAATTTAGCTAATAATCTGTTTGTCCCCTCAGCTAAAACGCTAGTGTCTTAGCTCAAGCAACTAGAGTTTAGCTGCTGGATCCAAATAAAGTCTAATTTCTGCTTGATAGTTTAATTTATTCGTGAACAAATAAAACCTATAAAATATTTATATTCGTGGACGGGGGAGAGTAGCCAGTTACGTCTATCGTTTCCTGTCGCCGCTATATGATCGTCCCAGTTGACAAGATCCCTTCTTAGCAATTCACTAGTACGTACTAGTATGGTATCAAACAGTCTAGTCATCGTCTCTTGTTGTATGAAAGTAGTATTCTCAAAATCCGTCAATGCTACTGCCTTGCCGCTGCAGAAAAAATGCCATCGGGCTTGCCCAGCATGGTCACAACTCACAACTATCTACACCGAGGCAAACCGTGTAGTTTAGGGTGCGTTTAGTTTCGAGAATTCCTAAAAAATACTATTTATCTAATTTTTTTATATTTATCACACCACTCCAACTCATATAACACTATTTATCTACCCTGTATTTTTGGTGAACAATGTATATTTAAGAAATCTTTTCTCAAACTAAACACACCGTACGTCTTGTACCTCTGGCCTGAGCTCCACACTCGTCACTCTCTTCTGAAATCTTTTTCTTTATTTTTTTTAAGGCTACTAGTCCGAATCTTAACATCGAGAAGGGAAAATTGTTGAATCTGTAGCGCGGAAGAAGTAGCATAAAAGGGAGGACCAACACAGAAGAAGCATATACAAACATCATCACCCATCCATCCATAGGTTAAAGCCCAGCACCCGCACAACAGACCAAGCTTTCCCTCATCACCAGCTCCGCCATCTCGGTCTTCTCTCTCTTCCTCTCTCTCCTCCTCGTCCTCCACCTCTCCCTCTTCAAACCCCATCTACGTCGGCGTCGGGTGCGGGGGCAGGAGTTGGAGGAAGCATTTGCGAAGACTCTGTGCCAGCTTCTCCAGATCGGCAGATCCATCTTTGTGGATCGTATCTTTGGGCGATTTGGAGGAAGTCCCAAATAGTCTGTTGCAGAAAGGAGCAGCTTTTGCGCTGCTCCAGCCTCTTTGTGAGCCCTCTGCTCTTCGTTCTTGGCCTCGTATCATATATCCATCCAGGAAAAGGGAGAGGCCACCTCTGCATTTATTCTTAGGCCCCTTCGGAGATCACCGTCGTCAAGATTTGGTGGGAACCCAATTCGCTGCGATTCTCTTGTGGAAAGGCGCCGCTTTGGTTCCTGTTTCCCCACAGCTCCCAACTCTATATATCTCAATCTCTTGTTCACCTACCTGCCTAACTTTCTTTTACTTCGATCCACCAGTTTGTGCCTTCCACGCATCGGCATTCGATATCCTATTGATTTGACGCAAACCAGATCAATCTGTGGTCCTTATTTCCTGAGGGTTGTTGTGCTTTGTTCCTGTTCTTGTTCGGAGGCATGGCGGCGGCGAACGGAGGTGCCGGCGCGGGGCTGTTCAGCGAAGAGGAACTGCGGGAGGTGAGCGGGGTGCGCCGGGGGGAGGACTTCGTGGAGATGACGTGCGGATGCACCAGCCACCGCTATGGCGACGCCGTCGGCCGCCTCCGCGTCTTCGCCTCCGGTGACCTGGAGATCAGCTGCGAGTGCACGCCCGGCTGCCGCGAAGGTCCGTGCCAGTCACCCACACAGCAGTCACTTCTCTCTCTTTTCTTTTCTCTTCGCTCTTGATTTCATGTCCGTGCATCGATGCGCGCGTATGGTGTTTGATCTCTGGGGCGTCTTGCCTGTGAAGGCGAACCTGCATGCAATGCCAGTGCACGCGCCGCGGCGCTGCCTGTGCACGGCATCGCCTTGCTGCTAGTGCTCGGTACCATACTACCATGCTGCATCCCATGCATTGTTGCTCTGGCTTAGCTTGTGTGTTGCCTGTTGATTTTTTGCCAATAAACCATAGCCTTCTCTGCAATCTGAATGTTAGGATGCGCCGAACTAGTTTGGTTGGTGGTGACATAAACTGACCTTTCATATTGTTGTCTCTGCACACCCTCCAGCCTAGGACAGCACATGTAAACAGTTTGTACTTGATACCTAATGCACGTCGATTCATTCTGTGTGCTCTCTTTGCATTGCATGCCTGCTGGAGTGCTGGTGATGGGATTTGCCCCTCTGTTCAGTCGTGGTGTCCATCACAGCAGCACATCACATTGTTACGTCTCTGTTTATGTTCAGGCTTTCGTTTGCATGGATTAGCACCTGTTCTCGTTTGGAGTTGCATGCTGCTTTCTTTTGTATGCAAAGTGGAAGTGGCCCCTATGATCTTCCAGTGTAACATGGGGGGCTTGTCTCTGTTCTGTGTTGGTACCTGGTGGACTTAATTGTTCATATCTTAGATCTGTAGATGATATTTTCTGCTTCTCATCTGCATTATATGTATTTCAGTGTGCGTCCATCTGATGTTTCAATAGATTATTGTAGTTTGCAGGTGACACACTGTTATACTTAACATAGGTATTATGACTGCGAATTTTACTGCATATACAGGACTTTGGATGGTCTGCCCCGGATTATGTTTTCAGCCTAACATGTTTGAAAAAATACATCTGTTTGATTTGGAGCCTACTGTGCGAAGCAACTGTTGTGTTGTTTTATGCAGAAGTTCTAGTTAGTTCTCATTTGATTCGGCACATTTTCCATTTTTATGGCTGGTATTTTTAGTGATGGAAACATGCTAAAGCGATAAATTCATAGCAACCAGCTATGGCTTGCCATATATTCCAACATTCAAGATTTGTTTATTAAATCTAGATATGTATGTGGGATTTAACTAATGGGATAGGCTCTGCACTCGAAATATGCAGTTCCTGATGCTAATAATTTACGACGGCAGCCTGCAGCCTTCCATAAGATGTGTATCGATCCAGGGCTACATACACTGCTATGTTCCTCGGTGGAGCAATCAGACACCCAGTTTTTTAGGGAACTTACATTTTTTAAATGCTGCTTGGCTCGAGTGACATCACAGATCACGAAACTTCAAATGGTTCTTGTTTTATACTATGAGCTTATGGGCTCTTAATATTGCGCGTATATCATCTAGCTACTCATTCTGGTTTGAATTATCTTTGTGGTATGACTTTTGGTTAGTAGATTTCTAGGTAAAACCCTCGATATGCCATTTGTTTAATCATCTAGTGAGCAAAACATTGTGTGCTGATAGATCTCATTTTCATGATGGTTCAGATTAACTGTGATATAAGTTAATTTTGTAAATTGCAGACAAGTTGACACCTGCTGCCTTTGAGAAGCACTCTGGAAAGGAGACTGTTGGAAAGTGGAGGAACACTATCTGGGTCATGATTCAGGGAGAAAAAGTGCCACTGTCAAAAACAGCTCTGCTCAAATACTACTACTTGGCACACAAATCCGGCAATGGTACTCATAAAGGTCGTAATGGACAACCATCTCACCGTGATGAGTTCATCCGCTGCACACGGTGTGGCAAGGAGAGGAGATTTCGGCTCCGGTCAAAAGAAGAGTGCCGTGTTTATCATGATGCTCTCGCCAAACTTAACTGGACATGTGCAGATTTGACAACCGATAGGTATGTGTATGCACTTTTGGCTAGTGTATTGTTAATTCTGAAACTAGCTATAGCTTAGTTTTGTACATATAGAACTGCATCTTCAAGTACTGCCAACTTCTTTAGTCTAGTTAATTTTGTTGATTTTAGTGTTTACTTTGATCAAGCTATGACTGAGGGTATGTTCGGTAGCGGGAAGACTAAGTTATCTGTCAAGCTGGTGTTCTGCTCCATTTTACTGTTCATTGTTCTGTAGCATAGTGTTTCCAGATCTCATCAATGCCGCCATTCTCCTAGATGCTGTAGATTTCTTGGTTGATATTGTTATGAACTAGTTGGTGGAGTTGATGCCCTTTCGCTGCTGGAACTTCCCATAATGTGCAAACGGTGGTGTTACTAGAGTAGTGAGAGTGAAATCCTGAAAGTCCAGTGACAGGCTCTGCAAAGGCAAGTCTGGTGCATATCAATACCATTATTGGTAATGCCCGTTGTGGTTGCAGATCACTGCTGTGGCACATTATTCAACTGTAGCATAGATCAGATGCTTTCAGTACCATACTGTAGGAAGTTAGGAACTAGAAAATGCTCGCCTGCAGTACAATTTTGTGAAATGTTGCCATCTATTTCTGGCCGAACATTGGCAGATCTCTGTAGGTTATTGTTGCTTGCGGCCACATCAGCAGGTTTTGCCTTTGCTCCCCTGCAAGGATCAAGTGTAAAAATTAACCAAGGATGGATTTCTGTGGTGCTTTTGATCTTTTCATAAAAGAAAAGGAAATGTTGCTTTTTAGTACCAGTATTTATTTCCACGCAACAATTATTTTTATTTTCACCTGTCTGACTGCAAGCCCTTCGGTTCACTGTTTCTGACTCTCCTGTATCACTTCACCAGGGTCACCTGTGACGACGAGGAAGAGCGAGCCAGCCGCAAGGTGCTGAGGGGCTGCTCCCGCGCCACGTCCTGCAACGGCTGCATGAAGTGCGTCTGCTTCGGGTGCGAGACCTGCCGCTTCAAGGACTGCGACTGCCAGACCTGCGTCGACTTCTACCGCAACTCAAAGGAGTAATAGGAGGATCTAACACCATTCGTTCAAAAATGGCCGAGGCCGTTAGCCTCGGTAAACAAGGCTTAGCTAGATCACCCGAGCCGCGAGGCTCTCAAGAAAACATCTTGGGACAGGGCAAGCCGTTATTCTGAACAATTCCGTTCTCGTAATTTCCATGGTTGGTATTCATAGAGTAGGGAAGGATCCCAGCCAATTTTGCTACATACTACAATTTACCCACAGTTGCTGTTAAAATGCGCTTTAATCGTATCGTTTTAAGATCCTACGTGCACTTGCACTCTCAGCTTGGTTGCTTTAATCAATTAAACGTAATAGATGTACCTAGCTTTTAGTGTGTATCTTTTTTTAAAACGTTTTGGTGTTTTCCCCCACCAGTTCGCTTTTTTTTTTAAAAAAAAAGTAGTCATGAGGTTTTTTTATACATCCACTTTTTTTACTGATTGATGACATGCACGTTTTTTTTATACTATGATGACATGCACTATTGTACGGATCTGAGTCGTGCGTAGGCAGCCACAAAGGTTGACCTTTCGCGAGTTTTGTCAGTACAGCATGCAGGCCAGCATGAGTACTGATGCGGCGATGCCATGCTTAAACGTGGCTGCGTGTATGTGCCTGTGGTAGTATGGACGTACTGTATGGTGGTGCCGCCAATATCTACAGCCACGACCCCAGCAGCCCAGCATCGTCAACGTTAGGTTAGCATGGGGATGGGCCAGCCAGTTTTGGCAATTATTCGGTGGTTGCGGACCACCCGGCTGCTGGGTACGTGCCTCGTCGCTGGGTGGCCGACGCAGGGTACAAAACTGCTGCAGTACTGATTTTTTTAAATAAAAAATCGATCGGCTAATCGGTGAAACCGGTCGACCAACCGACGGTAGCGGTTTTATAGTGTCGGTTTGGGAGCAGTAACCGGGGTTTTTTTGCAACCGTGCCGGACCGGTTTGGTCGGAACTGAGCGGTTCGGACCGGTTCCTACCGGTTTTGTAAACCTATCCGTACGTGCCCAGTAGGGAACGTACGCGCCAGCCGCCAGGCGTCGGGACATGCTAGATATGCTATGCTACTCTTGGAGTATGGCCGCGAGGGCGAGGCTGCATCGGGGCCGGAGGCTCACAGCACTGCTCGGGTCTCACAGAGCGGAGCGTCGGCGCTGGCGCTGAGCACAGTGCTGCCTGCCAAGCGCCCCGGCCTCTGCCCTGCACCACACGCTGTTGATGGACATCCCGACAAGTTTTAGGTGCACGGGCGCCTGGTACGACAACAAGAACAGTGGCGGGCGCGCCTGAGACTATCTGACCATTCTGACGGTGCTTAGTACGCATGTAATGTTGCACAGCAGGCGCAGAGTTGCCCGTCGTCTCTCGACAGCAGCGCGGGCAGACCCTGTGTTGCCAGTGTTGGGCTCGTTGTGTGCTGCAGCTGCAGCTCGCCCGTCTGTCCAGTCCGGCTGAGCGCAAACACGAGGCCGAAACGTGTTCCGCTAGTCCGGTGTCCGGCCCGGGCGCATGCCGGACCCGCCTCCCGCCGTAAGCGACGAGGACGTGCGGCGGAAGCGACAGGGGTCACGGTGTGGATCCATCAAGAGATTCGCCTCCCTCGCCGAGGCGTCAGGCGAAAGCTGTGTGAGAGAGAGAGGCGACAAAAGCATGCACGGCGAGATACGAAAGAGATCGGGCGGGGATCGTCGGAGACGATGACTGCGCCGGCGCTGACGTGGGAGCCGGCCGGGACTGACTGATGCGGTGATGCCTGAGGCTTGAGTGGCTGACGCGCTTCGCAGGCTTTGCTGTCGCAGTGCTGCCGAGCAAGAAGGGCTCCACCTCCACGGCTGACGGCTACGGATACGTACTATGCACATGCGTATTGGTGGATGGGTCATCGTGTGCGCGGCGGGCGGCAGTACGAGCGTATATGCGGATGCATCTGGCTGGCCAAGACCCCTACGAAAGCGACCTGCCGTCGAAGACCCAGCGCTTCGCCTTGCATCATTGCATATTTGCATGCGAACAGACAACCCCCTGAGAAGTGGATCTGGCTGGCCAAGTGTAGGGAAGGGAGAGACAATGGCCTGGCAATTCTTCCACGGTCCTACCTCCTACGGGAGCCGAGAGGCATGCTTGGCCAGTGGCCATTGATCCCCTCTCGGTTTGCTCTTTGCTGAACAAGATCAGGAGGACACGTCTGGCACTGACAAGCGTCTGACACTGACCAGAGGGACAGGAGCGGGAAAACGCAGTGTCCATCAATGACAGGTAGGTCCAGCCGCATAACCAACAGCTGGGAAGGCCCCATCTGTCAGTGAACGCATTGGACATTTACAGTGGCAGCTTCCTTTTTTTTTCTTTCCCAGGACAACTCTGGCCTGGCCACGTAATAAAAAGTCAGTGCCCGCTCCTTTCGACCCGGGCCGAGCCTTGACTGGTTGCGCCATTTCCTCTCGCCATTGTCTGGCATGCAGCGATGCAGGAACGCGGGAGCAAACGACCTCCTTTCCATCGTCTTCCCTCATAAATTCTTGGCCAGTTCCTTTCATGGGCTTCCATTTTTTTCCACAAAAGAACACATGCATGAGAAGTGAGCACCACTCAAACCTGAAGATCTGCAGAGGAGGGATTATCTACTGGAATTAAGAAAAGTTGGAGCAGTACCTGGATGGCGACCATGAAGCTGGGTTCCAAACCGGAGATTTTCGTCCTCGAAGACCTCACATGGTTATCTCGATTTCCTCGTTTATTTTTAGTTGTGTTGATTACGATATGTTCCGATTTGTACAAGACTACTGCCATCTCTTTTGGTTCAGTAAACTCTAAATTACCTTCATCCAAATCGCATCCCTGACCCCTTTTTGTCTTGGCATTTGTTATGGGTTCATCATTTTTTTTAAAGAAAATTATGGCATGTCTATCCATACTTGCAGCTAACAGTGGATTTCACACCTGATCTGATAAAATGTGGGGTTCCATTTCAATGAATTTTACTAATGTCGTCATAAATTGAACGAGAACAATGCATGCGCATTGTACATTTCGACGGAATTAGCCACTTTACTCATTTCCATCGACGGAACAATGCATGTGTTTCATATTGATCTTGTTTCCAGGAGATGCACAACCGAGCTTGAGAGTGATGTTGTTGTTGAAGTAGGAGAGATGTCATTCTACCTTCACAAGGTCAGTGCTTCCACCAGTGTCCACGGCTACACCCTTCAGAGTCCTGATGATGATCTTGGCTTGTTCTAAATCGCGGCGCCTCCTGTGTCCGTACGCGATGATGCAGTTCCCGCTGCTGAGCCGGAGCGGCGTGCTCCAGCGCATGATCAGCGAGTACCAGCCCGCATCGGACGGCGGCGGCGGCGGCATGTGCACGCTGCAGCTGGACGACATCCCGGGCGGCGCCAAGGCGTTCGAGCTGGCGGCCAAGTTCTGCTACGACGTCAAGATCGAGCTCAACGCGCTGAACGTGGTGTGCCTCCGCTGCGCCGCCGAGTACCTCCGCATGACGGACGACTACGCCGAGGGCAACCTCATCACCCAGGCCGAGTCGTTCCTCGCCGACGTGCTGTCCAACTGGAAGGACTCCATCAAGGCGCTCGAGACCTGCGAGGGCGTCCTCCCCACCGCCGAGGACCTCCACCTCGTCTCCCGCTGCATCACCGCCCTCGCCTCCAAGGCCTGCGCGTCCGACGCCGCCGCGCCGCTGCTCCTCGTCAGGAACGCCAGCTTCGCCGTCGACAAGGACGCCCTCTGGAACGGCATCCGCTCCGGCGACACGGCTTCCTCGACGACGGCGTCCGGGATGGATTGGTGGTACGAGGACGTGTCGTTCCTCAGCCTGCCCATGTTCAAGCGCCTGATACAAGCCATGGAGGCCAAAGGGATGCGCGCCGAGAGCATCGCCGGAGCCATCATGTTCTACGCCGGGAGGTTCCTGCCGGGGCTCAAGCGCAACACCAGCTTCAGCAACGCGCTGGCCAGCTACGGCGCAGATGGCTCCGGCGGCGGCGGAGGTATGAGCAGCCGGAACGTCACGCCGCGCGCGGCGAGCGTGTCGGCGCCGTCGGAGGGGGACCAGAGGTACTTCCTGGAGGAGATCGTGGCGCTGCTGCCGACGAAGAAGGGGGTGGCGTCCACAAAGTTCCTGCTCGGGATGCTGCGCACGGCGATGCTCCTCCACGCGAGCCCGCTGTGCAGGGAGAACCTGGAGCGGCGCATCGGGGCGCAGCTGGAGGACGCGTCGCTGGACGACCTGCTCGTGCCCAACCTGGGCTACCACGTCGAGACGCTCTACGACGTTGACTGCGTGCAGCGGATCCTCGACTACTTCATGTCGTCCACGGACGGGATCGGGACCGGGTACACCTCGCCGGCGCTGGCGGAGGACGGCGGCGTCGGAGGCGGAAGTAGTCTCGGTCTCGGGGTGCCCCTGCCCCAGGGTGCAACGCCGACGACGTCGCTGTCGCCGATCATCATGGTGGCTAAGCTCATGGATGGGTACCTCGCGGAGGTCGCGCCGGACACCAACCTGAAGCTGCCCAAGTTCCAGGCGCTCGCCGCCGTGGTGCCCGACTACGCACGCCCCGTCGATGACGGCATCTACCGCGCCATCGACATATACCTCAAGGTACACCTACGTCACGGGCTCTGCTCTCTATACACTCAACTCAAAGTTTTCCTTTCGTTATCTCATCGAAATTGCAGTCGCACCCGTGGCTGTCGGAGTCGGAGCGGGAGCAGCTGTGCAGGCTGATGAACTGCCAGAAGCTGTCGCTGGAGGCGTGCACGCACGCGGCGCAGAACGAGCGGCTGCCGCTGCGGGTGGTCGTGCAGGTGCTCTTCTTCGAGCAGCTCCGCCTGCGCACCTCCATCACCGGGTGGTTCTTCGTGTCCAACAACGCGGCGGGGGGAGACGGCGCGCGCCTGCACCCTGGTGGCGCCATCGTCCCCAAGGGCGGGCCAGCCGTCGTCACAGCCAGCGCGCAGGCGGAGGTGGACACCGACGCGGAGGACGACGTGCCCGAGGAGGGGAAGGAGACCATCACCGACGTGAAGGCGCGGGTGTCGGAGCTGGAGAAGGAGTGCAAGAGCATGAAGCAGGAGATCCGGCGGCTCGGGAAGCCACGGAGGTCGTGGAGCCTGCTCACCAGGAAGTGCGGCTTCGGGGCCAAGGTGCAGCAAACGCAGCCCGCCATGAGCGGCAAAGATGTTTAGGCAGTAGCCTCGATTTCATGCCCAAAGTCTTTATGTTTCGTTTTCCAATAGTTTTTGAGCTAGCTAACCTTAGTATCATGCAATAATTACGTGCTTATGCTTTGCACGGATGATAATAATGTAGCTTGAGTACATTTAGCAATATCTTCCGCCCACGATCCTGCTGTTACTTGTGAAACCCCTGAATCCCTGAATCTTCATTTCTTTACAACTTTATCTGGACCTGAACAGCAAGACGTAGCAAGAAAGATCATGGAGGCTACATTTCAGCATGAATTTGACA
Source organism: Digitaria exilis (assembly GCA_015342445.1). Lineage (NCBI taxonomy): Eukaryota > Viridiplantae > Streptophyta > Magnoliopsida > Poales > Poaceae > Digitaria > Digitaria exilis. The sequence continues at coordinate 552,274 of JACEFO010000520.1, forward strand.
TTCAAAACCAGATATCCAGTGGTGCAAAGAATCACTCAAGATATATATAAAGAAAAAGAACAATCATGATCACAGAAGTAGTTATGAGTATATATCAGGTAGGCAAATGTATTCCCCTAAAAACTTTAGTTACCTATCAGCACACCTGAACCTAGGTAAGAGATAAAGCTCTGGTAGGGTAGATGGTATAAATTACGGGAAGGCAAAAGGCTATAAGCTAGAAGTAATCTCAGAGACACTGCATATGTATAGGGATGTACAAGACGCCGGTACCCAATTGCCACTCCTTGTTCCTCTTCCATTCAGCAAGGCCGCTCAATCAGAACGCGTTTCGCAGTGCACCACGGGCCGCCTCACGTTTCATCTCTGCTTCTTTTCCACTTCCACGGAAATACATGTATACTTGCTGCATTTCCACAAGTTAAGAATAATAAATCTCACGACAGTTATTTTTTGATTTTTTCTGGGATGATGAGAACTTGAAGAGAGATTATGATGCGTTGAGACTAGCTATGCACATAGACACATCAGTGAGCAAAGGTAAAAACATGAAACCCACCTGAATGACAGCAATGCTGAGCAGTGACTCAAGGCAGAACATACCAAATCCAATGAAATAAAATATCTGTTAAGCAGAAACGTAAAAAAAATAGTGTCAACAAGTTAGCACTGCACACTTACAAGACAAGATGTGAAGTTGGCTTATAAATGCGTAATTAAATATATTTGATCAGACAATCAGAAAAAAAAAAAGCAAAAGCATCAGGTGTCATAGGCCAGGCTTGTGGACTAGTACAAGACGCAAGGGGCCCCATCACAATATTTAAAGGCTGGATCCTATCTAGGAATCCCTCATATCTCAACTAGCTCTATTATGAAATGATTCAAAATAACTCGAATTAGACCCACGTGAAGCAGTGTACACTTACCCCCACGATAACACTCCTGCCTATGACATCAATAGCCGGCAAAATTCCACTGTATGAACGAAAAATTGAAAAAGATATTAGACATCAAATAATGAGTTGCATTGTACACACTACACAGATAATATAAATATAGTTGCCACATTGTTCTTACAACTTTACAGCAGCAATAGGATTGGTCTACGTATATGGCATAAATTTTAGCAGCGTTATAAGGCGATCACGTAAAATTAACACAATCAATTGAACAAAGGTGGGGCAATGGACCAAGAAAACCAAACATATTTGACAGTCAGGGAGTGGTGCTTTAAAATAAGCTAACACTCATGAAGCATGCGCTCAAAGGCTATTCAAGCAGTGAATTTTGTCCTAATGCAAAACGATACCGGTAGCCTCAAAAAATAGCAACTTCACTCGCAAAAGGATAAAGTACAAATCGTGTAACACTTACGCCAAAGATTTTCCTTTGAAAGGAAATGGAGGAGCCACAGCAGACCAGACACAGAACAGTATATGGAGCTGGAAGGGTAAATATCATTAGCAAGGAGTGAAATAATTTTGTATTCAAATATATGAAATGGTGATATCTTACCAAGTAAAACAAGAAAAACCACCCAAACTTCAAAGCACTTTCAGTCCTGTAACAGAAATTTCAGTAAGACAATATGTGAAACATATAATGATATAATGTGGCAATTTGAATCAATAGGCTAGGAAGAAACATATACACAACCTCATCGCATTATAAAGTGGGCGATACCATAAAACATAGGCCCCAGGGACACCAGAGATGAAGTAAATGATGGCAAGCAACCAGATCATGACACCTATTTAAGTAAGCCATCAGATTAGTTTCAAGCTGCTAGCAATTGATTCACAAGATGTAAAAAATGAAGTGCTACACCACGCGCCCACACCTTCTCCTTTAATCCATGCTGCTGTAGTTGCAATGACGTTCCAAAAAAGACAGGCTGTCAACCCTGCATGACATCAAAGTTTGAACAAATAAGGACCTTAGAGGAGCAATGCTATGCCGGGAATGATGGTGTCTAGTTCTCGTCTCCCAACTTTAATGTCTACCTGATCGCTTATCATCAGTGCATCCTATAGTCCTGATTCCAAACTACAAATGTAAGGATTGCTCTGGACATTGTTTGGTGTCTTGGTGATGATAAGAAATTTAAGCCACCCCAAAAGAAGAGTTACATGTTAATCAAGGAATGTACAGGATTCACTATCAAGAACTACATTGTTTAGATGAGGCTTGCATTTATTGAAATTATCTACCTCAATAGGTTTATGTAGTCAGCACGAGAGAAATTGTTTCAAATCAAAATCCATTTGAAATTTATCTCCGTGCCACTTCTCAGAGACAGTAAGATTCTAAATCAAACTGTGGCAATGCCATTAATTTGGAGGATATCCATTACTTGCACAGGCAGGTTTCAAGAACCATTCTACTGAATATCTATTGTCAAGCTATTTTGTACGGTAGAAGGGCGATGAGTAACCAATACTTACCCAACAGTGAAGAAAATGCCAGGTACTGCATCCTTTGTAGGTGAACCGGTATCTCATTTGAAATGTCATGATGAATAAGGGGCATAAAAGGTGGCCAGTTCTTATCTTCAATGACAATACCAGCTGTCAAAAGAAAGGAGAGAATATTATTGAAAGGTATGCCTAACAAGTAAAATAATTGCAACAACATGAGCTATATGCAACAATTAGCTTCGTTTTTTTGGGTGGGGGTTGGGGGGGGGGGGGGAGGGCACTGAAGTAGCTTTTGCAAGAATGGAGCACAAAGAAGGCTTTCTAGATCACTAATCAACATAAAAAAGAGTAAACCAAAGTCCAAACCTCTACAGTGCTCAGTTTGCTAAAGTTCCCTTTGAACATAGTTAGATCAAAACTTCTGTATCATATAAATGACTAAACCACTTGGGAAAACTTCTCAATAACAACGATAGTTTGAGACCATCACATGATTTCAGTCTTCAAATGTTTTGATTAGCTATGTCAAACATATATATAAGTAATAATCTACCTCTGGCTGCAGCTTCCTCCTTTCTTTTCAGTTCCTGATCGTCAAGGAAACAAAGGTGCAAAGAATCAGGTACAGTATTCAAAGGGTTAAAATATACATGCATGATTGTAAATGCATCTGGGCTAAGCATCGCCAAAATAACTTTTTCTTCTTTGAGTACAACTGGTCAACACAGTTCACTACTGGGTTCAGTTATTGGTCAATTATGTCAGGAAGTCTCTCATGCGAGCAACACAACAAAACTTTCTAGGAAAAGAAACCAGTAGAAGAGAACTGTTGGCAGCAATGTGCATCTTGCACATACATTGTTACCCTTCGAGTAATAGCGCTATAATGTTAATGACGTAAGGAGATCCCATACTCGCCATGTTACTCTTTTTTTCTCTTCAAAAGTTTCAACCCAAAGGTGCACGTAAGATGATTTATAAGCAGTGACTATTAGCGATCTGTTAAGCATGTCATGCTAACTTTAGTTGACTAGTTCCCATAATGCATCATGGTTACTTTTTCAACAACTCTGGAATAGATAGATAACATAATAATTTGGGGGTTCTTTACTGCTACATATTTAAGAAAGGTACCCTTGCAAGATCATCAAGGTTATGCCAGGATTTTATTCCACGAGAGGATTTTACTATCAAATGCTACAGAACCACTTCATGAATTTGTTAACACGTGATTTGATCAAACACAGGGCACAAAGGATAACATGGTTTCCAATTTTTCACACAAAAGGCACATACCCTTTCACGCTTGTTTAGCTCAGCCTCCTTTGCCTGCAGTTCTTTCTCCTTTTTACTTAGATCCTACATTTACATACAAACATATTCAGCACATGATCAAACAAGTATAAACACCCATTAATGAAACAATACTGGAATTTATTTTGGATCCAACAGCATAAAAAAGGGATGAATTATACCATTTGATCGATGGCATTGGATGTGTGTGACCTTCGTAAGATAAATCCAAAAGGGAACATATACACAGCAGATACTTACTAACAGTAATGGAGAGAGATCATAGTAATAAGATTTTTCTTACTTGTAAAGCATAGAATCACGCAATAATAACAGAATCAATGGAAGATCATGTACCTTAGTTGAATCAAGAGGTATGTCCACTGTGGCACCACGATCATTGTAGAAGCCTGCCGGCTCATGAGGAAGAGGTGGCATCCGAGAATTGGAAGCAGGAGGTACACTTCCTCCCTGCAGAATCGGATGCATTTGGAAGATAAATAAAACAATATTTAAAAATTCATTAAAAGGCCAAGCTTCTCCTGTCAAGACTCAGCCACTTGGATTCGAAACATGGCACCTTCTTAGAACAAAGTCCATGGAGAGTCTCCTCCCCATGGTCGAATTTTTAATTTTTTTTCTGAAAAATAAAAACAGGGCGAAGATTCGCCAGCTCAAAGCTTGGTTTGCATTATCTACAAGGTATCAGAAAACTGTTGCCCTAAAGATCTGAATTGTCACTTGGCAGTACCATAAGTGTTAATGTGTTAGATGGTGCAAACAAGCATGCATACAGAGTTACAATCCAAACTTGTATGCAGACACTTTCCAGTTTGCAACACAGTGAACTTCAACAAACACCTACTATTACAAGTAGTGTTCAAAATTGTGTCATTAACAATTTCCACCGGAAAATGTTTTTAACATATTGTGTACCTTATGAATATTGACGCCAACAGACCCACGAGTAAATTCCCCTTTTGATTCACGCGTCAATTACAAAGAGTAAGTCCTATTGTCCCAACATATAAACCCACAAAATCAAGGCTGACAACCCCTCACCCCAAAACCAAAGCAGCAATTTCCAAATTCAAGCATCATTTCTCCCTAAAAACCCCAGAACAGATACAGCCACAGCCGAACCCCATCCTTGCTACAGCTAGCAATAAGCGAGCAGCCGAGCACCACGCAAGCGCAAGCACAAACCGGCACCTCACAATCGGACCCGATCCTAAACCACCAACCCTAGCGCCAGCAATTCGGCGGATCCGAGCATTCAACGCCGTCGACGGGTCTCAACTAAGCGTCACGGCCAGAAACCAGCGCCAACGACCTCAACCCCCAACCCACCTCTGCATCCAAGCAAGCGCAGGAACAAGCTTCCACACGGCTACTAGATGAATCGCAGCCAAGAGCAGGGAGCAATCGCTACCCATGCTACAACGATGTACACCGAATACTCACCGAGAAGGGGTTGACGTCGTCCTCATCGAACGGGTTGCGGTCGTACCTCCCCGCCATGCCCGCCTCCTCCTGCTGCAGCGGCGGGGTCTCCGGCGAGGGAAGGGAAGGGGATGAGCTGCACGGACCGGGGGCGGGAGGAGTCCAACCTCCTACGTGACGGTGGCGACCAACTGCTCCGCGCTGCCGCTTTCCCTTTGCCGGTGTTGTTTGCTTGACGAAGTGGGTTTGGAATTTCGGATTTGTTCTGGAGCTCTGATTTTAATTAGTTGCAGCCTCGTGGTGCCTAGTTGACCAGTGCGATTCTGCACGTGCTGGCGTGCGGCCGACAGGTGGGGTCGGCTCGGCAGCCGCGTCGCCCGGCAAGGTGGAACAGAATGGATGGTGTCTGGTAGCAAACGCAGTGGCATCCATTGTACTGTATTCAGACCATGTTCAGATTCTCAACTATTTATTGTTCATCCCAATTTTTTATTATTTATCTCAACTTTTCACTATTCTTCTCTCACAAAATACGTTCCCAACGAATGCTTACAGTGTTTTTCTTATGCTACAGTGTTTTTTCTTACAATCTAAACACACCCGTAGGACAAGAAAACTGTCACGGTTATCAACGGGTACTTTTTTTAATACTTATCAACGAGTACTTGCAGGGTTAACAATTGTTCCTAAACGAAAAGACGAATCCACGGTCTACGATTTAACTCCTAAAATTTGTCGGTAAGCAACGGGCAAGCTGCATTTAGGAATTCTCAGATGGAACACTTTTTTGTCCTGGCATGCCATGTACACCGTGAAAAAAGTATAATATCTGGATCAACTCCCTCTCTTCCTACCCGAAAAAAAAAACTTCCTCTGTTTCAACACGGCAGGATGGTTCGCAACTGAACCCGAAACGTCGTTGAAGAGAGAATGTCATCGCGAGAAAATATATAAATATAGGAGCCGAGGAGGCAATATGCAACTTCTAGGTTGTAACCCTTTTTTTTTTTTTTTTGCGCAATTCTAGGTTGTAACCTTAGCACCTAAGGAAATGCAACTCAGGCCAGCCAGCTGTAAGTCAAGCTAAGCATTGACCATACGTTTAAACAGTACCAAGTAGAGCGAAAAATGGAAAAATGAACAATCATCACATGATATACCGCCAACTGGGGTGCCAGTTGTGTAGCCTTGCAGGCTTGTAGCCAAAGGCCGCAAGAAACTGAGCTGTTTGTTTCCTTTCCTGTTTTCTCTAATCTCTGTAGGACTGCCCATACAGCAAATGTAGCTAATTACAGACTGATGCACAGCCAGGTTCACATATACAACAGGGAACAAGGGCCGAATGGTAGCCCATGTCAAAATACAATTGCAAGACCCACTTGCAAAGCTATGAAAAAATTACAAGCTACAACTGTGGGCACTTCTCGACAAAAAGAATGGTATCTACTCTGCCGTACGGATGAACACCACCGGACTTGTTTTAGATCACCACCAAGTCTTGCAACGAAAGACTTAATTCTTGAGCAAGTTGTGCTGATTGACCACCCCGCCTGTACCAACAAAACAAAGAAAAGTAAGATCCAAGAACATTAGGGGAAAAAATGGTTCGTTGTAGCTGTGAAAGTAAAAATGATGGAGCATAAATTAAGGGAAAGGAATAGAATTACATAATCAACGGATGCAGAACTTGTTGAATCTTTTGCAAATGGTTAAAGCACCGTGTGCAACGTTGCAACCTGCATTAGATAAGGAAAGTTGGTGACTTGCGTGGTTTGATTTAGCACGGTGATTTCTCAGTGACATTCAGGGGCAGGCATCATGCTGCTCTACACATCCAATATTTTCGGACAAGGTACACGTTTTTCGTTTAATTTGTGTACCTCTGCTCAGCCTGAATGTTAACTCCAACGCCTAAATTTGCTGATAATGTTGAATGTATAACTGGTCCGAAAATCTTTATAAGGTCCAACAACGTTTCCAAAGAAACTGTAGCATGCCTGCAAATTTAATGCAGAGTAACTGCAACTTATGAGACGATACATAGTTACTGCTAAACTAAATACTGTTCTCGTGCAAGATGCCAATATTTACATTATTTAGATAATGAAGAATATTGGCATCGATGTTTTATCTTTTAAATGACGAGACTTGCAATCAAATAATCTAATACATTACCTTTCAGTCTTGCTACAAAGTAAGCCGGCAAGAACAGGCAGAAAGCTTGAGAAAATCTCCAGGTTGAAAAGATCGAGCTTCCCTTTGAGAGCACTGACAACATCAGCTTGAACCTGTCAATATCAACCATCAGTTATTTACAAAAGAAAGAGAGTGAAAATAAAGCCATGCATAATCATCAAACATCTCAAAGAAACTTACAGCGTTATCAGGCAGTTTTGACACTGCAGCAATTGCTCCTTTGATACCACTTTGCTCAAAGACATGACGCATCATCTGAATATACATAACACTCGAATTATTTCTGTTAATCACAGCGGTAGATCAACAATACTTCAAAAGAAACCTGTATATTATGTGCATGAACCTAAAGTGAAAGATAATAGACCATGTCACAGAATAAATTCATATGTTCATAATGTGGCCCCTGCCCCTGATGCTAGACATATGGGCCCTGGAATCAAATGATGCATTTTAAGGTTAAGCTTTCTCATATACTCCCTCTGTTTTTAAATATATGAAAAGCTACTTATATTTTCGAACTAATTAGCTTATCCTTAATGTCATATAGTTAAAAATAAAAACAGACGAAGTATTGAAAACAACTAATGAAAACAATATTTCTTTCAAAACCTTCTTCATGTAGAAACTGCCAAACAAAGGTTAATGGTGTTGGCCACTCACAGGTTGCAAAGTTTCATAAGGATATTATCTATTTGTTGGATGTAAGTTCACAAGAGAATTCCAAGATGCATATGATCTTATCACAAAGAGCAGCCGGCAAGTAAATATCAAAGGGATCACCTCTAGTTTTGTCAGCCGAAGTTTTAAAGCATTTATGAATTCGTCATGGTTCCGCACTAAATTGACAGGAGTCATCACATCGTCCACAGTTGACAAATCCTTTTCATAAGTCTGACTTGGTTCTGCCTGTTCATTGCAATCACCACCAAACATAAACATTTGAACAGCCAAACAATTTTTTAGAACTCTTATATGTCATGAACAAATAAAGTACAGAAAAGCTTAATTTTGTTTTATTTGTATTATGTATGTAGTTTATAAGTGCTTCAGTTTTCAACAGTATAAAGTCCATAAACATTAAAACACAATCGGCCCATGAATCTTGTGTCAGGTTTGTAATCTGTCATTGCTTTTTCTATAACGTGGCAGCCAGGACAGATTCAGAGTCATTATTATAAGTAAATTATGGAAATGTAAATTATGGAAATCAAATTAGATCCAGAATAGCTGCAATACTTTTATTGAAATGGTTGCAATTATTGCCCCTAGAAGGAAACCACATACCAGTCACATACCACTATACCACAGAACAACAATAGTAGAAAATCATGTTTAAATAACTACACTCAAATTTATGAGTCCGTACTGAATGTGCCGGATGGCTGTCATTTCTCAACACCCGATCGCCAAGAGAACCAGTTTGCGGTGAAGAATCATTGGTAGAAGACTCTCTTTTTTCCCACCTCTCAACAAGAGACTTTGTTTTTCCCAGAGGCACAGCAACTGAAAAGAGTCAATATCATCAGAAAGATATTTTTAGGCCCTGTAGAACCCAGATTTAAGAGCGAATAAAAGATATGCCCTTGACGATATCATTTAGAATGGATACACACCTCCTCTGACATATTTGACCCTAGCTGGCTCTGTTGTTGAGCATGGTGATTCAAAGGCTGCATGAAACAGAGTTCTACTGTTACATCATCATACTGGTAAAACAGTAGGGTCAATGTTTGTGAACAAAGAAGAAGGGCTATACACTTATCATCATTTGACTGCAGAGGATGCTCCAGCGACACGGATGCATCCATCTTTTCTGCTATCTGTGCAATATCATTTTTGTCCATCTCACTGTATTCTTCTTTTTTGCAATATGGAGATATTCCAAAGGAGAACTTTAAGCTTGGCAAACCCTCTGAGCAAACATCAGGTTCAGTGAATATGGAACCCACTGAGCTATCACTGTCAGCACCAGTGCCACTAAGTGAAGGTTTTCTTCTGTGTACGGGAACCCGGAAAGCATCTGGGGCTGTAGTTGTGCCTCCAGTTCCTCTACAAACACTGCTTACTGTTTTGTCCTCTACAATGTCTCTGGGTACAATAACAGGTGAAGATACAGCCTGCGATGTAGTGTAAATATCTTTCACTGATGCAGACTCTGTAAGATTGCCTTTCTTAGCAGTAGAAGAATTATTGGCTATTCTTGTATGAGACGTTAACGAACTGTCTTTCGGTCCAAAATTGCGTTCCACTGTTTTCGGGTTGGTACAAGGACTATCAACAAGCTTCATACGCCTCATTGGAGTAGAACTCTGAATAGATGATCTAAAAGATGAATCAGGTCTTCGTGAAATAGTACTGCTCCTCTCTTTCTTACTCTTATCTGTACTTGTTGGAGTCAAATGTGAGCCACGAACCCTGCTTTCAGCTATCACCACAGAAACAAGGGATAGGGAGGGAAGGATCATCACATCGCATGCCAAGAAGTAATAGGGAAAAGAAACATTTCAACATGTAGTAAAAAGATAAAATGTATAAGTGGTTTGAAACCATACCAATCCCAGCCTCCTTGACTTTATATGAATTTTTTGGTTGCGTCATTGCTAAAGCAGGACTAGAATTTGTAGAGATGTCAATTTGTTTCACAGGATTATCATCCATAGACTGCATAAGCTCAGCAAAAAAATTTGCTTTGGGCAACACACCAAGAGCATAGGGTCCGATGAGCTGAATCAAACAAAAAAAGTTAGAACCTAGAAGAGGCAGGAGACGAGGAAAATACAGGTTAGATACAAAATCTGACACTCACTGATATATCAGCAGCCCATAGACCAACACAACGTTCATGGTACGAGCATCCCAAGAGTTTCCCTTCATAAATACTAAGGTCAGCCAAATTACTCCACCCCATGTCAACAACATCATGGCATCTTACTGGTTCCCAAGAGAATACCTGAAAATATTTGTAGGCCATCAGGTGCCAAGCAAGTAATTATTAAAAAATAACATATCAAAACAAGACCTACCTTCAAGCTTTGGTCTAATCCACAGAAAAGGGTTTTACCATCTGGGTGAAAGACCATGGAACGTACACCAGTACCCTGGGAGAGAGAAGGCATGTAAGCTATCGCAGAAGAGGAAGATGTATGCACACCTCATGTGCATTTTGGATCAAGGATCACAAAACAAGTTCACAAGACATAAGCAAGCTCAGGCTAGATGTCTGACTATTTCTCTTAGAAAAATGTCAACTAAAAGCCTCCAAGAAAGCTCATATGGTGCTAATTTGAAAGCAATAATATAGTAATAAAAGAAATACAAGAATGTGCTGTCGTAATTACCAAGCATATAGCACATGCATACAAAACAATTTAGGTGCCCAAGTTCATGGTTTATCAGACTATACATTTCGTATGCAAAATCTAGCTTGACTTGTGAAAATCAGTTGCAATACCTCAGGTCCAGCAGAACCAATCAATTCAAAAGTTTCGAGGTCCCAAAATTTCACTGTCCGATCAGCTGAGCCTGAAAATGTCAATAACTCAATATAGGTCATTCAGGATACGTTTCCACTACTTGAATTGTCATTTAAGATGTATCCAACAAAAAAACTTTTCAAAAATGAAAATTTAAAAATATGGCAATTGCAGTGGGTTAATATTGATGAAAAAAAGATGACATGTATAGAAAGGTAGGTAGGTACCTGTTGCAAGCAAAAATTCTTGAGGATGAAAATCAATGCAGTTGATTTGTCCGCTGTGGAACTTGAAATCATGTAGGAGCTTTCCAGCTGTCAGATCCCACACCTTCACAGTGTTATCTTCCCCTCCAGTTACGACCCATCGTCCATCAGGTGTAAACCTGATTTTTTTAATTGCCCCTCTGTGACCCTTATATGTGTGAATGCATCCTTTTTTCTTTATATCCCATATCTTCAGGTCTGTATCTGATGAACCAGATGCAAAAAACTCGCCGAACGGATGGAATTCAACGCCAGTGCAGCTCGATCTATGCCCGGTAAGAGATCGCACAACTACATCTCGATTCAAAAACATTAATCAGATATTTATTTTCCCTAAAGCATGACAGTATCCATTCACAAGAAGCTTTAAGTTACCACACATGGTTATGTAGTTGGTTTGCAAGCTTTTCAAGTACGATGCAGGGTTTACTGAGACAATTGTTAAGACAACGGTACAGACAGTGCTTTCTAATTAGCTCAGCAGAGCCCTTCATCATGGAATCAAAGCAATCATTCAAGACAATTTGAAAAGACTTTGGGGCTTCAAAATTTATAATCATGGTTTCAAAACAGCCAGTAAAAAACAAAAACTGTCCATAATGCAACAGATGATTATCTTCAATTATGTTTTCATCAGTGATCAGTATGACTGTATCACAACAAATCTAAAAGGAACTTTTGTGATGCACACAAAATAAAACGGCCATAGTTTACACAACAAAAATAGAAAGGAATAAGAGCTAGATGCATGCTTTTAGAGTATAGCCCAATTGCGGGAGCCTTGTAAGCATGAACCACACCTTTAGCTTCCTCTAAGTCCCAGAGCTTGATGGAACCATTTGATGAGCCAGCAAGCACAAGCACCTCTGCTGAATCAAACTGCACGGCTTCCATGGCGCCTGTGTGGCCTGACAAGCTCTGTGGAAACAATTAGACACCCATTCAGAAACACACCATTATTCAAATTTTATGTTAAGGAAAAAAAAAAGATTGCAGTGTCATTGGTATAGGGGACATGTACCAGAAGTGGAGTTTGCTTGCCAATGGCCCACAAGTTGACCTTGCGATCATTGCCGCCGGTGATGAAGACACGGCTAGACTTCTTGCCGATGGCCAGGGACCTCACATCAGCATCATGCGCCACAAACTCCTCTAGTTTGAGATGCTAAGTCAAGGAGATGTCAAATTTGCACAATGCACACTTCCAGACAGCTAAGTAGTTCTAGGTACTATGGTTTGTACTCAACTAAATTGACTGTAGAATTATTAAGAAAAATAAAGCAAAACAGATTTCGAAATTTAGCGCTGTAACCTAAGTTGGGGACAAATGGGGAATTGTTTGCCTAACCAGTTGCAACCGCTTTAAGGTTTAAGCTTGAATGCTTCGAGAACGGTTGCCTTCTTGGCGCAGGCTGCCATCAAAGTAGACAGGCGGCGGAAAATTTCAAGAATCTACTTCAATAAGCATCCCAGATTAAGCAAAATACAAAAATACAGTTGGGGGGGCGCACAGATACTCGCGCTGTACGGCATGAGCAAATGCCTGCACGGATTGCTTCACAGGACGGCGGCTTCTTCCTTCTGCCAGCCAAAAACCGAATCGATAAAAAAGAGCGGCAACTCGGAAACGAAGCAAAAGGATACGGAGCTTGTAGCCGCGCTTCTCGGGGTCCATCCCTCCTCCGGCTCCCCTCTACCGCCTTCAACCCCAGTCCACGCCGCTGCGTGGCTGCCCCGCCCACGGACCGCCGCGTCGTCGTCGTCGTCGACGTCGCCGACGACGAAGAAGACGAGTAGGGCTCGGACTGGGATCCGAGTGGAGTTGCGGGAGCAGGGGAGTTGGCGAGACCGCGAGAGCGAGGCGCGTCTCCCCCTTTTTTTTCTCCCTTGTTCTTTGCAGCGGCAGGGGCAGTGAAAACGATAGGTGTGGTCGTGTGGAGCGGCGTGGGTGGGTGGGGAGTGGAGTTCTTGTCGCTTCTCTCTCCTCTCTCCTACGCGTCGCGCCGCTTTTGCCACTCGTTTCCTTTTCTTTTGTACCAAAGCATCTTCTCGCGTTCCTTGAACCGGCAAAAGCAAGACCACACGAATCAGGCGTACGAAATCAACCGCAGACCGTCCGTTGGCCCCAGTCATATAAATCCAACAGTTGAAAACGATTCGGGGGTACATGGTACTGGAGACTAGTCGTGTGGATTGGTAGTAGTCGACTCGCATAAGTTAAATGTTGACCAAGTATGAACTAAAAATAAAAATGCTGACGAACGGCTGACAAGATCTAAGATGGCTGCTAAAATTTGGCAAGCGGCCAATTCGCCCATTCCGCTGAGTCATCCCAATTATACTAGACAACGCACGGCCACAGCATTTACCCTAAGAATATCAGTGTTTGTATGGTCGTATTAATTGTAGCGGCTGGTAGACCGAGCTGATGAAGGGCAGGCGTTTCGGTTCGTTTGGCCGCGACAATAGGGCGTTGTCTGGTGAGACGTCGCTCGACGGCTCGAGGACAGGAGACGGGGCAGGTTCTCCTTTCCGGTCCACCCAAATTTCCCCTCTTTTCCCCTTCCGCGCACAAGACGATTCCAAGCGAACATCCGAACAAAGAAAACACACCATGCCCGCGCCGGAAGCAAGCGATCGCGCGGGGCACGGTCCGGGACGGTCCGGAAGGAAACGTGCGCGGCGTGGCAAGAGGAAGGGAAGGCAACGCCCGCCGCGGCCGGTGGCCAATGGGGGATCGAGGCCGCGTTGCACGGGCACATGCCTTGCTCTGGTGTCGTGGGCGGGGGAGGACGGGCGGCGCTGGAGTGTCCCCACACCCCAGCGACCAGCGTGGAGGGGCGGCTTCCACCGCGGCATGTGCCCGCCGACAGGCAAGCGGTGACACGTGGTCAGCACGGATGACAATGATTGTGCTTAGCGTTTCTTAATGGCACCTTCCTAAAAATAATTCATCGGCGTGACGCGACTGTTGTCTGCCAGGAGAAGATTCTCGTTAGCCATTGTTCGTTTTGGCATAGAATGACATGGAATGAGCTCCAAACCACATGGAATATCTCGACATGGAATTAATCCCAATCCACCTAAAATGTTTGTTCGGTTAGGCTTGGAAGGGTTTGAAACCCAGCATGGTTTGGCTCCGTTCCATGCAAAAAAGGCTAGTTTCGTTCTATGAGTCTAATCTCATGGAACTAAACCGCATGGTTTAAGTGCCATGCATGAAACCACTCAAACCATGTATATAAGTGGTCCAGTTCAGGAATTAAACCCGAGCAACCGAATAAGGCCTTAGGGAGGTTAGGTGCTGGATCTAATTGCCAAACATCTATAACTAAAATGATAGCCTGCATAGTGATATTCAGTGTCATATGACGGTACTTGCATCTGCTCGTCGTGTTCGTGGCTTCATGCTGCAAACTTGAAAATTGCAATGAGAAGCTTTTTTTTTTTTAGACGGTGCAATCAGGCTCTCATTGAGACGACGAGCTGGCGTGCCTCCATGGGCCGAACTCGTATTAACCTCGTCGTGGGCCGAAATAACTTAGCAAGGTCCGCCGGACAGGAGGAGTTGCAGCAGCTAGAAACAAACAACTGGTATTGGGCCTGACTCTGTACCTTATATATGGGCCGTGCTGGGTCATATTTGTTGATGATCCTCAATTGACACCGATTCACGTCTGCGGCTAGCGAGCAAGTTCAGCGGATTTTGCTCAAGTTCATCGGATGAAACATGTGGTGGGATTGGGTGACTTGCGAACAGAATGAGTTTGCTCCATTCAAACATATAGCTGACTAATCAAACACACAACAGACCATTGAAACATTTAGAAAAAAAATAATTAGGCCAACTGATACTCACAGAATTGCCATTACGTCAAGAGATAAGTCATTTGATCCCCCGTTGAGGTTGTCTCGCGCTATCCGCCAAGAGATAAGTCAAAGCTCATTTGATCAGCCGTAAGCGCACCAGCAAAACATCTGTCGACTCCAACGTACTTCCACTCCTGACCTCCTTCCTGTCTTTTTTTTTTAATAATAATACCTCCTTCCTGTCCTCCATTGGCGTGTTTGCACGGCATCAGGATCTGGCGGTCAGGCGCTGTGCGACACTGACACAGGCACCGCACACGGCATCGAGAATTCGAGACCGCGAAAAAGCATCATTACAAGTCGACGGGCACCGTGGACCAACAACTCGGCGGGCAAAACCCGTGTAATCCTGGAGGGCCACCAGTGAAACCACGCACATGTGATCCCACTACTGGCGCAGAGGAGTACGCACGTACTGTAGCAGTAGCATCCTGGGAAGAGGAACAGGGGCAGCCCCGTCATATCCCCTTCTTGCAGAACAGCACGTCGGCCCGCCGCCCGCCGGCCCCCGTGCAGCAAACGAGCCCGCATGGATGCCAGGGGAGCAAGATGGGACGCTGAGACATGTACGAGCACGCTGCGGTAGAGGCTCCAGAGGTTCTAGTCTGCTCTTAATGGTCCACCGTCCGGCGCCCGGTAGCGTACGATCGGGTTGACCGCTAGGCAGTGGTGCAAGCCTCGTCTTCTTTTGCTGCTGTGTACTCGTCGTGTAGAGCCGTGCAGTGCGCCGTGCTGTAGATCATACGAGCAAACTCGTGACCGGTAAACAACAACAAATGAACAATAGTGCAAGGCAACGGCTTTGCTGTGTAGTAAAAGTTCTGTAATTTCATTACCATCTGGTAGTGAAATTCGGGGCAGTGCCCTTAGTGGAAAATTAACAATAATGCAAAGCGCTTGTGTTTGCATTTCACAGCCGAAGGCAGGGCCCATTTATTATTTACGGGGCTATAGAACATCAAGCCATACGTAGCCATGCCTAGCCATAGAAGAACTTTGCTTCGAAGGCAGCTGAGCAGCTAAAAAGAGCAATGTCTATCTTGGAAGGAATGGCCGATGGTTTCGTCTAATCTTCAGTTGTCGCCGTTGGCCTTCTCTCAACATATGAAGATGAAGCACAGCGGTATCTGATGGAGCCATTTCATAAATTCAATGAAATCTTGTCAACTAGATTCGGTACCATACAATGGACATTTCCTTTTGAAGGCATAATACGATGACAATTACTTCTTTCGTTTCAAATTATAGATCGTTTGACTTTTTTAACTCTAAATCTAACCGGTCGTCTTATTTTAAAAGTTGTGTAAAATATCACATCTTTTGTCATGGCTTCCTTTATTACTCAAATCTCTTCAAAATAATTTAAATTTAACTATATTTCCATAAATTTGTTAAATAAGATGAACAATCAAAATTGGAATGAAAACCCAAATGATCTACAATTTAAAAGCAGTTAAGGGCAAGTCCATTGCAAGCGTACACTATTGGTAGCCTCGTAGAAAAGTTATGTCCACGTACACATAAAGTTTTTTAAGCCACCAAAGCTCCCAATGCAAGCTTTACTCTCTCATCTTCCAACTCACCTTTTACCAGCCTTTTTTCCTCTCTCCCCATGGCCAAAACTGTTACTTTTGAACCCAAGCCATTGTATCCTCTGCAAGCTACCCCGACAAACTTCAAGCATCCAAGCAAGCTTATGTGGCAACTGGTGTCAGGTGGGTAGAGTTGAGGCTACCAGCTACATCTTAGGGTGTGTTTAGATTGTAGGAAAAAACACTGTAGCATTCGTTGGGAAACGTGTTTTGTGAGGGAGAAACAGTGAAAAGTTAGAATGAATAGTGAAAAGTTAGAATGAATAGTGAAAAGTTGGGAATCTGAACATGGTCTTAGAGCATATCCAGCAATAGGTCCTACTTTTCTGAGTAGGGGCTGGCCTCAACTTTCTGAGGCTTTGATTTTGTGTTCAACTCCAGCGAATAGCCTCCTGGCCCCTTCTTTTATTACGACAACTGGGACCTACGCGTCATTCTCTATTTTTCTTTCTTACCTGACAGACCGGACCTACTCATTCTTCTCTGTTCCTGTCTCGATCCATCCTCTTCCCGTGTTCTTGTCTTGGTCTATTCCAGAGTTGTGCTGCTCGCGTGGGACGGCAGCCATGTGCGGCCACGAGGTGTGCTTGGGCGATGTTCGGCCAGGAGGTCAAGCACTCAAGCCCGTTGGCTTGTGCTGCTTGTGCGGCGGCCAGGAGGAAGCGCACTCAAGCGAGCGGCAGAGAAGAGAATCCCACCGAGCAAGATCTGGTCCTATCGATTCGTGCTCGTGCGGCGGCTCGACACAGTGGAGCATGGAGGCACAGGCGGCCGTGTGGCTGCTTCAAGGGCATGAGCCGCGCGCGCGTGGGCAGTGGCCCGACGAGGCCAGGGGATCATGGGTCCATGGGTGCGGTGGCGCGGCACGACGACCTCACGCGGCGACCATGAGCACCATGGATTTGGAAATAGCGAGCGAAGGTGCGCTGGGAAGACGGATGGGGTCCGTGCGTGGTGGCGGGGGTTGGAGCAGCTAGCGGCGGCGCTCGTGCGAGAAGAAAGGCAGTGGTGGCGCGGGGAAGAAGAAGGCAGCAAACGAGTAGGGGCCTCCTGCTTGGCCCGTGGGAGAAGGGGCTGAGCATAGACAGAAAAAAAAAAATCTGAGTAGAGGCTCTGCTGGAGTTGATTTTTTTTCTTTTAGCTTCTACTTTTGCTGAAGATGCTATTGCTGAAGATGCTATAGAATGATCCCGTACAGATAAAACTCTGACCGTCGCCAGCTACTCATCATGTCACTTGGGCTGTAGTCGTCTGTACTCAGTACTCGGTACCGGTACCACTGTAAGCAATGTTCAAAAATATTTTTCCAACAAATTTTTTGTATTCATCCCATTCAAAAAAACATGTTTCTAGTGTACTATTTATCTAGAAAAATTACTTTTTACTTTCTCAATATCGCGCTGTCCGCTTCCCGCTGAGGCGCTGAACGCCTCGGAACCTACTTGATCACCAGTCCCCCACGCCACGCTCCCCTCTCCCTCGCAGAATCGAAGCACCCGGCGGAGGACGCGTCCCCACGAGGCCACGACCCGTCCAGCTCCAGGCCCAGCATCCAACACCCACACCACTTCCACTGGTCACCACTCAGGCACTCTCCACTCACCACCAATCCACCACAGCCGGTCAGCCACCTTGATGACCGCCTAGCGCGCTCCGGCTAACCGCAGAAACCATGGGCTGCTGCTTCAGCAAGAAGCGCAAGAACCGTCTGTCGCCCGGGGCGCGCCACTGGTGCGAGCCAGAGGACCGCGACCCGCCGTCCCCGGAGGAGGAGACGGTCAAGGAGGTGCTCTCGGAGACGCCAAGCGCCAAGCCTCGAGCCGAGCCCAAGCTCGTCGCCAATGCGGCCGTCCCCGCCGCGGCGGAGCGAGATGCGGAGGAGAAGGCGAAGAACAAGCACGAGGTCTACAGCGCCGACGACGGCGCGGTGAGCAACCTCGGCGGCAGCTGCTGCGTGTCGCTCTCGCTCGCCACCGACGAGCGCTCCGAGGCGGCCTCGGAGTCGTCAGTCGCCACCAGCTCGGTGGCCGGGCCGGAACGCTCCCCCGGGAGGAAGCCGTCGGCCAGGAGGCGCCCGGTCTCCGCCGATCTGGGGCCCGCGCGGCGCGAGCGCGCGGCTTCCTACGGCGGCGTCCGCTCCCGCAGCGCGCGGGCCTCGCCGTCCCCGCCGCCGCGGCAGGTCCCACGGGACCGCTCCGTGCGGCGGTCGCCGTCGCCGGCGGCGAAGCGGGCGTCGTCGGAGCACCGTCGCGTCGTCAGCCCAGCCGCGCCCGTGCAGCGGAAGCCGCCTGTCCCAGCACGGCCGTCCGGTCGCGTGTCCCCGCGGCGCGCGCAGGAACCACCGCCTCCTTCAGTCTCCCCGCCGCCGTCCTCGAAGACGGAAGATGACGACGTCACTGCGGCGAGCGAGCAGAGCGTTCCAGAGGCCAGCGCTGGTGGTGATGGCCAACCCGGCCGTGACGGCGACGGGAAAGAGTCGTTGGAGAACCCGCTCGTGTCATTGGAATGTTTCATCTTTCTCTAGCGCCGTGCTGGTGTGATCTCGCGCTATTTCGCTTTGAAATCCTTGGGCTAATCTACGTTTAGAGGTTACAATCAGTGAAGTAGTTAGTTGAAAGTTGTAGGGCATGGTGGTTCAGACGTGCTACTGCTGCTGCCACCGCCCCCGTTAACTTTGTCAGGGAAAATGCTTGTAGCTTTTGACTTTTCAGACCGTCCGACGATCGGAAGTGGTCGGAAGCTCGGAGCTACAATACCGGATGTGCTGTGGCTTTTGGTAATAGCTCCTCTGCAGGGTTGTTCCAGTGATTGAATGTCTTACCCTTGATCACGCTCTCTAGTTGTTATTGTTACTCCATTTCACCTATGGTATCATATAGTAGTACGTTCTTGTGAATTATGACGCCCCTCTGCTCCCGTTGCCAGGAGCTTCTCCACAAGCCACGCTTTGTCCGCGAAGTGGTGCAGCCAATGTGCATGATCAGCGACCGGCCGATCGCCCCGGCATCGGATGCTTTTGTTGGATAATTATCTGCAATAGGCCATATTTTAATTCCAAAAGTTATAATTGAGTTCACGAATATTTGCATGACTATAATGAGTGAAACGATCCATGTGCACGTGTTCAAGTTTAACACAGATTTAAAGAAGAACACGAATAAGATGAAGGATAACGATCCATGTGCACGTGTTCAAGTTTAACACAGATTTAAAGAAGAACACGAATAAGATGAAGGATAGCAGTTCGGATATCGAAAAGTACCCTGGGGCGGGACCTCTGCCAGAGGCATCGGTTGCGCCGTTACCAGCTGGAGGAATATCATCCGTACTCATGATATTCCTCGACTGGCCTTGCCCGAAGTAGTCGTACAAATTCGATGCAGGAAGATCTGTTGACGCAGTGCAGTCCGTGCGCCGGAGTCGTGCAGGAAGAAGACGCGATGCAGTGTAGTCGTTAGACGGCGACGGAGTCTCCAGAACGGTGAACCGTACGCCGGTGAAGACGTAGCAGTTCTGGGCGAGCAGTCGCGTAGAGACGCTCCCCAGAAACCTGATTGCCCCGGTATCCCGAGCAGGATCTCAAGGAGGCAATGGTGTCGGAGGCACCTGCTCTCGCTGGTGGTGTGCGCGCAGCGCCGGCGATGGGGAGGCTTATTTGCAGCAGAGGTAGGAGGAGAAGTAATGGACTCAAAAGCTCAGTCTCAAAGGAGAAGATGGCTTTCTATTCATAGCCCTCGGGTGAGACGAGAGGATGAACCTGGACGGGAGAGAATCGGGAAGGCTGAGTTATGGAAAGCTGAATTATGGAAGGCTGAATCATGGTATCAGTGATTGCCATAATCAGCCCTTCCAATTACCGCGTCTTCAGTTTCCATAACCAGCAAAAGAGAGATCCCTCCCGCACACAAGTCAGGCTCAGACTCAGGCTCAGGCTCACGCCAGGGTTCTTTGAGAACCGCCAGAGTTCTTTGAGAACCTCCAGGGTTGTCTGAGACCCACAGGGTTCTCTGCAGAATCAACCCTGTGACTCGTACGAAGCGTTGCCAGGGTTCTTTTCCAGTCCGAGCAGAGTTCTTTTCCATTACCAGTACGGTGTTGACCATAATAACTATAACATAAAAAGTAGGCTATAATCCTTTAGAATAAATAGAATAATGGGCCATACCCAAATATTCTAACAATCCCCACACGGGATTCTAAGCCGTACTTGAAATGTTCTCAGATCGTCTTTGATATACCAGTATTTGATGGAGACTGTTAAGTTGAACTTCCATCTAGAGCTAGGGCTACATTCGTTCACAACTGAACAATGGACTATGCCTTGAATTGCCAGTTTTGTGCGAACAAATTTCACCAGAGCTCTACACTGATACTAGGCTGCAGTAGCATCCCCGCTGTTTTGGAGCTTATGGGTCATACTCCATACCTTTCATGAGTTTCTAGAGATCACCCAAACCTCATATACCATGACCAGTGGTCAGGCTCATATAGGTGTGTTCCTTAAAGATGTTCTGTAGGACAACATCTCTGTTTCAATGAAACAACTGCCTTGTTCCATGAAACCACTTGGAGCACATTAAGGTATAAACCATCCTACCTTACAGGGCTGAAGAGAAATGCATCTTCTCATGGAATGAGCCTTTCATTAAAGGTTCTCTTCTCTCAGTTACACTATAGCTTGTTGCTCCATCCTGCTTCACGGGATCTCCGATCACACAGAATGGGTTTCAACCATAGAGCAACTCACGTGGGTCTCAAGCCCAATTCCAAAGATGCATAGTCTATCACATTGCGTGAAAGACCCTTTGTGAATTGATCTGCCAGGTTTTTAGCCGTCTGAATATAATCCAAGGCTATAACTCCGGAGTTTCTCAGTTTCCTGACAGACTTTAACCGCCTTTTCACATGTCTGGATGACTTCATGTTGTCCTTAGAACTTTTCACCTTGATAATCACAGTTTGATTATCACAGTTCATCAGAATTGCCGGTATCGGTTTTTCAACTATCGGCAGGTCAGTAAGGAGTTCACGAAGCCATTCGGCCTCAACTGTGGCGGTATCCAGTGCTGTGAGTTCTGCTTCCATTGTTGACCTCGTTAAGATGGTTTGCTTGCAAGACTTCCAGGAAACAGCGCCACCTCCGAGTGTGAACACATAACCACTCGTGGCCTTGAGCTCATCAGCATCTGATATCCAGTTCGAATCACTATACCCTTCTAGAACCTTAGGGTCCCCGGTATAATGAATTCCATAGTCCATTGTTCCTACTAGATAGCGCATTACTCTTTCAAGAGCTCTCCAGTGATCATCGCCCGGGTTTGAAACAAACCGACTCAATTTGCTCACAGCATATGCGATGTCAGGCCTCGTAGCGCTGGCTAGATACATCAATGAACCAATTATTTGAGAGTATCTCAATTGATCTCTCGTTATCCTTTTATTCTTCTTCAATATCAGACTGGCATCATAAGGGGTTGAGACAGACTTGTAGTCGCTGTAACCAAAGCGACTCAACATCTTCTCCACATAGTGGACCTGCGACAGAGTCACCCCACCATTTCCGTCCTTTACCAGCTTGATATTGAGGATAACATCGGCCTCTCCCAGATCTTTCATCTCAAAGCTCTGAGAGAGAAAATCCTTGACTTCCTTAATCACACTAAGGTTAGTCCCGAAGATCAGTATGTCATCCACATACAGACACAGAATCACTCCATCACCTCTACCAAAGCGATAATACACACATTTGTCGGATTCGTTTGAAACAAAACCAACAGAGGTTAGAGTTCTGTCAAACTTCTCATGCCACTGCTTAGGTGCTTGCTTGAGGCCATACAGAGACTTCAACAGTTTGCACACCTTTTTCTCTTGACCATTTGCTACAAACCCATCAGGCTGATCCATATAGATCTCCTCTTCCAACTCCCCGTTTAGGAAAGCTGTCTTCACATCCATTTGATGAACGAGAAGCCCATAGGAGGCTGCCAGTGAGAGTAGCACTCGAATAGTGGTCAGACGAGCAACAGGTAAGTAAGTGTCAAAATAGTCCTCTCCTTCTTTCTGGGTATAACCCTTGGCCACAAGTCTAGCCTTGTACTTTTCGATAGTACCATCAGGCCTAAGCTTTTTCTTGAACACCCATTTGCATCCCACAGGCTTGCATCCATAAGGGCGATCAACAACCTCCCAGGTACCATTAGTCATGATAGAGTCCATTTCATTTCTGACAGCTTCCTTCCAATAGTCAGCGTCAGGGGTTGAATATGCCTCTTTAATGGTCCTAGGTGTGTCATCCACGAGGTATACAATGAAGTCATCACTAAAAGACTTTGTAGTCTTCTGTCTCTTACTCCTTCTAGGAGCTTCATTGATATCCTCCTCAGGATGTCTCACATGAGAGAATTCATCGTGTACAATCGGTTCGGCAGAGATATCATCCTCGATAGTCTCTTGCCTAGATAAACTTGTTCCATTTTTCATTGGAAACATGTTCTCAAAGAACGTAGCATCTCTGGTCTCAAAAATTGTACCGACCACCATGTCAGGTACTCCAGAGTTCACTACCAAGAATCTATATCCAACGCTGTGAATAGCATAACCAAGAAAAACACAATCTACAGTTTTAGGTCCAAGTTTGCGCTTCTTATTGATGGGCACACATGCTTTGGCCAAACAACCTCAAGTACGCAAGTAGGAAAGCGTTAGCCTTTTCTTTTCCCATTCCTCGAATGGTGTCTTCTCTTTATTCTTTGGAGGTACACGGTTTAGGACATGACATGCTGTCAATATAGCCTCACCCCACCATTCCCTAGAGAGTCCCGAGGTATCTAACATGGCGTTAACCAAGTCAGTCAAGGTTCGGTTCTTTCTTTCGGCAACCCCGTTTGATTGGGGAGAGTAGGGAGGCGTCCTCTCATGAATAATACCGTGTTCTTCGCAGAATAAGTCAAACGACTTTGAAAGGTACTCGCCACCGCGATCTGACCTAATTCTTTTGATTTTCTTCTCAAGTTGATTTTCTACTACAGCTTTATAGATTTTAAAGTAGTGAAGAGCTTCATCTTTAGTTTCCAACAAGTAAATATAACAGTATCTAGAGTTATCATCTATAAGAGTCATGAAATATTTCTTTCCACCTTTTGTCAATACCATTCATCTCACAGAGATCAGAATGAATTAATTCTAGAGGTGCCAAGTTTCTCGCCTCAGCAGCCACGTGTGGCTTGCGAGTTTGTTTTGAACCAACACAGGCAAAGCACTTAGAATTCTTGGCAAAGGTAAACTTTGGAATTAAACTCAGATTTGCAAGTCGTGACATACAACCAAAATTAACGTGACAAAGCCTCGAATGCCAAACATTAGATTCATCAACGTTAACAATATTGTTCACTACTTTATTACATCCATCATCAAGTGAAAAACGGAACAAACCTCCGCTATCATAACCTTTACCAACAAAGGTTCCAAACTTTGACAAAATACATTTATTTGACTCGAAGACTAATTTAAAGCCATCTCTACAGAGTAGAGAGCCGCTGACTAGATTCTTCTTGATGATGGGGACATGCTGCACGTTCTTCAGCTGCACGATCTTTCCCGAAGTAAACTTCAGATTGACCGTACCAACACCAAGTACACGCGCATGAGCTCCGTTCCCCATCAGCAAGGAGGTAGTCCCCCCGACCTGGTATGAAGAAAACAAGGAAATGTCAGCACATACATGAATGTTAGCGCCAGTGTCCACCCAGCACTCGGGTGTACACATAACTGAAAGAACTGTAGGTAAATAATTACCGTACCCCGATGTTCCTGCAGGCTCGCTAATAACCATGTTGGCAGACTTGCCTTCTTTGCGTTGAGGACACTTTCCAGCAAAGTGATCCTCACTCCCGCACACATAGCAGGCTCCCTTCTTCTTCTTGCACCCGGTGGTTTGTTTAGCCTTCCCAGGGTTCTGTGGCTGAGGCGGTTTCTTGCCTTTGCCCTTGTTGTTGGTGCGAGCATTAATGTTCTTTTGAACAAAGTTCGCGCTTGCACCGACAAGTATCCCCTTATTGCGTACATCCTTTGCTCTCGCCTTTTCCTCCACATCAAGAGAGCCAATGAGTCCATCAATTGTGAACTCCTGCCTCCTGTGTTTCAGAGAAGTAGCAAAGTCCCTCCAAGAAGGTGGCAGCTTGGAGATGATACCTCCGGCCACAAACTTGTCGGGCAGCACGCAAGGGTTCTCTTTGTTGCAACAGCCGAGGTCTTTAGCCACCACATGCAACTCATTGGCTTGTTCCACCACAGGACGGTCTTCCACCATCCTGTAGTCTAGGAACTGCTCCATGAGATACAGCTCACTGCCAGCATCAGACACCCCGTACTGGGCATCAAGGGCGTCCCACATCTCTTTCCCAGACTTCTTCTTAAGAAGGGGATTAATCAGATGTGGGGCAATCACACCAAGGATGCATCCACGGAAGAGATTATCTTTAACCTCGAACGCACTTCCCTGCTCGGAGGTGCATTGTTCGGGCTTCCCTTCCACCACATCCATGATGCCCATGGTGGTTAACCACAGTACCATTCGTTCACGCCAACTCACAAAATTTGTACCGTCAAAAGTGTTTGGCTTAATGGATGAAGCAAATTGAGCAACCGAAAACCTATTAACATAATTATCACTAAAATCAGGTTTCTGGATTGTTGGATAATTATCTGCAATAGGCCATATTTTAATTCCAAAAGTTATAATTGAGTTCACGAATATTTGCATGACTATAATGAGTGAAACGATCCATGTGCACGTGTTCAAGTTTAACACAGATTTAAAGAAGAACACGAATAAGATGAAGGATAGCAGTTCGGATATCGAAAAGTACCCTGGGGCGGGACCTCTGCCAGAGGCATCGGTTGCGCCGTTACCAGCTGGAGGAATATCATCCGTACTCATGATATTCCTCGACTGGCCTTGCCCGAAGTAGTCGTACAAATTCGATGCAGGAAGATCTGTTGACGCAGTGCAGTCCGTGCGCCGGAGTCGTGCAGGAAGAAGACGCGATGCAGTGTAGTCGTTAGACGGCGACGGAGTCTCCAGAACGGTGAACCGTACGCCGGTGAAGACGTAGCAGTTCTGGGCGAGCAGTCGCGTAGAGACGCTCCCCAGAAACCTGATTGCCCCGGTATCCCGAGCAGGATCTCAAGGAGGCAATGGTGTCGGAGGCACCTGCTCTCGCCGGTGGTGTGCGCGCAGCGCCGGCGATGGGGAGGCTTATTTGCAGCAGAGGTAGGAGGAGAAGTAATGGACTCAAAAGCTCAGTCTCAAAGGAGAAGATGGCTTTCTATTCATAGCCCTCGGGTGAGACGAGAGGATGAACCTGGACGGGAGAGAATCGGGAAGGCTGAGTTATGGAAAGCTGAATTATGGAAGGCTGAATCATGGTATCAGTGATTGCCATAATCAGCCCTTCCAATTACCGCGTCTTCAGTTTCCATAACCAGCAAAAGAGAGATCCCTCCCGCACACAAGTCAGGCTCAGACTCAGGCTCACGCCAGGGTTCTTTGAGAACCGCCAGAGTTCTTTGAGAACCTCCAGGGTTGTCTGAGACCCACAGGGTTCTCTGCAGAATCAACCCTGTGACTCGTACGAAGCGTTGCCAGGGTTCTTTTCCAGTCCGACAGAGTTCTTTTCCATTACCAGTATGGTGTTGACCATAATAACTGTAACATAAAAAGTAGGCTATAATCCTTTAGAATAAATAGAATAATGGGCCATACCCAAATATTCTAACAGTTTTTCCATCCGCGCTGCTCCGTTCCACGTTGCCACCCACCATTGTTTCCAGTTTCAGAAATCAGGAACATCCTCGCAGCTAACTTTACGATCTCGTCAGCAGATTCATCAAAGGATCAGATCCCCGCGCCGACAACGAGCTCGTAAATCTAGGCAACGGATCACCGGATCCGCTCATTCCCGCGCCTCGGACCCGCATCCGAGGGGGATGTGCAGCCTATTAAAAATTGGTGATGCCGCTTGATCCTCACCAGGGTCGCATGCGCCGTGGCACGAGCGAGCGCCGAGTGTCGCCGCACGAGCAGAAGCAGCCGCGCGAGGCGGCTTGGATCACGAGAACGCCCGTGCCTTTGTTCGCTTGGTGCGCGTTCCATTTCGAGCATGCGTTCGCCTGGGAGTGAAGGCCACGAGAGGACGAGACCTCACGGCCGGCGGGCAGATCGCTCCAGCTCGTCCTTTCCCTTGTATTTTTGGTGCGCTTCAAGCTGCCATCGTGGACTCGTCCCTTCCTGGAGAGTAGCGAGCGTGTCTGGTTGCAGCGCGAGCGCTCGGCTGTTCACATCTCAGCATCAGCTGCAGTTGCTGCTTTGGGGCAGCCTTGCGCCCTTGCCGATACGGTTACCTGACGGCACATGGCGGTAGCCCCCCACCCCACCCCCGCCCCCATCAGGATGGCAGAATCCCCTGCTCGAACTCCATACACTGGCTGGCACTTCGTTCGTTTGCTCCTATCATCATGCATGAGACAGGGAAGATGGCCGCGTGACCAGTAAATCATACCGAACAGGCCTAGTCGTGATGATCGCTGACGACTGCCCCTATTCATCCCCTCGGCTTTGTGTCGCTGTTGGACAAGCCACAGGGCCGGCACGGAGCGGCCGGCTCACATGCCCACATGGGTCTTGTTTCAACCGCGCCGCCGCCGCCGCCGCGGCGCGCCGCACTGGGCAGTTGGTGAATTGCGGGCGGCTGCCGTTGGAAGTGGATTTTGTTCCGGCAGTGGTCAAGACGTTGCTAGCGAGAAAGCACAAAGCTCCAACCAGGCTAGCGAAAGACAAAAGGGCCATTCTAGCCGAGCGTACAAATCAGCTTCCCCTGATTTGCGGCCGTGGGAGATCGAAATCGTGAGCCTCCCGTCCCAAAATCCTTTCCTCAAAAGAAGTGCGGCGGGCGGCGGCGTCTTCGGAAGCCTTGGCCGTCGGGTGCGATGAAATACACCGTGGAATACTGGAATCCATGCACACAGCGTTCCACGTCCGTTGCCCAGGAGGCGTCTTCCCCAACTCTCAACTCTCACGAGGCAGGCAAGCAAGACGAGGATATGGGGTAGTGGGCTTAGGTTGGGCTTTGTTTTGATCCCCCCTTTTCTGTTGGAAAGTCTAGGCTTCTAGCCAAGCCCAAAAACCTCAACTAGAGTTTGATTTTGGCCCAACATCATTGGAATCGCGTATCATGTCATGTGCGTATAGTTTTCGACTTTATGCATCTGTATATACCCCAGCTGCAGCACATGAACAATAATTGGTGAAATGCGTATTACTGTGAAACTCGTATATGTTCCCCTTTTACCTCCCGTGACATATCAAACAAAAGATATTTTCAACTAGGGAGTACTAGACGAG
The DNA here is from genome assembly GCA_015342445.1 of Digitaria exilis. NCBI lineage: Eukaryota > Viridiplantae > Streptophyta > Magnoliopsida > Poales > Poaceae > Digitaria > Digitaria exilis. The sequence goes on from JACEFO010000520.1 coordinate 580,231, forward strand.
AAGAACCGGAGGGAAGACTTCACGGCGAGCACGCGGGGAGACGCAGGACTTTGACCTGACTCTCAGTCTTTCTAGATACCTGTGGAACGCTCTTGTCCGGCGAGAGCATATGTGTCGGTGCCCTCCTGCTGGCTTGCGTTTCAGACCCGTTTAGTCTCAGGCCCATTCTAAAAAAAATAATATTTATTTCAACCTTTTATTATTCATTAACTTGTCACTATTTATCTCTCTTACAAAACACGTTTTCCAGCCAGTGCTATAGTGTTTTTCTCTAGCTACAGTGTTTTTTATCCAAAATAAATATTATTTATCCAACTTTTTCCTATTCATCATATCCCTCTCGCGCACAAAATACTACAGTATATTTTTAGATTTTCAATATCTTTTCTCATCTAAACACACCCTCGGTGTGTTCCCCGAATCCCCGAATCCTCGCGGGCTCGAGTTGACGCGACTCGCACCCAGAGGAAATTGGACGACGGAACGGTCGGACGACTCGGCCCGTCGGCCGGCCCGATCACTGGTGCGTCTCCACCGTCACAAGTGGCCTCTGGGACAAGGATTCTCGTCGGAATGATCGTCACTGTCGTCCTTGTCCCCTTGCCGGTCAGGTCAACTCCGAAAAAGGATCCGCTCTACACAACACCAACGCAAAAACAATTGCTTGAAGCGGCATGAACATACTATGTTATTATTAGCCTATTATGCTGAAGTTTCTAAGGGACACGAACGAATTAACCGGCGAAAACAACAACTGACGAGAGGTAGTTTCCCTTGCGCCTTCACGTGCCTGCGCTGCACGTTATGTTTTCTTGCGCGGTTAATTTTCCCTTCCGATTCTTCTTTCTAATTTACCACAGGGCTCGAGGCTTCACTATGCTTGCAGGGCAAGCTGGAGCACGGTCGTAGTACTCTGCCGGAACGCGCTTGAGCTGGCAGGTTCTGCGACGCAGTGTGCCAGACGCTCTCTGTCACCAAAAAGGCTGCCACCCTCTGCGAGTAGAGCTCCTGTAGAGGTGTGAAGAGACCGTGCCTCGCGTGGACTTTCCTCGCACGGGCCGGGGCGACTGGCGAGCTCATCCTGGCATCCTTCTCGCCCGGCCGAATTTCCGCGGAATTCACCGGGCCCCCGGCCCGGGCACCGGCGACGTGGAGTGAAACCCGCGAGCAATCAAGGCAAGCCAACAACTTCCACCAAACCCCAGCGTCCTTCCGCCGCTGCCGACGAATCAGAATCAGGAACTGGAGCCACTCCCCGTCAGATCGCACTGCCGGCTGCGCCGCGCGCGACGGCGGAGGCCGTAGAGCAGCGAGGGGATGTGCTTTTGGCATCGTATTCTTCTGTGCAGCCCCCTACCAGGTGCCGAAATTGCTGGCACACCAGCGAGCGCTGCAACCGTGCGTACGACCGCACTAACGCAGGATCATGTCCAATAACATGAGAACCGACGAACCGGTGATGCGAAATCACCCTGTGCAATATGCAAGGAAACCCTGCTGCTCGCAGGATTCATTGCTGCGCTACATTTTGCTAGTCTTGTACGTGTAGCTAGAAGCTCATTTTTCTGTCTCGTGGCTCAACGTGGGATGATCAGTGCCACCACCAGAAGTCCAACTATTGATGTTGCCAAACATAAAGAAAATGTCATGGCCATAGGAATTGACCACGAATATTGTGACTTGCGGCACGGAAAGACTCCCTCCATTCTAAAAATATGTCATTCTAATCTTTTACCACATTTATTGAATATGCTATGAATCTAAACAAGTATTTGTTCAGGTTCATAGAAAATACTATGGGTCTAGATACCCAAACGGAGACCTAAAATGACATGTATTTTGGGACGGGGGCAATTACTTTCAACTTCCCTTCTTGTTCATACTTCCCTCCTAGCTTAGCTTTGTATATAGTACATTTCTCTATGCTAATATATATACCTGTTGTGAGCATGAGTAGAATCTATGGTGCCATGTTTGGATCTCCAACAATAATAACCATCATAGTCTCGTCGAGCAAAGATTGCCCTTTGGTAGAATATAGATTATGATTTTCTGAAGGCAATACATTTATAGTTAGGATATTGCTCTTCCAGGAGTGGCGTTCACCGATGCGAAGACAACCACGCAGAAGATATACTGCTTCTCTAAGCTATGCCTATGCAAGCTAGCTCCACATGGCCTAACTAGACAAAGGTGTCTAAGCTATCCAAACGGCCAAACACACCCTTCATCGAGGTTGGATTTTCTTTTCCAATATCTCCACTTTTGTTTTTTTAATATGAGATCTCTATCCACCCTCCATGTTACTAATTTTCATGCAAGAGGGTCTGAATAATAAATGGGAACACATATACTACTCCAAACAATCTAGGTTTTTCCATTTATATACCACCTAACTCATTAAACACAATTTAGACTTGATTTGCTCGCTAGAACTATTTTAATTGGTCTAAGCTAATCCTATTGAATTTTTTGTTTATCTTTTCACCATGCACAAATTGAATTTATGTTTAAAAACTATCAATTGATAGAAGACATGATTCCCCTGTCAGAAAAAATACTAAGATTTTTCATGGTTATCTTCGTACGTTAAATCAACCAAGGAGATACAAATTCTAAAAAAAGTAACTCTAACAGAATCTTAATGTGTTTTCTATAACACACGATAGTGGTGGACACAGGGGGGGTCTCATTCCATGCTGTTTGGAAGAATAAAAAATAGTTTGAGGAATAAATTAAGGCTATATTTTATTGAGAGTTAAATAGAACAAAGCAGACTATTAAATTAGTAAAATGAACTAATTCCATTAACAAACTGCTTTAAATTCTCACGAAAGACTATCCATGACCCTAGAAATAGTCACAACATATTACTCCTAGCTTGCCATTGATTGTTGCACTATGCTTCATATTACATCATATTCTCTCTTAACTACTCCGATAGCACAATTTTCACGGGGAATGACCGTTTGCATTTAGTCTTTTATCGCTTGTCTTTTTTTTTTTTGAAAACAGGCAGTCTTTACATTTATCTTGTATAGACAATTTTCCCCTTTTATCAACACTTAAAGGCAAAACACATGTAGCACTCGATATGCCAGGATAATATATACACAATCACCTATCAACCTCGTCCAATACGTCGAAAACGAAGAGATTGACTCTTCTTTTTCCTGAACTATTTTGACCAAACAAGTATTTCCCGGTCCCTGAAGATTATGATTAGCAATATCAGAGTTTCCAGGGGCTCTTATGCAAAAGGGCTATTACCAACGGGTACGTGTAGCGCACGCGCCCGTTCCACGACTCGGAACATGGACGCACGGGTCCGCTCGGATCGCCACCGGCCGGTCACTCGCGGTCGTGAGCACATGGCGATCCCCCACCACGACGAACCAAACCACCCGCCCCATATCAGCTCCGCCGGTCCGCCCCGGCCTCCAGAAATAACGATTCCGATTCCCGTTCGACCACTCAGAGCGCCCAGGCCACGCCGCCGACCCGTTCCTTTTTATAAAATCGCCACCCCGAAGCGAAATTTTCCCCTTCGACCACTTCGGTTTCGTTCGACGCGGATGGCATCTTCTTCTTAGCCCCCTCTCCCTCACCAGGCCGCCATCACCACCACCACCACAGCCGCCCGCCCGCCCGCCTGCGTCGATTGGAAAAAAGGGGTTTCGCTCGTCCGGAGAAGACAAGGCGCCCGCCCGCCCCCGCGAATCGTATGGTCGAATCGCGCCGCGGGTGATGGCGGAGGAACCGGCGGTCGGTTACGATGGCTTCGAGGCCGCCGCCGGCGCTGGAGCTGGCGCCGTCGGCGCGGAGGACAACCTGTCCATGTCCCTCGGCGACTTCATGGCCTTCCTCGAGACCGAGCCCGCGCCGCCCGGTGAGGGCGGGGAGGAGGAGGAGGAAGAACAGCAGCCCGGGGTGAGTTGCCTCTCGTCGTGCCCTAATTCCCTTTTGCGCCGGATTTTGCTATGTCGGATCGGATTTGGCGGGACGGGGCTGCGCTTAGGCTAGGGTTTTTGGGTTGCGCGGGGACCGGATACATCGGAGTTTTGGTGGAATTTTTGCTCCCGGCTTGGCGATTTTGGATGATTTGGGGCTTGTTTAGATGCAACGTATAGTGCTTCTGCGGGTCCAATGGTCGAGAAACCGCAGAGCCAGCTGTGATCGAGCTAAGATATCAGTGCGGACCTTCAAATTTTGCGAGTGCTGCCTGTTGCTGCTGTTGTTGTTCATCGCTTACTGGATTATTAGATTTTGCGTGCCAGTTCTGATAGTAAACGTTCTTCTGCAAACGACAGCTATATGAATGATATGTTGTTCACGAAATGGGAAGCACCTGAGCACGGCCGCTCGTTAATTTTTGGACAGTGTCCTTGTATGTAACACTTGACATGAAGAGGTTACTTTGTTTCCCTCTCTTGACAGATTTGGAGAGGTTACTGGGCTTCCCTCTCTTGGTAGATTTGGAGACCAATGGGTACTGGCACTGTGTAAGCTACCGGCAATGGTATCTGCCAATGAGTGGTTCAGGGCGAGCTGGCAGCTAAGTTGATTTTGTGATGGGGCTGCTATGGTGGTGTTGGATGGCCCTTGGGGTGAAGTGCCATTGTGGTAGACTGGTAGTAGTGATGTGTTGTGTTCGGGAAGGGATACTTGTTGGGAGAAGGTGATGATAAATGCTGCTGGGTACTGGGTGGCAGTATTGCAGTCCTGGCATTAGATATGCAGATGTATGCAACACAATTGGTTTGTGACAGGCTGTGGATTGTTCTACCGCACAGCACTTTTGGAGTATGTGGCCTGAAACAGGCTAAAAAGCGCTATATAGATTTAAAAAATAGTAATATTGATGTGTCTGCCTTTACTACCATAGTTGAGACTATCGTATATGTGAAGAAAAAGAGGTTTAATTCTGTTGCAGCTGCCTGTCTAACTTAAAACGTTAGTTACGGAGAGCTATGGTGACAAATATTTTCGTTGTTAAGCGATATTTGCTTAGTTATGCAAGGAAGTAGCGCATGAAATGTTCTGCCTGAAAGGGACATGAATCAAATTGATTTGTGTGAATGGTTGAAGATTAGGTGTAAATCCACCGGATAATAAAAAAATATGCGTGTCTGATGAAATGGTTGTTGCTCGAGCGAGCTTAGCTGAAAACGAAGACGAAAGATATGTGGGGTAGAATTTGTTGTTTCTTGGATACGAAGATATCAAATGGGCTACATAAAACTGGCATATAAGAAAGATAGTGATATGTGGTATTTGAAAAGTTTTCTTAGTTATATTGCAAATCTTTTGGATAAACCCCTTAAGAAATTGGAGGGCCTACTATATGGCGATTTCTCTTTTGCTAGGTCCAGTGCTAAAAAACCTACTTTTTTTTTTTTGACAATTACAAGGTTTATTCGAAGATGAAATTTCATGGTAATGACTTCAAACCTGGCCAGCTCCTATGGTTTGTGTCGGATAATAGGCCTGTTCACCGGTTTGGTGCCAACCCGCTCAACCCGCAAAACCAGCCCATCTAAACCTGTTCTACAGGTTCCATACGGGTTGGGCTAAAGCATGGTTCAAACCAGTTGACCCGCCCTGCAGAGAATATCGTGGAGCTCGTCGGGCTTCAAAGCCGGCACGACCGTTGCTGCCTCCGGCGCCTCGCTGGAAGCCGGCCTCCTCCATACGCCAGGACGCCGTGTTGAACTACGGGTCAGGCAGGGCCATGTCGGCATGGTCATCATCGCGCCCGAGGAGTTCTTCCACCACACGCACCACCACCACCACCACGCCACAGCGGTGGCGGACCCCATCTTCCTGCTAGTCTTCAGGGGACCCTGCGGGCTTGATCCGGACGTGGCCGGCCAAGTCGGCGGCCGGGTTGGCCTCGACGCCCGACTGCGGCATCGAGATCTAGTTCTGGCAGCCGCCGCCGCCAAATTGTTACGTTTTTTTAGGTTTTATTAGTAACCAGTGAATCGTATCCAGGGTATCCTACCTCAGATTTGTGCAGTAAATGTTGTGAGAATGCATGTAAAATGTAATATTTTCTATTATGTTTGGAGTCGACTGTCTAACTTTAGGCTCTTGTATTTCTTGTGTTTCTGGATACAGGTCAATCAAGGTTGTATGGAGATAGCTCCCAACACCAATGGTTCCGAAGATTTATTCCAAAGCCATGAAGGTATAATGAACTGTCCATTTTAACATATGATTTTGGCATTTTGCAGGATGCAGAAATTACCTCCTTGATAATTGTTGATTAATCTTGGTTACTTTGTGAGATCAGCAGAAATGCTTGAGAACATAGAAGTTTGGTCAAACTACACGCATGTCGACCCTTCAGAGTGCCAGGTGGAAGTTAACATGGAGCTCAATGAAGGTGAACAAACAATTGATCACTCAGAGTCCAGCCCTTATGTGCTTATCAATGGTGAGAAATGGAAAGGTGGCTTTAGATGATCTGAGTTGTTGCTCATTGTTAACTTTGTCGCTACGACCTAATATTTATCTTGTAAATTACAAACATTATTGCTTTTCAGATTCAGATATACATGGGAACCAATCAGGAATGTACAACTTGGACAATCAACATGTTCCTAGGGATGCATCAAACCATGCTAATTTTGAAGAAGCAACTGGTCCCCCTCATGAGCTCTCAAATGGTTCATACCTTGGACAGCGAACAATTTACGACCAAACAGAACTCCAAGTAGAGAATAACGAGGAAGGCATGAAGGCACAAATGAATACTTGTAAGTCATTTTCCCCATGGGAAGTTCATATTTTACATCATGAAGTACTATAAAGGAAGCATTAATTAATCATTTATTATCTGCTACAGATTTTTCTGGTGGCATATCTACAGAGCAGTCGGCTTTGAGTAGTGAAATTCAATGGGAGAACGCAGATGAGATGCTTGGTAATACTAGTCAGGATGGTGACCGTTTCACTTCGATGGCCATGTTTTCTCTTACCCACAATGCAGATGTTCCTGATATTTCTTGTACTGGGTTGAACATGGGTGAGCCAACTGAAAGCATTTACAACGGGAACAGCAGTTGCCTTACTTTACAAGAAGAACATCGGCAGGGGGAGTATGGAAACTATCACCATCCAGATTATATTTCTGTTGATATGGTTGGTGAAGGATCTCTGCATGATTTTCCACAAAACAATGAGCAATATGAGATGGACCAGTTCCCACAGGATATATGTGAAAGTGAAACGATGCAGATGGGTTCCCCGGATCAATATTGTGACGATACATCTTTATCAGATATTTACATGGATGTATCTTCACCAGAGTCGATATCCTTTGAACAGAACCAGTCTGAAGATATTTGTTTCAAGAGTGAGTCTAGCACTGACTCTTCTCCAGTACCCTCTAGCAGAAACTCCACCACAGAGGATGCTGATAAATCCTTAGGTCACACATCAAAACAGTTTCTGGACTCCAAGTTTGTCCCTTTCAACAACCAGCATCCGGTTAAGAAGCTGGGATATCAAAGACCTCTCATATTGCAGAATGAATATGGTTATAGAAGCAATAACTCCTCTATTCAGGGCAGTTCATCAAGAGGGTGCTTCAGTATAGCTGGCAATGGGTCTTCTGACTTTGGTGTGCTTCAGGGTAACAGGAATTCTGCTCCCGATGACCGATTGCTAGTCCAGGGGAAGTTCCATCGTACTTTTCAGCAACCTATGTATGGCAGTCCCATTCTTCCTACATTTGGTGGGATGAGATATAAGCCACATGATGAAAGAATCACTCTGCAGCTTGCATTGCAGGTCATATAATCCTACCGATGCTTGCTTATTGTCCATGTTCATGTTTACCGTTTGTCATTTTGTCATTTTGTTGCTGATGTTGGACCTTTTCAATAGTTTAGTGTTTCATGCTCTAGCTTGGTTCCTAGAATCAATTAGCACCTGATTTTTTTTTTTATCTTTTTTGTATTGTGAGTGCATCCTTTTTTAAGCCATCTCGTTATTGAAAAGATAGTGTCATGATTTTTCTTTAAAAGCGACATGTTTCTGTGTATCTCGACTTACTATTGTTGAGTTCTCGTTGGCGAATAAGTATTATCTTTTCATTATTTAGTTGTGCTCCAATAGCTTGACCATCCCCTGAACTGTCATAAGCTTGGTTCTTGACCTTCCTATCCCATTGTTTCCTGATATTATAAACCGCTACGAGAATATTTGGTTTGTTGCTTTCTCAAAAGCTGGCAAAGCATTTTCTTACGAAAAAAATAAATAGTTCAGTCTTCAATCCATTTAACAGTTATATTGTCTACATTTCACACACATTTTCTATCTCTAGTTCCAGATGCTTATTTTTGCAGTCTTTTTTGGATTGCTATAATCTTACTATTAAACATTGGCTTTTTTATTGCTAACAAAATAAATGATCATTGGATTTTATTTGGGTTATCTTCTGCTTCTTCAACTCACTTGACAAAAATTGGTGATTGGCAGGATATTTCACAGCCAAAATCTGAGGCTAATCCACCTGATGGACTTTTGGCAGTTCCTTTATTGAGGCATCAGGTTTGCCTTGCAGTTTATGTTGTGTAATTTTATTAAAATAGTATTATCAATTTTTGAGTAACTGTTATTTCTTTGTACAGAAAATTGCCTTGTCTTGGATGGTACAAAAGGAGACGAGTAGTCCACATTGCTCTGGTGGGATTCTTGCAGATGACCAGGTATACTAGTTAGTATCTCACCTGTCGCTCCACAAAATGATCAGCTGTGTCTTAAGAGGCATTTTCTTTTTTTACCTTTCAGGGTCTGGGTAAAACTGTGTCAACCATATCACTGATTCTGACTGAACGGCCACCAGTGCCACAGTCATCTACCATTAAGAAAGAGACATTTGAAGCTGTAACTCTAGACGATGATGATGAGGATGATTGTGATGAACCTGATTTGAAAAAGCAGATGCAGACTTGTAGCTCTGAATTGACAAGTAACACAGTGAAGCAAGAAAATCCTATTGTATCAGTTAAGACAAGGCCAGCTGCTGGTACTTTGGTTGTTTGCCCAACAAGTGTTCTGCGACAGTGGGCAGGAGAACTGAAGAACAAAGTTACAAGCAAAGCTAATTTGTCTTTTTTAATATATCATGGTAGCAACCGCACGAAGGATCCTGATGAGCTCACCAAATATGATGTTGTGCTAACTACATATTCTATAGTAAGCATGGAAGTACCAAAACAATCAAATCCTGATAGTGATGATGAAGAAAAGGGGAAGCCTGACAGATATGGTGCACCCGTATCATCATCAGGCAGCAAAAAGAGGAAGCCATCATCTTCTAAGAAGGCGAAAAACAAAAGTGCTGCAGAGAGTAGCTTGCCTAAAAAACCTCTTGCAAAAGTTGCTTGGTTTAGGGTTATTCTTGATGAAGCGCAAAGTATTAAGAATTACCGAACTCAGGTTGCCAGGGCTTGCTGGGGTTTGCGAGCCAAAAGAAGATGGTGTCTGTCTGGGACACCTATACAGAATGCCGTGGAGGATCTCTATAGTTATTTTAGATTTCTGAGATATGATCCCTATGCTGTGTACAAGCAATTTTGCTCTTTGATAAAGATACCTATCAGTAGGAACCCAACTAATGGTTACAAGAAACTCCAGGTTGTTTTGAAGACAGTAATGCTACGGCGGACTAAAGGTCAGTAAATAGGTCGTTGTTGCCCTACCAATGCTTAACCACATGTTACCTCTTGGTCCAAGGCCATTTTTTGTTGCTTAAAATCTGTGGAATGGTGGTTATGTCAAATCTAATTTAGTTGACTTGGCGCTAGTTGATATTATCTAATTGGTATCTAATACACATATATTTTTTTATATTTGTTAACAATTATCATGATTTTTCCCATCTATTAACAAGATCTGTAATCTATCATCTTGTAGCAACCATGCTTGATGGGAAACCAATCATATCCTTACCACCAAAGACCGTTTCACTTAAGACGGTGGACTTCACTAGCGAAGAGCGTAATTTCTATAACACTTTAGAAGTCGAATCTCGAGAACAGTTCAAGGTCAGTTCAAAATATTGATTAATAGCCTTGTTTCTTATATATTCTTATGTTTTGTCACTCAGGTTGTTCTTTGGCTCTATTTAGATACAGTAACTTTCTTGACCGGGGTCATTCGGGTCCCTTCTTAATGCAATGCTGTGGGGGTGGTTCTTCCCCCACTGGTTGAGTTTTTATTTTTTTTATTGGAATTTTAGAAGTGAAGATTAGTGTACCTTATATTGGGTAACATGAGTGATTGCTCGTCCTGTTGCATGTTTAGCCATTTTTTTAAGTTTATAATCGTGCAAAATTTAACGTTTCATTTGCAAATATTAGGAAACCATGCTCACTATAATTGCTTTGCAGGAATATGCTGCTGCCGGTACTGTAAAGCAAAATTATGTCAACATATTATTGATGCTTTTACGGCTCAGACAGGCATGTGATCATCCGCACCTAGTCAGAGGCCATGAGTTTACCTCTAATTGGATGTCTTCGTTGGAGATGGCGAAGAAACTTCCCTTGGAAAGGCAGCAAGAGTTACTTATCTGCTTGCAGTCTTCTGCGATATGTGCTCTCTGCAATGTAAGTGAATCTGTTGCTCTCTCAAAGAGTACTTAATTGTGTGTGGTATTTTCATATGCACCTTGTTTTACAGTCTGCACTGTATCGGATGTTATTTGCATGCTCTGGACTGTTGTTCTATATTTGAAACCACTAAGTTTGCATAACTAAGTGTTGTTGGAACATATGCTTGGAGAACTAACTGTGTGAAGGTAAATTTCCAGAAAGTCTAGCCTGTGCATATGATAATAATTATTATTAATGTGTTGCTGGTGGTTGTCTGTGACAGATATTGCAGTTAAAATTCATCTTAGTATTAAGTTTGCGTTGCTGTCAATGCAACTGGGTATTGCTGTGCTTTCTATTCTGCTCAGAAACGCTCCTGGTTCTTAACAAATATATGGATTTTGCAGGATGCACCAGAAGATGCTGTTGTCACTATATGTGGTCATGTTTTTTGCAACCAGTGCATACTGGAGCAACTCACTGGTGATGACAGCATATGCCCTGTGTCAAATTGCAGAGTCCGACTAAATTCAACTTCACTATTCTCCAGAGGCACTCTTGAATGCTCTCTGAGTGGATTAACCTGTGATTTCAAGTCTAACGATACCTCTATGGAAATGGTACATGGTGAAAAGCGTCCTGGGATAGATTCATCCTATGCATCTTCAAAAGTGAGAGCTGCACTAGATATTCTTCTTTCGTTGCCCAAAATAGATCCCACACAAACAATGGATAGCAAAAATTTGATTGGGCTAGCGTCTGAGAATTTTGAGGGCAAGGGTTCTTCAGAACAAGCAGACACCAAGTTGACAGAGAAGGCCATTGTTTTCTCTCAGTGGACTAGAATGCTAGATTTGCTTGAAGTTCATTTGAAAGCTTCTCATGTGACATATCGAAGGCTTGATGGGACAATGTCTGTTGCTGCACGGGACAAAGCTGTCAAAGACTTCAATACAGTTCCAGAGGTTTGCAGTTTTAGCCCTTGGCATATCAACATGCACGATGTTCTAATGTACGAGTTCTGTTTTTTTAACTATTATAAAAAAAAACTTCTACTGTCAGGTTACTGTGATGATCATGTCACTGAAAGCTGCAAGTCTTGGTCTGAACATGGTTGCTGCCTGCCACGTGCTTATGCTAGATCTTTGGTGGAACCCTACCACTGAAGACCAAGCCGTGGATAGAGCACACCGTATTGGCCAAACGCGGCCTGTCACTGTATCCCGGTTAACTATTAAAGACACCGTTGAGGATCGTATTTTGGCTCTCCAGGTAAGTTTTGAAGCTTCTATTGTCTTGAATTTGAATCTTCTGCCTTTGTATTCATATAAGTGGGTATTGAGTTTCAATTTTAGTTCTTGCAAGAATCTTATCCAAATCCCTCCTGAAACGTTACAAGTCAGGCATGGACACCTTGTATATCTATGGATCAGTATGAAACTTATAATAAGCCCTTCTAGTAGTTAAGTCAATACCATTATCCCCTATAGGTTCCGTCAGATGATTTTATGGAACATGCAGGTTGTTTCATCTGCGACAAAATTTTTAACTGGAAACAATGAATTCAGCATACAGAGAAAGTGTAGGCTTGACCTGAAACATAAAAACACAGCTATGAATTCTTCAAACCCTTGAACCACTATGCTTATTTTATCTGGAATTCCATTTCCTGGAGTTCCTTGCATTGGCAAAATCCTCCCAGTTATTTTTGGCCTTAGAATATAAACCATTATTTGTTGGTGGTTTGTTTCAACAATCATTTCCAGAATACTCTCTCTTGATGCTTAACTAAATTGTACATGTCTCAGGAGAAGAAGCGGGAGATGGTTGCTTCTGCATTTGGGGAAGACAGATCTGGTTCCCGCCAGAGTCGATTGACTGTTGAAGACCTGAATTATCTGTTTATGGTTTAGCATCGCTCCTGAGAGTGTAAACAGTTTTGCTCATTGGATGGCGTAGACAGTGATAGGTAAAAAATCTCTGAAAACAAATAACAAATAGTTCTCATTTAGGGGTTATTACTTATTAGTGCTTGTAGTGTGTACAGTTGTAGAGATTTTGTAGTTTTGAAGGTGGTGGCATTGTGGTGGTTAGACCATCCTATTCTTTTCACCGGTGAACAAAAAGGTGAATTCTCCAGATAGCTGCAATAGTGCCTGCTGACTTGATATTATGAAGATAACAATGACAGTCATCAGCTATTCAGCTGACATGATATGTACATATTTTCCATCAGTATCTGATATGTGGGCAACGGCTGCTAACAGTTTGGTTGAATTTGATAAACCATCGGAAGATTGAGTTGAGCTTGTCATTTTGACTTTTATCAATACATATATATTTTTAGATTCTGGAAAAAACGATCTCAGTGGCAGCATATTGTTTTGTCTGAAAGTTTGAGGCGACGAGATCTGAATTCTGTTTCTGTTATGCATTTTCTTGTGGGGCAGATTCCTACTGGTCTCTCTGCATTTTCTAAGAGTCTTTTACCCGTATGCCATCAAAAAAGATGGTCATGACCTACATGCCATTAAAAAAGTTTGATGGCACCTCTATGCCATTCCGTCTGATTTCTCCCGTTTGTAGCTGCTGACGCGTGGGACCAACAATAGAAATAACCACCTTGCCCTTAGTTCTTTCTCTCTCCCTTTTCTCTTTTCTCTTTCTCTGTTCTTTCTCTCCCTCATCTGGTTCTCTCTCGACGGCGATGCGAGGGCGTCGTGCGGGCGCCCTGTCTCAGCCCGGTTGCGGCGGCTTCGCCATCCCACTGTATTCCGCCGCTGCCACGATGGCGTGCTGGGATGCGGCCGATGCTGGCGATGAGGGGCCTCACGGCCCCCTGCTCCTCCCCGATGCCGAGATGTGCGTGCCGATGCCGGACAAATTGCCTCCCTCGATGCTCACGCGCAAGCTAGGCAGCAGCAGCCACCCGTGCGCGAGCTCCTCCAGTTGCCGGCCGTCACAAGCCGTGTTGTCGCAAATAGCATTGCTGCTGCCTGCTCTCGCATCACGCGCCCATGGCCAGCCACTGCTGGAATGGCACGTGCTGCAAAGTGCTGCCGTGCTTGCATCTTGAACAGAAATGGAGCACGTGTCCACCTTGGATTGCTTCCTCGGTGATTGGATTTCCAGGAATAGACAAGACTTGTTGCTTATGTGGTTGGATTTGGACTGGATTTAACGCATGAAGATCTGATTAGTGGATTTTGTTTCTTGCTTTGAGCAAAGAGAGAATGGTGACGATTGGAAAACGGAGGAGGGGGGATCAGAACAACGACTGGCACTGGCACAGGCACAGCCACACAGGCACAGGCACATGCACTGATACACGACACTGTTTTTGTTTTTGTGTGGATGGAATTTTGTGAAGGTACGCAGAAGAGGGAGAGAAAGAACAGAGATGGAAGAACATAAACCGGGAGGGAGAAAGAACCGAGGGTAAGATGGTCATTTTCATTGCTGGTCCCACATGTCAACAACCACAAACGGTGAAAATTAGACGGAATGGCATACGAGACAAAGAAGTTCAGGTGAATGGCATACAGGTGCGATCGAACTTTTTGATGGCATGTAGGTCATGACCATCTTTTTTTGATGGCATACAGGTAAAAGACTCACTTTCTAACATGGTTATTTTAATGCTGTAAGAGCATCTCAAACAGTGCTCAAAATAGGTTGCTAAAATCTTATTTTGGAAATAAGCGTAAAAAATCTTGCTCCAACAGCGGCCTAAATTGGTGCAATTTTTTTTTTCGAACTCTCAAAAACAATTGACTCTATAGCTATTTTTTACCCCCTTGACTTGCATTTTCAATCCAGAAATTTAACTATTTTGGAACTAATTATTAGGAACTGTTAGAGAAAAAGTCTTTTTTCTCCCAATAATTTTTAGCAAGTTTATAAAACTAATGTTTTGAGACTATTTTTCTTGGGTACTGTTGGAGATGCTTGCAACTCATCCTAGGAGGATTTTTTAATTTTATTATTTTTTAATAATATTATAATAACAGCCGGTCCAGACCAATATTTGCATTGGGTAGCCGTTTTGGCCGTGCCACCCCGGCTGGTGCGGCCAAATCGCCCTACCGTGCCAGTTTGTTAGAATTTGGTTGGTTAGGGTTAGATGGTGAAATGAAATACTTGTTTCATTTGTTATGATTTGCTTAGAGATGGTGAAATGAACGCGTTGGTTAGAGTTTGGTTAGGGTTTTATGGTGAAATGGAAAAGTTGTCCCATTTCATATGCTTTGTTTTTAGAGATGGTGAAATGGAAGAGTTGTCCTATTTGTTATGGTTTGCTTAGAGTTTGGTCCTCATTCACATTATTTTTGTATATATTTGCAGTGATGGACTTTGATAATCCTGCCGTTGTCCATGAGAGGATGCTACGCCAGAGGGTATCGTCAGTATCCATCTGTGGAGGATGCACATGGCCTTATTCCGCCGGCCCTTCCCATTCCAAATTGTTGTTGCGGCGTGCCAAGCGGAGGTCAAACAATCTAGGCACCCAAAGACGGCAGGATGAGCGTACTATATATGCACGTTCAAATATGACAGGAGGACATGGCCCTATGAGTTCCTGTCTTGTTGGTTTTTCCAATGGATTAATGGCCCAGAGAAATTTGATCCGAGGATCCGGCTGTTTCCATATGAGAGGGAAAAACTGGTGCCATACCATGAGTTTCGGCGTTGGGTTGCTCCCCCACCGAACCCCCTCCAATGACCGTAGACGAGAGGATGGCCGCTGCACAAAGGCGTAGAAAGGATCCTCCGCTCTGCCATTGTGGAGTCCGTGATACCTTGGTGGTGCCTCCCCGTGGTGGTTCCCCTAGCAGTCGGCCAAAGTACTCCCCATTCTTCCGGTGCTCGATAAAGACGATGTTTAGTTTGTAATTGTATTCTTTGTGCATATATTTATACCTATATGTTTTCATGCAGTTATATTATTTGTTCATAATCTAAAACTAACTAAACTTGCAGGACGGTTGGCCAGTATGTCAGTTCAATGAGTACGTTCAGGGCCCGCGGTCAGTTTGGCCAAGTGATGAGGAGGTGCGTGCGTATGAGGCTGGTTAGGCTCCACGGCCGTGTACGAAGTATCCTGAAAAGAGATGCAAGTGTGGTATTTTGGTCGAGCGTGGTGTGGTTCTCTCAGAGCTTGGTTATGGATGATATTGCGGCAATGGAAACGCTTTTTGGGTGACTGATATGATATTTATGTTTGATTTATCTTTTGGAGTTCAGTGTTGCACAATCTTGTATTGATGAAGCGATATTGTTTGCGCAGGAGGGCCGGACATGTGATTGGGAATGGTTCAGTGGTCGTGATGAGTTTGTTGCTAGGTTTAGACGTTTGGGTCAACGAGACAAAGAAAGAGAAGCTACTGAATTGAGGGACAAGATAAGGAACAAGTATGATGTCCCATTGCCACATGATGAGCTTCTATTCGGTACCCTTCTTGACGAGTACATCAAGGAGAAGAGGTGTAGGCCCCCTATTCTAGAGGCTCATGACACGCTTATCAAGTATTGGAGGTTGAATAGGGCTGAGAAGCGAAGGAAGTTGGAGGAGGAGAGGCATTTGGAGAGGCAGGTACAGGATAGGGCAAGAGAGGCACAACTAGAGGCTATGAGGGCTCTTGTTGGGGACTTGCCCTGTAACATGACAATTAGGAATGGTGCTTTGGAGAGGAGCAGTGATGGATTCGTTGGGATGAGGGATGCACAGAGAGATGCGGTGGGGACTTCTGGGTCTATTTTGCGCAAAGAAAAAGACAAAGGGAAGTCTACGAGCTTACGTGTGACATTTGCATCAGTTGAGCCTGCGATTAACAAGGGCAAGGGAGTGGTGGTTATCAGCTCGGATGAAGATGATGGTTGGGGTGACGATGAGGTACTCTCTGGTTGTGAGTCAGACTAGCTGTATGGTGTATCTTTTATTGTATCATCGTTCTATTATTTTTATTTGTATAATGGACTTTAACTTTAGTCCTGCAACTATTATTTGTATTTCTGTAACGGACCTTGAGTTTAGTCCTGCAACTAATATTTGTATTTGTGTAATGGACCTAGAGTTTAGTCCTTCAACTATTATTTGTAACGGAGCTAGAGTTTAGTCCTTTAGTTTAATCGTCGTACAAATTTGTCAACGCGGCACAACGTCGAACACGAGAAAAGCTGTCTGTTCGTGCGTGGAGAAGAAAGAAGGGAGGAGGAAGAAAGAGAAGAGGAGCCCGCGGGCCCAATTCAAAACGGCCTTGCCGCGCCAGGCGGGGTGGCGCGGCAGCCGCTGGCCCACTGGCCGGCTCGCTGGCGCCCACGGCCAGCATGGCGGCCCTGCCGCGCCACATGCACTGGCGCGGCAGGGCGATTTGGCCACGCCAGTCGAGGTGGCGCGGCCAAAACGGCTACCCAATACAAATATTGGTCTGGACCGGCTGTTATTATAATATTAGTAAAAAAAATAAAATTAAAAAAAAATTCTCCTAGGAGATGCGTGCAACTCATCCTTATGCTCGTAGACTTGGTTTTGACCTGTAACCCGGGTGGACAGTTTACAAGAGATTTTGACGCTATTTTTTAACTTGAAAAAAGTCCATATTACTCCTCTCAACTATAAGCAAAGTCTACATAACTCCCTCAACTAACTTTTGGTTCATTTTACCCATAAACTATGTCACTTGTGTATTCTACCCCTGATACAATTTGTCTTTTTTATTTCTCCATGTACAAGTTAAATTTTAATTTCAAAATTTGTATGATCGTAGTGAACATCTTAATGTATGTCGAAAAAATATATTATGAATTTTTCATCATTAGTTTTTGCATGATATTGTATCCTAAGAATACTTAAATATTAAATATCTTACCCCCATATAAATAATGTAAAAAATATTTTATATTTTTCTATAATACATTATGATGTCTACTATCATCTCCCAAAATTTGAACGTAATATGACACTACATGGAAAAATAAAAAAGACAAATTGCATTAGGGGGTAAAATAGGCCAAATGACAGTTTAGGGGGTAAAATAAACCAAAAATAGTTTAGGGGGTTACGTGGACTTTGCTTATAGTTGAAGGGAGTAATTTAGACTTTTTCCTTTTAACTTTACTGTTTTTATCTTTCACCATATAATCAACAATCAATACACTTTGATGTTATACAATATACACCTCAATGCTATACAAAAAGTCGCACAACAAACCCAAAAACCTTTACTTTTGAGGTCAACAAATTCAGGTCCAACAAGGAAAAACTCTATCAAGGCTCCAGCAGCCTATCTCTGACCGATGAACCTTTCCCTGAGGATCCATAATCACTAATACCCGGATCCTCGGTGCTCGACGCGCCTCCAACAGAAATCGGAGCCATCGATTCAGGCAGGGGAGGGAAGTACGTCGGCACGGGCATCTTGGGCGGCAGAACCGGCAATGGCGCCTCGAGTTTAAGCACGTTCAGGGCCTGCCTGATGCTTGGCCGATGTGCGTAGTCAGGATGAGCGCACCACAATCCTACAACCATCAGCCGCTCCATCTGTTCCTCATCAAACTGCCCCTTCAGCCTCCAGTCAGCTGCTTCAAGAATGGCGTTCTTGCCATAGAGCTCCCACACCCATGGCACCAGCCTCGCCTTGCTTGGCTCCACGTCGAGCTCCGCCGGGCGTCGGCCGCAGGCGATCTCCAGTGCCACGACGCCGAAGCTGTACACGTCCGACTCCCGGCTCGCCTTGCCCGTCATCACGCACTCCGGCGCCAAGTAGCCCAGTGTGCCGGCCAGGGCGGTGGTGTACGGCTGGCTGCCGTGCTCGACGAGCTTGGCGAGCCCAAAGTCCCCGAGCTTGGCGCCGAAGGTGGCGTCGAGCATGACGTTGCTGGGCTTGATGTCGCGGTGGACGATGCACTGCGCGCACTCCTCGTGGAGGTAGAGCATCGCCGACGCGAGGCCCAGCGCGACGTCGTAGCGCATCTGCCAGGTGAGGAGCACGCCGCTCTTACCGTAGAGGTGGTGGTCCACGCTGCCGTTGGGCATGAGCTCGTACACGAGCAGGAAGTCGCCGCGGTGCTCGTGGCACCAGCCGACGAGGCGGACGAGGTGGCGGTGGCGGAGCTGGCTGATGATGCGCACCTCGGCGGCGTACTCCTTGCGCCACTGCGTCGAGCCCTTGGACACCCTCTTGATGGCCACCTCGAGGCCGAGCTCCTTCAAGAAGCCACGGTACACGGCGCCGAACCCGCCTTGGCCGAGCTTCCGGTCCTCGGCGAAATTCCTCGTCGCCGCCGCCAATTCGGCGTACCGGAACCTTCTCGGGCCGCTCTCCACGACGAACTCGTCGGCGAGCTCGTCGTACTCGCCGCCGCCTCCCATCACGTCGTCGACCTCGATGTCGCCGTCGTCGAATTCTCCGGCCTTCTTCCATTGCCTCACGAACCAGACGACCCCTGCGCCGATGAGCACGAGAAGCAGAGCGCAGAGGCCTAGCACCACCCAGAGGATCACCGACTCCTCCTTAGGGTCGACGGTGGAGGTGAACTCCCAGTAGAGCACCTGGTGGAGCTCCGCGGCCTCGCCCGTGGCGGCGGAGAAGCCGATGGCGACGGAGTCAGGCAGGTAGTCCAGCAGATCGACGGCGTACCAGAGCAGGACGTCGCCCGTGGCGTTGGGCCGCGTGGCGTTGGCGCCGTAGGAGAGCGCGACGGTGAGGTTCTTGGCGCGGCCGTCGTAGGCGACGCGGGCGTGCGCCGTGCGGCCGTCCTTCATGCTGGTGGGGCAGTCAGCGGTGGCGGCGGAGACGATCCCACCGAGATCGACGCCGACGTGGTCGCCGCTGGGGTCCCACCCGTTCTTGTAGGTGTCGAACTCGACGGCGACGAGCTTCCCCGCGCGGGGAGCGGAGGAGTTGAAGAGGCCGAGGAGGCCACCCGCGGAGGAGCTCGGGAGCGCGGAGGGGAACGGGGAGAGGAAGAAGGCGAGCCCGTCGCCCGAGGCGGAGGCCGGGTCGGGCGCGGCGATGGAGAAGGCGAAGGCGGCGGCGAAGGAGGCACGGCGGCGGGTGACGGGGTCGGCGAGCGGGACGGCGCGGGAGTAGAAGGCCCGGCCGGCGCTGCTGGTGATTGGGCCCAGGCGCTCGTCGCGGGTGAGGCGGATGGCCTTGTTGTAGAAGGCGTCCCCCTGGAAGGCGATCCCGGGCGGCGGCGTATCCGAGGGCGAGGTGAAGTTGTACGTGAAGGAGAAGGGCGCCGCGAGGGGCGGAAGCGTCAGCAGCAGCACGAGCATGGCGGGGGCGGCGGCGGCGGCCAAGGCTCCGGCACCGCCGCCGGCGGAGATCCCCATGGCGAGGAATGGGGAAAATTGGAGAGCTTGACGGAGGCGCGGAGGTGGAAGGGAGGAAATGTGGGTGGGGACGGACTAGTGTCCATGGGGGTGTTGACTGCCAATGAGAAGAGAAGGCGTCGACGTCGTGAGCTGGGATTGGCTGTTTCGTTCACTGTCAGCTGGCGGATCGAGAGCTGTCCAGTCGAGGAAACTAGACTCTGGAGGTAAACGGTAGCATGATAACGCATTTGTTTCCGATAGCAAAATTCGTGCACGGAGGACTATTATCCTCGTGTTCCAAATCTAGCAAAAAAGAGTCGAAGTAGCTCAATGCACCTTCAATCGGGAAACAGCATGAACTGAGGATGGAGTAGAACAGCCCAGAAGTGGCGAGGAAAATTGAAAAATCCAGTGTTGTGTTGGGGTTCTGCTCCTGCCGCAAGCACGGCCATCGCGCGTTGCCATAGGCTATGTGACACGCGGTTCGTCCACGACGAGGACAAACCCCGGATGGAAGGGGTATGAACGATAATTTTTTTTTTCATAAGTAGGTTGAATCAATCAAACATATTTTTTTCACCGTTAATATGTTCCTCCAACCATCTTATGCTAGGCACGACCGCACGTCCGCACGAACGACTATACAGAAAATCACTATAACTACGTCACGGTTTTTATCCAAATTTCTTTATAACAATATTAGACTTCCTTTAATTGGTCTCAACAATCTCTATCTCTTGCCCCAGCTGGTCTCTGGAGCACAACTGGACTGAAGTAATTTGATTGAGAAAGCGTTCTGTTCTTTCACCAAGACATAAATTGAGGCCATGGAAACATGACATTCTATAATTTGAACTTCTTTTCTCTGCACATCCCTTTCCATTTCTATGTTCCAAACTGATGCCAGATATCGTACTTTTGAACTGTAAAACGTACTAGACCCAATTACCCAATCAGAATGACCGGTAAAATAAAAGCGGGCGTCTTGTTTAGTGTTTCCAATGGCAAAGGACGGGGGCCACGTACATATGCACATCTGGCGAACAAGTTGTTCCGTGCCTCGAAAAATAGGAAATTCTTTGTCTCGATCAAGCTTGGACAATTTTTTTTAATTATAGTATAATTGAAGACGCTTAAATACTCGCCTCTACGAATACATATGTAACCTTATCTTTATGAGCACCTCCAAAAGAGTGAGTTAGCTGATCTTGAGATTAACAAAGTTACAAATTCATGGTATAGTGCGAGCATGTTTGGTCTAACGGCGCCGATTCCGTCTGGCATGCGAACTGGCACCGTGTCTGCCGTTATCCAGTTTATCTCTTGTGCATTTTGCTCTATCGTTTTGGGAGCACCTTGTTTGATCTTTGGGGGCATGTATCTCAGGCTCGACGTACTGTTTTACATAGAAATCGCTCAGGCCATGCTTTCGCACGAATACATATAGTGTATGCATTAGTCTACGTGATCACTACCCTGCTTGGAGTCAGCCTAATAAACTGCTACGACAAGTAATTAAACATGGGATACAGTATCTTGAGTATTTATTATCTGAGATAGGGATAATATCATCAGTCTTTATCTGAATAGACCCGGCTATATATTGACAAATTCTCTCTCTCTGAAAAATGCTGACAGAATCTACCTGGCTTTATTATTATTTTTTGGATAAAGATCTATCTGGCTTCTGCCACAACTACCTACCGTGTAAGTTTCTGGGAGTTCCGAGGAAGCAGAGATTATGCATTACTAGTAGAGTATTAGGCCAGCATAGTCGCATACTCCTCAGAAGCTCTTCACTCCGAACCTCCACTATTACACCATTGTCCAGGCCTAATTTGACTTCAAAGTAGACTTTGACCAATAGTGTTTCCTCCCAATCGCAAGTGATCCCAGTATTTCATAGTTAGGAAACCAATACAATGTGAAAGCATTCTAAAATATTTTTGACATGGATCGTTCATACATTGCCCACATATTTTTAGTTAAATGTTTAACTAAGGGCCGGGTTAAAACCTATCAAGTCCTACTAAAATTTCTTTTTTGAAAGATTACCAGGAGCACTGCCATGTTATACTAGTAAATTTTCTAGTTACTAACTACACAAGACGCGTTGTCAGAGGCCGGAGTATTCAGCTGATATCGGCAATGAGGCTTGCTTAACGTGACATTGAAAGAACGGGTTGTCTACAGATGGCAAACAATACGGGGAACACGACCTTCTTGCAATTGACATCCAATGGGGTACATCCTACGCTCGCATTTTATTTGATGTAACTTAGCTCAAATTTGAGTTAACTAACCAGCGTAAAAAACTAAAGGAACATAAGTACATAACGGAAAGAGAGATGTCTAAAGCTTGTAACTTCTACGATATAAACCTAGTATCATCTCTCAGAGGACTTCTGAAAAAATGGAGAAAAAATAGCTCAAAACTGGGTGTTCCAAGCAAAGAAATCAGTTGGCCTCCGGGCACGCCACCTCGCTCGGATGAGACACGAGAGAATACTTGCTTTTTTTAAAAAAAAGAGACGAGATGATAAGTCATAAAAGAGACATCCGCCGCAACGAAGCTACGGGAGGATGTGCTCGCTCCTGGCTTCCCCGTTCGGTTTTGTTCCCTCGTGTCGCGCACCCCGATTCCAAACTTCCAATCCATTGGCGTGCACCGAAAGAAAAACCGCGACCCAAACAGGCTGCTGCTGCTGCTCCTTGGACAGGGAAACCGGAGGAGAGGGATCACCGGATCAGCAGTTCAGCATGCGGCGGTGCGACGCCAACGCACTCCCTCCACAGGCGACGCGATCCCCAGCCGCCCGGGCGCGCCACGCCCTCCGCTCCCCACGCGGCCACGGCTCCCCGCCCACCCCTCCACGTCACCGCGTCGCGAAACCATCATGCCATGCCATCCCCCGCCCACAAATATTCCCCCACCTTTTCCCCCTCGTCTAGTCACCTCGCACCACCGCCGCCGCCACCACCACCACCCGGAGAACACCGGAATAGTAGGTTCCATTCCATTCCGACGCCTCCGCCTCTTTATACGCGACGCAGCAGGGCGATCGCTCGCTCGTGTCCTCTCGAGCTTCGCGGCTCGCGGCTTGCTCGGCCGAGAGCATGTGTCATCCGGGTCTGCCGCCGATTCCGCCGGGCTGCGCGGCGGCCAGGCGGCGGGAGCAGCGGCAGGCGGGCGTGTTGTCGCCGTCGCCCTCAGCGGCGCTGCCAGGGCCGACGCACCACTACTGCGTGTGCTCGCCCACGGCGCACCGGGGGTCGTTCCGGTGCAGGTGGCACCGTGTCGGCTACGAGTGGAGGCGCCGCCGGCCGTTCGCGCGGGAGGGCGCAGGCACCACGGCGCGTACCGGAGCCGAGGAGGCCATGCACCAGAGGATGGCAGCTCCGTGACGCCGTAGTGACGGTCTCTCCCTCGGCGGCATCGGGCAAGCCGGGCTACAAGCTGTGTATGTGTGTTTATGTGGTGGTTGATCTCTCGGTTCCTCATGGCGCCTTCTTGTGCAATCCTGCACTGTGAATCTGTGATGATGTAACTGTACAAAGTGCACCTGTCAGAGAAAACAGAAACCGACATTTGTACAGTACGTGACTTTGTACAGCTCTTAGATTTTCTATGGAAAGTGACATGTGGTCGTGCATTATTTTTATTGGTTAAGCCATGACGGAAGAATAGCATCAACTGTACAATAGAATCTGAGTATCTGACAATCGGAATTCAGAGAGCAAATCAAATTGAGTTCATGCGTGATATAACTCTCAGTCCATTGTGATCCTGCCCGGACCTCCCTTGAGTGAGCTGTACAGCGGCCTCGATCGTTTGAAGCCGAATATGTCTGTAATTCTGTATGTTTTCGGTGGATCAGTTTCGGCGACCGCCTTCTTGAACTCTGCCGAATGGTTGTTGCTGCTGAACACTTGCACGCTTATTGTCCTCCTTTGAGGCGCATCCAATTTTATGTACTGATCGAAGAACGCAATGAATTCTTCTTTCTTCAACTCTCTTAGAAGAGCGACCTGGCAAAAATTATTCGAGGTCAGCACATCTTGTTGGCAATTAATACTCAGCCTTCTTATTTTCTGTTTTCTCTGAACAGAAACACTGACAAAAATTTGAGGAAACTTCTCAATTCGTACAGCATTTTATCACAATGCTGAAGCATTTTAAGTAAAGGAGAGCGCTTTACCTCAGATTCAACCCTGTCGAACTTGAGAGTTCCTGCAGCAATCTCGCCCCAGTAGAAATCAGATTCCTCCCACAAGTTTTTAAACTTCTCCAGTTTAGAATCAATGAGTGATTTCACGTTTCTCTGGACCAAGAGAACTCCATGTCAATATAACCAAGTAATTTTCTATGGCCATGGACATATGAATAGTCCAAGATTGCAGTAACATATAAAAAACAATTTAATTATGATGTCATATTTTTAAATTCTTTTTTTTTAACTTTAGTCTTTATCCTTCGAATCCACTCTCAAAATAGTGTTTTGAAGGTAGGTAGCGGGGTTGTGATCTTTACCCAGGCCATGGAATTGGTACGTGATCAGACCACTTTCTATCAATTAATACAAGGACACACAGCTGCTCTCCTACGTGTTCGATAATACAGACATAATGCTTTCTAATCAGCCATGAGTCCTGTGGTCGATGTGGCTGCTGTGACTCAACAGTACAGATTTTGAAGAACGTTGTCTGGAGAACTTACAAAAAGAAAAGGCAATTTGACATCGAGCATGACATAAACTACAATAACATGGAAGCACAAAACAGAGTCACAAGACACTAACCTTGAAATCCTCGTCAGACAGTTCATGGACTTTTCTTTCAAACATCTTGAAGAATTCGTCAACTCTAGCATCAAGATATGAAGGATCCTAGATGTCGAAAATTATATCAGTAGGAGCAAGCAGAATCCATGCAAACTCACAAAATTATATCGGTACAAGCAAAGGAGAATTATTTTTTTTTCAAGTCAGCTACCCTAATTCTGAATTTGTACCTTAACTGTGGACTGAATAAGCACCTGGAGTGCCCGGACTCCACAGTCAGATCTGAAGAGTGATAACAATCATAGTAAGCTAGGTTTCAAATGGTCAAATTACAAATAAAACCTTATGTTATTTCTGAAACGAGAAAGGAAAAGCAAAACATGTTATGCAAAACCTCTGTCATATACCTTAGAGAGAGACTTGTTATATACCCAAGTTGCTCAACTGTACGTAGCTGGTTGAAGGCAGGCTGGCTAGCAATTAAAGAGAAAAGCTGAAGTTTGATATTCGAACTGGCATCATCCTGATGTACCTGTATATATTCGTCATGTTTAGTATTTTGGCATGCTTGCTGTTAATTGAAATGTTCCCCTAAGGAAGGTACATTTTAGATGGGGAAGGTATATTTGAGCTAATCATTGCCATCTTATTATATTGAACTAGGGAAAAGTACTTAGTCTTTCTGATATTTTTTCAGAGTGGATTCTTTAGAGCAAGTCAGCCTGCTTTTTTTTTAAAAAAAAAAACTTGTTTTGTTTGAGCTGTCGATGTTATTTTGCATCCGAGCACAATATTATGCCATAGAGCTTTAAAGGATGGAAAATATTCTCTGAATTGAATGAGCTTGACTGAGTAAAATGGGCCAGTGCTCAACTAAGTGGATAATGGTTTAACCGCAAATAATCCTGACAGTTCACACAATGCTCCAACTATCATTAAACTAAAAACATATACTAGATAACAGAGAGCCGAATCACCATATTAATAATTGGTTTGCTACATTAGTTTTGCACTAATGGTTTTAATATACAACCACACATTTATACTGCACCTATTGCACCAAATCACATAAGAAATCTATACCTGAATATATTGGATAACCGATGAATTCTCATTTTTCTGATTTAAGCCTTCAATTTGGTAGTAGCACTTCAACTCATTTTCAAGCATGATAACTCTTTTAGTCAGATATTGTGATGGAGACATGGATTTGAACATAGTATTGGGGCTATTGAATATAGTGTCCTCGATCTCCTGGGCAATAGATTCTGCCTCACTTGGTTCAATGTTTCCTACAAGGAGAGTTTCGGTAAGTACGATTGGAGGCTATTTCCCATTCATGACCCACAAAAAATAAAATAATGCCAACATAAATCTGCCAAACCTTGAATATAACATTCCAAAAATGTCTTCGATAGCAAGTCTGGTAAGAACTTTGCGAGAGAATCTGATTCAAGCTTCGAAAGAGCTTCAAGTTTCTCAGGTAGAGGCCATTTTTTTTCTTCCAGTATTAAAGAGACATAGTATGAAGCTTGAGAATGCGGTTGACTGAAATTGAAATTTTGGTAGTCCTTGACAGAAGTTTCCTGAGATTGGAAGATGTTGGTCAGTAATATCATGAAAAAAGCCTCACAATAAAAACTACCATGCTCGGTACTGTAGTTTTCAAATGCCAGATGTGGACATTGTTATCCTAGATTTGAGATACAACAGGAAAAGTATGAAGTTTGATTAAATATTTTGCAACATGCAACATCTGACATAATTGGTTCTGAGTTCTGACAACACAAAGGATTACTGCCATTAATAAAATGTGTATTATTATGACAACACAGAGGTTCATAACATGTATACTCTACTTTTCGTAATCAGAATGTGATGCACGAATGCATCAAAACTGCACCATTACAAGCAGTTACACCAGGGAGTAGACAAAATACAGTGCTAGTAATTTGCATAAGTACTAACTACTAAGATTAACAGCTTAAGATTTAGATAGTTATAAGTCAGTTGTGAATATTCGACTTTTCAAGTGTGTCTCGAATCTAGGTTTTTGTATTCACAGAATTAAATTTAGTAAAAACCTTTTACTGTTCAGCTAGATGGGTGTCAATAGTTTTCCTAAACTTTTATGACAAGCTGGTAAGACAAATAAAACATTTTTTCAACAACTGACAAAATAAACCACAGTTACGTCTGCTGAGCACCAGGTCCCATATGAACCTTCATGCTTTCAGAGCTCACAATATCATGTCCACAACTTAAATTTGACTAAGCTCTCTCTGAACACCTATAATTTCACAGGAAAGCTCTAGATTAACAAAATTGAAAGCCCTCTGGCAAACAAACTGATATGAATAAACTTCATTACAAGAGAATGATTACGAAATACGAAATTAAATTTCCAGAGCAAAATTATGGAAAGAAAACGTGTACCAGAATATTAAGATCCACATCTTACCTTCAGGGCAGAAAACCTGTTTGGCTTAACTTCAAAACTAGCAATTTGCTTCAGTATGGCATTTAGGAGAACCCTCATCTTGTCATTGTAACCACCTAGGGATACCTTTAAACATATACAGTTAAATGTTTGGGTTCTAATAAAAAAAACTAGCATAATACCAGCAACTTCACAGTGCATCAGAATTCCAGCAAGCAGCATGAAAACTGTACGTTGTGCAGCTTAACTGTTAGAAGCACTCATTGAAGACTAAAGCAATCATAGTAACTACAATTACCTGGAATCCAACCGAAGTAAGATATATTGAATAGTATAAACCGGCAATTTCAGCATCATAAGCTGCGACATGCATAGATAGTTTTTCAGTATTTATTTGAACCTAAACTATGCAGAAATACTACACAAATTGAATGTTATGGTAAACAAAAGTCTACCCTATTAACAAATTAGTGCTTACCGTATGCGTTTAAATAATCCACTAACAAATCAACAAAGAGATCAATACAAATGATTGCTTCCGGGGAGTGGCTTGATAATGGGCAGTGGAAATCAATTATCATGTGAACCTTTGGTGTGGAGAACAGCAAGTCAGGCTTATACCACAACCGTGAAAGTGGTGTCTTCCTTAGTACTGTTGGGAAAGTAACCTGGTAAAACATTTTTTTTTCGTTAGAGTTATTTACTATGTACGATCTGAATATGTTGATGCTAACATTGAAGTACTCGAAAGTTGACCTTTTCATGCACTTTTTTGAGCGATAAATCTGTTGGAATGAATATGTTAGGCTCTGGGAGATGGAGTTTCTCCGTAGGAGCTTTTTGAATCCATTGCTGCCAAGTAGAGAAAATCAATAAAAATATGTTAGAACATCAATAAATCAGGTGGAATAAGGTAATGGGAGTACAATAAAGAAAGGATGGGATTTTTAAAAACACAAACCTGTATCACAGAAGGATTAATATTTTCAACAGAATATAAAGTATTATACCAGGGCTCAGCAGAGGTAGTAAATCCTTCAAATTTTTTGGACTCCCAGAATATTCTAAATAGAGAGAAAGAAGTATTGCATCAAGGAAAAAAATGCATATAGTACCATAGGCAAAGCATGTGTGAAACAAGTTCAAGATATGAATGTAATCCAAATAAGCAGGCAGTGACTAACTTTTTAACCACCACCTATGAAAGAAGATAGGGCCAGTAGGATAAATTAGCAATTTATAAGTTTACTGAAGTACAAATCATACCCAAGGAGTCTAAGAATTACAAGCTAGCTAGGCCAAACACACCACCACAGATACTATGGTTTCTGTGCTTCCAGGTCATGATTTTCTAAAGTTAAAAAATATGCAGGCACAATCCACCCCCACCCCCACCCCCCGGCACTTCCGATATGTTGTGCATGCGGGCATGCATGCATTATTCAAAAGCATTTCAACACAACGAAGTGTAAACATAACGTCAATTTTCCAAAGTGAACATGTTTTCAAATTTGTCCCAATTAGGCAAATTTTACAAGATGAGTGCCAGTTACTGATGTCTCTTGCCTAGAGTCTTTCTACCTAACCGTGAGATTTTAGAAGGTATACTAGCCCATAAGGTTCATTACATTACAGCTTATCTGCTCTTTTCTTCAGATCCGCATACTCATCAGTAACTGAAGTGGCAAATGGAGAGATGGTTTTCCCTTTGTACTTGGTTTACATGTTCTTCCCCTTTCATACACTAGAAAAGAAAAGACGGCATGTGAACTGCACGACCGTACCTTACTCTTTCAGGTGACAACTGATTGAGTATCATATTTATTCTTTCTGGTGCATACTTTGATGGAAATGCTGATCCAACCAGCCACTCTTCTGGTGGGAACAACTGCAAGAAAATTTATGGTTATTTGAAATTGAAGACAAAAGATAATAATGAACAGCAGATAAAAGCTGCAGTTTAACAAATTTCCAGAACAATGCTGAAGTTATGGGTAACATAATTTTTAGTGCTTATGAAAGAATATAGCCAAAAAAAAATATTACTATAAAGATAGACATCAGAATTAACTGCAATGTAATGGGCTGTAGAGAATATACCCGCATACTTGAGACAATACCCGTCACATATCTGATTGGACGGACTTTGTCTTGATAATGGAACCCCGTTTCATTTATTGCCACAAGCTAGCAAATAAACAGATATTAGCACTTACATTTTTTTAATTGAATGAAAATCAGTTCATTTGGTTCACAAAATGCTAAAAGGATGTGAAGAATTGATATGATGAGTTGGTATTGCAATAAACAACCTCTAAATAGTATTTGAAGAAAATATGAGTCCAAGAATTCAGCATGCATATCCAAATACTCATGCTACATCATTACTCATTAGCATATTAAGTCCATCATCTGTGTTTCTATCCTCCATGGAAGCACTTGGATGCAAAATCATAACTCATAGAATAATTTTACATAAAATGTAAACTATGCAGCTTTCCCTTACCTCGTTAAATATCCACTCCTGGACTCCATCTTGTTTTAACAGAAGAAGATATTGGAAGATCAGTCCAACAATATCCTCCATGTGTTCTGAAATAAAGCAAATGGGCATAAGAGGCTTAAAAAACATCAAATTATTCAAATTAAAATAGTTGTGCTGGTTCAAGTAAACAAATATCGATGAAAACAGACCATGACCAGCATCAGTTAACCTCATGCTTATCTCAAAAAAGGAATACTCAGTGCTGTCAGTGCCCTCTCCAGCCATCAAATTCATGGCCCATCCTACAGTAGCAAAATTTAGACATATCATAGGTGGCACAAGTCGATATATAAGAAAGTAAAAGGATGATAGACTATATTTCAAGTAGATAAGGCAAGAAAAGTATAACAATTAACCGTAGAAATAAACTTGCCTAGTTCCTTTATAATATGGAAGATGGACCCCTCGCCTTCATGACCAATAAGGTGACTCAAATAACGGCAAGGGCTTTCTTTGTAAAACTGGATGCTAGGTGTGATTGGCCATATTATTCTTAGATAGTCACCTTCTTCTATTGGCAGTGCTTTGACAAGAAGCTGTATAACAAGCATGATAAATCACATCTCATTTTCATCGTCAGTATACTTTTTGTGACAAATAAAACTGACGAATGTTTCGTCTTCTACCTGCAAATGTTCCTCTGAAAGAGGATTGCTCGGACATTTGAAGCTTCTCTGCTCAGTGTTTTTTACGTCACTGAATAAACGCTCAACCAAGACCTGGATGCAATCGAGGCTCTCTACAAAATCATTTTATCAATTTTCAAATAGGTTTGTGACTCCAATGGACTAATTTGCATTACTTACCCTTTCCATAAACAACAAGGTGCATAAGGTTTGCTGAATAATTATCATAAAGCTTCAGAAGTTCATGTCTGATGTCCAAAGCCCTCTCTTTTGGTTTAGTTTCTAGGGTTTCCCAACTTCCTGATATATTAAGTAGCAAATTAAAAGAAACAGAATTACAAATAAGAAATTTAGAACATAGGTTTGGGATAAAATTTCATGAGACAAAATTACTTGATATAAAATTTCCACAAGAAAGTTTCTTACTGAGAGTGCACAAGAGATAGGGACATTAATTTAGATTTTGAAATGTGTTTATCTCAATTTGTATGAACAAACATAGTGTCCTTTCGAAGGACTAAACAATGTGATTGATGAAGGTGAAAGATACTCTATATACATTATAATAAAGGTAATGTGGAAGTTGTACATAAGAGAACTGAAGACATGTTGACGTTTCTCCACACAGGGTATTATCAGAATGCGATAGAAACTAACAGTAACAGCCATAATGATCTGACAAACTAGGCACCCACTGCAGCTGTATGTACATAGAACATTCTTACCAGTACTGAATTTATGATAAGGGTGATCCTTTGAAGCCAGGTGCTTTTGAAGCTGGGAGGGAAAAAAGGAGAAAGAAACTGAGGGCACAGTGCAGCATTGCTATGGGATTGAAACGTTGAATTGAAGACAACAAATTTGATAGGTGTTGGAATTTTTTGTTAGATATATGTTTTAGTTGTGTAAACCTACATGTATTTTCGCTCTACTTGGGTTTATGAATATGTACACTTATGCATCTTGCCCCTTCAGGCCATGAAATATATTGGTTGCTGATTCTTGAAACTTTTGAGAATAAGCAAGACTTAGATAATGTATATATAATAAAACTGATACTTGTTCTCATGTTATGATGATTGCCTTAAAGTTTACGCTGCTATTTTTATAATTGGAAGCACAAAACTTGAGAAACTAGCAGATACTTGAGGATAAGAAAACTTGTTTAATGCAAAATTTGGTTGATTCTTGTTATAACACAGTTATGTTGAGATCATTGTTGTAACATATTTATGATCCTCTTCATAGTGTTATTTTAATATATGGAAGCACATGATGTAAATAATGTATTCAAAATGCTTATATGCTTTACTGACTGCAGTTTCCGTTGGAGCTATGGCACAGTGTGCAAAACGATTATCTGATCAATCTTGATTAACAAAGCTGGAATTCCATGTACCTGCTCCATTCTCCAGACATCAGACAACAAATTTTTCTTGTGCTCTGTAAAGTCAATAAATAGAAAAATTAGCCAGAATGTGCTTCTCATTACTGAAAATAATACATTTGTAAAGTACAAAGTTATCATGGCTGTTACTTCAGACTAATATAATAATAATCAAGCATCAAAGCTAGTTGCTTTGAGGATTTCAGATTGAAGATCATAGAAGCATAAGCCTTGGCAGATATCTGCACAAAACAGCTGCCTACCAGAATCAACAGCTTTTATCTCTCTAAGAACAGCATCCTGTGACATCAGCGGCTTGATGAAGGACTGAGCAAATCTGTGCATTGGGAATCAACTCATTAATATTCAATGCAAACCACTAACAGAGCATAAATGGATGCTGAAGAAACTTACCTATCTAAAGCTTCTTCAAAATTGTCCACGTTGACATCAAAATAGAAATTTGTTGTCTCTGAGCATGTATATGCATTCCAGGTGCCACCATTCTGGCATTTTTCATATCACACTAAATCGTTAAAATATAATACAAGCATGCTGAAGGTTGGGGGGGGGGTGCAATGCTGGGACCATGAATGAAGCATGATACATATTCAGTTAATAATAACAGGATTTCTAGGCACAAATCGCACGGGGGCTCTTAGCCTCTCAATAACTTGTCACAGGAAGCTGTTGCTGCTTCCTTTACAGCATTTTACCAGCACTGTGAGGACACCACACCACCAGAGGCACAGAACACCCGAATATGGACACTTGTTGCAGAACAAGGTGTGTTTGACTCAAGAACATATGATAGTTCATAACTGCACTTTACTTATTAACAGTTAATGGTAGGTTCATCCATTTGTGCTGCACTCTGCAACTACAACAGGGAAGACTTCCTCCAATCATGGCAAGGGTACATGTCATAAATATCACATGCCACAACCTCTCTATAACAAATTTCTGTTATCCTCCCTATTGTTGTGTCGTTGTGCCAATTATCACACCATGTGTTACTAATACATGCAAAAAAGACCTTATTATGAAGTGAAATTAGGTTGAAATTTGCAACTTGAAGTTGGTCAATAGAATGTACCTCTGTGATATATTTAGTATACTCATGTTCTCCTGGGTATTTCTCACTGGCATAAAATAGCATGTGCTCTGTGATCAAAGACAATGGTATAGATCAATACGAGCAAGAGAACAGAGAAACATTTAGTTCATAGTAAAATTTTATTTAATGCAACTGATCCACCAGCCATCATGGTGATCAAACATTTCGCTTTTACAAGGTTTAACAGATTGTGCAGAAAAAGTCGCGTGTCAATTTTGACTCTACGTAGTCTCAACCCCAGTGAAGCAATGTGTCTTCTCATGCATATGCAGACTCTCATTGTTCGGATAAACTGGTGTACATTCCCAAAGAGTTCTACTTCACCATAAAGTGTTTAATTCACTCGGCAGACAAGGTCCACACGTAATAGTCCTGCAGTATGCACGGCACAGTAGTGCACATGGAACAAGCTTGGATCATATAAAATACTAGCACCACGCAAGCTGCCAAGCATCGCACCCGACCGCAACGTGTAGGAGCAGTTTAGATTTAATTTGAGAACACGCTGCAGTCATACAATTCAATATTGTCACCGGCCCACGTTACTTTACCTACAAACTGATATGACAAATCATTTTTAAACCTTAGAGAGATGGAAGCAAGGACGATGACTCGAGAATGCGAAGAGCCGTTACCCTGAACCGAAAAAGCTCATACGAGGACAAAAAATAAAGGAATTCATCTGCAGACCCAGCCGTACGATCAATAATTGTATTATCAACCTATCATGCTGACAAAGAGAATCACAATTTAGGGGGTGTTTAGATTGGGAAAGATTTCCCGAAAAAGCACTGTAGACCCGAAAAAACACTGTAGATGAATAGTGTTCTGTGAGTGGGAGGGATGTGATGAATAGGGAAAAGTTGGATGAATAGTGTTTTTTTTGAGAAAGTTGGTGAATCTAAACTCACCTTTATTATCTCATTCTGCATCAAAACGGTCCACTGTTCAGCTCAACACCGTTCGATCTGACGGTCCGAATATGCCGAGCTACCTCAACAACTACCACGTATCGCAAGGAACATCCAGTGACTTTGACTGCAAATCTACAACGTCATCATTTGACACAGCTGGTTCTAGCAGCCAAATAAGCGTCTCCATGATTCGACAGAGACAATTCGAGACCTCAGAGGCCCAGCCGAATCCCAAAAGGGGATCCATGCCGGCGCGCGAGTGATTCAGCGAATCGATGAGAGAAAGCTCCGCCGTGGGGCCGGCCAGTGCCGTAGCGAAGAATCCCCCACCAAACAATTGCAAACAATTGCCTAGCCCAGATCCTCACCCCACGAATCGACATGAATGATGAATCCGTATGGTGATTCGACCAGCACGCGCACGCAACGAACCGAATGAATCGAAGTGCTGCAAAACAGCGAGGAAGAGAAGACGGAACTCACCGAGGAAGTGCGCGAGGCCCTCGAGACCCTCTGGGTCGCTGAACGACCCCACCTCGACCTCCATGCACGCCGCCGCCTGGTCACAGCGAGAGATACGCAAGGATTAACAAACCAGACAACCGTCAAAATTGGATTAACAACCAGACACCCAAATCACGAGAAGACGATGACTGATCAGTCAGCGGGCGAGCATTCGCCGGCCTCAGGCGGACCTTGTCGGTCTCAGGGTCGCTGATGAGCAGGACCTCAAGCGCGTTTGGGAGCACCACCCGGCGGTACGCCCGCTTGTCGCTGCGCGCGCGGATGAACTCCACATCGCTGCTTCCCGCCGCCACCGCCGCCGCCATCCCCACTCCACTCGCTCCCAGTCCCCCGCCCCCCTTCTCCTCCTCCCCGCTTCCGCGCTTCGCTTCGACGCGATCCTCCGGCTATCTCTCCTCGGCCAATGGTGGGATTGGATTAGATTGGGGAAGGCTTGAGCGAAGCTAGTCGGGACTCGGGGACCTTGGGAGACTCGAGTATTCTAATTTCTATCTCGTTGCCGATTTATATATGCAGGGGCGTGCCGCCCCGGTGGCTTGCGGCACAGGTTTGAGAAAAGCGACTCTGCTATCTGACGTATTCTGCGATAGCCAATAAGAACCGTTCGCCGCGGCGGCTGCGAGCTCCCCAGTCCCCACCGCGGCGCTGACGTGCCGGCGACTGAGGCTGGTCTTCTGCCGCGGCAGAGACTGGAGCCGGTCGTCTCCCGTCCGGCCGCTAGCGGCTAGCCTATTGTCCTGACTGCTGAGCAAGCTACCAAGGGAAGCCACCGTGTCCTGCACGAAGTCAAGTCACGGTGCCACATTGTACGGCTGCAAGTGCCGCGTGCGTGCATGACCCGTGCGTGCGCTTCTTCCTTCCTCTGATTCTTCCTCTGATTCTAATGCTATATTTAGTTGTAAAAGATCTTTTCAACTTTCCTATTCATCCCTCTCAGGAAATACCCTTCCCAGAAAAATTCCCCTTCAACTCCCTTCAACTTTCCTGTTCATCCCTCTCACAAAACACGCTTCCAAAAAAGTCATTTTCTCCTCCAATCAACTAAACACTACCTTTTTACTGGTCCCGCGTGCCGAATCTTCGAGGAAATTGTTGGTGTTTTGGAGGTGACCTCATGTGACTTTGCTGGGTATCGGTGTCGGAAGATCGTTTGCCAGCAGAATGGAGAACGGATGTGCCATGGCATTAGGTAGCGATCTTTCAAAACAAAAAGGTAGCCTATCGCGCACGTGCCTTCGATTTCTACCTTTCACACGACGGTATGCTTTTTGATTTGAAACCTACACGATGACTCTGCTTGGAATCCAGCTAGAAATGCTACTTAAACAAGGGGCTTATGCTTAATGGAATCGTGGTGTCTTTACTTATTTACTCCTCTCATAGAGAGCACTATACTAGGAAGATTTTTCGTCTGGTCTCTGCCACAACTTTCGGCGTCGTGCCGCACTACGTGCCAGGCTGCGAGTGACGGTAACATGTAGCGGTACAATGCAATTGTTTGGTTTGGTA
Organism: Digitaria exilis; assembly: GCA_015342445.1. Classification (NCBI taxonomy): domain Eukaryota; kingdom Viridiplantae; phylum Streptophyta; class Magnoliopsida; order Poales; family Poaceae; genus Digitaria; species Digitaria exilis. Next base: position 616,001 of record JACEFO010000520.1, read on the forward strand.
CTTTGGTAGATGGAAAGGCATTCACCTCTGTCGAAGGTGGTCCTGGCGGTAGTAACTACGAAGCAAAGGCCACGGTACCATTTGCCTATCTTGGCTTTGCTGAGGTGTAATCGCACTGCACCTGAAACGAGATCCAGACTCGTGGATGGTCTAGATTCCAATGACAAATCAGAAGATGACAGCGAGCTACGATCGGACACCAAAGTTTCCCCTCGATAGATTTCTCGGTAGAGGATGCACGGATGTGTTCAGTTCTTCTGAAGTCTCAACCCTGCGGGGCGGGGCGCGTTGGCGTGCCCAACGAGCCGCATCGGCGATCTGCTGATCTGAATAAGGCGCCCGGCCACCCCCCGGGAGGTCGGGCACTCGGGCAGTAGATGCCGACAAGCTGGGTGTCCTTCACGGCTTCACATGAACACTGTAGATGCGCACAAAAAAAAAAGCGTAGATGTGCATCCAACAAAATCGTGCTTGAGATGGAACATTGAGCGTTCAGATGTTGACTGGAAATTGGACTTGGGGGCACATGTATCGTGTATGTACGCAGAATGCTTCAGGCAGCATAGTTTCACAGCGCGATTGGTGACACTGGTATGAAGTTCTCTATCGAGAAACAATTCCACCAGGACCATCACAGTTTACTGTAATAAGCAGATAGGTTTATTGCAAAAGAAAATACTGAAGAACCATGTTAGCTCTTTGCTAGCACGAATTGCAAATCCACATGTACACAGTAACCATAATGAAAATATCGTGGTTGAATACTCCCAAGTTTCTATTGCATTTTCAAAATAAACAGAAACAGATACCACTGAAAGACTGATACATCTCAGCAAATCAATCTTGCTTAATAAACAATTCCTACTACTTATCCGTGTCGATGTCCGAAAAATAACAGGACGATTCTCCTCCCGGGAAAGCCAGTACAGGCTTGATGACAGAAGGTCGCAGCCATCACCTGGCATATTAACCAAGCCCATGTTTTTGTTCACTGTGCAGATAAATAACCACTAACACCAATTGAGTGTTGGAACTTGGTATCATCTGCAAGGGCTAAGCCAGGAGTCAAGGCTACAGAGGAGAATCTTCGCAGCTAGCGGCTGAATAAACACCACCAGGTGCACCACTAGTTAGTTTTAGAATGGTCTGGGACCGGGGAATCGGAAACAAGCTCCATCTCCATGTCCTGCTGTTTTTTGAGATAATCCTGTGCTGTTGATGTGATTATCTTAATGAAGAAGTTCAGAAGCACAAGCCAGACTATAGAGTTCCAGACAAATGTAAAAGAGAAATTCCACTGTTTGCCCTGCGCATGGTAAAATTGTTGTTTGTTAATGAACCGGTAAGAAAAAGGGGATCGATAATCAATGGCAGTAAGACACAGGTCATTCAAGCTCAAACACCACTGATTTGTACTGAAGACACCAACCTCCATTTGTGAGGACGACGAGACTGCAGCTGGTGGCGATAGATACTTGTCCTTGGCAGCATGGAGTTTGGCAATCACAGATGGCAGAGTAGCAGAAAACCCAGGAATGTGACCAAATATCCAGATTAATTCCTTCTCCATAAGATACAACAGCTGATTGTTGCACAAGGACACAATAAATAGTGTCTGGGAAACAGAAAAAAAAAACATGTTAGAATAAAGAATGCTACAGCTCTTGGTGATGAGAAATCAGGTCTGGAAAGACAGCAATGACTTAGATAAGGATACCACATGAACTTATACTCTTAACAGTATCAAACCAAATCTAGTTCATTACATTACATTACATTATTTACTGAACTATCATCAGGTTTATTTCATTTTCAGGTTAAGGTTTCTTATAAAGAAAATATTGGAACCCAAGAAGAAATAACTAAGGGATGGCGAAATGAATAGGAGAACGCTACTGATTGTGCGCTCACCCTACTAGTAGATCAAAGCAACATATGCACAACCCAATATATTTTGTGCTGAAATCATATTCGAAGGACGACACTTTCGATGCCTAACATGTGTGTACATGATATCTACTTAATGGACTTTTGCTGAGATGGCTGGTAAGATTTAAAAACATGAATCCATTAATATGATACAAAAATAATCACATATGTTAATGCACCTATTATCAAAGGTAGTTGCATCTAATGAAGTTAATACAAGATTAATCTTATCAAAGATTAAAAAGTTCACTGGCCAGAAAATTCAATATACACAACCCATTAATAGGATAGAAGTATAAGTGAGATGCCTCACCTGAATATGAGTCTTGATGATGGCCTTCCCAATCAAGGTTGCAAAAAAGAACTCCCAGAAGGGCACACCAAATTGTCCACACATAATACCAGCAAGGTCAAAGAGGGGGTTTGGAACCTAACAAGGGCACAAAAAATCAGGCATTTTTAAAAAAATGGAAAACGAAAAAAAAAATAGATGTAACTTATAGTAGCTGTTGTACAGGGAATGTCCCATTAGCTTATTTGTTGATGTCGTTTTTTATATATAAATAGACAGCTTTAAAATGTGAAGTTAAACCTTGCACATGGTTCAGTGGTGCATGAACTATCTAACTGTGAAGGGTTGAAGGCACAAAGTCAAATGGTTCATAAGAAATCGGTACTAAATAAATTGGTGACGATAGCTAGCTGACAGGAGACTAACCGAAGCAAGTATCAAGATAGAGAAGAAGTTCAGATGTTGAGCGTGAGAAAGAAGCCAACGCTTGGTTCGATTAAGGGTTGATGTCACTCGGCCATCTTGTTTGGAAGTAGCAGCATCAAGCTCTTTGACTGCTTTTGACTCATTTCCTGACAAGCGAGCTGAAACATGGCACAACATCCATTTAGGATAACCAGCTTACACCAATCAAAAGAACAAAAACAAAATGCCACAACTAGCCTTCCTAGTTCCTACTCTTACCAAGAAGGAAAGACCTCACACGCAGCACTTTTAGAAATGGGATATCATAAATTCATCACATAATTGAATCTATGCTGCAACTCAACGTACTAACCTAAAATACACAGCTATAGCATAGAAAAAATGGGCATGGCCCAGTTTCCTTTCATCGGTTATAAGATTTTTATGAATTTAAGAAAGAATAGAAGGAACAAAAACTCAATATAGCATATACCAATTATGCAATATTTAATGCATGAATGTTATGTGCCTTTAAAAGGGCAAGTCAAAGGTCAATGAAGTAATAACAGTCCAAGATTTTACATAGTAAAACTGCAGAAGAGATGTATCGGTTGCTGTCGAAATAAATCAGTTAGAATTTAGAAACAATGCATAGGCTAGTAATGCTCTGTACAGCAATTAGCAAAAGTTGTGTATGATGTAGCATATAATAGAATATCACTATAATGAAGGGGAAAACATGCAATTTTACCTGCACGCGATATAAAATAAGGAGGGAGCTCGCCAAGTGCAGTCCCAATACCCCAAAGAACTGCTTCCAGCTGTATCTGATGTAGCAGGTCGAAGACTGGGATCCTGACTGAATGAGCTGATGCTGGGTACACAGGTGGTCCAAATTCTGAACATTTCTTGTCAAGCCATGATGGCCCAACTTTTAGCTGTATAGTATCATATGGAGCCATCTTCAAATCAATCCGGCCACATTGAACAGCTTTAATAGTGAACAGAGCAATATGAGGGCCCAGATACAAAACAAATGTATGCAAACCAGAACCTGCATTTCATAATTTATATCATCAGTTTCATAATTCATATCCATTTATTCCTCCAATTGTATATAGATGTACAATCTGACAACTATTGCCCACTTGCCACCTTCATCTAACTTGTTTCAAAGTTTTGTAAAGTCTTGGTACTGTTGTAAACACAGATAACACAGGACTTGGCTGGTTCTTGTGAAAGAAGATTCATATCTTTCCTCGAATATACGGTTTAGAAATAATTATCAAATCATAAGGAGTCCTGGTTTCCATATTTTTATGATTAACGAATCTATAGAAGAGATGGACCAAGACTTCAATATGCAGTTAAGAAATTATCACCAAATATTTTTAGGAACAAAGGGGTCAATGAGCAAACTTCAGCAAAATTTTGTTCAATTTCTTTTTCTTTCTTGTAAGTGTAATTGAACTCCATAATAATTAACTGTGCAAATAAACTTGCCTAGTCCAATTGATGAAGCCACGCCTAATGAGACCCACCACAACACAAATTTAGCATAATTAATGAACTCCAGCACATGCTGCATATGTCAGCAAAACAACATTAGTGTTCAAACCAATGCTAGAAAAAATTATTATGTGAGAAAATACAGATCTTCAAAGTATCATCTTTCTCGACCATTTTGTCTTTGTAGTAAAAACTCTATAACAGTTATAAAATACTGTAACAAGTGTTCTTCTGGAAATTGCCAACGGTATCCAATAAATTAAAAGAAAATGCAACACACCTTCTTATGCAGGCCATCTGATACAACAAGTAAGATTCCAGGAGCTACCACCAGAACAATTAGGAAGACAAACAAACCACCCTTACTCAGGATATATGTTGCTAATCTTTTCAAGTATTGTAACATGGCCAACAGGAAAAAATGTGAAGTTCTGAATGGCTGCTTTGTCAGCGTCAAATTTTCCAACTCCATTTTGTGTTTTGCTCGAAGTTCTGCAAAATAAATAAAACATGAGATAAGAGAAAAGGAAACCAACAACACCAGTCATCATTAACCAGAAACTAGTAGTATGTCTGGATATCAATAACAGGAAATTAATATTACCACTGGCAAAAAGCGTACATCAGAACATAAGTTCTTATATTGCTACAAGTTGTCTTGTCTTATTCTGGAGGGAAACAAAGGTTTAGTGCAGGCAAGCAGTTATGTTTAGTTCAGGTACTAGCACTTCTAGGGTTTGCAACAATCTTTTGCGATTTTGTCATCAGGTTAGCTACAAAATTAAGCGCCACACTTTGGCAACAGTTCAGCAAGCAAGGAGTATTGCCACATTTTTTTGGGTCGTTGGCGCGAGGGACAGTGGCAGCATGAATGGAATATTTGCCACAGCTGCAGCTAAAATCCAGGGTAGTCACTAGTCAGATTCTTTAAAATGACACTTTTTGCCATGAATCACTGTGCACCAAAACAACCTAGACAAATTGATGAGCTATTTTGTCATTTCAGATTTTGAGTTGACCACATGGCGCTACGAAGCAGATCAAGTTCTTTTCACGTCCACACTTGCTGCTAACCAATAGTGATCGGTGTGCAATTCAGTTACTTTCAGCAATAAATGCTAGATATTGTTAAAATGCAGAAATTAGAAGCTTATATGACAATTGAACATTGAAGGAACCAGAAACTAGGAAGGGATCATCACGCACTTGCAATCCGCCAAAACTAGGAACACTGCTGACTTATCGGCTATTCCATGTTTTCAGTTTCAAACATTTGAGTTGTGCACATCACACAGTTGTTATATAACATGTCCTTTGCAGTATTTGTAGAGCCAAGCTTGATTCAACTCATGGTGTGATGTACATAACCAACTAAGCTAATAATATGTGATTGATGCAACCTGAGATATCCATCACAAATCGCAAAAAAGTAATATGTAACTGTTGTAAAAAAATGATTTTCCATACTCATAATAAATACCCCCCATATTTCTATATCGTAACTGAATTCCCTCTACAACAATAAGCTGTTTGGTAGAGATTATTGCTGCAGCGTTGCAGCTGTTTCAGCTGCAAAACTGCACTCTGGGACCCAAATTCAGTGATAGATTCGTAGATAGCAGCAGCGCTACGGCTGTGCAGCAATCTCTAGCGAGCAGGCCCAATAAATTAATAGCATAACTGCCTGATTTACACTTCAAACTGAAACATCCGGAACATAGACGTAGTGGAGTTCTGTGAATCGTGTTTGAATCCGAGCAAATCTTATACCTACCCGCAAAACACACAGGCGTGACAATGCAAGCACTAATGAACCTGACATCTCGCACTCCCCAATCTTACTCAGCAACGCCTCCTCTCCCTACCCCTTCCTCTACCCACTCACTACAAACCAATTTCCATAAAAACACCTAGCCCCGATCCACAACGCCGTACAGCGCCTTAATGTCACCACACGCATCAGACCAAGCCACGGATCTCACCGGGGATGACGCTGCCGCCCACGTTGGACCAGCTCCGAGAAGGCGGCGCCGCCGCGGACATCTTCCGGCGCCCCATCGACCCCACTCCCCGGCGCGCGAAAACCCTAGATCTCGCGGATCAACGGCACCAGAGCCACCATAGGGTGCCCGCCCGGATCTGGCTCGAAGCTCCAAGGGCTCGCAAGCAGCCCGCAGGTGCAGCCGGATTGCGCGCGAGATCTTGAGGAGGTCGCCGCGGAGGCGCCGAGACGGTGTTCCCCTCCCGACTCCCGTCGCGCTCGCGCGGTTCGTTCAATTTCTGTTTCTTTTCCTCGCTCCGGTTGCTCTTTTTGCGACGGGCCGTTGTTTCCGTTGCTGGGTGCTGCCGGAACCCCGGAAGGAACAAAAATCGGCAAGTTGCTCGAGGCTCTCTGACTCTGCCACGCGGGGCCCGCGAGTTGTCAAGCATTGTGGGGACATCGTGTAAGTGAGTCATGGTCTCGGTCTGATGGATACGAGGGGAGAGGGAGATGCCTTTGAGCTGAGATTCGCGCCGAGACGCGAGAGGCCATGCAAGAACATCTGACATCCGAACAATAAAAAAATTAAATCCTTTTGCTGTGTTTAGTTTTTAACAGAAAAAAAGACTTTTTTAGAAGCGTGATATATAAGATTGATGAATAGGAAAGTTGGATAAAGAAAGTTTTCTAAAAAAACGTGTTCGAGGGAAATGAATAGAAAATTGAAAAAATACTTTTTAAAATAGACACAGAATTGAGTCTCCCCGAGTACGTCATCATGTCTGAGTCGTCATTGCCTAATTCGAGTCACCAGTCACTCTTAGATCTTGTAGAATGGCGTCGTAGCGGGTCCGGCGCCACCGCTCTCCACTCTTTGCGATTGTGATGAAGAATGGCGCAAGGATCGAACGGCTTCCTCTGCCGATTCGCGATGCGAGAAATATTTGGAGTTCGGAAGGTATATATAGTATAGTAACCTTGTTATCGCTGGAAGGTTTGCCGTGCAGCCAGGGCGTCAAGTTACTGTATATTTTACTGTTGACAAATAGAGAGCCAACGTGTTGTTTTTTTCCTGCTACGTTTAACCGCACCTGGTGTGAAATGGGCGTCGAGTGCGTTTACTCCACGCAGTGCAACGACAGTGCAAAACAGACACCGACGAGTGCGTGGGCATCGTCTGTGTGCGGTGAACGTATCGCCTTTTTTTATTATGATTAGTTTCCCATGCATGATGCATCAATCATTTACTTGGTAGAAGTCCTGGCATAACGGTATCAATCTTCTCGACGACGTGTGAGTCCTGTGTTTTAAGGCCCAAACAATTATATGACAGGCTTGCATGACGCCGTGGTTGCCTACGGCAGAAAGGAAAAAGTCCTTTTTACCTTCCTCGACAATGGGCTGAGTTTAAATTTTCTCCCTAGACAAAACCGTCTAACCAACCTCCTTGAACTTTTGAAATCATATATTTCACCTCCCCGAGCTGGACATAAGCTGTTTTGAAAGTGGTTTTCTATTTTTTTTAGTTTTGGTAGAAAATTTGAAAAATCATAAAATCGAAAATTTAATTTTGTTGGACTCCATATAAGTATATCAACATATATAATATATAATATAATATACTTAAGTATACATTTTTTATTATATATTTAGATCTATTTTTTACTATAGTTAAATATAATAATTCATAAATGCATTTTTTATGATCCAATCATGGTAAACTTTTTATGGTGAGATAATTATTGTATACTTCAATAGTATTAAAAATTTATAATCATTAGATCATGTATAACTTATTTAAAGATTTATTTAGGGCAAAATATACTCTAAATAAATCTAAAACTAAGTTATAAATGATCCAGTGAGTATAACATTTTCTAATATAGTTGAAGCATACAATAACTAGGCTGCCATAAAAATTTCATCATGATTGGACCATAGAAAATGTAATTATGAATTATTCTATTTAATTATAAAAAAGAATAGATATAAATCTATAATAAAAACTTTGTACTAAAGCATACCATATTATATGTTTTTTTTGTTAATATACTTATGTGGAGTCCAACGAAATTAGATTTTCGATTTTATGATTTTTCTTTGATTTACTATGATTTTTCAAAGTTTCAGTCGAAATTAAAAAAAGAGAAAAAATCAAAACCGCCTTCAAAACCGCTTATAGCCAGCTCATGGAGGTAAAACGTACTGTTTCCAAAGTTAAGAGAGGCTGATTACCCAATTTTACGGTCTATGGAGACAAATTAAACTCGACCTATTGTCTAGGGAGGTCGAAAGGACTTTTTTCCCCGGCAGAAATCCTCCTCACGTATGCGTGGCCTCACCTTAAAAAAACACTCAACCCATAACAGCCCAGGAAGGCAATAGCCCCAGCAAGCAAACGCATGTCCTGCTCCTCTGCTTGGACCGTCTTAGCTGCTTCAACAAGGCCAGTCAATAAATAGAGTGCCATATAGGTAGTTTTGGTGATGTAGCAGTGTATTAATGAAGAGAGAGATGAAATGAGTTTCATGGTGATGAAACTCTCCATAGACAGTTACCTAGACAGCTTGTGTCTTGAATGTAACCTAGGGAATAACAATATATAAAACTATGCATTGAGAGTGGAGTGTTTCATCCTAATTTCAAATATTTTTAGGTGATATGGCATTCTAGATAACCGTGTCCACAAAACTGGACACTGAGAATAGCCTAATCTGCATTGGCGCATTGTTGCAAATACAACTGCAAAAGACCTCACATGTAGCCAATGAAACATAACAATATTAGTTGAAATGATTTTTATTTTTCAAATTCAATTATTTTATGTACGAATGGATACGATAAGAATGAGGTTATACGAGCATCGACTATGGGTGACACACTGACACACAAAAACAGCACCAGCTGACCAACCAGACAAATATAGTCATTTTCTAATCTCCGCAAAACAAATACTAAAAAACTAATACGACAGATAATTGTTGAATGTGCCTCACACGGGCGCGGCGACAGCGCGCCAATCTTTCTAGTAACTATTACGACGCGGCACGATGGAAGGATCAAGCAAGTTCTGTCATCCGCGTGCATGGGCAAATGGGCTAATTCTATCCAGGAGCGTTTGAAGCTTTAAATTTATAGGTTGTATCATCACATGTGGGGTCAAACACATTAGAGCGGGTACAATAGTGGTCGAATCGACCAACACGTAGGATTTACGGCTGAGTTGGAAGAGAGAGACAAAGGAGCTCGTCGTTGCGTCTGTCGACAAGCTGGGCACGAGTGCCAAGGCTTTCTTCTCTGTACAAGCCGGCTGATCAATGCTTTGAGTCTAGGGAGGAATAAACAAACAGAGAATGACAGGTGGGCCATAGATAATCAATGAATATGTATTGGGCTCCGTGAACAGACAAACTACTATATGAGTTGGGCTCTAATCTTATCTCTAGATTACATAGATGGTCTAATAGACAGGTACTTGTCTTCAACTATTAAACTTGCTCTTACACAGTGCGAGAACATAAGTCCGGTGGCACAGAACGGTCATCTTTCGTGCGCTACAGTGGCAGCTTCCAGACAATGGAAGGTGCAGGGTCAAATTCTCCGTGTACAAAGCCGTTGATAGCCCAGCTACTGATCCTGCTACATGGTACATCTTCCGTCTCAAATTATAGGCACTCGTTTTATTTAAATTTTTTCGCAAAATATCATACCTTTTGTTATGGCTAGCTTTAGTAATAAAAGAATTTCACAATTTTTTTTGCAAAATATCATATTTTTTGTTATGACTAGGTTTTGTAATAAAAGAATTTCAAGAATGACTTAAATTTGACTATATTTGTACAAATGTTCTGAATAAGACGAGTGGTCAAAGTTGAGGTAAAAAAGTCAAACGACTTATAATTTGTGACGGAGGAAATAATATTTTATTGGCGTCGACACGGATCACATCAAAGGATCCTGAAAGGCCCACTCGGTAATCACTCTTTTACGATGCTGACACAAGCAGATCCTTCTTTCGCCTGGTAGGCGGTAGCTAGCTAGACTGAACAATTGCCACGTGAGCATGGCCTCAACCGCACGATCCATGCGATGGGGTGAACGGGAAGAAATTGAAGATCCCATGTGAATAACGAGCTCCTCCACGGTGACACGGTGAGAATTGATCGAGGTGTCCACTCACCAGCCATGGAAACGTTCTCATTTTTCTTTCTTCATTTATCTTCACGTGCGTCGATTGTTGCTTGCTCGCTTGCCCACCTGTCTGATAAATCGATGTCGTGGACTGTAAGAGTTACCCAATGCATGCGTTCCCACTTCCCACCCACGCCTCTGCAGCGCGTCGGTTCAAGCAAAGCAGGCATCATGGAAGCGAAGAAAAAGGCTGCAAGCGTTCGGCGTCGTCGCCCGATCGACCTGTTTCTTTAACCCCGGGATATGCATCTTGCTTAATCCACCAGAGAACAAGGCACAGAAGAAACTAACAAGTACGGGCTACATGCCTTGTTTGGCTTGATTGGTTTCTCAATCAGGCGAAATCAAAAGAAGAGGAGGCAATGTCATGCACAAGACGCAGCATGCGGCGCTAGTTTAATCCGCACGGTGATCTTGAGAGTGAAGGGTCGTACGCGAGAGATGGATCCGCGACAACGACGGGGCAGCGTAAAGATCGGGCTCTCGGCGTAGAATGATTGTGCCGCAAGGGAGTCTGGTGTCATGGTGTGGCAGGCAGCAGCAGGAGCACCGAGACGGAACCGAACAGAACAGAACGGAGGGGAGGGGAGAACAGTGTGGGAGGCTTTACCCAAGTGTAAAGCAAGCCCAAGGCGGAGCTCCGCGGGTTACTTCACCGGCTGCCTGCCGGTCGCCCATATACACAACACAGCGCCACTGCAAAGGCCAGTGATCGCAGCACACCACCTTCCTCGCCTCGCTATTCACAGTCGTCCCAGCGGCTGCGGGCGGCGGCAGAGCTCTTCACGTGCGTGTTCATCTGCCGGTTACAAGGCCTGGCTCTCTCTGCTTATAGATATGAGATGTAGGAGGCGGCCAAGGCTCGCCATGGGGTGGCTCCGGTCCGTGCTCTCCCCGCTGAGGAGGCTCTGGTGCCGCGTCAACGCGGTGCAGCGCAAGAGTACGTCGCCAATGGGCAATGGCTCATCTCACGCTCTGTTTCTTCTGGTTTTCTGAATTCTCCTGGTATCTGAATGGGGAATTCTTCTTCTTGATTGCGTGTGCTATGTGCAGAGAGAGGGATCTACATCCTGTACGAAGACGTCAAGTCGTGCCAATGCGAGGACGTGCACGTGCTCTGGTCGATCCTCGTGGAGTCCCACGGCCTGCCGACGCCGCCGGTGCTAGGCCTGAAGCGATGACGAGGGGCGGTGGCCGCCTGGCCGGTGGGTGCTCCAGCTCCGGGCTCCTGGACTGCACCCCTTGAATAAGCGAAGGTCGATGGGAAACTAGGCATACATACTTCGACTGTTCGACATGGCCATGGGAGGAGAAGTAGTAGAACTTTTGAATTCTGATGTACGTACATAGGATCGAATGGTAGCAGTGTGTTGCTGCCAGCGTGGTGTTCTACTTTCGCTTGTCGGCCTGGATCGGCGCCTCTGTTGGAAGCCGGCGATTCGAAGGGTGGCCTATGGTAGAATGTAGCTGCTGCGCCGGTGGTGGCTTGATGAGTGCGGTGATGGGCTTTCTTGGAGCGCACCCCTCTGTCGTTTGACGACTCGTTTTCTGCAAGACTTGCAATTGGATGCAGCCTTCCAATTGCAATACGATCTCTGCTGGAGTGAATATATAGCAGGAAAACTGAGCTCTCAGGTCTCTACTGTCATATGAAGCTGGTGTCAGCATTTTTCTATCCTCACTTGTGTAGTTACACTCGCTGAATTGCACAAATTTTGAGCTGGAAGCTTCATCGTACGGAGCAGTTTAGGAGGAAGAGATGTCGCTCACTCTTCATAGGGTGCTTCCCCTTTTTTATATAGTCGTTCGCACTAGGCTCTTCATTTTTTGGGGGGTTTACTCCTCATTCTCCCAGGACAAGACGAGATGTCTTATGTTGGGCTTATTTTGTGCTGAGCTGTAGAGTCTGTAGGCTTTAGGGCTCGCTTTGCAAATTAAGCCGACCGGGCGAAGACAGAAAGCCCACACAATGGCCGAATGGACGCAGGAACGGCAGCTGCTGCACCGTTGCTTCTGTAATCAGCGATCTATTCAGAGGCCGAGGATCAGGAGAAGGAAAATCCGTCGCCTCTCGTAGCTGACAGTTGCCAACAGGCAAACGCACACGCACCCATACCGCCACGCGGGCCTACGCCGAATTTGAAGGACCGCCGCAATCGAGGCAAGCACAGCGGATGCGGAGTTGCGCCCATGTGTTCGCCGCGGCGCCAACGCAACGACAGCCCCGGCAGGCCGGCACCAGCGCCGAAAACCTCCCTCGCCTCATGGAGTCATGATGAAACCTGCCACTCCAATCACCCCACCCCGACCACATACCGAACCGAACCGACGCCAGGTACGCAACCGCCGGTCCATCCTCCCGTTCGCCAGCGACAGCCAGCTTCCACCTTCCATGGCCAGCAGGAGGCACACCGCCGTCCGCCTAAGCACACGGACTCTTGGAGCGCCGCGCCGCTATATATATATATACACTTGTCTCTTGCACCCGCCCACACATCGAAGCAACAAAGACGACCACCACAACTTGTCCTGGTTAGCTTCCTCCCGCTGCTTTTTCGTCTCCCTGTTCGATCGCCACCCCAGTCCGTCATCATCCAAGGAAGCCAGCGAAAGATGGCGGGGCAATTGAAGGCCAAGATCCTCGCCGCAGCCACGGCCGCCGTGGTCGTCGCCTCGGCTCTGGTCGGCACGGCCTCCGCAGCCGACGCGCCCGCCCCGGCGCCCACGTCCGGCGCCACCGCCGTGGCACCAGCCGCCTTCGCCGCCGTATTGGTTGCTGCAGCTGCTTTCGGCTACCTCTTCTGCTAGAATGCATTATGCATAGCCCATAGAGGTTTATGATTCGTTTGGGGGTGTATTCACGTCATCACGTGTTTCATCATGATTATGCGTGATGTCCATGTAAAGTGCAGAGACTAAACTCATATTCGTCCGATGTATTATTGGCACTATTATACCAATCTTCAAATGCAATAATGTTTAGCAATATGAAGGATCTCCCGTTCCAGCTGTCGCCGTCATTACCATATTGCGCAAATAGAGATCATTACCATATTGCGCAAATAGAGATCGTCATGTTATGTTGGGTATGGATACATAGGGTTCTCTAGGCAAGGTAAACTCCTACTAGGACACCTTGTCCTACTAGGACTCTTCAATTGTAACTGACTAGGAGACTTACCATGTAAACCTTGCCCCCTGGGATATATAAAGGAGGGCAGGGGTCCCTAGATTAGACCATCGAACAACGCCGTCAGGCATTGTATCGAGCAACGCCGTCAGGCATCGCATCACATCTCATCTATACAAGATACCCCATACAGGACGTAGGGTCTTACGCGTATTGCGGCCCGAACCTGTCTAAATCGTCTCGTCACCTTTGATTCTAGATTCTCGACGACTTCTCCTCAAACCCTTCTCCCGAGGCATCCCCTTGAGAACCTAGTCAACATAACTCGCCGACACTTTGGCGCCGTCCGTGGGATTCCACTCGTCGAGAATTCGTTAAAGAGTCGATGCCATCTTTCAGTGCCTCCATCGTTACCAAGTTCGAAGCAGGCGCTACGTTCACCTTCGATTCCTGGCTTTGCACTGCAAACCGGGACGACAAGCTCCGTTGTGGACTGCGCGGCGAGCCGCTACGTCAGTACCGCCGCCCGCACAGATCACGCCGCAAGGATCGCGAAAAAACTCCAACTCCGACATCTTCAAAATAGATCTACTTGTGCATAGCTTAATGGTTGCTAACCAGCAGCTCGCTGTGTTCCGGCATCGAGGTTCAAGACAAGCATCAAGGTTCAAGATCGGCGTCAACATTGTGGTCCTCTATTCGGTGGAATACGCAATGGATCAGTAGTAGGACGTCAACGTACATATTCTGCTGGCAAAAATCCCAAGTTCGACAGAGAATCTACTTCGCTCGTCAAGTTCAAGCCGCCGAATACGAGTTTGAATTGGACACGTGCAGTTGGCGGCACCAGTACACGGCAAGAGGCAGCAGTCGCGGCCGTTGTCATCTTCTCGGTTTCGGCGCCGATGCAGGGCGCCACATGCGTTTTTTTGTTGCTGAGCGGAATAACTTTTCTGCTGGCCTACTGCAGCAAGATGTGAATTTGGTCATGTTGCTACACGCATACAATCAAGCTACCAAGCATGGCATATGTTGCATGTCCACGTCATCAAGCAAGGATACCTGGCTGCGTATGCGCATCCACTTCTATGCACAAAGCTCCAAGATCAACGCAACGTACACATAAGACAGTACGCGGGCACCACTACACGTTCAGCTGCATTAACTCGCACCCAACGTGTTAACGGCGATTACACCGACGTTCAGCCGCATTGCCGAGTACTTCGACTACTCATCATTGACTACTTCAACAAATCGGTATATCTCGACACAACTCGGGAACCAGACGATGATGACCAGCCGGGTTCTTTTTTCAATAGGAACTCGGACCATGATGACCAGCCGGGTTCTTTTTTCAACAAGAACTCGGACCACGATGACTAGCTGGGTTTTTTTTCAACCAAGAACTCGGACCCGCTATGACTTCATCGACAAATTGTCCATGAATCAAGCTAAGCCACGATTTTCGGAGGCTACTGCCATAATCATTACGAGGCGTTCTTTTGAGAACCCCTTGAGTCTTTCCGGGTTCTTTCGAGGTCTTAACGGATTGTTCTCTACTTTACATAGCCTACCAGAGTCACCCCCAGGTTTTTTTCGAGATCCTACTGGATTGTTCTCTACTTGGGCATTATCAGAGTCTGTCCGGGTTCTTTCGAGGCCACAACGGGTTGTTCTCTTTTTCACTAAAAGTCAGGGGCTAACTACGGGTCTATCTGGGTTCTTTCGAGGCCTTAACGGATTTGTTCCCTAATCTCCTCATATATTGAGGATACCTTTTACTCTTGACTTAAAGTCACATCCCCCTACGGGTCCTACCAGGTTCTTTCATAAGACCACTACGGTTTGTTCCCGGGTACCTAAATAAAAGGTACTACTCAAAAAATAGCTAAAGGCTATAGGATCTTTTTGGGTTCTTTCGAGGCCTTAACAGAATTGTTTTCCATGACTGAAGTCTCAAAAATGACTTTTTGTCACTGCCACACTGTGATGGCACACCAGGGTTCTTTCCTGAGAACTCTGGGTTTTTCTTCATACAGATAAAAATAGCTATGGCTATAGAGAGTCTTTCCGGATTCTTTCGAGGCCTCAACGGATCGTTCTCCATGACAACTCTCAGTTGAAGTTTTGACCAAGTGCAATGCACTACTTTGTCGATTCGTCGACTACTTTGTCTTCTCTTAACGAGAGCTCTACTTTGTCGATTCGTCGACTATTTTGTCTCCTCTCAAAGAGAGCTTGACACCATTTTGCGCACTTTCGTCAATTTTTTCTTGTGTCATTCGCGCCCTCGTTGATTTCTTTGGTGTTTTTCTGTTTTGTACAGACACTAACTTCCTTTCATATTCTGGGAGGCTTTGTGCAACTTGCGCCTTTATTTTGTCGATTCGTCGACTACACTGAATAATTTCAGTTCTCGAATATTCTTCGATATGTGCTACATAATATTTTTTGCAGATCAAGCTTCGGCGATAATTTTTTAGGCTCCTCAGCACGCCATCACAGTTCCGCGAGCTTTCGAGCTCGGGGGCTGACGGCCGCAGGGTTCTTTTTTCAACAAAGAACATGGACTACAACGGCCGTAGGGTTCTTTTTTCAACAAAGAACTCCTACTCCTTCTCAGTCGTATCTAAAGTCCGCTCCAACGGCACAAAGTCGACTTCGGTTTTCAAGTCGCATCTAAAAGTCCGCTCCAGCGAGTCCTGGTCAAGTTCATATCGGACAACACAGAAAAAAAAAATCACTACACGTCTACAGCCATGTCAGATCAAGGAAGGATGACATCAATAAAAACAAGATTGGACCGATTCATGCATGCAGACGTATCCAGCGACCTGCACTGCTGTTTTTACAAGAAGGCTACAGCCTACATGGTTCATTGTCTCTTGCACACATTGACAAAGCAAGGAGGCGGCAAGCAAGGCATGCATTGCATGTTTACGTACATGTTGATCGGCAAGCACGCAAGCACGACGTCGGCTGCATCAACTCGCCAATGTTGACTTCCAACGCCGCCTTCGTCGGCTCATCCCGAAATAACTTGGTAATGGATCACCGGTTTCATCAACAACCGGTGCGGTACTAGCCGAGTTCTTTTCAAGACAAAGAACCCGGACCACGACGCCAACTAGGTTCTTTTTTCAACAAAGATCTCGGACCATGATGTTAGCCGAGTACTTTTTCAGCAATGTACTCGGATATCTTCACTTCAACAATGTTGCTTTAGATCTTCTTCAAATCCTGGAGTCCAGATCCTTAATTTGATTTTTTAAATCGGATCAAGGCTCGGGGGCTGCGGGTACGTCATCAAAAATTCTTCAAAAATTTTCGGTTAAATATCGAATCTCGGAGGCAACGTTAGGGTTCAAAAGAACTCGGATTCTTCGGAAATTGAAGCTCTTCGGGAAATATTCATTGAAAACCATCGAATTCCTTCTTCAAAGTAAAACGAGGCTCGGGGGCTGCCCAATTGGGCGCACCTTTACGGTGCGCACCAATGAGATTCTCCAAGAAGTTTTTGAGCACCTCAAAGTCTTCATACAACCAAGCTGAGAGAACTCGGATGATTTTAGAAGAGCTCGAGTTGGCAATCAACTCGGTAATATTCCAAGTCTCACAGCAGGGTTGAACTACATATAATGAAGCGCTCGGGGGCTTGTTGGGTATGGATACCTAGGGTTCCCTAAGTAAGATAGACTCCTACGAGGACACCTAGTCCTACTAGGACACCTAATCCTACTAGGACTCTTCAATTGTAACTGACTAGGAGACTTACCATGTAAACCTTGCCCTCTGGGATATATAAAGGAGGACAGGGGTCCCTAGATTAGATCGAACAACGCCGTCAGGCATTGTATCGAGCAACACCGTCAGGCATCGCATCACATCTCATTTATACAAGATACCCCATACAGGACGTAGGGTATTACACGTATTACGGTTCGAACCTGTCTAAATCGTCTCTTGTCACCTTCGATTCTAAATTCTCGACGACTTCTGCTCAAACACTTCTCCCGGGGCATCCCCTCGAGAACGCGTAACTCGCCGACAGGTTACCTCTTCTGCTAGTTGGCCGGTGGTCGGGCCCGGCCAGGCGGGAAACGCAGCCGCGTCCGTGCGTGCATGGCCGCCCGGGGTCCGCGGAGCACCGCTCCTGCGATGATATGCGCCGTGCGCCCACACATGCCTACTCATCCCAAGGTCCGGTGGTTTCGTGCTGTACATATAACTACAGACGTCCATGTACTACGGCCGAACATAACAGTTCGTTATTTATTGGTTCCGAAATTGTTGTTCGCGATCATCTCTGTACGGCGGGGAGGTTAAATACGAGCACATATCTTGAATTTAGAAAATCGGGAGTACTTCAGTTCGCGATTCGGAAAATCAAGTGGTGGTCCCGAAGCTACGACGGTCGACGGGGGGGCCTTGGGTCTGCGTGGGCGACACATGATTTGACAGCCAGGACCAACTGATCGGGATGGCAAACGAGATGTGAACGAACATGCGATGCGATGTGTACGTGCCGACCGTCTGCACGCCGCGCCCACGACGCGGCCGTCGATTTGGGGATTTGTCCGCGCAGGATTGAGCGAGGACTGAAGTTGCCTGTCAAACATGATTAAAGGCCTGTTTCTTTTTTTTTTTGCGAATATTAAAGGCCTGTTTCGTGCGTATATTGAAGTACTGAACAAAGCGTGGTACCTCATTTGTCGTCACAGCCCTGATCGAGAGACCCGGACAATTTAGAATGATTATATTTCTTTGCTAATATAATACTCGTCGTCATGGGCCATACAGACGACATATTCGTGCCCTTACTTTAGCTAAACTAAATTGTAGAGGACATGGAGAGTGTGAGTAATTTTTTTCTTTTCTTTTTTTTCCACACTTCGGGTGCTAAATCATTATTTTTCCCGCCAACGGCAGATTAGAAATGGAAAAGGCCCGGCCCAACTGCCCAAGTTGCGGCACTGTTCCCAGCCCTCCCAGCCGTCTTCTCTGTCTGTCTGTCTCCTCCCCCACTCTCGGACTCTCCCATCACCTCACTCCCACAGCCCTCTTCCTTCCAGGTCCCAGCCCTGTCCAGATCCAGATGGGAGCTCCACTGCTGCCCTTCTTCCTGCCCCACGCCGCTCTCCTCTGATCCCCCGCACTCCCCGCCGTCCCCACCGCCGCCGCGATCTCCACATTCCCCACCGTCTATTCGCAACCACCATCCCCTGCGGCCGCCCATACAAGCCACTGCGCCGCCGTCCACTTCGAGAGTTCGAGTGAGTACTCGTTATAGAGCATCCATTCCTCTCCATCCACCTACGCCGTCACGGGAGGAAGAACAGCTCGGACTGGAGTGAACAGCCGCCGCCGCTCTTGTCCGAACCTGCAGCGGCCGGGAGGGACGGAAGACCCTACTCCCTGGACTGAAGTGGCCACACCCCCACCGTCCGCCTTACACAGGTACGAATCGGCTTGCCCACTTCTACAGTGGCGGGTGATCTGAAAAATGGTAGATTTTCCCCAATACTGATCAACAAATACGCGAGTGCTAGAATAGAGCGGATTATAAGGCCTCTACTGACTTGTATATTTGGGCATACTAGAGGAGTAGAGGTGTAGCCTTGTAGGAGCGGTTTGGTTCCAATCAAGGCCAGACAATGGCACAATGCTGACCGCCTATCCTTTAGAAAACTGGTGTCATGCACTCCATTCCACTGCAGAGCTGATCTGGGTTTCCAGATCCGTGCAAAAACGCACAACTTGTCTTTTTCTGAAACTACATAATGAAATGTGCGTGATTTTATGAAATGATTTTGAAATGTGTTCTGAATTGATGAGGCAAAATAACACGTGATTTCGCTGTCAAGTTACTTTTTCTTAGGTAAGAAGTGAAAATGGGGGTTCGTTTTCACTCTATACCATACTAGCCTGCACATTGTAGCTTGCTTTCTGGTTCATACCTTCATGGATCCATTTTTCCATGCTGTGTGCACTCAGGTAGACATGAACTCTTATGCTTATTATTACTAGCTATTAGTTACTATTTATACATGCGTTGCCTATAAGATTCAGGTCTAACAGACTTTGACTATGTTCTTAATCAATTTATTGCAGATGGGATATGCTGTGTTTGCCTGCTTGGTCATTCCTTTCTTTTAGTCTGTAAATATAGATCTTGTTCTTCAGTAATGGCAACTATGGTTGAAGGGTGTGTTGGTCCAAGTGAGCTTCACCTGAAGAAGGAACTTGTTGCTTTGAGAAAGGCTCGTTTCTTGCGTGATCCTGAAACATGCTCATCCTGGAGGTCCCCATTAAGTTCTAAATCATTCTTAACAACTTCTGGTGTTACACATCACAATGGGATTGGCAGTAGTTTGTCACAACATCACACAGAACCGGCTGCTGCACCTCCCAAAAGTGAAAAGAAAAGGAAAAATGTTTATCTATACAATTGGAGGCATCATTCTAACAAATCCAGTGAAAGTGGGATAAAGTTAGATGTGGACGATAAGCAAGCTTCAGTAGACTGTAGCCTGGAAAGCCCATGCATTTCTAATGGCGTGGACTCTAGGAGTGACACATGTCTCGAAGTTCCTGTCAGCATATACAGTGTTCAAGGCTCGAATTCGTGCACTCCAGTTAAAAGAACTGTTAGAAGGGTCAGGAGGAGTTCATTCTCAAAGAAAGGAGCTATGAGAAATTCAACTGTTTCAAAGTTGCTAGATGTCCATGTGAACTCAGGTGAGCAGTCTGAGGATACTGAGACCTACAACTCTGAGAATCATGAGCAGCTTCAGAAGGCAGGCTATTTTTCTCGCTCCACATCACCACTATTTGCTGCATCAGGATGTTTTAGCTCATCAAATCCCTCAAAGCTGTTGAGAGTGCCAAGAAGAGAAGGATCTTCCTTTTCTTGCACTCCGGTCTCGACTAGCTCCTACTACAGGTACAAAGGGAGGAATCCTAGTACTGTAGGTTCATGGGATGGAACAACTGCTGCTTCCGTTGATGACGACGGGCTGAATCAACCAGAACTGTTGACAAGTAGGTGTGGCATCCCATGCTATTGGTCAAAGAAGAGTAAACAAAAGGGATCTGAAAGGAGTTGTTCTCCTTCACTTTCTGATACACTTAGAAGAAAAGGTAGCAGTCTTTTATGCGGTAGTCAGGCAATGCATAGAAGGAAGAAATCATCAGGCTCCAATAAATATGGATATCTTAATAAATTTTCCCAAGGTGTGCCACTGTTGGGTGACAGTAGTCATTTTGCTTATTCATCATTTGATTCAGCAAGTGATGAAGTTTCAACCGTCTTTGGAGAAATAGATCTGGAAGCTTTGAGCCGTTTGGATGGCAGAAGATGGTCAAGCTGTAAAAGCCAGGATGGGATTGCATTATCTGTGAGTGGGGCTGATCATGTAGTTTCAGACCACAGGAGCTTAAGCCAGAAATATCGACCAAGATCATTTGTCGAAATTGTTGGTCAAAATTTTGTCGCACAGTCGCTTAGTAACGCCATCACAAGGGAAAGAATAGCCCCAGCATATCTGTTCCACGGGCCTCGTGGGACTGGGAAAACATCTGCTGCGAGAATATTTTCAGCAGCTTTAAATTGTACTGCTACCGGAGAGACCAAGCCCTGTGGACTTTGTACAGAGTGTAGTGACTTTTTCACTGGAAATGGAATCAATCTAATTGAGGTTGATGCCACCAACAGAAAAGGCATAAACAGAGTTAGGCACTTGATTGAGAATATACCAGCATCCGCAACTTCTTCACGGTACAAAGTATTTGTTGTTGATGAATGCCATATGGTATCTTCGAAAGTCTGGTCGGCATTTATGAAGTTTCTTGATGAACCACTTCCTCGTGTTGTCTTCATATTTATAACAATAGACCCTGAAAACCTCCCTCGTTCTGTGATATCACGTTGCCAAAAGTACATGTTTGCCAAGATAAAAGACATTGATATAGTATGCCGATTGAGGAAAATTGCTATGAAGGAAAACCTTGATGTTGAATTGGCCGCTCTAGATTTAATAGCTCTAAATTCAGATGGCTCGTTGAGAGATGCAGAGACAATGTTAGATCAATTGTGTTTACTAGGGAAGAAGATAACACCATCACTTGTAAATGATCTGGTAAGTTCTTTTTTTCAGATCATTGGATACTTTTTAAACTATCAATAATTCTCTATTGTGTCTGCATATGCTAGCTTCATTGAAATATTATTTGGGAATTGCACATGTCTAAATGGAAATATTTATTATGCTTTGATAAGTTTATTGTGTTTATGAACCGATAATAACACACTGATTACCACATGCATGTGGATAAATGCTGAATAGGTTCATTTCATTCTGTGTTCTTTACTCAAGGTCTTGCCTTTTTCCCATACATATTCATGAGCCTTAGCTTTCTGTTTTCTCTGGAATGAATTATTCACATACTCTTTGGACTAGACTTCTAGAATGTTCTCTATCTATCTCTCTGGTCAACTTGCGGTTGTCAATACAAAATTGCAAAAGGATTTGGCATATAATTATTTCATGATTATCTTTGAGGGTTATTCTGTACTTTATTCTTTAAAAGCAGAATTCTAAAATTCCTAGCACGTTTGTAGCAAATTGGAAGTGAGAATGGTAATTGCATGTTAGATTCAAAACTGTATAGCAGCTTGAACTTTGTGACCTGTTCTTCAAATCAGTACTATACATGAATAAACTGTTCTTTATCTTTGTTGTTTTTTCAGTTTTATGACATGATTTTTTGTGCCATTTAAACTAGTCACAAATTTTAAATTTGTTTTTAAGGTTGGGGTTGTATCTGAGGAGAAACTCCTTGACCTATTGGAGATAGCTATGTCATCAGACACTGCTGAAACAGTCAAACGGTCAAGAGAGCTGATGGATTCTGGTGTTGATCCAATGGCACTAATGTCACAATTAGCTGGCCTTATAATGGACATCATTGCTGGGACCTATAGATTAGCGGATCCTACTTGCGGTGGAGATGGAATTGGTGGTCGAAATAGTGAGTCTTTCTTAACTTATGGATGCAAAATCTTTTTTTGAGTTATTGTTCATGCTTCACTAATTTACATGTGATTTCTTATGCAGCCAATCATTGAACATAATCATACTTTTTTACACCTGTGTGTTACTGATTTTGCAGTTTCCTCTCCTTTTTTTGGGAAGGTTTACATATGATTTCTTATGTAGTCAATCATTCAGTATCATCGTGGTTTCTTACACTTCTGTGTTACTGTTTTTGGACTTCCCTCTCCTTTATTGTTGAGGCAGCACACTGTTGTGTCAGATTCTAACGCCTAACAGATATGTTCGTGCAAAAAAAGAATGTTTAATCTGAATTCTGATTTCTAAAGTTCTAACACTTTTTTGCCTTCTGTAGTAACTGATGCTGAACTGGAAAGATTACAACAAGCATTGAGGATTCTTTCTGATGCTGAAAAACAGATAAGACTTTCAAGTGAACGTTCGACATGGTTTACTGCAGCTTTACTCCAGCTTGGCTCAGGTCATAATTCAGAAATAACCCATTCAAGAAGCAGCAGTAAGCAAAGTGCTAAAGCAACGAGTGAAACTATGATGGAGGCAGTAAGAGAATCCTCTGCGAGCAGGACTACATCTCATCCTTTGTTCACTTTCCGTAATTCAAAGAAAGCATCGGATCTCAAAACAACCAGTGGGCACTCCAGTCCTCAGGGTCCTTCATTGTCGTCCAGGATGAAACCCAATGACAATGTTATTTATGGTGAATGTAGGTCTGTTGATAGAGCAATACTGGATCCTGCTCAAACAAGTGTTCCTTCTGAACAAAGGCCTACAAATAGTGGAATCTCAGATAACCTTACCCGGATTTGGATGAAATGCATAGAGAACTGCCACTCCAAGACATTGCGGCAGCTTCTCTATGATCATGGGAATCTAGCATCTGTCAAAGAATGTGAAGGTAAGCCTGTACATTTTCGTTCTTGTCCTTGCACATTTTAATGTTTTTCATATGTTGGAATAGATGCAATCATTATAGTTGTCAAGGCTAGTTCAGGTTGCAGCTTTTGCTTGGAGCCATAATTTATAGCTTTAGCTTCAAAAAGGAATAGCTTAGCTTGGCGAAGCAAATCCTGTCATTAATTGTACTTGGTTGAATTGGATATACGACACCCATAATTAGGTGAAAGAGCCAGAGTACATTAATTGTATCGTTATTTAATTGTTGCACACTTGTATGTTAGTGTAAATTATAAACTTCAATGTCAATTGTCATTTGTTTGATCGAATTAGAACATCTAACGTTTCAAATGTGGGGCTGAAATGGATTTGCCTATTTGTCAAGGAATGGGGCCTAATTCTATGGTTTAAATCAAAGAAAGCAGATCTAATAGCAAAGCAATTTAGATTTTGCTATTCAATCTCTGAATTACTGGATCAACTTTTATGTACTTCCTTTGTATTGAAGTCACTTTTTTATAACAACTTTAGGTCTAGGTCCCTTGAAGCCTAGGTCCAAGTTCGTCATTCTTTTTCACTGGCAACACAACTGTTTATAGTGACCCTATGGCTTGACAGATTCAGCACATTGATTCTTATTGTGACCAAACCTATAAGTGAGCATTGAAAGGATCATTGAAATCTTAGGCTTCATAATGGGAATGCTCTTGAAAATTGAGAGATCAACAATGAATTTTTCTTCCTTTTTGGCTACTTATTTGTTCTTTCCTTTTCATCTACCCAAATTTGATTTTAATTAACTGCATTTCCAGGCACCATTGTTGCTTTCATAGCATTTGGGGACAGCGATATAAAGTTTCGAGCCCAAAGATTTGTTAGCAGCATCAGGAACTCAATGGAAACTGTACTGAAATGCAATGTGGAAGTCAGGATTTGTTTAATGCAAGAATTTCTCGCTGGGGGACTGCAGCATCAGGCATATCTGGATGAAACAGGCGAGTCTGATGTCTTGAGTTGCTCGACAAACAGTGAACGCCTGAAGGGAGTTCTGAACCCGTCAGGTGCTGGTGGTGGGTCGCAGTCAAGCAATGTTCCCATGATCATCAGTGATGGAAATTCAGGAATACATAGAATGAGAGGGCAGGAGGTCTCAGTCGAACAATTGAAGATATCAGCTCTTGATGAGCAAAGGTTAGAGAGTGCATGGCTCCAGACTGCTGAAAAACACGCACCTGGTATGTTAAATCAAGCAAGACCTGAGAGAAATCAAGTTCTTCCACAAACTGGTGGTCAGCAGAGGTCCTCAATGGGCACCATTGTTCCCTCAAGGCATGTTGACAAGGATCTAACTAATGAACTGAAAGCCTTAAAGATCAGCGACAGCCATGGTCCCCAGAAATGCCAGAATGTACAGACAGAAAATGGTTATGCTATTTCACCAAGCCTCTTGCACAGAAACAACCATTTGGCAAATTGTGACAACGAGAGTGTGTAAGTAACATATTTACCTTTGTTTTAACCTGCATCACTCCAGCATTATCTTTTGATCTTATCTTTAGAAGATTGGCAGTGCTACTAAAAAGAATGGACAACTCACAACTGCATGTTACCTTTGAGAGAAGAAACTGTAGCTGCATGCTTCGTATAAATTACAAAGGGCAACACACTTTTAGGGTTTCTTATTTTCTATGATGCTACTCTTTGTTGTTATGCCAAATTCAGAACTACTATAACTGATCTACTTCCATGTGTTTCATGGTTCCCAAATATTTGTGCCTTTTCTGTCTATGATTTCAGAATTGTAATGTCCACCATTTGCATGCCTAATTTACAGGGTTTCTGAGTCTGGAGCACCAGGTTGCCACGGGCTCTTCCCATGCTGGAAAACTGAAAAAACAAAAAGGAGAAAGGTAAATCTGAAATGCGCGCATATGAAGATCATTCTTTTGGATACCATGCCTCACATCTCATCTTATTAATGTTCCATAAAACAGGGAAAAGGGCAGACACGGCTGAGATCATCTTAAGGTGGCACATAGCGATGATAAGGCGAGCACGGTCCTGGATTGTAGAGAAGATGCATGTATCTGCCTCACAAAACTGCCTTGTTTCATTTGTTCAAGAGGATTTATGATGGTCGAACCATTATATTTTCCTTGCATTTGATGCTTCTGCTCTGAGAACTCAGCATTTTTCAACGCACGGACTCAGCAAAGGGCAAAAAGGGTATTAAAAGTTGGATATTCAGCAGAATTTTTTTTTTGAGGAATATTCAGCAGAAATGTTGGACATGCAGATTTTATCAAATCCTTCTGATCGGTCGATGCTTCTTGTACAGACATTTGGATGTGTATGCCCTTGCCAAGTCACAGGGCTGAGATGACGCGAGGCTGTCGGCACAGTTATTAGGAAACACCCATTTGCGAGTTGGTCAGGCAGACAGGCACACCTATTTTTGTGCATTGTTTTACTGTATTTGACAGCATTTGAATTTGCCTTACATTTGTTATTTCTACCAACCCATTTTGTTATAAGAAAGGAAGACCTTATTTCGTTTAACTTATGATCTTATCAAGTTTTCACAAGAACTGGTATCTCCTGCATTTGCCTAGATCTATCATTGTAATGCACATCCGAACCGATTGCATTTGCTCAAACATTGCTGTTTTGTTGCCCCCAAACTCATCTCATATAAAGTTCACACAGCACGCATTTGATATAATCACTGAATTGCTTAATAGACATAGCTGTGTGCACATGTCGACCGATCGAGAGTATACATGAACCTCATAGTACGCACACGCACTCAACCGGCAACTGCACATCAACCGATCAGAACACACCCAACATGAAAAAATTCTGGTAGTTAAAACAGGCGATCAAACTGATATAATACGTTTACTCCGGGAGCGGCAACGAACACAACGAACACGGCTCAGCAGAAGAGGTACCCAACGGCGGCCGCGGCGAGCGTCCCGAGAGCCATGACCGGAGCGGTCGCGGCGGCTCCGGAGGCGCCGGGGCTGTTGGGGCCTGGGGCGGCAGCCGGCGCCTCTGACGCGGTGGCAATGCCGACGAGCGACGAGGCCACGACGGCGGCGGTGGCGAGGATCCTGAGCCTGAGGGTGGCCGCCATCTCGCTAGCTAGCTTGCTCCGATCCTCTCGGTAGGTGCGAGAAATGGGTCGGGGCGGAAGGGAGAGAAGAGCGCGGAGCTAGCGAGCGCTGAGGGAGCGTGTTGTGATGGGACGGGAGAGATGGGGGGAGGCCGGGCGTTTATATAGCTGGCGCCGGAGCCTTGTTTTTTTTTTTTTTTTGAAGCCGCGGAGCCTTGTTTAGGCGGAGGTCTAGCCGCTAGCCTTGGGCAACGAGGATTCTTGGCTGGAGTTTAGCATGGCTTAATTTTAGGCCTTGCTATGATTAGCTGAGCGATTGAGTGGTACTGCATGAGTGATGAGTTTTTGTCTCCGGCTCCCAATGCCAGAGCCAGAATTAAAATCCACCTATGACGAGCTTATTACTACTTAATTATATATACAAACATATAATATAACGAGAGATTATAATTAAATAAAACATAGTTATAATCATCGAATATGCATAAAAAATGTACTATGGCTCTGCTCATAAATCGGACTTGTATGAAAATATCGAGTATTGGTTGTACAAAGTACGGTGAGGTGGGTGGTCGAGGAAGATTCAACATCTCATATTTCAAAAAAAAAAAAAAACTGTCCCATGCTTCAGCCGCTCCCGCCATCGGCTCATCCGACCCCAGCGGCGCGCTAGACGAGCGGGGCTGGCCGATCCAGCGGACCACGCAAGCGGACTAGCAGAGCGGCGAGGCCTGGCAGTTGGCAGCGACCGCATGACGCACGCGAGCGGACGGGCGTGGCTCTGACCGCCGGCGGCCGCCGGGCACGAGCGCATGGCGGCAGTTGCGTGAGGTGTAGGGATGGCAGCGTTTAGTGTAAGGTGCGGGTAAGGTAAATACCCGCCCGTAGCTATACCCGCGCATTATAGTTGTACCTTTACCCTCAAAGGGATGCGGGTAAAATTCGTACCCGTGCCCGTATCCGCAGGGTACCCGACAGGTACGAGCAACTCTCAGGTGAGAATAAAAAATACATCAACTATTTTATTTCAATGAGTACGACAATAATTTAACAACCACAATGAAGTATAAGCCACAAATATAGCTCAAACATCACAAACTCATGTACTTCAAACACACAGATTGTGTACTGTCTCACACTCACACAATGACACAACTAACATTGTGTACTGAAGTACACACTACACAAGCTGACAAGCATACATAGTCACAGACCGACTCACTCACACTAAGAAAAATCAAAAGACTTCAAACACAAAGATTGTCTCAAGAATTACAAGCCAAATAACAATTATTACGTAGGCTTTGTTGGGTTGTATTTGCGCTCCTAGTAGTTTTTCTTGTTGTGAGGGTAGGGTGCGGGTTACCTGCGGGCGAGATTTTGTACCCTCAGTGTACCCGCGGGCGAAAATTTCTACCCGTGCCCGTACCCGCGGGTAAGATTTTATACCCATACCCTTGCCCATCGTGTACGATACCCGCGGGTAACCCTACCCGTGGGTACAAATTGTCATCCCTAGTGAGGTGATGCTTGTCTTTCTCTCTTATTTTTTGTCACACCTGGTTTTAGAAAGAAAATCAGATGCATCTCATATGTGTGCCAGGATCAAGTTTCACACATATGATAGACTCCATGAATAAACAGAACACAAAGTTACAGCGGAAATAATAAAATAAAGACATTACAAACGTTTTCTAGCAGCGGAATCTTGAACTCTTCACCACATGCAGTTGACTGGGGGTTGCGTACGCCTAGCATCATCTTCAATAACTTCATACACCTTCTGAATACTGAGCAGCAATAAGCAAGGATGAGTACACTTGTAGTTGGTACTCAGCAAGGCCACCGAAATAACCAGAACAATTTAATCATCAACTTCAAGTATATTTAATCATGTGAGGGTCGAGGCCGTTCATGACCGCGAACACGGCTGTTATAACAGTTTTACACTCTGCAAAGGTTGTACACTTTCACCAAAATTCGCGTAAAAGCTCCGAAGAACTTTAAACCGAACTATGCTGTGCCGGCCAAAGCACGTATCACACTTCCAAGGTGTGACTGCATAGGGACGCTACGAGGCCTTTACAAAGATTCCCTAGTTAGAAACGACCCGCTAAGGTTTCCGGATCGGAAGCAGGCATAACCCTCCCTAACGGACATAGTGTCTTAGCTAAGCCCACTTCCCGAGAGGACCTGACTATACACTGTCAACCGCCACCCCCATGTCCTTTCGGTAAGATCATTCCTAACCAAGGTTTCTAATTATTTAGCCAAGACCAGAGCCATTATAGTATTGTGGTTGTACGGGTAATCCTGGGTGGTTCTCCATGTTCCGATTAACAAATATGATCTCATAAAGCATAGGTAGAAGGATGGTTAGGGATACTTGCCTTTCCGCAAAAGAATACTACTGCTCAGTCTTCAACTCTTGTTCTTGACAGCTTCGGAACGATGCTCCTCTAATCGTAGCAAACATCGAGTACAAGCACAAACATGCAAGCAAAGAAATAAATACAACTAAGAACAATACACCAATCAAAAGAAAAAGCTTTAAAAAGAACGTACTAAACGATGAGGCTCGTTACTACGATCGCAAGGGCGCAAGAAACGTTGAAAACGGAACTATGGTTGGAAAGGTATAACTATCGGATGTTTATAATACAAAAGAAACAAAAGGCTATATGTTTCTTTTATTTTAATTAAGAAAAGGCATGTAATAAATATTTAGAGAAATATTCAGTATTTAAATTAATCAAATTAACCTTTTATTATAAAACATGAAGATGGAACTCTAATTTGCTTTTATTTTGAAAAGCTAATTAACTTAGAATTAGGTAAATTAATATTTATTTATTTCGAAACATGAAACATGGTAAACAACACTAGTGAACCAAACTCTATGTTTTTATAAAGTTAACGCAACAAGAACAAGATTAAACGGAGCTTAAATGTGGAATCTAGGGGTTAAATAAGGTTGTAGTGACTAGAATAGAAGAATGATAAGACTCCACATATTAGTGTCGTGAATAACAACAAGAACAAGGGCTGGATTAATCTATACAGGTGCCATGTGTGGGATGTGTGGTGTACTATTTCATGGACTCGATGTATGAGTTCGTGGACCAAAGGAGAATGGACTGCAGTCTACGGTGAACCGAGTTCACCACGAAGGGGTATGTTTGATCTAATCCACACCATTGATTTCAGATCGGACGGCTACTAAGCCTCTTCTTCCTCTAGAAGACAGAATACGATCAACAGACCGAACTCCATGAAATGTACAGACTGAAGGTCTGCTATAACCCTAGATAGAGGGCCCTTTTCCCTCTTCTTCTCTCCATTCCCCTTTGCTACAGTTGAGGGAGGCGACTGAGGGGCGATCCGTGCTCCCGCCGGCGAGGGTGCCGTTCCCTTCCGCCTCCGGCGGCCTTCTGGCCCTCGGATGTGGTTAGGAACGTTGGCTCTCCGTCCGGCGGTGTAGATTAGGTCCTAGTGTGTCTAGGTTTGTATTCCCAGCGACGTCGTCGAGACGGCGACGGCGGCGGCGCTATGGAATAAGGTCCTCCCGTGCTCTTTCCCGTCTCGGTGGTGTTCTTCTCCGGCGCCGGCGACGAGCTCGTGGAGGTGAGGTCCGCTTTGTTCGGATCTCGTTTTGGAGACCGAGCTTGTCTGGGTTTCGTTGTCTCTGTGAGATGGCGGATCCGGCGGCTCTTCTCTTTCTGGATGTTGTTGCGGCTGTGGGTGGTTCGGCAGCGCGGCGAGCGGATCGAGGTTCTTTTTCCTTCGGCGGCGGCCAACGACGAGCTTCGGTCCGGGAGCGGAAGTGCACGGGGCGCGTCCCCGGCCGATGGACTTCTACCGTCTTCTTCTACTGCGGCTCATCTCAAAGCCTTTGTGCGATGTGGTGCTCTTCGTTCCGAGGTGGTCCGTGTGGCTCCCCTGACGTCGGCGACCGGCGGATCGACGGCGGCACCGGGCGGCGTGGGCGTCTGCGGATGTTTCTGAATTGCTCAAGGCCTAGGGTCTTCTGTGTAATTTTTGTTTTTTGTCAGGGGCCTTTGTGCAAGTTGGTTGGTACAGCTGTCCATGTGTCCAGCTAGTACGTGTCTGTATTTGTACGCGTCTTTGTACGTTTTCCTTATCTACTAATACATATACGTATTATAAAAAAAAAAGAACCCTAGATCGACCTAGGATTGATGGAAATCGACCGTGACCGGCAAAACGGAACGCTAAAGAGATGGGGAGCTCACCTAGCCTATTTAGGAAAGCTGCGACGGTACAGTTTGGGCTCTTGACGGAGAGGTTGTTGAAAGCTCTGTGTACTGTAACGATTCTCCTCGGCGTTCCTGTACGCTGTACAAAGCGAGATAGAGATGAGAACGTGCAAGGAAGGGAAGACAGGGAGGCCAGCGACATCTAACTCCTTGGCGTCGAATCGAACTCGGCGGCTGGCGGCTTGAGCTTGCTCCGGCGAGTTGCTCGCGGCGGCGGCTGCGCTGCGCATCGATGTAGGGCGAGGCAACAGGGCGCGAGAGTTCGGGTTTTATAGGGCGCTGGAGGCGAGGCTAGCTTGGCGCGGAAGCCAAGGATGGCTGGCGGCGGTTGCACGGACTTCTGCTCGACTCAGACACGGCTGGAGGGATGACAAGCAGGGTCCACTCGTCGGTCATAGAAAGAGAGAGAGCTGGTGGGAGAGAAGGGCAGTTTGGGCCGAAAGGCATTGCAGGCTTGGGCTGGGTGATGGGCCATACGAAGAGATGGTGGGCCCAAGGAAAAAAATGGAGAATTAGATTTTATTTCGAAAAATAGATTTCTAGTTCAAATACAAATCCAGGAAATTCTAGATAATGCATTTAAACCACAAAAATTCTCTTCAAAGCTCCAAAAATACTAGGAAAACTTCCAGACATAGAGTTGGAGACTTTGAACCGAAATAAAATATTTAGAGCTCGATAAATGGAAATTGAAAGCCTTCCAATAAATAGATTTGACTCTAGAAAAAGAGAATTAATTCCTAGAAAAATCTAGGAAATTCTCAGGAAGGATTTGATCGATGTCTAAACGCATTTTGAAAATTTACACTCATAAACACATGATGCATTACGACATGAATGCAACACTTCTATTAAGGCAACACAAAGCATATTTAATTAATTGAGTAAAATGATTGTTTTCCTACACTAAATACCTTGGATAATAAAACAAATGTTGGAAAAATTTTAATAACTCATAAATATTATTTATTTAATTATTCTTTCTAATCACATCCCGAAATCCTAAATTTCGGGGTGTGACATTTTACTTGCTTGCTTGTTCGATTTTAGTTGCTGCTGGGTGATGGTGGAGATGGATGTCCATCAGTCCATGGCACGAATGAGGAGTGCATGAACTTCGGTAATAAAAACAGAACACCGCACCGAGTAAACCCACACCGCTCGAACACGTCGGATTCTTTGTTTTGCCTACACCGATCGGTTCTCTATTTGTCCAACACCGAACATCACAGGCTTCGGTTTTACCGAATGTCCACAGCTACGTAAATATCCGGTGCCCATCCTTCTAAAACGGGAGATCGTAAACAAAATATATGAAAACGAGCAAACCCAAGAGGAGGTACGCCGCCACCGCATCGGCTAAAAGAATCGCCGCCGCGCCTCACCGTCTTCAACATTCCCTCGCAATGTCAGAGAAGATCAGTGTCAAGCAGCGTCTAGATAAGTGGGCGGATTGGGCCGAATCTTCCCTGAAGAAGGGTATCAGGATTTTCCTGCCGGATGGGATCTTCGACCACCTAGGTATGCCGTTGGTTGTTCTCGTTGCAGAAATCTTCCTTGGTAACTCTTTGTTTGCTCTCTTAGGGTGTGTTTAGATTGTAGGAAAAAACACTGTAGCATAAGAAAAACACTGTAGCATTCGTTGGGAAACGTGTTTTGTGAGGGAGGAATAGTGAAAAGTTGGAATGAATAGTGAAAAGTTAGAATGAATAGTGAATAGTTGGAAATCTGAACAATGGCCTTAATCGTTTTCTCTGACCTGCTTGCTTGCCATGTGTCTATTCGAATTCGATCTAAGAACATATGCATAACTGATTCGCTGCAAACCCTAGATCGACTTGCTGTTCCTGTTGCTTACTTAGTGGAGGTGTCTATGCTGTTAGGTTTATAGTTTTCTCCAGACTGGGAGATGCAACTTAAGGCAGCGTTTAGATTGGGGAAAAATCCACCGTAGCACCAAAAATACGCTGCAGTACTGGAAAGCGTGTTATGTAAGTGAGAAGGATAGGATGAATAGGGAAAAATTAGATGAATAGTATATTTTTTTGGAAAACTTATGAATCTAAACGCATCCTTTCCCTCTTATGTTTGTATGCACGGTCAAGATCTTCTCGGGAGAGGATGGGGATGGGAGATGCTTGTGCCATGTCATGGAGGCATGGAGTGGATGCCGTACAAGAATTATCTCAAGCAATATTACCTCCACAACCGACCTGAATCAGTTGCCCAGGCATTGCGGGATGAGAAATCTAGAGATTCGAATGTGCTTACTCCTCTTGGCAGCCAGGTAACTTTCCAGTCTTTATTTGTAGCATTCCATTTCCTTGTGGTTTGATCCTTTTCTTTTCTTTTTTGTTTTGCTTAGTTTTGGGCTGTTATCGAGGTAACGAATTTTTTGCTTACTCTTGCTTAATGAGCAGGAAGCCTATGCTGCTGGTAATGACATCAGAGATGGGAGGGCAGCTTCCAATGGTGCTGGTAATGACATAAGAGATAACCTGGTTCCTCTTATCTGCTCGGTAACTTCCTGTCTTTGATTTAGAATTTACGTGCTTGTTAATTTGCTAATTTAATAATAATATTGTTGCCATGATTTTGGAACGGCGATGTTTGAAGTGTGTCGTGATGGAGAAGCAATTTATTGCCGAATGTGAGAAGCAGGGCAAAGAAGCATATGCAACTGCTAATGACCCTTCGAGTAAAGAGATCCGGGTAAATTCCCGGTCGCTGCTGCAGCTTTAATGGTACGTTATGCCCTCTGACGGTATTAAACAGAAAATTGACCATCTTAATTTGCAATTCATGTTACTCAATGCCTGTGAACTGAGTTTGTGCCTCTTGCAAAATTATGGTTCAAGTGTATCACGGAGATCACAGATCTTATGTTGGTGAGGCTGGGGCAAGGGGCTGATATTGGGTCCAGGATCACTGATATCCGTCAGTATGCTTTCAAATTTATGAAGTACAAGGGCTCTAATTGTGACACTGCAGCTGCTGTCATGGCTCCACCAAAACAAGTTCTGTCCAAATGTTTATTCGTTGATGTCTCTGAACCACCTACTATCAATTGTTCAAGGGTATTGCAAAGGAGGCTCTGACCATCTGCAAGTGTAAGGCAAGGTGTAGAATTCGATACCATTTTTTTACGGTCACCGCGCGGGGGGGTGGGGGGCCGTGGGGGAGGGGGAGAGAATCCCCACCTTAATTTCATTCATAGGCCTTTTGGTAGGCAAAAACCATTACATGATTTTCAGTAGGAAATACAATTACACAGGATACCAAAGAGAGGGAGAAACAACTCGTACACACATCAAAGGACAAGACATAGACCCGGCAAAAAAACAACTGCTGATCGCCAATTTGAGCTTCCATCAAAACACATACTTGCTGAGAACGCATGGGCCATTGCGCATCCACACCACCTCTCGTAGCTACACCGCTCCGGTGTCACCCCCATCTCAGGGCAGAACGGGGACTAAAGGTGATGGGAGACGGGCAAGCCAAAGGTTATCAGACACGACTATCTTCCTCTGGTACCCAACGCCATACATGGGGAGGAATCCTTGCAGGGGAATAGTCGAGGGGATGGAACACCACCTGGCATAAGATTTGATGACACCACCAGCAGGAAGAGCGCCGACGAAGCAGAGGCACCCGATGAAAGACACTCACCAGACCACAGCAATAGCAATCAACCAATGTCAAGCATGTCCAAGAAGTGTAGCACTATGGAGGAGATGATCCGCAAGCTCCCATGGTTGGTCTAGGGTCAGACCATGCGAAGGCGAGACACCCCCCGCGCACCAGGCACAGAGCTTTCACTGCACGGTAGTTGCTGCCACGAGCGTAGACTGCTCCACCTAGCATGGGTATGATGCGGGAGTCATGAGACAACGCCTCCATGGAGGGGAACGGCGCTCGCAAGCGTCGTCGTTGTCTCTGGTTATTGAGAAACCAATGGTGGCTTTCACCGGCGACTCCGGAAACACCTGCCCAAGGGAGGCACAACAAACATGGAGTGGATGGAGCTGGAGTCCAGCGTAGAGCTCTCCGAGTCGCCCTTCGGCAGCTACTTGCGGCACAGGACCACCAGCGGCCGATGAGGGCCGCACGTTGCCGGAGAGGAGCTGCAGATCCGACGGAGGGAAGCCCAGATCCGCTCATGGCTGACCAGGATCCACTTCGATGAAGCCCCAGCATGCAGCCCAGGCATGAGCCCACGACCGCACCACCAGAACCAGCGGCACCAAGAGCTGGCGCCTGCTGGGCTGGAGCGTGTGCATCGGGGGCAGGACCAGCAGATCCGCCCATGGCTGATGGTCAAAAACGTGCAGCCCTGGCCTCTCCACCGCCGCGGACACCGTGCCGCTGCCGCATGCCATGTGCCCGTGCAGCACCAAAGCCTATAGAGGAGACTCGAATCCCTCCCAAGGGGGCGGTTGCCCCTGCCGGCAGGGAGGACGGACCCTGGTCGTGGCGCCATGGATCCGGGGCTGGAGGCAGGGGATCCAGCGACCGGCGGGCTGGAGCTCCCTGTAGCTAGCCATGGCCATGGCAAAAGGAGCACGGTGGGGATGGGTGGGAGGAGGGGAAAAGGAGGAAGAAACTCCCCGCCGCCGGCTTCCCAGAGGGAAGCGAGTAAGAGATACGAGACTCGGTACCCCTCCGCGCCGCTCTCGCGGCGACTCTGCCGCCCACCAAAAAACACCCCCCTTAGCCCTCGCCGGCCATCGCCGCTGCCGCCGGACGGCGCGCAGCGGCAGTGGCCCGGGGTGGCGCCAAAGTCGGCGACCCTCCACAACTTGTCCCTCCCTTCTCCTTCACCCCTTTCCTCTCCAATGAGCTGCGACAATAATCCGGCGAGGGGGTGCTGTTCGTGAGCTCTGGAGGGCCTAGCTCGTCAGCCATTCGTCAGATCCACTCCCTCCTTGCCCTGATCTGTTCCTTCCTGCTGGGAGAGGGGCCCGTCCATTGCTTGGGTGGCCGGATCTGAGGGGGTCTGCGCCGCTGCCGGCCAGGCTGCTCGTCGACGGCGGGGGCCACCCAGCCCGTGCGTGGCCGTGCACGCGTGCTGCTGTGGCCGCAAGGCGAACGACGGCGGCCGGGCGGCCACGGCGTGCGTAGCGTCTGTGGCTGTGCACACACAGCAGGGCCTCCCTTCGCGGCTCCATGTGCATTTGCGGTGCCATGGCGTGGCCAGGCGCTACGTCCTTCTCCGACAACGGTTGCGACTCTGCACCGTCCTAAGCTGCCTTGGGTCATGTAGCTGCTTTTGCTCCTTTGTCCTTGTAGATGGTGGTGTGAGATGGATTGGGGCGAAAGCCTTGCTTGGCTTCTTGCTGGCGCCGGCGCTGGCGACGGCGACGCCTACAGGAGCCGTTTTTCCTTCCTGAAGGCGTTGTCGTGGTTTTCGTCCCCCCACCATGGTATTCTCCTGGTGAAAACCTAGTCCGGCTCAACGGACGAGCGATGGCGGCGTCCTCTATGCTGTGACCTCCTTGGAGGCATCGTTTTTGGAACCTGTGCGGGCATTGTGAGTGCATTTGCGTCATCAGGTCTCTCACGTGCTCATCATCAGGTTTGGCCTATGGTTTTGGCCTTGGTGTTAGTTTTCATTGTGGTTTGGCGAGTGTTCATTGCTAGCGTCTCTGCTTCGTCATTGCGCTCCTTGTTGATATAGGCATCAAATCAAATGCCGTGTGCGTCCATGCTAACTGGCCATCGCTCATGTGTGGATTCCTCCTCCACAAATGGCGTAGGATGGTGGTTCATGGAGACTGGATGTGCTCTCAATAGTGTCTTTGTCACGTTCAAGGGAGCTCAACGTTGTCAGCGTGCTCCTCACACCCTTAGTCCCCATTTTGTTGGGCGGCCCTTTCGTCCTTCAAGATTTCCTCCCCTTGTTGGAAGGTGGAGGATGATGTCTCGATATATGCTACAAATAGTTAACCAAAACCCGTACCAACGGACAGTCATGTTTGCTAGTACACAATAAGATTAGACCTGTTCGGGTTTTGCATTCAGGCAAACGGAAAAAATTAAAAAGTTTCACAATGCTAAAGTGGCTTTTTAATCCACCAACCTTAGTTAAGGAAAGTACAACACATAAGCAGCTTGTACGAGGCCACCTGGCTACCACATCATTTGATCCTTTAAGTTATTGCATTTTTTTAATTTTATTCTTTTTTTAATAATATTATAATAACAGCCGGTCCAGACCAATATTTGCACTGGGTAGCCGTTTTGTCCCCGCCACCTTGGCTGGCGCGGCCAAATCGCCCTGCCGCGCCAGTGCATGTGGCGCGGCAGGGCCGCCACGCTGGCCGCGGGCGCCAGCGAGGCGGCCAGTGGGCCAGCCGCTGCCGCGCCACCCCGCCTGGCGCGGCAGGGCCTTGCCGCGCCACCCCACCTGGCGCATAGGCATTTTCAGCAGTAAGAGAAGTAACAACTTAAACATTGTGCCCCCATAAGAAAAGTAACTGCCTGTATACCTGATTCCCTGTCAAACAGTCAATCTCGTTGGTGTAGGCTGCGTAGCGTCTACGAGGAGGGCCACGAACCGCCTCCGCATTTTTTCACACATAAGCGTACGGGGGCATGGAATCAGCAAATGACCAGGCCTGTCAAAACAAATAAGTCACAAAAAATATATGAATGTACTAACATAGATCATATTGAGAATGATATACGTACCGGTGGAGCCTCAAAGAAAGGTCGTCCAACTGGAAGTCGTGCCCAAGCCCAAATCTGTAGTATAAAGGCACAACCTCCGATGTTTGACCCATCTTTGGACCGTCTGCAAGCAAAACACAATTGCCTATACAACCAGGCAAGGGCAGCCGAGCCCCAACCGTAGCCGCTAATGATGTCCCAGTCTTGAGCAAGAATGGGGAGGAACATCCAAGAAACAGTGCTCCCGGTAGCGTCGGGGAATAGGAAAGAGCTGACAAAGTGCCACAGCCATACTCTTGCGTGCCTCTCAACAATGTCGTCGTCAGCATCTGCTGAGCATACGTTGAAGTGCTGCCTCAGCTAGGGTTTGGAGGCCGCACACCTATGATACAAAAAAAAGTTTAATTAGTCACGAGATAATCAAAACATAGTATGAAATATAACGACAGATAGCCTAATACCTATGTGCTCCTCGACCATGTCCTGCCAGCCCTCGCTCTGGATCATTCCTGTTACCGCCGCTCCTTCTAAGGGGAGAGCAGTGATCATCGCCATGTCCTCCAACGTCACCGTCATCTTCCCACAAGGTCTCTGGAAAGTGTGCGTCTCTGGATGCCACCGGTCAACCAGAGCGGTAAGTAGGGCCCCATCCATGGGGGGTAGGCCCATACAAACCGTCCTCGCTATGGGGAGGAAACCAGCCCGAAGCACGTATGGGGCGTAGCGGCTGTCCCAGTGCATGGGTGCATGCACCCTTGCGCGTAGCCAAGGTAGGACCTGAAACAAAATGAACGATTATTACCATATGCACAAATTTTTACTATATTACCAGGATATGAAACGTATTAACATATGCAGAGATTATTACCATATTCTGGTCGGCGATCATGTGGGCGCGGTGGGTGTCGTCGTACGCCAGCTCAAGGAGCGGGAACCGAGGGTGCGCCATCCTGAAAAATTGAATGACAAAAACATGTTAGAATAAATTTATAACAAGGTGACTCATTAATTATAAAACAATGGTTTTAACAAGTAAACAAATGTAAAAAATAGGACACCATCACTACAAACATTCAAGACGACATTTCTATTTTACTAACACACAAACAATACACTATCTCAGCACGAGGAGTTTTGTTAGTCCTTTTCCTCTTCTTCTTGGTGCGGCATTTGCAGTCCTTAATGAATTTGTGACACTTGGAGCACCGATTTTGAGACCTATCCTCATCGAAGTCACCGGTCCCGTAATCAGCTGCGAACCAACCTTGTGAAGCGTCCATGTCCCCTTTCAAACGCTTCTTTTGTCATCGGCCTTTTTTTGTCTTTCTTCAACGACGAGTCAGACACGTAGTCACGTCCGTGGTACGGAGGCCATCTGCTAGGATCAAAGTAAGGCTCGAAACTTGACTCCCAAATTTTTAGGGTGTGCTCCCTACGGTATAGTGGCGACATGAAAGTCGGGCTCTCATAGTCTAGGCCTCTAGCCCTACAAGCTGTAATCACGTGAGAGCAAGGAAGATGCAACAGTGTAGGGACGTTGCACATGCAGGATCCATTAGTCAAGTCCACTCTATAGTTCCTAACACCGTGACTCTCACCACCTACGCTAGTTCCCCCAGCACTTCTGACATCGTACACCATCTGAGTAGGTCTAAATGTCTCAGCCAGTTGATTGACAGATCTTTCCTCAGCCTTCTGTAGATGCACCTCAGCAACAAGTCCCTTTCTCTCACCGTTGGCCAACTTTTTGCTCGCTATTTCCCAGCAATTGATGAAATACTCATTGCATTTGGAGAAAGAGTACTCAATTATGCCTGAGACAGGTCTACTTTGAATGCCTTTGAACACGTTATTCAACGACTCTGAGTAATTTGTCGTCGTCATCCCGTATCGCCAGCCATCATCAAATGCTTGTGCCCATTTCTCCTTATCCTCCATCTCACCTTCTAACCATTGTTTAGCACCCTCGTTCAAGTCTTTTTTTAGTGCCTCCAGGTTTTCCTCAAATCTTTCCTTCGTATGCACGCGGCAAAGCTCCTTCAACTTTCTAATTACCTCCTTCTTCTTCTGACGACGCCACATGTTAGCTGCAAAGTGTCTCATGCACCACCGGTGAACTAGTGGGGGAAACCCGTCCAAATGGTCGTTAACACAATTAAGAAGCCCAGCATGCCTGTCAGAAATCATGCAAACGGTCCGTTCAGGACCAAGGACGTCAAGGCGAACAAGAGTCATGAACAATGACTAACTCTCGTTATTCTCACTTTCTGCAATGGCGAAAGCTAAGGGCACAAGCTGTTGCTCCGGATCGACAGCTACGGCCATCATAAGTGTACCCTTGTACTTTCCCGTCAAGAACGTGCCATCCACGAGTATAACCGGATGACAATGCTGAAAAGCAGCGGCACACTGTGGAAAGCACCACCAAACCCTCCGCATGACAGGCTTGTACACTCCATCCTCAAGCTGGACCATGTCACTTGTGTGGATAAACCATTTCACGCCCTCATTGTAGTAAGACATTGCGCAAAGGCGCCGTGGAACCTGTGCATAGGACTCCTTCCAGTCTCCCCACAGCAAGGCTACGGCGTGTTGTTTTGCACGCCATGCCTTAGA
The DNA here is from genome assembly GCA_015342445.1 of Digitaria exilis. Classification (NCBI taxonomy): domain Eukaryota; kingdom Viridiplantae; phylum Streptophyta; class Magnoliopsida; order Poales; family Poaceae; genus Digitaria; species Digitaria exilis. The sequence continues at coordinate 656,086 of JACEFO010000520.1, forward strand.
GTAGTTCACACGGTATCCATTAAAGGCGAAGATCGACTCAATGAGAGAGGGAATCGATTCGTCATTGTTTTTCAAAACAATGCCTAGAATACGGTGCCCCAGATATGATGTTGTCAACTGCGGGTGCACTTGCTTAGGCTTAGAGGAACGACACTTATGAGGTTGCTTAATTCTTGTAATCTTCCACTTCTCTATGCCACGCACCTTGCGGCACCAAACACGTCACATGCACCCTTGCTTGCACATGATTTCATACCTCTCGTTCTTGTCAGAGTGAACAACGGTGAATGGTCTATGAAATCTAACAGCATGGTCAGCCAAGAAAAACTTGAGGTCCTCAAAGGTATCAAATTTCTTTTTTGCCTCAAGCTCAGGGGTCTCACATTGTGGCAAACCTTCGTCTTCTGCATGCACCAAGGTGGTCTCACAGATAGCCCTATCGACACGGCTTATGTCCTTGTCATTGGCAACATGTGGAATCTCTACATGACATTGCTTTAGCAGATTGAGCTCACGAGCAGTGTACATCACAGAGCCACGCTTATGAGCACCATCCGCCATATGCCGCACGAATGTGTCATCATCATGCGGAGGGCAAATGTTGGCTGGTACAGGAGGTGGTACAACATGATGACTATCTCCTAGAGGTGGTGCACTGTCCCTTTCTACCTCTTCTCCCTCGGATTCATATCCATCATTGTCATCCCCACCGTCAGAACCTTCTGAAATATCATCATCATCATCATCCTCAGCTTCCTCCCTCTCAAATACATCATTAGGGAAATAATCATGTGTCGTGCCTGGTTCTGTCTCATCAAAGCTAAAGGTCTCGCTATCAGAATCATCAGCAAACTCCGTTCCCTTTGATTGCAATTGCTCTTGTTGGATCACACCAGTACCTAGCTGTGAGATTGTTGACTCCTGTGTCCCAAGCTGAGCCACTAACTCTCTACCTCCCTCTCTACCGGTAGTTTTTCGGCTATTAACAACCACGTCCAAATAAGGCACACTAGATTGCTCTACTAATCTCTTAAATTGATCCCATTCTATATCAGTTTTCAAATCCACTAGAGCGTATGCCGCTCTTCCTCTACCACAATCAACACGGCCTTTCAAACTGATCTCATCATCTACCCCACAACTAAAATGAATCCGAGCACATTCAACTATCTCATGCAAACACAGGGCAACTTTAAACATTCGCGTGACATCTTTCATATTCTCAAACTCCTCATTCTCTTTCACAACCCCACCATGAAACCAACGGACTAAACAAACCATCTACAAAATAACCATTTCAACCAGAATTAGACAAACAACATGAGTTTTCACAAATGCATTTCTCCTAATATACCCTACAAACCTAATCCCTTCACAACATCGTAGAATAAAAGCATGCAACAAATTCTACACGTTCAAATCGAGGGCAGAGCCAATACTACGTTCATCCTAACCATCACATTGTAAGAAACAAACGTATAAATCACTACAATTTCAAAACATATCACAAACCCTAAAACACCTAAACCTACTCATATCTTCCAAATCCCATGGTGGAACAAGGGAAAAAATGTGGGAATACCTTCACGGGAGGGAGGGGAACGATTTCCCCCGCTTTTCCCAGCCAAAAATGGCCGGATTTGGCCGGAACAGGCCGGCGGCGACGGCCGGCGGCGAGAAAAGCCTCTCTGTTCGCGCGTGGAGAAGAAAGAAGAGAGGAGGAAGAAAAGAGAAGAGGAGCCCGCGGCTCAGTTCAAAACGGCCTTGCCGCGCCAGACGGGGTGGCGTGGCAAGGCCCTGCCGCGCCAGGCGGGGTGGCGCGGCAGCGGCTGGCCCACTGGCGGCCTCGCTGGCGCCTGCGGCCAGCGTGGCGGCCCTGCCGCGCCACATGCACTGGCGCGGCAGGGCGATTTTGGCCGCGCCGGCCGAGGTGGCGCGGCCAAAACGGCTACCCAGTGCAAATATTGGTCTGGACCGGCTGTTATTATAATATTATTAAAAAAAGAATAAAATAAAAAAAATTCTAAGTTATTTCATGTGGTCCTTTCTCCCACCTGGCACATATATACACCAAAATCATGCCCATTAGACACTGGCACAAAAAAAAACGATATGGTCAGGGGACAAAAACCAAAAGAATGGCATGTATGTTTCATCTGCGATTGATTATTAAGTTATTACTGTATTGTCTGTTCGCCATCAGTCTTATCTAAAATGGATGTTACTATGACAAAGCAACATTTCCTGACAAGGATACTATAAAAAGATTCAATAAATCATAATATATTTATTATCTGTCAGCAAATACCTTTGGCATGTACTTACCGCCTCAATCTATACTGCTTCCTGATATTCCCGTTCACTTTATTGATCTCATAAACTTTGCACCTTTGCTCCTTGAAATCTTTATTGTTAGTCTTAGTCATTTTCCCAGCGGAATCAGTCCTGCCAACAGCAGAGCAAAATATCATTACTATTCCTGCCAACAGCAGAGCAAAGTGTCATTACTATCATGAGGTATCGAAAACCCATACATAATAATCTTTGTACATGAAACGAAATCCTACAGTAGCAAAAAGATAAATCGATCCTACCGTGCCTCAGCTTCAGTTGCAGCAGTAACGCAATCATTGTCAACAGAAACAATTTCATCATGTACAATCTTTAGAACATCCCAGCCATTCTCCATGATCAACTTCGAAAGGTGTACTTCAGTTACCATTCCACCTTTCCTCAAATGCTCACAAATCATCATTGTCTCCTTTGTGATGCCCTTAAAAGATTAATATGTAAGATGTGAAGCCAGAACAAACCCAAATTATCCCTGACCCTTGTTTTGGTGCGGAATGGTACGTACCACCATGACAGCAGCAGCACAAGTGTATTCAGAGTCATTGTACAGCATCATGTTTAAAGCAAACTGTCGGACATCCATGACCGCAGACCAAGAATTAAAGGTCCCATGCTTCAGTCACTCGCACAGCAACTCAGCCTTTTTCATGATTAACTTCAACAACAAATTGGCGACAGGTGAAAAACAGTACACAAACATCAAATAAGATGAGCTGGAGATTAACCAGACCAATTTTACATTTCAGAGGGAAAACATACCATCAAGGCTGCAGCGGCAACAGGGAATTGGCCATCCATGTTCTTGAGACTTAGTGCACACATCTGGATATCTTTACTCAGAATTATATGATAAGCTTCATCATCTCCTTTGCCTTGCTTTTTACACTCGGTGACAAATTTCTTCTCCATATTGACACACTTGGAATCATCACCATTAAACGAGCATGAGAGCAAAAAGAAAAATTAGTAAAATAACAAGCTGACTGACAATAGAAGTCAGGCTGTCATGGTGCAACAATCAAAGGGAGAGAGTTACCAGGCTGACGATAGAACCCAGGCCACTACAATTTTCAGTGCCATTTTGCTGTTCATTCAGTGACAAAATAATGAGAATGAGCAAAGAGGAGAGAAATGAAACGCTACAAAGTAAGATGCAAAAGTTACCAGGCAAGAAAATGTAGTCAGCCCAATCTCATCACTGTTGTTACTACCAGCAGCACTGTCAACTTTCTTATTCTTCCATTCCTGGGCAACAAGTTCCGGGCTGTTGGAGTTGTAATATCTCTTGAGATAATTCTTGTATGCAGACCAGCCCTTGCTTCCAAAATATGGCACAAGCCTCTCAAATCCCCATCCTTTCTTGAGAAGATCTTGACCAACCACACAAAAATCAGGGTGGAAAGGAATCAGTGAAAACCACATCTATGTCCAGTGGAAACTATAAATATAGCAGTAACTGTCAAGGCACTGTGCTAACTGTACAAGAATTGGAAGTCTTGAAGCAAATCAGCTATGCTATACAGCACCAACAGACACGTTCCAGATTAATAAAAGAAAAATATAAATGGCAAGCCAGGTAACAGAACAGCAAAAAAAAGCAAGTAATGAGTTGCCAAAGACAAGCAAGAAAATTATCATACCTAGGTGATTGAAGATCCCTTGTGGTGGTAGAAACAGCGAACCTATTTTCAGATATTTTGGAGCAATATTCGCCCAATTTTCTGTGAGCGACCGGATACAATCGGCGTTGGTCACAGGATCACTCTCATCACTGATGTTTCCTATTTCCTTGTAATCTTTATCAACGTAATAATCCTGGCAAGAGTCGCAATGACATATTACTATGCCTCTTAGGCTCTCAATTGTGAAAACCATACAGAATATTAGTCTTGTGTACAAAATGGCAGTCAATAGCTGAGAAATAAGATAAACTGATCATACTGTAGAGAGCTTCCTGCGTCAGTAGCTACAGTCCCATTGCCATTGCTGGTAGCAAGTAGCTCACAATGTAGCACATGCGTAGCTACGAGGGGTGGTGCGGTGGTGCGATGACAAATGTGGTGAAGGCAAGTATGTTGTTTGGTGTGACGCTCGTCGATCATTGGTGGTTGTCTTCAACTTGTTCAAGATCAGGACTAGCCTGTTGTCGCCTGTTGTTTTCTTAGCTCTCTTGATTTAGCCCATTGTGCCATGGGCATTCTGTTGTAATATATGGTCTGCCACAAACTTTGTAATCATTGATGGATGGGTTTCAACCCGACCGTTTTATATCAATGCATTCAGGTGGGGATTCCCCCCCCCCTGACCATTCAAAAAAAAAATATCGAGACATCATTGATGATATAACATGATATTTTCTCTTTTTATTGGAAACGAACACATGACCAATAAATTTCTGAGCTCTTAGACCCTTTGTACATAACATTTCTATACATGGAAACTACGCAACATGGCCATGTGTTGAAAACCAGCAGCCATTGATGTCCACGTCTCCATGATACTTCATGCATTTTCTGCATCTAAATAAGAACGTTATTACCTGAACAAACCATGCGTTAGCAGCCATTTAGCTGTCCTTCAGATCATTAAGGCTGCGTTTAGATAGGGGGAAAATCCCTTGTAGCACCAAAAATGCAATGTTCATCTGTTCTGGGAAGCGTGTTCTGTGATAGGGAGGAATAGAGGATGAATAGTGGATTTTTAGGAAAAATTGGTGAATCTAAACGCTCCCTAATCAAGAACAAACCTGACAATCGATCAGAATGTAGCTGTCAAGCTTATTAGTTGAATCATCGACAAAACTGAAGAGAAATATACATATCCTTTGCAGTTCCCAACACAGCTCAATTGATCTTTGTAGCTACGGCCGGTAACTCTGATGTGCCATGGTGGCATGGAGTGGATGCCGTACAAGAATTATCTCAAGCAATATTTCCTCCACAACCGACCTGAATCCGTTGCCCAGGCATTGTGGGATGAGAAATGTAGAGATTCGAATGTGCTTACCCCTCTTGGCAGCCAGGTAACTTTTCCGTCTTTATTTGTGGCATTCCATTTCCCTACAATTCAAATAACAAGAAAAAAGCTCAACTTTGAGAAATTTGAATTTGAAAACTGTAAGAGATTTTGAGTTGAACCTAGTTAAAATGGGTTCTTTGTTATTTATTCTACCAGCATAAAAACGGGCATGATTTTAGGAGCTCGATAGAATTACTTTTTAAATTTATAAATTAGGGGAGAAAGAATGAAGTTTTGAAGCCAAACTTGGCCCCTACTGTCAGTGCCACAGAACAATAGAATGGTGTGGGAGCTGGACCAGCCAAATCTGGCCACTCTGCTTAACGAGATGGCCAGCCAACAGGGAAAACGTGGTTGTTGGCTATGCTGCTGGAGACCATGATTTGTGCTGAATAGGTAAAAGCAGGGATGGCCAGTTGGATGGAGTCTCTGCTGGAGATGCTGTTAGCTTGTGCGCGGTGCGTCCACCTCCACGTACGCCCTCGCGCTGGATCCGTGTGCACGGACGCACGTTCCGCTGTTCGTTCGGGGAGCATTGACCCGCTGAGCTAACATATTGAGCATCAAGCGCGCCCGGCTAACCCGCCGATCGAGAAACACGACACGACAGGCTCTGTTATTCACAGCAAAATCGATCCCCATATCAAAGGAACGTGTGTATTTCACTGCCACATCAAGCAGTCCCCTCAAACGCCGTTTGGATCCACACAAAACGCATGATGTACACCCGGTTCCTCCACGACATTAGCAATTTAGCACCCTTTCCTCCTTTTTGCAGATCAGCCATCTATAGATGTCGGTTGGATCGCGTCCGTCAGGATTCCGTGAGCAGGAACACGGCGGAGGCGGAGGACGGCCGCTCCTCCGAGGAGCAGTGGCCGTGCTTGCCCCTGTGGCCCGCGGTGGAGTTGCGCCTCCTGTCCACGCTGGCCCGTGTGCTCCGCATCCGCTCCCTGAACCCCCGGCACGACTGCATGTGCGCGTGCAGCTCCTGCGGCTTGAACTCCTTCCCGCACTCCCTGCACGTAATAACGTTGTAGTAAAATAGATGCGCGAGACGGCAACATTTCAATGTGGAGAAATCTCGATAAAATCCTGCGACGCAATGTCCAAAAATTCTGTTGGATATTTGGACAATTCAGGCCCATCAGGCCTTATCGATCGAAAAGCCCATGCACATTTGTTCACGTCAGTATCTCTCGATGCTAAAAATAAGACCTAAAAAGAATCCACGAATAAATTTCAATAAAAACGTACCCTCTCTTTCGTCTACTAATTGCACGGAATAACTTGACCTTTACTTGGTACAAGATCCACGCACGAATCAGTACGAACCTTTTTCCCCTTTCAGAAAAATCAGTACAAAGTACAAACTCGGCAAGCTAGCCATCCATCTAAAGAATCCCTTCCCATTTCCGCCACGCGCAAGCTGGACCCAACCTAGAAACCCTCAACGGCTGAGGTCATCAACGCGACGTGGCACATGATAACCGCCAAATCTAGCGCGAGACCGAGCAACCAGCACGCTACGCAATGGCGGCCGAGACGGGGTCAGAATCGATCAGAGGTCGATCGATAACGAGAAACGAGCGCAGCCAGCAGTCAACAACAGAAAAACATCGCACAGCTGCGTGGCACTTACGAGCAACGCGGCAGGGTGGCCGGCGGCTTGTGCGCGTCGCGCTTGCCCTGCTTCTCTTTCCCGCCCCGCCGCGACCTCGCCGTCCGGCTCACGCTGACACCACGCACACGAACGCACAAAAAAGTTAAACAAAGGAACCAAAGCAAAGCGTCAAATTTGATTATCGAATCTTGTGTGCTGTGTGTTATGAGTTATGACTCACCGGAGGCCGCAGCCGTCCATGCCGGGGCACGTCGGCGTGGGCCCCGCCCAGTCGTCGCCGCCGGCAGCCTCTGCGGCGCCGCGCCCTTGCCGCCGCGCCACGGGGCGGAGCGCGGCGTCGTCGGCGTCGGCCGCGCCGCACGTCAGCATGCTGTGGAGCGCCCGCGCCACGCGCATCCTCCGCGCCTGCTGCTGCCCCACCGTGTGGCTCCTCACGGCGCCTTGCCGCCTCCGCTCCTCACGCGCCACCGCCTTCTCGGTCGCCTCCTCCTCCTTCTGCTGCTGCTGCTGCTTCTGCTCGTGGGGGTGCTCCTGTTCCTGTGACCGTGCCACCTCGATCTTGATCACCACTTCCTGCTGCTGATGCTGCGTTTGCTCACGAACGCCCCGCGGCTCCTCATCGACCTTGAACGAACGGCGCGCCGAGTCGCAGCCGGCAGGCGAGTCCTGGTCGGCCGGCGGCGGCGTCTTGGGTGAGTTCTCGTCGGAGTCTTGGGTGAGGACGACTTCCACGGGGCGGTCCTGATGATCGTTGTTGCACGGTGTCTCCTTTTGTTCCTTCTTCTCTCCTGGTGCCAACAGCACATCAAATTGTTAAATAACTTCGACGCTGAAATGATAACAAAACCAATTCTGCTTGTACAGAGAAGAGATGTTAAGAAAACTGCCACAGACAGATCAAATTCAGGCGTCGATGGGTCACCTTGCAAAGGAGTCTTCGTTGGCGCTAGGACGACGAAGGGAGGAGGTGGTGTTCCCCGGACGTCGCAGCCCTTGAGGACGTACTCGTTGTCGGAGATGGGGGTGATGAGGTCGTCGTCCTTCAGGTCCTGCCACACGTACCCAGCCTTGTACTTCCTGAACGAGAATTTAGTTAACGCAACGACCATGCATTAGGAAACTAACAAAGCCGTACAGAATCCGTCTGGATCAGCATTATCAATAACCAGTAAATGCAAATCAAATACTGCCTTAAAATCGGAATTAAATTGAAAAGAAAAAAAATATCCATGGCCATCGATGGAAAGGCAAGAACTGTACTCCAGTTCACTGATCACCGTTCACCAATACACCACCAGCTCACCATATACCTTTTGTAAGACCACGAGTAATTGTCCGGCATGTCCTTGCCGCGGAGCTCCGAGAGCCACCTCTTGACATCTGAAACAACGGATCGTCCCAAAGCGAACGGGCACGAACGAGATGAGCCGCATTAATCCATGAACACTATTGATTTGACGCGAACGGATTCGCCGGAGGATTAAGAAGAGGCACGTACCGCGGAGGCGGACGCCGGCGCGGTTGAGGTGGTTGACGCGGAAGAGGTGCGGGTGGTCCGTCCTGCCGCCGCGGCTGAGGAAATACACCACGTTGATCCTCCTCATCACCTCGCCGGGGGCTCCTCCCTTTTCTCCCACCTTGTGCGCGTCCATCTGTTATCTCCTTTGGTATCACCGTCGATCGACGACTGACGGTGACAACGGACGAGAAGGACAATCCGAGGGAACAAGAAGGTGCCACCAAATTAACACTGCCTGCCAGCACCTGATCTCCCCTATTTAAATCGACCTCAAAACAAACAAAGCCGATTCTTATTCGCGGGAGGGCAGGCAAAGAGGGAGGCCGGCGCCGGCGCGCATGACAGATTCACGAGCGGATCGATGGCAACACGGCCTCGCGTGGCTCAAAATGTTGGCGTCGGATTGGAGGGCATGGCAGACTAATGCTAGAGGGACTGAGCGGAGGAGAGGGTCTGTAGCTGCAGGCCCTCCTCTCAGCTCCGTGGCGTAGGTTTGGTAATCTACCGAGGAGTGAGTGGATTATAATACGCCCGCTGATGATAGTGTTTGGATGGGGGTAATCGCTATTTATACGGCCCCGGTTTGGTGATCGATGGTGATGGCCCACCTCGTAAGGACGGCCCTGAGGAATAGATAGCCGATCGAGATCGCGTCGTCTCCGCTCCGCCGTATGGTATTGTTTTTGTCTGGTAACTTTCTTCATTTCTCCCCTTTTGATCGTTATCTCAGTGCGTATACACAGTTTATTTATATACATACTTACATAGTAGTAAATACAGTATGTAAATTGTAATGTATACATCACTTGGCAGCGTGTTTGATGATTCACGGTGTTCTTATCTGCGTAGCGCCGTAAGAAGTACGTTGTGGGAACTGGGAACTACTGGATTGGAGTCCTGCTCCTATGTACTTCGTGGAACGTATAGCAGCTTGTAACAAATGAGCCATTTTTTCGCGTATATATGTTCGTCGCCGCCAGCAAAAGATTGGGGGCGGTCGTTATCTGCGCCTATCGTTCTCTGACTGAACCAGTCCACTCCAACCTCGATTACTCCAGCAATGACGGTGCCCACCTATGATGGTAAATTCGAGCAGCAACGCGTGCAGCATCCCACTTAGCAATTCTCATGCTCCAGCCAAGGGATGGGAGCCATATAAAAACGCCTCCTCTTCTGAAACTGAATGTTTGAATGGGCCCTGCTACTCGCGTCTACTGTTTTTTAAGGCTTCTGCCTTGCAGGACTTGTGGCCTCGATCCTCATGAACCTGCCATTTGGTTTCGGAGCATGGCCGCCGGGCCAAAGATAAACCGTGTCCGGTCGGTCGTGGCCGGACAGGGTCCTTTTCCAATTCCTCTTGCTTCGCAGCAGGCTTGCTACGGTACGCACCCCTAGGAGGCTAGGATGGAGTGGGACAAATCCAGCTCTTTTGTTAATGATCGTCACCCTCACTTGAGGTTCAGACATTGATTTTGACGCCTGCAGCAGCTTCAAGAATCAAGATGCACTGCAAGCGTCGCTTTCCTTTTTTTTTGTTTAAACATTCTATTTTTAGAAGATTTTAAACAGTCTTTTAAAGGCTTCAAAGCATAGCAATGCCTGAAAAAACTAAAAGAGAAGGAAAAAAATAAAGGAAAAGATGTAGGAGTATAATTATAACAAAAACGGAGGGAAATTGGACACAAAACCAACTGAACGGCCCAACCCAACTACGCGATGTTGGGCTGTTACAGAACGGGCCTTTACATGTTGGGCTGGACTTTGAACGGCCCAAGTCCTGAAACATTCCTTTTTGTTTTTCCCCCGACGGCCATGAATTGCCTATGCCATGTCAAATGCGTATTCAGAGAAGCCATACTCCATGATGCTCCGAAGAAACTCTCTGCTTGGCTTAGATTTTTTTTCAGATACACTTCTGTACTGCGTACATACATACATATGCTATGGCGTTGTGTGTGTGTTCAAACAGAATGCACAGTAAAACATATGCATGAGCAGCATCTGCACCAGACCGTCTGTCTGATCCGGAGGGTAGGGGGAAGAACTAAACGTAGGACTTGGGAAATAGTATACAGTACTATGTATAGGCTGAAACTTGAAAGGAACCAACACAGGGCGGACACACGAACAGACACCGACACGACACACACACGTAGTACATACGTATCTCTGCTGGGCTGGGACGGAACGGAAGCATATGTTTTGACGATTTGATCGGATCAGCTCACAAATATGACCGACGGGTCACAGCAGCATTCGTCTATGAGGCAGCAGCAGCACAGGGCAGCAAGGCTGTATGTCAAAGATACAAGAGAGCTCGTTAATTATTAACACAATAAAACACACATACATTTTTTTTGTTTTGTTTTTGGCTTTCGTCAGCGATGAATTTACGATCAAACGATCCTTGCTAGTACCAGACAAGCTGAAGTGCTGAACAATACTAAATCGTTTTCTAAAGGAAAAAGTCCATATTACTCCCCTAAACTATAAGTAAAGTCTATATAACCCCCTAAACTGTCTTTTGGTTTATTTTACCCCTTAAACTATGTAACTTGGTCTATTATACCCTCTAATACAAATTGTTTTTTTTATTTCTCCATACACAAGTTAAATTTTAATTTCAAATTTTGCCTGATTGTAGTAAACACCATAGTGTATATGAAAAAAAAATATATTATGAATTTTTCGTTATTCATTTTTGTATAATTTTGCATCTTATGGATTAATTAAATATATTACCCTATTAAAATAATGACAAAAAATCATTTTATATTTTTCTACCATGCATTATGATGTCTACTATCATCTCACAAAATTTGAACGTAATATGACACTTCTACATGGAGAAATAAAAAAAGACAAATTGTGTTAGGGGGTAAAATAGGCTAAATGACATAGTTTAGGGGGTAAAATAAACCAAAAGATAGTTTAGGGGGTTATGTAGACTTTGCTTATAGTTCAGGGTAGTAATCTAGACTTTTTCCTTTTCTAAAAACTTCTTTTACATTTCTACTGATCACATGTTTTAACTTCGGGAGACTCTTAAGAGGAAAGATTAATCCTACTTGAAGACACTCAAGACAGTCCATTCCTATGGTCTCTGCATGAGCATGACAGCTTAGCTTGTGCTTACCATCCTTCAAGGAAGCTCGGCTCCCGCCTTGGCGGCGGAGCTCCATACTGGTACTGTGGTGGCGCCATCACCGGCGGTCCATTGTTGTAGTACCCTGAGTTCAAGAACAACACACGGGCCATGCAGAAAGAACAAAAAAAAGAGTGAGTTCACGCACATATGCATCACTCTCCGAACACGAACTGCTCGATCTCGTCTCGCTCGGGCAACGAACGCGTAACGTAGGACACTTACCCTGTGGTGGGGGGTACGACGAGTACCCGTACCCACGATCGCTCATGGTGCTCAGCTGGTCACTCACCCCGGGCCTTGATCGAGTTCACTAGTTCAGAGTTCAGACTTCAGATGGCGGCTGCGTCTGCTCTGCTGCGCCGTGGAATGGACGAGGAGATCGAGCTCTGGTCTGCCGGCTATAAATAGTGGCGCGCGCGGAGGTGCTCGAAGCGCTCGAACTCCATGCCGAAAGCGCCTGTCCAAAGCATCCTGCGTTCGTGCGCGGTGCGCCGGTGTCAGCGGATGGATCGCCGAGGAACGCAGGGGAGGGGAAACGAATAACGGAATAAAGCTTCGTCAAATCTTTTAATCTGCTAACCTCTTTTTATCTTGTCTGAAATCTCTTTTTTAAATCCTGTTCGCTCTTCACTTTTTTTACCTCCCGACCTTTGTCGTTCCTTTTTAGATTCCTGTCGCTAACTTTCAAGTTTCCCTGCCGTCTATCTATCGCAGCGTTCACAAATTACAACTGTCGAAATTAGACAGCGTCTGGGGTTCTCGATGATCGTGCGCGGAATGGGGTGCCGATTCGCAGCAGTGCTGCAGCGACGGGCCGACGACACGATCAGCATGTGTCAGTAACCACGCAGAGAGTTAACGGTGAGCTAGCACCTAGCAGAACGTAAACCTCTGGCATGGCACTACACTATGGCAGTGCGCGTCGATCGCGAGTGTGAACACCTTTTGGTTTCTTGATTTCTTAAGAGAAGATAAGGGAATCATCCGCCGACGGGTGCCGATGAGCGAGACCGTCCGCGACCAGAACACGAACGTTGCAGTCGCTGATTTGATTTGTCGTCCGAATGAGCATCGCTTGGTGGTAGATTCAGATTTCCTTCACACACGGTAGGTCCACGCGAGTGCACCATTCTCGAGAGCTTTCGGCGGGGGAGCTGCCCGTCGGTATTGGCCGTGGTTGTGCGGCGCAGAAGCGAGCGTGGCACAATGCGGCGGAGAACACGATGACAATATTCGTGACGAGAATGTGTAGCATCAGCAGGTGGATGCTAACAGGCTCGGGCCTTCTTCAGGCAAGTGTCTCATACGCCCCCTTTTCAGCCTGCTGTTCCAGGAATTTCTGTGAGCTACAAAGATTCAGACGACGATTCTATGGACTACCATACCATCTAGAAGGATGGTGATGCTAGCAACATGCCTTCTAGATATACAAAACATGTTGTCTTATAGAGCATTTTCAAGGGACTCTTTATTTGAATCTTTATTTGCCTCTTCGTAAAGATTCCACTTCCGTAAACACCTTACGCCAACACACTCTTCATTTCCCACATTCCGGTTTGGCTAGTGAGGGGGATAATTACAAAGCCGAATGACTTGACGAGTTGAATAGGTGTTGGAGAGCTATTTTCATATTGAGTAGCACAAATTTAACTAATTAAGCTAGTTTCTTAGATGTGCTTTTGCAAGTTACGATTCACTCATCAGCGTGCTGCTTGTTTTGCGCAGCCGCAGCAACAGGAAGCACTAAAAAGGCTAAGCAGTATATTGATTTTGGCGAACTTTTTTGAACAGTTCAACTCAGTCAGCTAGGCTGGCTTTACTTCCTGAATATAATTTAAACTCAATTTAGTTCCAAAGCTCAATCGTCATAATATATTTCACTTGTGAAATCTTTTATCCTCTATGTATAAGTTGAATTTTAACTTCAAATTTTACAACATGGATAAAGAGCATCAAACTTGTAATAAGAAGTTATCGACTATTTTCATAGACCATGATCATTTAATACTGAATCAGCCTCAACAATAAAAAGTTCCATGAAAAAATAATAATAAAAGATGCTTAAGATATTTCTCTAGTATATGATATTGTATCATGTATCAACCACTAAATTCTGACCTTAACATCCAACCAATATGCTGAGATAAAATTATAAACATCATTAGCCTGATTTGGAGGGGATTAGATCGAATGGTGAATATTAGTTGAGAGCAATCAAATTATGATTGTCAAATATGTCTTAGGCCCATTTAGATTGGAAAACTTTGTAAACTTTTCAAATTTTTATTTCATTGAAAACCATGATTCTTTTCATAGACATGCTTTCCAAAATAGTTTGCTAAAGTGAAATTTCTTCAACTTTCCCAATCTATAAACGGACCTTAATTTTTTTAATATCTCTAAATCCCTCTAGTGACCCGTAATTATATCGAGGGGTTTAGTACATCACAGACAAGGAGAAAAAACATGATATCTTGTCTCGGTGCAATCTGGACCGTTTGCTCAGACGGTTGCCAGATGCCCCACGAGTTACCTAGCCTAGCGGCTAGATCCACGGCCCATGGGCCAGGCGAACGGAAAACTTTCCAACTTGCAAGGCATGGAGCAGCCGGCTGCGGCTGTGGCGGCCGCTGCGCCGGAAGAGGGGCGGGGAGAAGAGGCGGCGGCGGGGTGGGCGTGGAGCTGGGGTGCTGGCACAGACGGGCAGCTAGGGAACGGCGGCTTCGACGACTACCATCTACCGCAGCCGCTGCTTCTCCCCATCCGATGCCGCGGCCGTGTCTCCCTCGTCGCCGGCGGCGGCGCCCACGCCATAGCCCTCACAAGTAAGCTCGGCTATATTTTTTTATCTGGGATCGTGGCCGGCTCTTCCTTCATGGCATTTGGTTTGGTCAGAACTCAGAAGAGCCTTTTATCACGGGTTTCCTATGTTTGCATCATTGTTATAGAGACTGTATTGACAATCATATTATAATGCTAGAATTGAATTTTATTATTAAAGAGAAGGTAGTTTGGAGTCCAGTTTGGTTGCAGATTGAGGTTGGCCTCCTAGTATCCGCAGCACTGGCAGCAGCCCAGCTACTGCTAGGGCGTTGAATCAGTTGATCCAGTGTCTCTCTGGTCAACATTAACCCACTAATTTGACCTCGCATTTTCACATAAAACATGATCCAAAACCTGTATATTTTTTCTGCTGGTTAGTATACACATATTTTCTATTGCAATACTTAAATGCTCCCTTGCACTGAATCTGAACACGTGATTTAAGAGAACATCTTGCATACACAGCTCCATACTTTACTATTACAGTGAAGCTAGCTCTTCTTTTCACGTCCACTATCTATTTGTTGAGTGATCATTACCTAAGCATTCCACCATATTGTTCGATCTGCTTCAACTTCCAATAAAACAACTCTAGTTCTCAGAGTGATACTGTTTGTTTAATCTGACTGTTTAAGCCAGCAGTAGCAGTATCTTGTAGTCTGCTGCAAACTTGCCAATTTCCATCAGTCCCTCAATAAATTATCTCCCATGTGTAGTTTCTTTGATTACATTAGAATTGTATTCTATCTTTGAAATTAAGGTCGCAGTTGACTAAATATTTTCAGGTGATGGTGAAGTATTTACTTGGGGTAGAGGTACACATGGCCAATTGGGTCATGGGAACTTGGACAGCATAGCTCATCCGAAGTCTGTTAAGTTCCTCGAAAATCATACAGTAACCTGTGTTTCTGCTGGATGGAACCATTCTGGATTTGCTACAGGTCGAACACTAAAGCTATTCAGTTCTTTTTTTTATGTTCGCCTTGATCTTTTATGTTTGAAATAATTTAAGTGGCATTTCTATCATGTGTTTCATGTGCTCGTTGTTTTACATCAAAGCATTCTAATCTCGAGAAATTTTGATATTTGACACTGAATTCGTAGGCCTTTCAAAACATAACCCTCAATTCGTAAGCCTTCAAAAATATAACCCTGAACATGCGAATTCTTTAGATTTGGGGGTTTTCTACCCTTCTTCTCTATTTTGTGATTTTTTCTTTCCTTTTTTCTCCTAAAGCCATATGAACAGACCGTTTTGCCACTCTTCTCTCTCACTTCAGCTTGGGCCCGCATGTCATGTTCTTCCCTAACCTCCAGCCGCACGAAGAACTCGCCGTTGCCTCCCCTGACGAAATTGATTTCGTGAGCAACGTCTGCTGCCACCTACTGTCGGTCGAGCCGCCCGCGCAGCACTGGCCGTCGGTCGCTGAGTCACCGGCCGTTGGTCGCCGAACCGCCCGCGCAGCACCGGCCGTTGGTCGCCGAGCCGCTGGGCCTGCTTCATTCGCTGCATCTAGATGCCGCTGTGAGTATGTGATGTGTGAGAAAATGAGTTGTGAGGCTGTTTGATTTTGCCACACGTCTCAGACAATGAGCGGTCTCCTGCCCTACGACCTCTCCGTGGACTGCCGCCTACGGCCTACCAGCCTGCCCTTCACCAGCCTCCCCTCTGGTAGTCTCTTCTCCTCCGCCCTCCAATTCTAGAGGAGCCCACGAAACTACTTCTGCTCGTGTTGGCACCGCACGTAGCTCCTTCCTGTGATTGCCTGCTTGGTCATTCTTGCGCGAATGAGAGTGAGACATCGGAGGGAGGCCAACGGAAGCTGGGCGAGGGGATGGGAGAGAACAGCGGAGAGAAGCCACGGTCAGCTTGATTGGATTTGGATCCAATCGATAGAAGATAAGGGTAGGGGCATATTTGTCCATTCATTAGGCTGGGAAAGGAAAAGAAATAACAAAGCAGTTGAAATGGAGGAAAATGAGAGAAATCCCTCAAATCTAAAGAATTCGCATGTTCAGGGTTATATTTTTTAAGGCTTACGAATTGAGGGTTAGGTTTGAAAAGGCCTACGAATTCAGTGTCAAATATCAAAATTTCTCTCTAATCTCTCCTTGGCGCTGGTACTTTTTGTTTGAAAAATTTACAATGCTGATGAGCTTTACTTTGATGTTTCTAGTTCTTACTTTCAGATTCTGGAAAGCTCTTCATGTGCGGAGATGGCTCATTTGGACAGCTTGGCACTGGTGACAACCACTGTAGGAACTTGCCTTTTGAAGTGGCATACTTTACCACTAGGCATATTGAAAAACTTGCCCTGGGGATGCGTCATTCTCTTGTCTTATTGAAAGGTAAGAAAAATCATGGCAGTTATTATGGTGAAAATCGATGACGTACTTTACATGTTCACATCTGCATTGACTCATTAATAATGGATGGATTTATCGCTGTAATACTTTGAAGAGTTGAGAGAAATCATTCCCTTTCAAGTTACAAAACTTAAGTGGAGGAAGTTCCTCATCGGTGTTCATTGGGATATACACCACCTTATATTATGTGTATCTATATTACTCACAAATAGAAGAGATTAATGAGTTCTTTGTGGTGGATGTTAGCTTAATGCTATTCCCAGCAAAGGCCATATGAAGCAGGGCCACAAACCAGAGGTATTTCTGGGCAACTTTTTTTTTTCACTCTTTCTTAGCTGGGAGCGTGTGGCATGAGTCGCTATTGAGGCTATCTGTTGCAATATATTTCTGTCATTTCTCTTCTTCTTTAATGAATGTCAGAGCTCCTGCCCATTGCTTTCAGAAACAGAAAAAAAGATGAAGGAACCAGATGTGTTTGATCATATTTTCATGCAGTGCAAGTGAGCATCAAGTTATATATGTGCAGGGTAGGGAATGAGGTTTTAGATCATCGGAATTGTAGGATCAGAGCTTCACCTTTGTTTACTACTGATATATATTCAAGAGATGCTGTAGGCATTTGATTGTTGGAACTGTACGATCTGAGGTGTTAGGTTATCAGAACTGTAGGATCAGAGCTTCACCTTACTATTGGACCAACAGGAAACTAAGGATCGAATCATCTCTCTTGATATGCTGACATATTTGATACATAAAAGAAAATCATAAGCTTTTCCAACTTATAACACTGTTAATCTTCTCTTTCTTAGATAATTCTGTGTATGGATTTGGCTCTGCAAGACGAGGCCAAGTTGGTCAATGCGCTTCTAGGAACGAAAAATCACATAATGTTCCTAGACTAATTGCTGGATTTGCAGACTTCAAGATAGTTAATATATATGCCAACGGAGATCACAGTGCTGCTTTAGATGGTAAGACTCGTAAAATCTGTAGTCATCGGCTCTTGTCTCCTTGTAGCTCTTGAACATAATTTCCTTTCTGTTTGATGTGACAGAATATGGTCATTTGTACATCTGGGGAAGAGCATTAATTGGAGAACATGACAATGATCAACCTCGGGCAGTTCTACCTTCTTTGAGTATTTCTCAAGTGGCATTAGGATGGCATCATGCATTAGTTCTATCTGGTATGCATGTGGTGTGTTTCATTCAAGTCGAACAAAACTTTATAGAAATATTGTCAAACTTTTGTGATTTCGTATTACAGAACGCGAATTGTTCATCATTGGTGTTTACCGACACCAGAAGTGTGATCTCCCTGTGCCAGGGAATGCAGCGGGGCAGCAACCAAAAACAAGTGCAGCACGCAGTTCTCATGATGTCTCATCTTCTATGACAACTTTGCAGAAGGTTCCTCATAATGATGGAGAGCATGTCGTGCAAATAGCGAGTGGTACTGAGCATTCTGCCTTGCTAACAGGTAATAATTTATCCAAAGGCTGAAATGTACACATAAAAGAAGAATCCACGATGGAATTGACTAATTGATATTGCATATTTGAACAGATAGAGGATCAATCTTCACTTGGGGCTGGGGAGAGCATGGACAACTTGGCTTGGGTGACACTTCTGACCAGGTGGTTCCTCAGAGAGTAAACATAGGTGTTTCTCCTGGTTCACGTAGCGTCTACTGTGGGAGTGGATTTACCATTGCAGTGGGCTTAGTTTAGTGTCAGATCAGTCTATACTCCTATATATATTGGCAAACATTATGTACCCTTTGTCAACTGGGCTTTGTTTGATGAGCAAATATTTGGGCACCTTTGGTTTTTTGAGCTACATATTTGACTTCCTCCCTTTACAAGATGGGTTAATAAAAAATGATTGTACCATGCAGTGGCTATTCAATTTATCCATCATTGCATCGAACCATATTCTGTAACGGCTGCAAACAATACAGTAGTGACGCATCTGGTTCCCGGCCGACAGAAAACAAAACAATCAATATCCCTGGATGCTATCTGCCAAAGGGTCAGGCTGCTGATCGCTGACCATACGATGGAGACAAAGATAGCAGATAGCAGCAAGCAACACCTATGTACAGAAGAATCCGGCTATACACACTGGCTACCCGAGGATACACACGACTCTTGATGAAACCAAGCGGCCGATTCAACTAAAACATGCATATTCTAGCCATGTGTTAGCTCACGCAGATTCTAGTTGGTAATTGTCTAATCCAGAGTAAACAAAGGGGAGTGTGTTTTTTGACTCTGAACCTTGAAGCAGAGGAAAGACTCCACGAAGTCCTTCGATTACGTTGCGGTAGGCAGTACGATTTGGTCAGAAAATTTGCATCGCCATGCCCCCCAAACGCGGCGCCTGCTGCCTTGGGATATTCCGGTTGGATGTTCCTCCGATGATCTGGACGTGGACGACGGGGACGGGGGCACCAATGAGGTCGCGGGTCGGTGTCGCCCGTGATCTTGTATGGTCTTTTAACGGAAACACTTGCTTGGATATTCTGGGGGTCTAGCTGAATGTTCTTATAAATATTCCAAATTCGATCTCTCTATTTTGTTTCTGTTTTAGCAGCTGAACGAGAGCAGCAATGACCTGGTGTGGTTTTCGATTTGGGGGGCAAAGATTTTAGATTTGATGGCTGAAAGCGTAGTGATTCTTCAGAATTTTTATGTTGCCGCTTTTGAAGCCTAGCGACATTTGATGGGTACCGTGCGTATCGTAGGATGTGACGTGAATGACTGAAAGTTCATCTAAGGCTTGATGTCTGCTAATTATTCTCGCCCTGAGCCCCTGACCCCACCCCCATCCTGATTACTCCAGGCTTAGTTTAGGACGGTGTTAATGTTCGTAAACTTAGTATTGCGACCAGAGAATCTGCAACATTTTATGCAGATCAGTATCACTATATTAAACAACTCTGAATAGAACTGCAGATTTGCCGTGCAGAGGAAATAGTCCATCGCTAAGCGCTCCCTAAGAAACAGAATTGCTCATTCACAAATATATATATATATATATATATATATATATATATATATATATGTATATATATATAAATACCAGTTACAGGAGACGAGCTCGTGACTAAAAAATGTCCTGCATATAGCATGCTTGACCTAACGTCAACGATCACGTGGGTATGTTTTCGTCGCCCGTATGTATCTTGTTTTTTTCTCTCACAAGCATCTCATGGAGTAATGGTCTCTAACTCTCTATCATCTAGGGCTCTCTCTGGTAAAGAAGGGAGAGCGATTTGAAATTTGGGAGGTCGTACTTCTCTAAAAAAAAGCTTAAAGTTTCAATGCACATAATTTTGCCTCAAAAGAATCATTCATAGCATTGCATTCTTTTTCTGAAACTTAGTGGATTTATTGGAAAACCAGTATCTTTTGATAATCCTGTCAAATATAAAGAAACCCCATTGAAACCTATATATCAGCAGCAAATCGGTAAAATTAGAGACCAAGGAATTGCCACCTTACAGAGTGACAGATTTGTGTATTTTTTATAAAAAGAAGTGACGGAGTGAAGTGATACAAACAGTAGAACCCTAGGCCAAACAGTCCAATGGAAAAAGGTTTATGAAATACAGGTAGAATAAACTTTTTTTACAGATGTAGTTAAATAGAAGGATAATATAATAATTCAAAATTAGCAGAGTGAATTCAAACATGTTCTTAGGCTATTCTCAACCTCACAATGTTGAAGTATCTGGACAAGAACACTTTAGTTTGTACTTTGATACTCCCTATATGTATAATCTTATGAAATAGACATAAAAAAATTATCTTTTCTCTGTTCCTGAATATAAAACTGGAGACAAATGGCGAGAGAAATCTCCTTATATGCATTGTCCACTGTCCAGTACTCCAGTCTCTCACAGCCCCTCCGGCTTTTCGGCTTGTTCGCTCCTCCCCTCCCTCACAGAGCGTAAAGACGTCTGAGATTCTAGTCGTGGGGAGGTAAATGTCCAAGAAACAAACATTACCTTTCGAGTAGCAGTCTGTTCTTTCCGCGGAAAGGCAAGGGGGGTGCAGGGATGGAGAGGCGCAATGGTAGTGGCGGTGACAGCGGCGGCAGCAGTGGCAAGATCAGGATTGGTGTCTGCGTCATGGAGAAGAAGGTGAGCGGTTGGGCCTGAGGGGAAACCAATGATTCCCTGGGCGGAATTTTAAGTTCTTGGTGGTTGTTTTTTCTTGTTATTGATTCAGTTATTTCTTTACTGGTGGAAACCTTTGTAGGTGTCATGTTCTCCCATGGAACAGATTCTTGAGAGGCTCCGCGCGTTCGGGGAATTCGAGGTATGGCTCAGAAAAAGGGTCGTTCCGGCGAATTATCCTTTGCGTTCCTCTTTGTGCTTATAGCGATGGACGGGGGAAATATTTCTTTTACACAGAAATGCTGTAATTGTACAACTTGCGACTTTGTTTCCACTTCTGTTACATGCTATATGGAAGGTTGAGTTTTGGAAGTATATTAGGTTGAATTTTGGAAGTACATTGTTTCGATCCTATGAAACTTTAACGCTCCTTGTAGAAGATTATTTGCCATTTTTTAACAGCATGAATATGCTACCAGCCTACCATGGCATGGTCTAGTGCTTTGTATGTGTTATCGCAATACATTTCATCCAATTAATATCTGGTTTCTTTTCTTTACTTTATAATGGTGAAGGTGTACATGCCTGCTATAAAATTTTTTTCTTATGGCGCTGTTGGTGTTCAAACGTCTCTGAAACTATTTTCACACGAGTTCAATAACTATTTGTACTATAGAGAATATAAAGAGGTTAACATAATATGCATATACTTAATGGTGCAGATTATAATTTTTGGTGACGAAGTGATCCTTCAAGATCCCGTTGAAAGGTATGTCACAGAAGTGTGAAGGGGAAGCCTTTTATGAAATCTGGCTGCAAATCTCTGTGTATTTAGTGAACGACACAGACAAAAAGTTAAGCAAGAGGTTAGGATAAATATCACTAATTAAAGGGATACTAATGTAGCATGATTGTTTAATTTTTAAGTAGGTAACTAACACTATCTGTCCATACACATACAGTTTAAAATATTTCGGATTTTTTTTAATTCGATGGTGCATCCATATCCATGAGTTCTATAGCAAGTCCAATGGGGACCATAATTGTGGTGTCTTTTTGGTTAAATATTACCAGATATTAATTTAATGATTTCCTTTAGTGATCATGTATATGTTTGTTTTGAGTAGCATGCCAGCATTTTTGCATTTTTGGATGGTGACACCATCGTAAGTTCAAGTTGGTACTACTTCATTATACTAACTACTACTGTTTTTTTGGCAGTTGGCCTTTATGTGATTGTCTAATCGCCTTTTACTCATCTGGGTATCCACTAGAAAAGGCAGAGAAATATGCTACTTTACGAAGGTTAAATACCTCCTCTGACTCAAAGTGTAGCATTTTGATCTATTTTATGGTACCCAAAGGAACTATGGTAAGGTTGTGGTTATGGACAATCTGATCCATGTGTGACTTCTATAAGAACTATGGATTTACTAGTCCTAATCCTAGTCAAAAAAACATTTTTTTTTATTCTGCAAGATCTGCAGCATTTTTTTCGTTTTTAGAACACGATCTTGAAAGTCACTTTGTTATGATTGCCTCTAAATGCACCCTTGACTAATATTTTAATCTAATATAGTCTCCTAATAATTGCATTTTTAAAATTCATATAATTGTGGAATTTATTATCCTAGATGAAAGCACTTCAGCAGCTTTATATTTCTTTTGATTCTCGCTTGGTAGAACATGCAAGTGAAAAATGCATTAACAAGAGTACTCATGTTACCTATAAGGAGTGAGTTTTCTGATTTGATGAAGTAACCTTTGTTAGATATCATTCTTTAGGCCTTTTCTGGTGAATGAGTTACCCCCACAATACCTCCTCCATGACCGGAGCAAAGTATATCAGGTATTAATATTACTAGTACTCTGTGCCTCAAATGAAGTTCCTGTTGCCTCTGTTTGATGCTTTTAAGCTGGATTATTTCTTTCTGGTTATTATGGGATTGTTTCCAATTTAAACTAAACAGAGAATAGATTGTTTTATGAATAAATGTCACTCAGTAGGAGATGGTCTAAGGTTGTTTTCATGGCAATGGGTGATTTTATTATCCAACTGTACTTCCAGAAGGGTATTTTTTTTTCTTTAAAGCCAACATAAGGGACTCTTTTCTTTCTTTACCAAACCAACAGAAAGGTCTGATCAATGCTCGTTTGCAAATTTTTACATGAATGTTTTTTTTGTCTTGTACTACAGTCCAAACATACATTATCTTGTCCCGAAATGTTGATGTTTTTTTCCCTGTTTAGCAACTTAAATTGTATGGGGTTCCTGTTCCAACCTATGCTGTTGTCAGAAGAGAGTACCCTAATCAAGAACTAAACTACTTTGTCGAGGAAGATGATTTTATTGAAATCCATGGGAAACGATTTTGCAAGCCTTTCGTGGAGAAACCCATTGATGGTAACAGCTCTTATAATTTGATAAGTTTTGTAATAGCATTTTCTTGCACTATCTTGATGATTGTTCTGTTGTGGACTAGTAGCAATAATTTTTTGTTAGCTCAATACATGCATGCAAAAACCATGAAAAAATGTACCAGGACTGAGAAGACTAAGCTTGAGGTCTGGCAGGATGCTTTATTTGAAGTTACTACTTGAGAAAGCGAAATAAATCCATCCCATATGAACAGTACATGACTAAACATGTGGATATAACACAGAAAGGCCAATCAGCATTAGTTTAAGGTTTTTGTCCACTAATTTATTCAAATTTTGTAAGGCATCTCAGTATGTCATTCTCTGTAGATTTACTGCTTGGGACGATGTGGTTGTTGTTTTTATAAAATATGGCAGACATATTATGCTAAATTGTGTTTCTATTCGTTGTAGTCTACACCTTATACCTTCCTCTACTGTAAAATATTTAGCCCTGCAATTATTATGTTATGAATTATTTATTTGGATATTTTCTCAAAGCAAATGTCAGTATTGATGCATGCAAAATATGTCCAATTTGATATTCCAAACTGCTGATCACCTGACTGCGATTCACCTATTGTATGAAGGTGATGACCATAATATAATGATATACTATCCTAGCTCAGCTGGTGGAGGAATGAAAGAACTGTTCCGTAAGGTGACGATTTGTTACCTTTTAAGTTCAAGTTGATACCATAGCTATGAAATGAATGTGGCCACCTGGTATGGTACTGTTGTATTCAATATATCTGTTAACAATTTCACTCGTCAATTTTTTCTTATATTAGAGCAGCCACAGACAATATAAGCTAAAATAACTTATCAAGTGATTTGCTTTATGTTCTAATGTCTTGCTTATCGCTATCAGCTTTTGTTCCTGAACTGAAGCCATCGAGCTTCCTTGTTGACTTATATTCAGGAATATTTTAGTGAACTAGCATCTTTGATGTATGTTCAGTGTAGTTAACTATTAGATAAACGATAAGGTGTTGACTTCAACCATACATTTATGTTGTTATTTTGCTCAAGTGGTATCCTATTCCTAAGGTTACTTCTTTGATATAAATGAATGAGGCTATGGCTATGCTTCATGTTATCCTTAATGTGCACTGACTTGACAAAATTCTCAAATCGATACATAGGTTGGTAATCGATCTAGTGAGTTTTATCCAGAAGTGAGGAAAGCGAGGCGAGATAGATCTTACATTTATGAGGAGTTCATGCCTACAGGAGGGACAGATGTCAAGGTGGCAAACCTTGTTTACTTATAACTTCATATTTTTCATTATTTACATAGGTATAAACTCCTACTGTTATCCTAAAAGAAACAAGTGCTAAGAGTGGAACCTAACCTTCACGTTATAGGTTTATACAGTGGGGCCTGGGTATGCACATGCTGAAGCACGCAAATCTCCAGTTGTGGATGGGGTTGTCATGAGAAATTCTGATGGAAAAGAGGTACTATTCCTTGCCTCATCCTGAAAGGATTCGTCTCATTCTATAGATTAGACCTCTCTACAAATGCTGATTATGTAGAAAAGGGCGTGTTCCCTTTACATGCACAATGTAACACTGTTGAATTGTATTTTTTACTTGCTTGAAGGTCCGCTATCCTGTTCTATTAACCCCTTCTGAGAAACAAATCGCAAGGAGTGTTAGCCAAGCCTTCAGACAAGCGGTACAATTAAAACTCTTTCTATCAAATTACTCTTCATGTATGACATGGTCGAAGTTTGCAATAGAACTTTATGCGTACTTTTATCCTGTGAAATACCACAGGAAAAATAGAATATTGTCGTTGAAACCATTAACGAGTTCAGATTTCCTCGAAATACCAGTAGAATTTGTTAACTTATGGAAATGATGTTAGAGATACATAAAATATTCAGGGTCCATAAGGAGGGAGGGAGGGGGAGGAATTTTGTGGATTTGAATGTTGGTATCTTTTCAAAGTTATAAGTCTTCTCAATTGACCATAATGTCAGTTAAAACTATACAGTGCCTGGATCTCTTCATAGGCCTAGCGTTGATGGTTGTTCTTTTCTTTTCTCTTTGGCTTAGTCTGCACATATACTGTTTGTAGCAAACAAAATTCAAATCCATCACACAGCATGGTTATATGGTCCATATTTTTTGATCGAATCAATCTCTAAAATGGAAGAGTATCTTATGGCTTACTTACTTGCCTCCCAAAGTATTGAATGACAGCAACGACGCTCCTTGTTGGTCTTTATATCAGCTTGCATCGATCTTTGGATGAGCAGAGCCCAAACTCTAAGCTATCTGCATCAGGGTTACTTTTTTTTTCCTTGAAAAAACATCTGCATCAGGGTTACACTACAGTAAACAATATGATTGTTCTTTTTTCTTGTTTTGGTAGATTTGATATTTAATCAATAAGACATATTGTTACCTTTTTCTGTTATACCAAAATCAGAAACTTTTGTGAAAAATAGAAGATAGTGGGACCATATTAGTAACAGGTTGTTTACTGGAAACTAGTTGAGGACGTTGAAAATTTATCAAAAAAAATAGTATTAATAACTGTGGCCCCCCCAATTTCCCTGTCAGGTGTGTGGCTTTGATCTTCTAAGGTGTGACTTGGGAGAGGCAAGATCCTATGTATGTGATGTGAATGGCTGGAGTTTCGTGAAAAGTTCATACAAGTAAGCACTCCCTGTCACAACAATATTGTAACTTTTTACACTGGTAAGAGCCCTTGCTATTGTTATGAATAACACTTGTATTCATTATAGGGGCACTAGGCCCAAATATATACAGGTACAGGTATGGGGAAATATGCACAAAGACCCCTTATACAATGGGGAAATACATAAATACATATACATCTAACACCCCCCCTCAAACTCAGGGTGGATCAAGAACACTGAGTTTGGAGAGATAAAACCTGTGGCGAACTCCAGTCTGTGCCTTAGTAAATAAATCAGCCAACTGAATCTCTGAAGGCACATACCGAGGAGCAACAATACCATCCTGTACCTGTGCTCTTGTGTAAAAAGCATCAACACCAACATGCTTACTAAGCTCATGTTTCACCGGATCACGAGCCATACTGATAGCACCTGTACTGTCAGAAAACAAAGGAGTCGGCATAGAAACAGAAACACCAAAATCCTCAAGCAACCACCGTAACCAAGTAACCTCCGCTGTCAAAAGAGCCATAGCACACAACTCAGCCTCTGCACTCGAACGAGAAACTGCTGTCTGCTTCTTAGTTTTCCATGAAATAAGAGAACCACCAAGAAACACACAAAAAGCAGAAAGAGATCGACGATCAGAGGAATCACTAGCCCAGGTAGCATCACAATATGCCTGAAGCTGTAAAGAGCTAGAGCGAGGAAAAAATAAGCGACGAGCCATAGTCCCACGAAGATAGCGGAGAACACGAAGCAAGTGAGTGTAATGAAGCTGAGTGGGAGCCGATACAAACTGACTCAGAATATGGACAGAATGCGAAATATCAGGACGAGTAACACCAAGATAAACAAGACTACCCACAATATGACGATAGCGAGTCGGATTAGAGAGAGGCTCACCATCATTAGCACAAAGATGAAGATTAAGTTCCATAGGAGTCTCGACGGTACGATGATCAGTGAGTGCAGTACGATCAAGAAGGTCATGAATGTACTTCTCTTGGGACAGATAGAACCCCTCAGGTGTAGAGGAAATTTCTATCCCAAGAAAATAACGAAGAGGACCAAGATCAGACATCAGAAACTGCTCACTGAGACGCGCCTTCACAAAGGCTATATACTCAGAATCATCCCCTATAATGATCATATCATCAACATAAAGAAGAAGAGTCCGACCACGAGGGCAAGTGTGAACAAACAGCGCTGGATCATGATTACTGGCAGAAAAACCAGCAGCAATGATCACAGATGCAAAACGCTGAAACCACGCACGAGGAGCCTGCTTAAGACCATAAAGTGAGTGACGAAGACGACAAACCATACCCTCAGGAACAGAATAACCAGGTGGAGGACGCATGTAAACCTCCTCATGCAACTCACCATTAAGAAAGGCATTCTTGACATCAAGCTGAGAGATGGACCACTCACGAATAGAAGCCATAGCAAGAAGAGTGCGAACAGTAGTCATATGTGCAACAGGTGCAAAGGTCTCATCATAGTCACGACCATGCTCCTGCTGAAAACCACGAGCCACCAAACGAGCCTTATAGCGCTCAAGAGAACCATCAGAACGAGTCTTAACCTTATAAACCCACTTACACGTAATAGGACGAACATGGGCAGGAAGAGGAACAAGATCCCACGTGCCAGTACGCTCAAGAGCAGCAATCTCCTCAGCCATAGCAAGCTGCCACTCCTGATGAAGAATAGCATCACGGTAAGAGGTAGGCTCAGAAAGACTCGTGATAGAAAAAGCAGCAGGAGTGAAAAAATCAGGACGTCGACGAGTAATACGATCACCACGTCTAAGAAAAGACTCCGGAGAATCCTCAGAAGAAGACTCATCTGGAGACGAAGGCACACGAGTGGAGAAAAGCTCAACAGGAGATGAAGGCTCATCAGAAGGTGGAACACGGCGGGTATAAAATCGTGTCACGGGTGGCTTCACAAAGGAGTCAGGGACCAAAGAAGAATCAGAAGAACACGGCTGATGAGAAGGCACGAGGGAGGATGGCACCATAGAAGAAGGTACCAGTGGAGGAGACACCTTATGAGAATGAACCAACGGAGAAAGTACCGGACGAGTACTGACTAAAGAAGCATCAGGCGAAGTTAAGGAGAGAGGGTCAACTAAAGAGGCAGGAAGGGTATCCGAAGATGGACGGGGATAGTAAGAACAAGACTCATCAAAGACAACATCCCGAGAAACCGCATCCGACGACCAACAGGATCCCAACAACGATAGCCCTTATGCTCAGCACTATATCCAAGAAAAACACACTCAACAGACTGAGCAGTCAACTTAGTGCGCTCGCGAGGAGCAAGAAGCACATAGCACACACATCCAAAAAGACGAAGGCTGGTGTAATCAGGCAACTTGCTACAAAGACGCTCATAAGGAATCCCGCCATGAAGAGCTGATGAAGGCTGAATATTAACCAAATAATTGGCAGTAGAGACAGCCTCAGCCCAAAAATGAGGAGGAACAGAAGAAGCGATCAAAAGAGCACGAGCAGTCTCAAGAAGATGACGATGCTTGCGCTCAGCAACTCCATTCTGGGCATCAACGCCAGGACAAGAAAACTGAGCAAGGGTACCTTGCTCAGAAAGAACCTGATGAAGAGCTCCAGAAAGATACTCTCCTGCTGAATCAGCACGAAAGACACGAATAGACGTATCAAAATGAGTGCGAATCATAGCAGTAAACTTCTTATAGACGGATAAAGCCTCACTACGATGTTTCATAAAATAGATCCAAGTGTGGCGAGAAAAATCATCTATAAAAAGTATATAATATAAATGCCCCCCTTTGGAAGCAAAAGGAGCAGGACCCCATACATCTGAATGAACAAGATCAAAAGGACGCTGAGACACTGACTCACTAGAATGATAGGGAAGTTGTATCTGTTTGCCTAACTTACAACCTTGACACTGATGTAAAGACTCATGACCTGAAACAGACCCTAAAAGACCACGACGAATCATAGCAGACAATCGAGAGCCACAGATGTGACCCAAACGATGATGCCACTGAGCATAGGACGAGGTGGATGATGCAGCAAGAGCAGAGCCAACAAGACTAGCAGGTGCAGCGGAAGGAAGATGAAGCCAGTCAAGCTCCCAAAGCCGTTGAGAATCACGGCGCCGAGGGCCAGTACCAACCAACTTGACCCGTGCAACGATCCTGAATATAACAAAAATCAGGGTCAAGAATCACACGACAATTATGATCAGTAAGTTGACCGGCGGACATAAGCTGCATGGTCAAATCAGGGACACAAGAAACATCAGGGACAGAGAAAGAATCAGATAACAGAGTACCCTGGCCTACAATAGGAAGAGGAGAACCATCGGCTGTATGAACAAAACAGGAACGAGATGGAGGAACCATGGAAGATAGACAAGTGTGATATGGAGTCATATGGAAAGAAGCACCCGAGTCAAGAATCCAAGAATCAGTACCTGGAGTAGAAGAGAGGCGAGATCCCTCAACAGAAGACTGAGAAGCAGCAGCAGAACCTGTCAGTGCAGAGGACTGAGTCACAGAACCAGCAGCTCCCGAAGACGGTGCAGCAACAAGGCGACTGAGCAACCTGATGATCTCCTGTGTATCAGAACCAGTAGAGCTCCTCTGAGAACCTCCAGGACGAGAACTAGCAGCACCCTGTGAAGAACGATGAGCACGAGCCAGTTCCTTTTTCTTTCGGTAACAAAAATCTTCTACATGGCCATCTCTATCACAATGATCGCAATGAAGACCACCACCACGACCTCTACCACCAGATGAAGGTGACTGGGAAGAAGGCACCACAGCAGGAGAAGCAGCAGTAGATGATGAAGAACGAGCGGCCAAAACTGAAGGAGATGATGAAGAAGATGGTAACAGACCAGCAGTACAAAGACGAATCTCCTCATTACGAACCTCAGCAAGAGCATCCATCAGAGTAACACAAGGGTGACGAGCAAGCAGCTGAGCACGAAGCAGCTCAAACTCATCACGAAGCCGAGTCAAGAAGTCATAAGTGCGACGAAGCTCCAGGGCCTGCTTCTGACTCCGGCAAGACTAACATGTGCTGGGAGATAACTGAGGACCAAGAGTATCAAGCTGACGCCAAATAGCAGAGATCTGACCATAGAAATCATCAACCGTACCATCACCTTGGCAAACAAGATGCTCCTGACGTATGGCAGCAAGAAAGGTGGACTGTCCAGTAGGCTCATAACGGTCACGAAGGAAAGTCCACATCTGATGTGCATACTCAAACTCAACAATATCTGCAGAAAACCGATCCTCAATGCTAGCAGCAAGAATAGAAGCAGCCCGAGCATCCTCATCAATCCATGCTCTAAATGTAGCATACTATAACTCATATGAGGACATGCGATCATCATAATCAGACTGCAACTGATCAACACTAGCAATATGGTCTACAAGCAAACGATCGTACGCCGCCTTCTCTGCATCAGTAGCGGTCGGGGAAAGAACAGGCTGCACTGGAAACACAGGCTGTGAAGGAGCAACAGGACGGGGTGGACAAGGCAACTCGCCAGTAAGAAACTCCCAAAAACGCAGACCACGCATATGAAGCCGAAGACGAGGAGCCTAGTCACGATAGTTGGCGCCACTGAAAAGCACCGGGCAGCGAAGTACAGGAACACCTCCAGATGATGTCGAAGGAGCCATGTCGACGGCGAGAGCGCAAGAGAAAGGCGGCACAAGCAGCAGCCTTTTTTTTTTACCGAGTACCCTACTGATGAGGTCGGTCCGAGTGAAAACAACAAATTAAGTTGCAACGAACGGCCAGACCAGAGCAGTAGTCCTCTTGTTTTTTTTTCCGACCGAGCCGATCAAAGCCGAGCCAAGCTGAGCCGAATCGGAACCGAGCCAATCAGAAGCTGAGCCAAGCCGACAGAATGAGCCGATGAGTCAAGAGCTTGATAGAAAACGAGCAGAACTCGACGAGACGACGACTGCGGAAGACGGCCGGACGGCGGAGGCGACGACCGGCGAAGGAGGCGACGGCCGGACGGCAGAGGCGACGTCGAGCGACGGAGGCAGTGAGTGCCCCGCGGCAGCGGTGAACAGCAGCGAGTGCCCCGCGGCAGCGGCAAACAGCAGCGGCGGCGGAAGGAGCTCGCGGCGGCGGCACCGCAGCAGCAGCGGAAGGCGGCCGTGGCGACGGCAGAAGGAGCCTATGGCCGCGACGGAAGAGACCTGCGGCAGCGGCGGCAGAACGAGCCTCGACGTCTTCCGTGCAGATGAGGAAGTAGTCGGCGGACGAACGCCGACGGCAAAAAAAATCGAGGATTCGCTCAAAAACGAAGAGCAAAAACCGATCGATTTGATGGTGAGATGCACGCAAGTGCCACGTGCGGATGAGTTGGATCGTCTAGGGTAAGACAGAAAAGAAATCTAAACCCTAGTTTGGCTCTAATACCATGTTATGAATAGCACTTGTATTCATTATAGGGGCACTAGGCCCAAATATATACAGGTACAGGTATGGGGAAATATGCACAAAGACCCCTTATACAATGGGGAAATACATAAATACATATACATCTAACAGCTATATCTTATTTAGTGGGTGAGTGCTTTTTAAATCCAGGTACTATGATGATGCTGCATGCATTCTGAGGAAAATGTTTCTTGATGAGAAAGCTCCACATATCTCATCAACCATTCCTACTAGTCTTCCATGGAAAGTCAGTGAGGCAACCCAGCCATCTGATCTTGTGAGATGTCACGAAAGGGGAACTGTTGGAATATCTAGGCCATCAGAAGAGTTGCGCTGTGTCATAGCTGTTATACGCCAGTACGTATAATGATTAAGAACTTAGCTCCTCAAATCCTATAACCATCAAACTGCTTTCTGATACTATAAAGGCATGCCTCCTTCAAATTATACAAGTGGGGATCGCACACCAAAACAGAAGGTGAAGCTAAAAGTAACTGAAGAAAAGCTTTTGAAACTGATGTTGAAATACAATGGTGGAAAGGCCCACTCAGAGGTGCGGCAACAGCCCTTTTAAAACTTTTTGTTTGTTACAGCATTCCTTTGCCTGCTGTACAAACCTTTTTACTGTTATTGTTCAGGTAAAGCTTAAAAGTGCCTTGCAGCTTCAAGATCTGTTAGATGCAACAAGAATCCTTGTTCCACGAGCTAGGTACGTTTCTATAGTTTCAAGATTTTTCATCTTTGATGGTTTCTGAAACTGTAAATCTTATCCTGGAGACCTGGATCTGGATGCGCTCTTAGCTGATTCCTGCCCTCACTGTTTTCCACCCAAGCAATTATGCCATTTCATCCCATACATTTTTCTGCTATGTGGCAAGTATAATTAGGTAATTTTTAGGATCCTGCATGTGTGGTGTAGCAACTTGGCTTGAGAATCATATTATTGTACTGTCCTGCATTATGCTGTGGAATCATGTATTTTTGGAGTATATTTGTCATACTTCGTAATATTTTTTCTAAATTAGAAGGCTACTACTTACAAAATATCACATATTTTTTTTAAAAAAATCTCGAACACACAGGAGAGCTGCGTATCATTGTATTAAAGAAGAGGAAGAGTCCAAAATAGACTCACACATACACAGACACACACTCATTCACACCAACTCACACTTACACACCACCACACAGACAGAATCCCCTAAGCCCAAACCAGCACTCTCTCAGAGACCACTCCCAAATTACCGGAGAGAGGACCTGTCCTGACCAAAACGTCCAAGGGCTACCCCACCCCCGAGACAGCAATCAGGGAAAGACCTTTAGCCCCTGCCATGGTCCACAGCAGGGCTTCATCCCTTACCATGACCAGGACTGAGCTGAGGTTTGGTGTAGAACCATTGAAGACACAGTCATTGCGATGCCGCCAAATACTCCAACAGCCCAGGATGATGAGGGAGTTGAGGCCCTTTCTCATCTCCCCAGTAGCAGATTGATCCACTTTAGCCCACCAAATATCCAAAGATGTATCAGTGGGTTGGGGGGCAAGGGAGACTAGACCCAATGCTTCCAAGCAGAGCCTAACGGGCATTATAAAGTAGGATGTCTTGCATCTTAGAAAATCAAGATATGAGCAGGACAAGAAACAGAAGTTGAAAGAGATTTGCACTGATCACACTGAGTAGGCTTTGCATATGGACATTAGAAATAATGAAGTGGCTCACTTCAACAATTTCTGCTTACATGATCCTATCTTCAAATTTCTCAAATTCAATTGCAAAAGTGAATAAGTGATTATTACATACACAGAAAATAAGATACGGTCAGTTATATCTGCAAAGTATCCAAGGGTCACCAAATATCTCCACTTGTTTATTACAAGAAACATTGCACGATCAAATCATAATTTTATAATTCCCAGGAATAATTGGACCTTTGGATATTAGATTTCTATTGTTATGCGCTATGAGTTTCTCATCTCAGTTAATCTCCTGAATTCTGTAGATATTAAATGTTTGACTGATGTAATACAATGTTGATGTTCCTGCCTTTGAAATAAGAAGCACATTCATGAATATTTTCTCTTGTATGTCTTTAGAGAGAACTAAAGTTTTCTCTATAAACTGTAGATCCAGAGAAACTAAAATTTTATCTATAAACTGTAGATCCGGCCGTGAAAGTGATAGTGATGTTGAAGTCGAGCATGCAGAGAAGCTACGCCAAGTTAGAGCCGTCCTTGAAGAGGTAAAATAGTTAATCAAGTATTAACATGGCTATATGCTAATGACCTTGTAGGTGGTGCAAATTTACATATCTGATTTAACTTTGACTGAAACGTAAACAGTTTATCATAACATTTTGTTTATTTGTGCATACTCTGTAGGAATCATTTCGAATAAAAACCTGCTTCTTTGTTTCCCAGTAAGCTACTTTGTACTAAAAACAAAAAGAAGTATCATACTGGACCACTTGTGGACTTTTTTGTGCGCATTTCACCCTTTGATGAGGCACTTGTATTACAGCTCATAAGAATATGTATCCACTCTCCTCTGTATATGTATTCTCTGCCTTTTTTTTTCTTTTTCATTCATTAGTATAATAAATTCTCTGAGACACAAGTCTCTCTATGGCCTTTAGGGTGGACATTTTTCAGGTATCTATAGGAAGGTACACCTAAAGCCATCAAACTGGGTCCGCATTCCTAAAGATAACAGAGAAGGGGAGGAGGAGTATCCTGTTGAAGCCCTAATGGTTCTTAAGTATGGTGGAGTTCTAACTCATGCAGGAAGGAAGCAGGTTGAGTTTGCTTCATCTTTGATTTTTTTCAGTTACTTTTTAAGTTATGTTCTGGTAAACACGACGGTACTGCAACCTCAAGTGCCATTATATGATATTTGGGTCGGTGCCGAATTTATTAGTTCAACAATTTGCGAAGTTAGCATTTATTTTTCATGCTTTGAAATGTATGCAACATACCCAATGAGCTCTTGGGTTTATTTTGAATAACCCTTATAATACTCTATTTCTCTCCCGGATGCTTTTAATTGATTGCACAGGCAGAAGAATTGGGAAGATACTTCAGAAATAATATGTATCCCAGTACGTGCTTCTACACTTTGGTCAACTTAATACATCTCATTTTCTATATTCTCTTCCTGTTTTTTTTTTCTGGAGGACTATTTTTGGCTCAAAGGATTGAGTTTAGCTGAAATCTATGTCTGAACTGATTAACTATAAACTTTTCTATACCCCACCTGCTTTGGTTTATTCTTTGCTATATTTCAAATCTTGATACTTTCTGTTTACAGGCCCCATTGGCTATCAATTTGAAGCCAATAACATAACTGAACTAAAGCAAATCTCACTTGAATTGTTTTAAGTTCTTTTTGTGTTAGGCCTGGTAATTTCAGTTCAGCTCGTTTACTGAAATTGCAGCTGATTCTTGAGTTTTGGTTATCAGTTCACCAAAAAATGTTTACTATAATTGATCATTGGTACACTTCTTATGTTCTTTTTCATTTATTTGGATACCATTCTTGTTCAACCTTAACTGAAATTCGCCTGCCAGTCCTTTGCTATCTATCTGAAAACAGCAGGGTCAGGTCATCTCCATTTCCTTGAATTTCTAGCACCATTGTCTTATTTTTTATTTTGGTGCCTCTTCCTCTTCGGTTAAGTTTGCGTGCCCTTTTTGTTCTAGGTGAAGGACCAGGATTGCTTCGCCTCCACAGTACGTATAGGCATGATCTGAAGATATACAGTTCAGATGAAGGTCGTGTTCAGGTAAATGGTGGTAGATCTTTTGGTACGCTTAGTTATCATCAGAGATGAATTACAAGGAAGATTAAATGTAAATAGTCTGCACTTATGTTTGGAACTTTGGGTAGTGGGTATGATAAACCATGTTCACATACTGACAGAGACATTCAAGAGTCTGACGGTCATGGAGTAGCTGATTCTGATTCTGCTTGAGTTCTGAATTCAAATTAGGTGACTTCATATTAGATAACCTACAAATTTAGTTATGTTATGTCCACATCCATAGGATGCCCCCAAACTTATGCGACTATAAATGACTTGCCATATTATAATATTTCATTGCATGATTTATGCAGAAGTGATTAGTTCTAGTAGTTCATTGCTAACTGTACTTTCTAATAAACGATAACGTGTAATTCATTGGTTGTATTATCTCAATTGTTTTCCCAATATGACCTGACATTTTGACACTGAAAATATATTAATGTTGCCTGTTATGAACTGCCATATGGTTCGTCAAAGATAGGGTCGTTTAATTAAGCTTAATGTAACTGGCATGTCATCCAAGAAAAGTATTATACCGAACATGCTGGAGCACTGGGTGTTATCAATCTCAGAAACCCCATCCTTACTGCCTTCATTCTTGTACTTTCGAATCACGATTGTCTGCTTACATGATGGTAGTTGTTGTATCTTAGATGTCTGCTGCGGCTTTTGCTAAAGGCCTTCTTGATTTGGAGGGGGAGTTGACACCAATCCTGGTCTGTTCCCTTTTCTGTAAATCTAAGTCACTTGGAGAAAAGCATGGCCATAATTCACATGATTTCACTATCTCCAGGTTTCACTTGTTAGTAAGGACTCGTCTATGCTGGATGGACTTCAAGATGGTGCTGTTGGCATAAATGAAGCAAAGGTATTCTTCAGATGCTATTACACATACTTAAGAATTTGTTAGTTTCACATTTATAAGACTTTAATTAGTTTGTTTAGGGAGGCAAGTAGGGTCAGAATTGTCAATAACCTAAATGGAGTCAATTACGAAATTTGGGTAAAACTAATTTGTAAGAATTTCTCCCTCTGTCCCATAATATAAGGCGCAACTCCTTCGACGCGGAGACGAAGGAACATATTCAATAGCACATGTTTTTCTAGGTGAGTAAGAAATAACAACCAATAGAAACAAAGAGAAGGCAATAAATGTCCTCCTTCACACCCAATACATATTCATGTGAACAGGAGCTGAGGAGGAGGTACCCTGTATTTTGGGACATCAGAAAAAAGTTGTTAAACCTTACATATTGGGAGGAGCGAGTATGATGTAATCAGTTAATATTTAAATCAAAGGAGGTGTGATTCAACAGTATATAGAAAAATAAATGAAATCATGTAATGTACAACAATATTCAAATGTGAAATATGCTAGAATGCAACTATTTTCATGTGTATGGTCGAGGTCGTGTGTATGCTCCATTTATATATGAGCATTGTATTGAGATATGGATCAATTACAAACTTTTCTCCCTAGAGGGAAAGACGGCTCTCTGATTTTATGTTAAACAAGCTGGTACCAAGATTCGAACCTGGGCTGGCAACATGGGTTTCACTGACCCCCAGAGTTCAACGCTCTAGCCGTTACGCCGTGAGAATCTTTGGTAAATATACCTGATTTTTGCAGGCTCAATTGCATGATATCATCACATCTTCAAAAACTGCAAATTTTAATGAACCTGTGGAATTCCCATGGATGGTTGATGGGGCTGGAGTGCCTAAAAATGCTGTTCAGCTTCTAACAAATTTGGTATGAACATTAGATATCTTTGCTTTTGATTGAGTTCTTCATAGATTTCTGTTTGCACTTCAACTTTTATTCTATACTGTATCATTATGAGTTCCTTACTATAGTTAGAATTGCTACTATATTCTGACCTCAATGGGTTGCTTTTGGGGTAACTTTCAGTGTCAAAACAACTGTAATGATGATAAGTTAGCATTGTCTTATCAGGCTGAGTTGACAAAACAAATAACTGCACAAGTAAAGATGCTTTCTGATGATGAAGATGAGAAAGCTGCTATCGATTCACCGAATCATCATTATGATCAAGCAAAGGCACTGGGCAAAGCAGAAATTGATATGGATCGTATTTCTGCTGGATTACCTTGTGGCTGCGAAAGCTTTCTTTTGATGTTTGCCCGTTGGAAGAAGCTAGAGAGAGATCTCTACAATGAAAGGAAAAAGTATGTCTTCTATACTTCTAGCATCCTTGCTGAACACTTAGTTCTCTGAAGGAAATGCAGCCTGGTGTAACTATTTGCAAAAAATTTTACTGTGATGCAGGCGCTTTGACACTACGCAGATTCCTGATATATATGACTCTTGCAAGTAGGTAACCGTATTTCCATCATAATGTATATGTGTTTCCCTCTGTAAAAGTCTTTCATATGTACTGTTTAGATCATTTGTAGTTATATATTCAGGTCCAGGTTCATTTTTTTAAGAACGAAATTTGAACAAATTTTCTGCACCCTTTTTCAAAACTACTTGTGATACAACTTTCACCTCAGTATTCTCTGAACCAAATATTGCAATTAGTTAATTGTTTTCCTCGTTATCATTCATGTAAACTTAAGTCTTACAAGTTTGCAATTCTTCATTTCCTTATATCATATCCATTTTTATACTGATGTGCTAACTTCCAAATGATAATTCTTGTATGACAGGTATGACCTTCTTCATAACTCGCATCTCAACCTTACTGGCCTGAGTGATCTCTTCAAAGTTTCTCAGGTGAACCATGTTTTGATGCCTCCAAAATGTACCACAGATGAAGTATGATTAATTCTTGACAGATTTATGTCCACTCAACGAATTTTTTTATGTTCTAATGAGGGATATCTGTTTTTTTTTAATATTAAGCATACAACTGATAGAGTGGATGTAGTAATTTTTCATGTTATAAAGTGCATATAAATATATAACACTACATGAACTCAGTAGATTCGCACTACTAGAGACATGTACCTATATCATCTTCATATCCAGTGTAAGATGCCTAAGTTGAATCTTGGGTTGTGAATGAAGCTTGTGTAGAGAGATAGAGAGGGATGCGTAATAGATAGATGTATTGCATTGAGGCCTCGGCCGGTATATATAGGAGTACATGGCTTGGGGGGTAAGGAACCCCACCGGATACATATGACAGTTTACAATAAGTATATCTAAACTACCAAATATACTCTAACAGCTTGTTCATTCCTTATAGATAATTAAGAGTGCTTTTGTAGTCATCTATTTAATAGGAGCAGTAGTGCTCCCTGCTC
Source organism: Digitaria exilis (assembly GCA_015342445.1). Lineage (NCBI taxonomy): Eukaryota > Viridiplantae > Streptophyta > Magnoliopsida > Poales > Poaceae > Digitaria > Digitaria exilis. The sequence goes on from JACEFO010000520.1 coordinate 694,670, forward strand.
CCTCTTGGCCATGCCTTATAAATCAGCTTTTGTTTACATGAAGCTGTAGTATGGCAAGTAGTGGTGCAACAATAGGAGTATGGTTTAGTTTCTCACCTTAACTGTACCTCACCTTTTGTTTTTGGCCTCCTGAATATAATGGAGTATCTAGCTACAGCTTCCGATCTGCAGCACCAACAGCATTGTGTTCTCAGTTCTCCCTTATACTACCTCCCTTATACTCTTAATCTATTTTTGCTAATCTTTAACTGTTTTGTTAATGCTCTTCATTCAGCTGCTGGCTGATGGTGTCATTCCAAATGAATATGGAATAAATCCAAAGCAGAAACTCAAAATTGGCTCAAAGGTACTGGGCAAGGGGTTGCATTTTTCTATATTAAAATTATGCAGTTTGTAGTATAAAAGACACTGGTTTCTTTTTTCTGGCCATAATCATGTTGCTGTTTATTCTGTCATTACCTGCAGATAGCACGGCGTTTATTGGGAAAGATTCTAATTGACCTGCATAACACAAGACAAGAGGTTACTGCTGCTGCTGAATCTAACGCATATAACGGTACAAAGGCAGTACCATCATCAAAACGGAAAGAGATGTGTTACTATGAGGAGGTTAGGAATGAATATTTTGAGAAATCTATCTATAACAATAATTCTGTTGATCTAGATGACTCCCACAAGGAAACAAAATACTGCCTGGATCCAAAGTAAGTTATTAGGCAACTTCAGTTTTTTTAGTTGTACAACAAGGGATGAATATTTAGTTTATTGCAGGTACGCCAATGTGGTTGAACCTGAGCGACGTGTTCGAACAAGGCTCTATTTTACATCGGTATGGAGCTGGTCTGCAATTTTTGAACCATATCATATAATGATTCCCAAAAGGAAAAAATTATACATTATAAAAAAAAATCCCATCCCAATTGTTTTACCCTGTCTAGTCAGTTTCAGAAAATATTATATGGTACAGACAATTTATTTGGTGGCTTTTGTTAGGTTTATGTAAGATTGTGTATAATCCGTAGACTGTATTGCATTGAGCCTCTAGGGCGAATATATAGGAGTACATGGTTTGGAGGGCAAATAGCCTCTCCTAGAGATAAGGAAGGTTATCCCGGGATTACAATCAATCCTAAACTAACCGTATCTGGAGTTGCCTAATATGTTCTAACAGTTTCATCTCTAGCCTAACCAACTTGCTTGGGACACTAAATCTTTATTGTCCCTTTTTTTATCATGTCTTATCCTCCCTCGTAAGTGGAACTCAGGATTTTGTTCTTGGCAGGAATCACATATACACTCTCTAATGAATGTACTTCGCTATTGCAATTTGGATGAATCTCTGAATGGAGAAGAGAGTCTTGTCTGCAGAAGTTCTCTAGATCGGTTATTTAAAACACAAGAGCTCGACTACATGAGTTACATTGTGTTGCGTATGTTCGAAAATACAGAGGTACTGTGGTTTGCTAAGTCATATATGTGAATCCTTATATCTTTTCCCTTTTCTGTTTACATCTCAACTTCACCACACAAACCAATCGTTTCACTTATCTCTTTAGGAAAAGATTCTATTACTTGCTTTAAATTGTGTTTGAAACATCATAAGTTCTATTAATAAATAGCCATGTAGTTTCCATTTCTTGCAATCCAGTTATGAAATTCGAAATGTCCCCAATCCTCATCCTCTGAGAAAACATGAGAAGCATTCAGGCACATTGAATATTAAATAATGTTGATTCTTTTGGCAATGGCACGGCATCATAGGTACCTTTGGAACACCCAAAGAGGTTCCGCATAGAGATGACATTTAGTCGTGGTGCAGATATAAGTACCTTGGAGGTAATATTTATTCCTTTCAAATGCTTGGAAGATGTTTGTTTAATTATTTCTAATAATTTACAAGAGTATATTTTCTTGCATATAGAGTGGGGGCAAAGCATCTTTGCTACCTGATGACCACACAATGCCAATTATGGAGCCAGAGAGACTGCAGGAAGTTGGATCATATATCACCTTAGACAAGTTTGATAAAATGACTCGTCCATTCGCAATGCCAGCGGAAGATTTTCCTCCAGCTGCTCCTTGTCAACCTTTACCAGTCCGCTTCTGCAAGGATACATTACAAGGAGGAAGATTGGTAATCTCTGGCTATGTTTGATTTTTTTTTCGGCCTCGCATTGGCGATTCATTACCTCGGATTCTCACTGTTTAACTTGTTCCAAATTTGCAGCAACATAAGTCAGATATGCTAGGTGGTACAAAAAGAAAGACAAAGAAGCTTCAGGAATAGCATGTAACCACCGAGCTGGGCTTTAGACAGGCCTTCAGTTTGGCTGGCATATGGCTTAACGAGAGTTTATTCAAACGGTTTACCTTTCACATGGGCCGCCAGGAGTGCAGACGCCATGGCATAGGCAGATAGTGTAATTGTGTAAATAATAGCTCTCCCGTATGTGTACAGGGTGTTGCTGCTAGCTTTTTCAGGATTTACAGGAGTACTAAATCAAGACTGTTTCTCATCTACCGGTTTGCTCGATGTGCAACCAAGAATTTGCTTAGTTTATATGCTCCAGTTTTCAATACATTTAGCTGGGTATTGTATGCGAAGATACTAATCCAAGTCTAATCAAAAGTGTTGTTGAAAAAACCCTATACCCGCCAAAAAAAAAAACATAAACAACTTAATCTGTCTCTACTTCATAATGTTGTGACTGTTCAGTACATTTGAATGCGTAGTTCAAATAAAGAATCATATGCTCTGTTGTTAAATGCCAAACAGCGGATCTATTTTTTTTATTGAAACAGTGGATCTATTAATTTCTCCTGGTCCTCTTCTGTTTCTTAACCCTTGGAATGTTGAATTCTAGAATGTCTAAGACTAAGATTATCATTACTACAGTTAATTTCTTGAATGGTGTAGACATAGCAGCAGATCGGTTGATGAAGGCTTAGTAGGTCTTTCGTCTTGCCTAATCTTGCTTAGAACTTGACGAGATTTTCCGTCACACTTTATTCTGCATGATAACATGTACCATAAAGGCATTGAGAACTCTCCATGACTCCATGAAAGCTTCTCCACGAATGATACATACTGGACTATCTACTGGAGGCACGAAACAGTTGCACACTACAGCGCAACACTGCGACCTAGACTAAGATTGTGCGGTTCGAGTTCGTCGCATTGTACAAAGACGACCACGCTGGTTACTCCCTTAGAGACTGCTTACTACAAGTTATTAGTCTAGAAAAGATCATCATACGCGACTATCTCTCGCGTTTTATAGGTCACTCCTGCTGCTTCTTTGGAACTCAGGAAGCATGAATCATCGTATGCATTATTCTTTGTCGCAGCATGCGATGATCGCCCTGCAGAGTGAGCGGCTCCAACCATGCCTTTTGAGTTATTTGCCACCTCGCTGGCCTGTACAACTAAAACCTGTATCACATGAGAGGGGGAAAATGTGATTACCAATGCGCAAATCACTGAAATGTTGTGTAGTTTTGAGTTTGTAGAACTTGATATGATTGAACTACTCGTCATAAAATTTTGCATTCTTAGCTAAATATGGGAAATAACACGAGCCATAACCCAAATATTTCCCTCCGTGGATATTTCCTTATCTTTGAAGTTTGTTTACTTCAATTTCTTTGATGCTATCAGATAACCAACATATGAAAAACAGAATCGTTTTGCGTGTGATGAATTGGGGCAACGAAGTCAGCCCGCTCTATCAATTCGCTGAACAGCAGAAAGCCTGAATTAGGGATCGAAAAATACTCGATATCATACATGATTACATGCTTAGACAGAATTGACCAAAATCAAGGACAAATAGCTGCCGGGTACCACTTAATCCTGCAACATCGCATCGCAAAATCCAGGAAATTTACTGATGAAAAAAGTAAAGCCATGTATTGTCCCGTTACCTTCTTGGATCCGATGGTGACGCCGCAGTCGGGGTCGAGGGACGCCGCAATGGCGGCCTCGGCGGCCGCGCCGGACCGGAAGGTGACGTACCCGGTGGCCGCGGCGGCGTCCACGCGGGCCCGTGCGACGGGGCCGTACGTCTCCAGCCGCGACTTGAGCTCCAGCACGCCGCAGCCGGGCGGCAGCCCCGCGACCATCACCGAAGACGGCTGCTGAGCCGCAGGCTCCGGAGCCGGAGCGGGCTCCGGATAGCCGTCGCCGTCGGTCTCTCTCTCCTGCGGGCCTCCGCGGCGGCGCTTCCCCGGCGGGTCCGGGTTCGTGCCACCGCGCTTGCCCCGGCGGCGTCGTGTCATGGTCGTGTGAGTTCACTCTCTCTCCTCACGTGGTCAGTACTCTGGACAGAGATGAGGCTTGCTGGCAGCCTGGCATCCGGGAATCCGGGGGTTGGGGAACGGCGAGGTGCACGGGAGCACGTGCCGAGTCATGCCGTAGATATGGTTAGCATCTATAAAATTTATTTTAGTTCAATTCGATATGTTTAAATCGATAGTCAATATTTCTCTTCAACATATTTAATATTTTTATATGTTGAATATGTTATGGTTAACGTCTTCCGCGCGCGAGCTGCGATTCTTTTGCCGCGGCGGCACAGGCAACATCTTACGCAGTAGTGCACACCTGCTATAGACAGACACGGCCGAGCAGTGGCGTGACTCGTGGGTATGCAAGAGGCTAAGGGCAAGTTTGGTTCTTTGAGAGACATCGCCTCACCTTGCTGACTCAGAAAACGAAACAAAGCTTATCTCGGAGTCATCGTGATTCTTCTTCTATATTAACTTCTTTCGTATCCACCATCCCTCCATGCTACTCTCTCCGTCCCAAAAAGGATGCAACTATGGGTTGCGTGTCAACTAAAGTGATTCTTGTTTCACCAAGTTTATAGGGAATAATATTCATGGTTATGACTTAAAATAAATTTATTATGAAAATATATTTTGTGATTAATCTAATGATGTTTATTTTATATCATAGGTATTAACACTTTTTAATTTATAATTGGTCAAACTTAAGCTACTAACACATGGTACTAGTCCAAAGTTGCATTTTTTTGGACTGAGGTAGTATCACTCTATCCCAACTACCATATATTTTATTTAATTATTCCAAATATCATCCTCTTCCTCTCCTCACTTTTCTTTTTTCTATCTCCTCCTATTCGTTTTCTTTCTTGTTTTTTTCCTTTTTTTTCTTCTATTTTTTTTCTTTTTTCCCCTTTCTTTTTTCTTTCCTTTTGTCCACTTCTTTTATTTTCCCCGTCGGTCTCCGCCCGGCACCTCTCCTCTCGGTCTCTCCCCACGCCGCTGCTGCTGCGAGCTGGCGGAGGGAGCACGGGCACGTGGGACCACGAGCGCACGGAGGGAGCTGGCGGACCTCCTCATCGCTCCTCGCTGCCTCGGCCTCCTCGCAGTCGCAGCGCGAGAGGAGGAGGAGCAGGCGCGCGTGCGCAGGCGGCGGCGTCTGCCGACGCGAGTAGCAGGCGCGAGCTCGGCGAGCGTGTGGCAGCGGAGGAGGCAGGCCTCGGGGCTGACGGCGGCGTGCGAGATCTGGCGGTCAGTCCCAGGCGCGTTGATTTCCTTCCGTTCTTCGATCTGGCGTGCAGATTTGTTCGATTTCGCGTCGATTTGGGCTTGATTATTCGATTTCTCTCTCTATCGATGGCGGTGGTGGCTGCAGGTGGCGGTGGCGGCCGCGGTGGCAGGTGGCGGCGGGGGCTGCAGGTGGCGGTGGTGACGGGGAGGGCTGCCGCGTCGAGTCTCCCACCCACGGCGGAGCGCTGCACGGACGAGGCCGGCGGTTCGGGCGAAGGGCCCGAGCGCGGGCGTGGCGTGGAGCCCGCGCGGCGCGTAGAGGGATGGTCGAGGGGGCTCCTTTGTTTTAGCGGGACGGTAGAGGAGATCTGCTGCAGCCCGATTTCCCGGTTCCTTTCAGGAACGGTTACAGGCGAGTGCAGACAGAGACTTGCCTTGCTGAGCTAGGCGAGGCTAGGAAACACGGTAAGAGAAGCAAACGTGCATTAAGGGAGCTGTTGGTAGTTTTTATGATGTGATCCAACAACTATTATCATTTTGTCTGAATCTCAAATACCAAAAAATTTTCTTAGAGTGTCAGACATTTTTTAAATTTTTTTGTGATAAAGCAAACATTTTTTAGAAAGGTTAAGAAAAAAACTATAATCTAAATCTATCTGAATAAGAAAAAAAAATTCGACCCAGGTCCATGTGAAATTCAAACAGAAGGCCCAATCCTCACGAAGAAACCGGAAGGCCCAACCAAACTACCCGGCGGCTTTGGAGTCGTCGAGGCATATTCGTTGTATGTGCGGGACGAGGGCCCACTGGGCAGCGTCAGCAGCCTGCTGCGGCCATTGCCTTCTCTGGCTCTGGGTTGCTTCTCCTCACGTCTCACCCGCCTTTTCTTTTCTCCCAGCGACCTCTCACCCCTCCCCCATCCCAAATCCACCACCAGTCTACCACCCACGGGAACCCTAAATCAGCTGCCTCGCTTGTGCGATTCCGGCCTGCCCCGGCGCCTCACAGAGTCACAGGTTCCAAGGGGGTGCGCCTTGAGCAACCTTCGCCGTAGACCATCATCGCCGCGGCCACTGTGGCCTCCTCTCTCGACTGGACCGGGGAGGGGTGGAGATCCATCGATTTCTTCTTTCCCTGGTAAGGAAACCTTGTCTTACTTGACCGGTCGGGTTGTTGCTGATCCTTTGTTTCTCGATGATCGTTCCTTCTCCTGCGAGCAATGGAATCCGAATATTCCTTCGCTTTATGTATTCTTGCAGTTTGCTGCGGCATTCGAACCGAATCCGTCCATTTTGGTTCGATTGCGTGCTCGCTTCTTCACTTAATGCGGAACCGATCTCAGTAAGCATCCACAGGGTAGGCTGATACCGAATTGGTGATTTGATAGGTCCCCGTCTTCCAAATTTCTTCTGTCCAGAGTTTAGGATAGGTTGTTTAGTGGTATCGAATTCGTGGTTGCGGGGGAAAATTTAGGAGCATCGTCCATTTGGGTTCTGTGGATTGTTTAGAATAATGGGAGAATGAAAGACTGCGATTATAGGGTGGACCGAGACAGTTGACGAAAGGTTGCAGCACATTCTTCAGTATTTTAGGTGTCTGTGTTCTTTAGGATGTAAGGCATGTTTAATGGTATTAGATTTTAGGTCACAACATAGAATTAAAGTTTGATGCTCCAATTTTGTGTTTTGTTTGAACGATAGAAGGATGGATGGGATGTTCCTGTGTAAACAGGTGGGTTACCCACTACTTAATTTTCTGCATGTATAGGGTGGAGAATGGCAATTGATACATTCACAGCTTATGTTCAATTGTATGTTTTCTGTCTGTTTTCTTTCTGTAGGTTAGTTTATAAGTCTCCTAGATGTGCATCATTTACTTCCGCGGTGCCTACACGATTTAACATGCCATTACACAGAGGCAGACCCATTTCCTTCATAGTTAGTATATGCCAGCAAGAATGGTAAACTAGCTAGAAAAAAAAATCCCATTTTTGTTCCTTTGATCTAATATTATGAGATTGAAATGATGGTAATGCTAGCTGTTGTAGCTGTGTCATTCGGTGTTTTAGAGTCTGGTTTTTGCTTTCAGTCAAGGCGTTCGAGTCTGCCCGTGTTGGCCTAGTCATAGGCTTAGTCGTCCAATTGTTTTACCACTCATGAGTCTGTTAGTTTGTTAGCAGTGTGTGTGCCTGAAGTTCATGGCCACTACTGCATGTACGTGCCTAATAAAATAATCAATGGAGTCAGAAAACTGCTGCAAGCTTTTGCGGAACCAAATCCATTCGAGTTCATCGGGTTCAAACATTGAGTGAGTTGAGTAGCATCTCACATAAAATACACAACGTAGGCAAATCATATATCCTATCAAATTATGAATCGGGTTTACTTTTTCCCATCAGATGGTAACAGGTATTGTTTTTACGCATCAAATCCATTCACATTCTTCCTCATTTCTCAAGTTATCTTTCCTTGAGATTGTAGCATGTTTCACAAATTATTGAATTTTGGTATATTTGATTAGTCATGAATTTCATGGCACTGATCTGGTGAGTTTTAGGTCTTCAATTCTATATTGGGTTGCTTTCCTTGCATTAGGAATTAGTATTGATATTCCTTCCCCCATTTCTTTGGCATGGACAGGCTTATGGATGATGCCTAATGCCCTAATCTTACTGGGTTCACATGCCTTCTGTTTGTCCTTGCATAGTTTTATTGTGATACTTTGTTTTTGAAACACAATTAGGTTTAAATGGGAATACTTTCTTGAAAGCAGTAAAAATAGTGTTACATACCCTTTTTGTGGTTGCCCCTGCTTGAATTATCTGGGCCTGTTTAGCGTAGCCTTTTTGTTTTCCCGTCTTCGCTTATAGCAAGTTGAGTAGAAATGCACGATGTGAATGTCTAAAAAGTTACAGGCTCTTTAGTTACAGTTTGTTCCTATGTGGAGCTTCTGTCTCGACCTGATTACCAATGAGGTCTGTTTTCTTGAAGCTATATCTATTATCGAACATTTGTAGCAATTGCATGCTTTGAAACAAAGCTGTCAGGTAGCTTAACTAATTATTTCATGGTTGATGTAAATATGCATGATTACTGGGATAAAATATTCCTCTGCCCATTGTCACTATAGCTGATTTATAAATAAGTAGTAGTATCAAGTACTCCCTCTGTTCTTAAATATATGACACCGTTGACTTTTTACTTCAACTTTGATCAACAATATTTCGTTAGTTAGTTTGGTAAATAGCGTGAAATGGGCACCACTACATCTATTATCGATAATACTTTGGATTTAACTAGTAGACTTAACTATATGCATAAATATTTGTAGAAAAGACCAATAGCCAGAGGAAGAAAAATGTCAATGGTGTCATATATTCAAGAACGGATGTAGTATGAGTTAGAGCATGTGGTTCATAAAAAAAAAGAGTTAGAGCATGCTTGTTATAAGACCTCATCGCAGTTCCCTATTTGTAGTAATGCATATTAAAGGAGAATAGCTCTGTTATGTTGTGATCCATCAAGGTGTTGTTTTAGCCTTCATTAAACTTATTGTTGCTAGCACCTGTTGGGGACTGCTCCACCCCATGTTTGTCTGTGGAGTGGTCTCCCTTCCAAACATCGTAGCAGGTAATGGGCTGCTCCAGGAATTGGTGAAGCTACTCCACATGTTAAGTTTTTGGATTGGAGCTGAAAAATGTGGATTGGAGCAGTCCCAAACAGGGCTTAAATTGTGTGTTTCATGTCTTGGTTTGAACTATTGTTTTAGATAATTTATATTCCATCCTCTGTCAGTTTGAATTTTGCATTTAGATGGATATTTGATTATTAATGTTGAACCTACAATACCGCATCCACTGTACCGTATATCTGACTTTACATGTTTCATGGTTTCCAGGCTTCCAAAGTATTGTTGCTTTATTGCTGTATTATGGTCATATGATTGAGTGCACAATGGCATCAACCTTACTTGAGGGTCTCCCAAACGAAGTTGCTCGCCAGTGCCTTGCTCGGGTCCCATTCTTGTTCCATCCCATGCTTCAGTTGGTTTGCCGCTCTTGGAGAGAATCAGTTCGCAGTGGTGAACTTCTCAAAATTCGGAATCAGAATGGTGCTACAGAAGATTTGTTATGTGTGTTGGCATTTGAACCAGAAAACATGTGGCAACTTTATGATCCCCTACGAGACAAGTGGATAACTCTCCCTGTCATGCCGTCTCAGATTAGGAACATTGCCCGCTTTGGAGTGGCCTCAGTTGCTGGCAAGCTCTATGTAATTGGTGGTGGCAGTGATCGAGTTGATCCGCTTACTGGAGACCACGACAGGATCTTTGCGAGCAATGAGGTTTGGTCTTATGATCCACTACACCGAGTGTGGTCCCAGAGAGCTCCAATGCTTGTGGCTCGAGCCATGTTTGCTTGTTGTGCATTGGATGGTAAAATAATCGTTGCTGGGGGCTTCACAAACTGCCGCAAATCCATATCAAAGGCTGAGATCTATAATCCTGAGGCTGACACGTGGGAGCCTCTTCCTGACCTTCGTCAAGCACACAGTTCTGCATGTTCTGGGCTTGTTATCAAGGGTAAGATGCATGTATTGCACAAAGGTCTGTCAACAGTGCAGATTCTGGAAGATGGTGGCAGTCATTGGGCTGTTGAAGATTTCTCTTGGCTGCAAGGCCCGATGGCCATGGTTGGTGGAGAGCTGTATGTGCTGAGCAATAGTTGTATTATGAAGCAATGTGGGGAGAACTTCCCTGATAAGATGGTGTCTTGTGCATCTGAATTCCAAAGCAGGATCGGCTTCGGGATGATTGGTCTTGGGAACAGCATATATCTAGTTGGGGGAGTGATTGGACCAGGTCCGAGAAACCAGTGTATCAAACCACTATCTGATGTTGATATCTTGAATGTCACAAGCGAGAGACCAACCTGGCGACCAGGGTCACCAATGACACATTGTCGAGGGAGCATTTGTGGCTGTGCTTTATTGAGGATTTAGCCTATTTCCAGTGTGACGAACGCCAGTATTCCACAGTTGCTGAATTGACTGGAGACGGGCTTTTGTTCGTCCTAAATTTTGTTTTATTTACAGGAGGGATGTTTATTATGCTTTGCCTTTGGATCTCATGTTGTAGCGTTGAGGGCATGTATTGGACATGACCCACTGTCAGATAACCGATATATGTTATATTTACCATGAATGTTATATGTTCACTTCACTTGGTCGTGACATGCCTTCGTGCATGTTTGAATGACACCCGATTATTGCTTGTGAGCCTTTTGCACTACGTGATGTTTTCCTATGTAGTGCTGGAGTGCAAAGTAGGGTGGAAACCCAATTGCAATGAAAGTTTGCAAATTTAATGTGGGTATGACGTGTGAGATACCGAGATCTACGTGTCCAAATTGTTTCTATCTAAATAACGCAAGCATGTTAACTGTAGCTCACAACGCCAAAACTTTAGGCCAAATAAAAAGATTTCACAGCCATTTATTTATTTTTATTTTCTATCTTTACCTATCAACCTCAATAAAACTTTGGCTCAATTTACTCTTGGCTATTTCAGTTGGTCCAATCTACTCTCTAATGAGATGTCTTTTTTTCCCTATATAGGTTGAGTTCAAATTCAAATTTTGTGAGTAGAATTAGAAAACATGAGGCCTCATGTTAAAATTAAATAGATTTTATAGGTTATTTTCAAAGGTTTTGATATTCAATAGGAAAAGCATGAAAAGTAATCATGAAATTTCCTAATACATTTTTTCTTATACAAATTATCATGTTCATATTTACTAAGCGTGAGGTGACTTATTTTGTGTAAGTCGAAACTCGTGGCTGTCCGATCGTTGCTGGATGCGTGAGATCGAGTTCTTCCAGTTCAAGCCCACCGTGGTGTGTGTCGCCCGTATTGACTAGGTTATCGGGTCTGTTAAAACAAACGAGCTTAGGGTTTTGAGTTCCATGTCCACCAGAGTTAGATGAGAGGTTTGAGGGACGGTGGCAGCCCGACGGTGGAGGCGAGTTGGCTGGCGGTAGTGAGCGCGGGAGCGCCGCCGATCGGGCAGGGTTGGACATCCGGTGGTAGCCCTGTACATGGTCCGGGTTCCTGGTTTTTTTTGAACCAAACCACCCAGCCCGTGAGAAAATCATGTTCAACGGTCTGACACCCACGGTTTGACGGGTTTCAACGGTTCTGTCACAAGCCAGATGCCATCACGTCGGCGTCCTTTCTTTTTTGCAACTGGCGGCACCCTCCCCAATCCCGTGCGTGCCGTGATGTGCTAGCTGGGCCCACGACATTTGACACCGGGTTAGACGGTTCAGCCCGACCTAAACCTAACCCGTATGGTGCATGTATAAACGGCTTGTTATGGGCTGGTTCGACTTGGTTTGCGGGTTGAAGCCGGACCATGTACTATCCGGTGGGCAGTGGGCAGCAGTGAGGGTGAGAAGCTTGGTATGGTTAGCATCAGCGGCGAAGACAGGTGGCGGCCTAGGCGGCCGGAGGCCGCCGAAGCTGAGGGTGCCGGCGGTCGGCGAGGGCGTGGAGGTTGGTCGAGTTAGGGTGGCCACGGTTGTGGCGACCGGCAGGCTATCAGAGCCAAGGCGGCCGTGGGCAGCGATATATCAAGTTTAAATCTAAGTCGATTGATGAATAAGATAAAAGTTATCTCACAATTTTGAACTTAAAACTTTTACAAAAAAAAGAAAAACTTAAAACTCAACTTGTGGATGAAGAAATAAAAGGGATAAATCTCATTAGTACTCTATACTGGACCAACAAAAATAGTTTGAGGGAGTAGGTCGAGCCTAAATTTTATTGAGAGGGTTAAGCAAACAAAATGGATAGATAAAGATTGTTAAATAGATTTTTTGCTTTTGTAAAAACAGTTTTGAACATTTATTTAGCAATCCACAGCAGACCTTTTTCTTTTTAATGTATCCACGGTAGACTTTTGCCCAGTGAATCCAACGTGGGTTGCTGTTAATCCTACATAAAAGTCGTGGTGGGATGTAGGCTGACGCTAAAAGCTTGCTTAATTCTTGCGGCCTATGTAGACGTGGGGCGGGCTCACCCACAGCCACGGAGCCACCCTACTTGCAACCACCGATCCACCAAACTGGACAAACAGTATTTTGGCGGCGAGGTTTTCCGCTGCATACTGATTAAACTCGTTCGTACAAAAGAAATGAGAATGTTAATTCATCTTATCTTGGACAGTGACTGAGGGGAGAAAAAGGATCATTCTGATACGGGATAGGGCATACCAGAAGAACATCCATTTTCCAGAAGGTACTCTCAGAAAGCAAAGGCTTACAACAAGACAGTAATAAAGCCGCGTCAAACAACAAGACGTAGGATGTCCAAGGGCATGTTTTGGTTACTGCCTATTGTAACCATGTCATAGCTAAGGTTAGTTATGGCATGGTTAGACTAGGCACTAACCAAAACCTGCCAGGAGATCCGCATGGCAGAATCTTGGGATGAATACAGCTGGATGCCTGAAGATACGCAGAAAAGATCCGATCTAACAGGCAAGAAACATCTCATTGTTCAAAAATGAGAAATATTACCTAAAAAATACACAATGTGAGTGATATCATTTGGATTCTCTCAGTTTTCCTTTTATATTTCAATATCATATCCCCTCTCTTTTTTCTGTTTATTTCTCATTAGTTTCCATTCTTTCTGGAGTTGGAGAGTTTGGAGATTGTTCATTTGCTACACCTTGTATGAGTGAATGACAGAACAATGAACAAATTCTGGTAGCTATTGAGGACACCATACAAATTGTTTTTTATTGATCTTTTATCTTGATCAGGAATTGGCAAGAAATTTCAGTTAGGGGTCTAAATCATGCTCATTCTTACAAGGATGAAAATATAACAACAGTATCGTGCATACAGTGAAATACAGTCACAAATGAGACTGCTCTCTTCACTTCAGACAACAGGACTGCTGTTGCAAGGCACAGGCAAATGATCATGTACACTTGATTTGAACACAAGCAACCCCACAAAACGAGCTCTGAAATGAAGAGCTCCTGCTACTGTCCCTTTAGAATTAGATCTCATGGATGGACGTACATCTACAGATGGAGTCTCTGCAGCTACTCACGTCCCACCAATGTGTGAATGTCAGCTAGCATGCTTCTAGCTTTTTGTTCAAAAATGAAAATGCTCTGATCAGGAGGGGTATTTTCCCTTGCAGCAGTTGTAGCATCACCAGATCTTCAGAAGGGTGGGCAAGTTACAGTGAAAGAGTACGTCTTTCTCTTAAAGTTGTATGAAGTATGGCTGCAAAAGCACTCAAGCGATCATTCCTTTCAATCGCCATTGGAGAAAATAACTGAAACAGGTGAACATCTGTGAAGAAAGTATGGCAAAAGGACAAGTGGTCATTCCTTTCAATCGCCATTGGAGAAAATAACTGAAACAGGTAACATCAGCTCCTTCAGGTTAGATTAGGTGAGACGACATATGCAACACTGGCTCTTTTTAACTTGGCTTGAAGTCCCTCCAGCTGCATTCAGGGATGTACCTCATAAGTCAGAATCTGCTCCCAGCTGAATATCTGACTGCACCTTTCGTGGGTTTATATGCAAATGAGCTTAGATCAGGAGGGCCGTCTGCAATTTTCATAGCTGTGCCAGTGAATTTGCTCCGATCAGGAGGGCAGACAGTAGGCAACATTGGAGTGTATGCATCAGTGGGATTTTTAGTTTTATTTGTGGTTCTGTCTTGATCAGATTGAACAGATTTCACAGGCCTGTATGCAAATGTACTAATTTCAGGGGGGCTGGCAGCAGTTTTCTTATTATCACCAGTATATCTGCTTCTTGAAGGGGGGCCTAGATCTGATTTCTTTGCTGTGGATCTGAATGTCGCTTTTTCTGGACCTTTGAGAATAGATCTGCAAACAGAAATAAGCACACTATCATAAATAAATACTTGCTCATTACAGGACTGCTGTTTTCTGGAGCTCATTGCAAGTAAACAGATCAAATTACTTTTTAAAACTCTAAAAATAAAAGTTCTCGAACAGAGTACCTCACAGAAAGCGTGTTCTTCACATCCTTCAAAGGAGCACGAAGGCCACTTGCACGGGAGCCTGGGTATCTGAAAGAAGATATCAATGCAGCAAACTTATCCATTGATTTTTCTGCAATTCCACTGTACATATTCACATGGGAAACATTGCATCCAAATCTTCCTTCACTTAGATTCATATCATCAGCGTCATCAATATTTTGACCTGCATAATCAAGACGACTATATAAGAAAAGTTTTTAATGCTAGTTTGAAACATGAATATATTAAAATACGGGAAGAGCTATACTGACGGTTGAGAAGAACCCAAAATGTTACAGGACATGATGCACCAATGTTGCATCTGTAACTGGATAAAAAAGCTGCCCGACCTGAATTTTATTAACTAGAAAACTAGATTGGATTACCTTCATCAATGACTGGTGGACTATCGTCAGAACTAATTGGCTGTAACGAATCCTGCATAAATGGCATGTTCAGGATCAGACATTTACCGCGATACAAAGTGCTAATTGCCATATGATGATTGAAAAAAAAAAAAAGAGAGAACTTACATCTTTGAAATTTTGGATGCCACAAAATTTTCTTCTCTTCAACATGCCAGACTTCCTAAGTCGATCTCCAGGAAGATTACAAGTACCAATATCATAATCCTCTTCATCTGCTAGCTGCTCTTCTTGATTTGTGCAAACTCTCTTATTTACCGTTTTGAAGTATGAACTTCTTACTATGTCTTTATTTTTGGAGGTTGTAGTGCCTTCAGTATGAGGTTGAACTGGTATAGATGGTTCCATGTTATGTGGAAGTAAAGAAGGCTCTGATATCCTGGGCGTTTTTCCTAGGAAAAGACGACAGCATGCATTAGCTAAGAATCAGTGTTAAGATTGTTTTTATTTTGCATAAATAAATGAATCAGAACATAATTTGCAGATAGAATCATGAATCAACTATGCAAATCAGAAGTATTACCGACTAAGCAAGGACTTGTTGGTGGTTTATTTTCAGTGCAGTCATTAGCCTCAACCTGCATGGTATATGGCAGCTTTGAGGGTGACGTAAATGTGGCTGCTATAAAAGTACAGGAATACTGGAATAGACAGCATTAAACATGTTTAGATGATGAACTCATGGGAAGTAACAAGTACCTTTCTGTCTTCAATTCCTGTGTCCTCATAAGGAGGATCACTACCACTATCACGTGAACTCCACTGGGGCAAAATATTGGCAGAATCATTGAGGGTAAACTGACAGCTGATACGCTCAGAGCTACACTGAAACGCAGCATCGATTGGCTCATCTTGAGAAGGTTCGGAGCTTAAACGCTCAGAACTGCATTGTGAAGCTTGAATGTGATCTGTTGGCAACCTAGTATCTTCAACGGAATCAGGGGTACCAGAGTCTTCAGTTTGCGGACTAGGCAAAGACCCATTTGATACTTGTTGCTTAGGTGTTACTTTAGGTGCCCGGAATTTCCGTTTTGCCTCAAGGGATGCCAAGCCTTTGAAAAGTCAAGGTCAAGTGTAATCCATAATACAGTGAGTATTGTGTTCATATGATTTGCAAAATAAGTAATGATCCCAAACACAAAGTTGGTGTGAATATCTTACTAAAATTTACTCATTATGTAAACAGCCTCATTTCCTAAAAGACTGAGGCTGAGGGAGATTGTAACCTATTATTCAATGATCTAAGATGTGTCTAAGAACTGAAAACTTGCTTTGATTGGGTCCAAGGAACTTCAGTTATTGTTAGATAAAAATGCACATGTAGCTAAGAGTTTACTATTAGTAAGTAAACTTGAATGACGTGGCATATTCATGAACGAAACTGCAGTATGTTGATTGAGAGGATACAGAAGTAGTTAGTCAATATATTTTTCTGCACAGGCAAATCTAGCCTCTTCTTCCCATTTGAATAAGCGATAGGCTCTCTGGTTGGATGAACCTTCTCAACAGCAGGTGCACTGCACTCTGGTTTAGTCTGCAAGAAGACAATAAAAAAAATTACATAATAATATTTGTAATTTGCATGCTGTAGCAACTAAGTGTGTGTATGTAGTATGTGGTAAGAAGTGACACAAAAAGTATCGTGCTCAGTACCACCATTTTGGATGATGAAAAAATGTGAAATCACTACCTATATATACCCTCTAACAAAAGATTCTTGTATTTTCATAAAGACATAAACCCACTTGTTTGGTCCATCCATATGTATATGTAGTCACGTAAATACTTTGCTTTTGTTAGTCTGAAAGCACACACAGTTCAGAAGCAGTGTGGATTTAAATTACATTTGGACTTGGGAGGTGCAGAAAATCTCCATTAGTACAACAAGCAAAGCATAAGCTATGAGAGGGGGGGGGTGGACAAACAGAATATTTGCATTAACGTGGAACATCTCAAATTCTTTTTCTGAAAGGAGGCAGGATACCTCGAATGGTTCCTTTGTAAGTGGATCGATGTTCCCTAGAGCAATGCCCTTGGCAATATTCTGCGGTAACCATGTAAAAACTAATTAAGGAAAGCTCTTATTCATTGGAATTTCTTCTGAGTTTGAAAAAAAAAATATTGAGAAAAGTTGGCAAGGCAGTGCCCTTAGCTTGTTTCTAAATTCAACAGCAACAGTCACTAACCAGACTAATAACAATGTCAGGAATCAGCTTGACCATCTATAAAATGACGAATTGTATGAAAGAGCTTTTATTTAGATGTGAGCTTGGCAAAGGATATGGGCCCAAAAATTCCAAGTCTTCAGTGAGGTCGTGAGGCACACTTGACAAATGAATAATATCTTCTGTAGCAGGATCATAGACCCTTTGGAACTTAAATGCCCAGATTGCCTTCTTAAAGTTCTCTTCATATAGAGGTGGAACAGAAAAGGCACTGTACCTCAGGTGCTTGATCACCTGCAATTATACATGTCATTGAAATTCTCTTCACTAGACCGACTAGGTAAGAAGGTAGCATTCACAAGAAACACACAGAAGACAGGGTTTACCTTCTCATGACACTTAAGCTTTTGGATGAGTGCATGAGCTCGTTTCACACCCATTCCTGGCAACGAGGGAAGATAGTCACAGCCACTTAGAATACACATCTCGAGTAGCATTTGCCTAGTGAATCCATTGAAGTCAAGCTCTCTATTTCGCTCTAATCGCGTGATTTGAAATTCAACGCCTTGCCCAAATTTGTCCATTTTGAAAATTATCTGCACATAACAAAGATGTACAATATTAAGGGGCACACAGTATGATATTAAAGGAAATGGTATCAACCAAATAGGGTTGTATAATAGCATACTTACTCTAGAACAACCAAATGGTATTAAATCTGAATCCTCTGTGATCACAGCATCAACAAGTTTGTTAACAGACAAGAATGTCATTTGCGCATCTGCTTCATAAGGTGCAACAATGTAATCGACCTTTTCTTTCTTCAAAACCTGCATTGCGTATTAAAAATAGAAATTAGACATGTCTGTTGGGAGTTGGGACTATTTTAGAAAGGAGGTAACTATTTGCTCCCATTACAAGGAATTTTAGCTGTACCTCGATCAGTTCTGAAGCAATTTTAGGTGTAATGTCAACAGCTTTCTGATAACACTCAAAAGCAGCACGTGAGTTCCCAGCAGCTTCATGTTCCCTGGCACGCTCAAGGTTTTCCTTTCTTGACCTGAAGGTTGACATTATTAGCAGCTAAATTGTAAAACAACAAGAGTAGTTGAAGGCCCTTAAGAGATCCACAGTTTTGAAGCAAAGTTACAAATGAACTTTACAGATTGAAAGACTCAGGAGGCCATAACCATAGGCTCCTGTATATGTCAACTACATTTAACTATTTAACATTGTGTAAGAGTATGTTCTTTGCCAATTGAAACACGTTGGTTCTTTCTGAAACCTAAAGTAGAGCATACCTTGCTCGCTTAGTCTCTTGGCCACCCTTTATTGGCAGAAGGCCCCCATCAAATACAAGAATTGGTTTTACTCCATAATGCCGCAACATGTTGACCCTATGCATGCAGTATTCAATATGCCTGGTTAAATTTCAAAGGAAAAAAATAGCACAAGTGAGTTTATGTCAAAACCTTAAAATGGTAATCTAAACTCTTTGATCCGCTATTTCATTTTAATTTTTTATAGTAAGGATGGGTGTAAAGGCTCCCGCCCACATAATCAACAGGATAATCAGCAAAAGGAAGTCAGGAAGCCTACATTTTATATTTTTTATATCTTTGAAGAGCCCTGTGGCCAAAAGAACGCTAGTAACCAAAATAATGAGGGGAAAAGAGGCAGTGACATTGATAGTTATAGGGGTTTGTCTGTACATAGAACATTTGGAGTAACTTTTTACAGATTAAATGTTGTATAATCAGAACTACAGCAGTGCCAGATGGCAACCAAGTCAACATGCATTTCCCAAATTGTATCATACAGGAAATATAGCCACCAGGGAAGAAGACAGGTCCAGGTAATTGGTCATGGATAAATCAGGCGCGATACATTTTTTTATTGTAAACTCAATACATTTCCCAAATTGGTATCACACAGGAAATATAGCCACCAGGGAAGAAGACAGGTTCAGGAAATTGATCATGGATAGGGGCAAATCAGATGCAATACATTTTTTTATGGGAAATTCAATACATTTCTAGTCCACAATCCCTGAGAGAAGAAAACTATGGATCTTCCCCACGAAGGAGCAAAAATCTTGAGCAAGTCTTCCCTTTGTCCTCCAGCCCAAAAGGGTCCATCCCCCGTCGGGACCCAAACAACCAAACCCAATCAAGAAACCCCTGCCCGCACCAAGACCTCGCTCCCTTCGGCGGCCACGACATCAAAGGGCTTAAATGCGAAATCCATAGGAAAAATCCACATTTCCCCGATTCGCCCATCAGGATGACTGGGACGGGCGGAAATCGGTCCAAGAAAGGGGCGGCCGTACAGGAAGTGCGGACCTGGTGGTGGGGATGCCCTTGCAGAGGCGGTCGCCGCAGGAGAGGGCGCCCTTGTGGAGCCAGGAGTAGGTGTCCACGGCCACCGTCTGTCCCCGCAGCTCCTCTACCTTGATAGGCGCCATGGTCGACTTCAGCTGCGGCAGCAACCCCTGGATCCCCATTGCCGCCGCCGCAAACCCGCCCCTCGCCTCTCTCTCTCTCTCTCTCTCTCTCTCTCTCTCTCTCTCTCTCTCTCTCTCTCTCTCTCGTCCGAGGAGATGGTGGAACCCAGGAATGCGGAGGGATTTTGTGGGTTTTCTGTCCGTTTTCTATGTAGGAGAGGTGAGGAGAGGAGAGGGCGGGAAGCAGAAAGGGCCGGAGCTGTGCCGGTGCCGCGCCCGAAATGCTTTTCCGCCCACGCCGCGCCAGCCAGCAGAGAAGAGGGAAGAAGCGCGCGCAGGCGGCGCAGCCTTCTTCGAAGGGGGAGTGCGGCCCAGATTGTTTTTATTTTTTCTTTTGTTTTCTTTTTCCTTTTCCTTCCATTTCCGTATTTTTATTCTTTCTCTTTCATTTTTATTGTAATCCTTTTAAAAAAAATATCTCGTATGTAATGACAATTCATATTATTCATCTTTTTATCAAAGCTTAACAGACGTGTACTTCTTAATTATTTCCATTGCAATAAAAAACAAACAGGGTTTTAATCTGTAAGCGATCTCGTGCCTTAGTTCTTCCCCCGATGACCGTGGCAATTGGCACCCACCAGCACACCCTGCTGCTGGCTTCATGCTCTTCTTCTTTCATTTTCTCTGTTTGACCAGGATCTTTTTCTTTTGGACCTGTTGTTCCCGCTTTCTTAAATATAAATTATCAACATTAGCTTCCAAAGCTTGCTAGATTGAATTTCTGCGAGCACAACCAAAACGAGAGACGGAAGAACGGGGCTGCGATTTTCTGAGAGAAAGGGGGCCGTGCTCCATGAACAATGGACCTTTCATTTTCTGTATTTACAGTAAGAATGCTCAGGTCATGGCAGCTCTACTTCGCCGGTGGAACCCGACTACTGACAAGGGGCAGCAGGGACGGCGACCGTCTCTCATCAGCTCTGAATACACTAACGCAATAAAGAATCGAATCACATTGTCAGTTAGCCCGCCTGAACTGCTATCTACGCGAGAAGCCGCCGCCGAAAGCGAGCATATGCACAAGCATGGCGGCGATCCCAGCTGGTATCAAGCTCTTGTACGATGCGCGTCGCGTGGAGCTGTCCACGTCGAACTGCCCGGTGTTCACGTACTGGTTCTTCCCCGACGACGTGGTGACGTTCACTGACATCGAACCTGACAAGGGGCAGTGTTAGTCGCAAACAAGCTGAGTGAAAAGAAATTGTACCAGCTGTCAGTTAAAATGATCTCAAGGAATGGTATGCTTACAATCGTAATCGGCCCAGCCCATGCGCATGTTCGCCAAGTCGTACACAAATATCTTATCTTTTAACACAATATCTGCAAGAAAGCGGAGCCACAATAGTTAGCACCAAAGAGAAAACAATTAGGTTTCCAGAGAGGTTTTGAATGCCTCGGCATCTATGCACATCAGTGGCTATCAATGTAAAGCTGGAATCTAATAGGAGCTGCTGGCCAGTCCATGTTTGCATTAGAAATAGGAGCAACAGCAAAAAAGAAAAATACCAAGGGAAAAACAGTGGAGTCAGAAGTCAGGAAGATTCTTAGAGCTGAGTGCCCTTGTTTCAGCACCTCAACTTGTGCTTATGCTTTACCTTCGCACAGTTTAGTGTATTTTCACAAAACCGTATCATGTAACAGACCCTCAAATCTTTAGTTAAATGCGAAATTGGGTAATTCTGCCCAGAGTTAGGCTGACTAGTGACTAACCTCCGAGTATGGTTATTTCTTGGCCCTGGTTCCTTTGCCAGCCAATGCACCACAATACATTGTTGTCCTGCAACCATTATTGGCATGATATTATAAAATTTGAGGTAGTCTCCTAGAAGCATTCAATCAGATATACAACTGACTTACGATAGAACCCTGTTGCAAAAGATAGTTTTCTGGCTTCACTGTCATCGCAACGCCACCCATAAAATAAAGGGTCACGGTTGGAAATGATGAGTCGACACTGCCAAATGGTAAGGAAATTAGCAATGAATTCGGGTTATCAAAGGACAAAGCTGTTAACTCCATTCCTGGAAAGAAGAATAAAACCTGCTGGAAGTAATAAAGCATTGGTTCCCTTTGCTGACAAGAGAACGCACAGATGGAGAGACTGCACCAGCTATCTGCAGGTATGAATAATGACAATTAACAATCACATCACAAAATGAGTAGATACTGTAGACTCGCATATTGTACATTCTATGAAAAAAAATGCGTGTCCGTGAAACTCACTGCAGTAACAAATGGATCGTAGGCTCCATCTGCAAGGTAGGCTAATGTTGTTCCTGAATCCACGATTGTTCCTTGTGTATTCGATGTTGTAAACAAGGAGGAATCAATGGATAGCTTCTGACCATTGACAGCAATGCTTTCCAGATTCAGGTTGTAATGAGGCCTATATTTTATTTAAAATATTAGCATAAGCAGTGGTTAGTATCAAGAATACAAGAGATTCGCAACCTCTCAACACAGTAAATGGCTGTTCATCAGTCAACAGAACATAATCTAGAATATATATAAAAAAAACTGTCCAACTCATAAGTACATATTATTATATATGCCAAATGTATCGCAACAGTCACAGTCACACTGAAACATAAGATAGCAATGCGGATGTTGAAGTTTAAAACCCAAAGTAATTACAGGAATGAAACTTACTGTGATGGAACCAGTGGAGTATAGACTAAGCCTGGCTCCACAATTTCACCAAGCACAAGAATGCCACCACCATTGTCAGACCCCTTCAGGCAATGAGAAAACACCCTAGGTGACACTCCAAGTGAATTCAGTTGTGAGACGACAGACAATTGATGCTGTCCAAAACCAAAAATCCCATCAACTGCCCTATCTGCCTTTGTCAGGTCTCCTGACTGTGAGTTGCTACATCTGCATGGAAGGAATTGAAACATTCATAAGCTGTTAATGAATTTCTACTGACAGTGTTCAGCAGCAAAATTCACAGTGAAGGGTAAGGAGTGAACAAATTTGCAATCAAGAAATATAGCTACATTTGAAGCTGATGCAGAGACTAAGAGAACAAGAACAAGGTTATCAACTCCTGCTACTGAAAGATTTGGGAACAGCTGTGAGGTTAAACTTTTGGACACATAACAGTAAGACCACTGACACAATACAGTATGCAACAACAACAACAACAACAACATAGCCTTTAGTCCCAAGCGAGTTGGGGTAGGCTAGAGATGAAACCCAAGAAACAAAGCTCAAGGTTTGATAGCTAGTCTCCAAACGCTCCTGTCGAAAGCTACTTCCTTGGAAATATTCCACTGACACAATACAGTATGCAATTAACATAATATCATATAGCCATCTAATCAGGTATAAATGGATGCAATGTAGTTCAAGAAACATGCCAGCATCCTATGGCTGCAGAATGGAAAGAATAATTATAACACGCTGTTCAGGTTGACCAACAAGGAAATTAGTACTTTTCTACTGACAATTTTTTTTGGCCTGGAACAAGAACAAGAAAAGAAAGTATGCATGCAAAAATGACAAGCAATCTGCTGGTTTCAGGATATTCACAGTTGCCACTTAATCCATCCTTTGTTCCAACCCAATCAACAAACCATCTAATCTTATCCATATTTGTGACTGTAATGTTAACATGTAATGATTCACATTAGTGAGGGCCAACACCATGGTAAGTTGTTAATGCCCACCATACCTACACTTGGACATTCACATTAGTGACTCTAATCTAACAAGTAACAAGGTTTCTAGTAGCATCTTGGGTAAAATTGTAATCAGGTACTAAATATGATTTTCAATTACTTAAAATGGCATAGGGCTCCAGGAAACTGTACCCGAAAACAATAGATGCAGACGAATTGGCCGTCTGCTCATTTCCCATGACAGTATCAAAATACATCGTGTCAGATACATAGTACCCTGATGTTCCACTCCCGTCACCATAGGTGAAAGTGTACCCACAAGGGCTGCTTGAGGAATCCGAGGTTTCGCAGACTGCTTCCCCTGTTTGGAGTGCAGCTGTACATCTATCATCAGAGCATGCTATTCTGGATGATGTTGATGAAGAGTCAGGGCTGAAGGATTCCAACTGGATCTGAGGAACAAAAATAGAATTTTATTTTATCAGGAGCTCCCTAAGCTAACATGTAACATTGTTGAAAAATACATGCATCTGTTAGAAGTCAAAGATAACAATTTGGCCTCACATTGAGTCCGCTTGATGTTGGGCAACCATCACAAGGACTGCAGGTTACCCACAATATATCACTGCCAGTGTCAATCTGGACGAAGAATTCCTTGGCCGGGTTCCCCAATTTCACACGGGTAAAATATAGCCTACAAAGTCAAAGTCAAACATTATGATACAATAGGCAAAAGGGAGTATACTGAATAATTAACTAAAAGAAAATCTGAATAATAATTAAAAATATGAATATAATAGTTAAAAGGGGCCATGCTACAATACTCCGATTACTCCCTAGGAGATAAGACTTAGAAAGAATCTGGGCCCTTGATTTTTAGAAAAGTGGGAACCGTTAATAATTATTCAAAAATAGGAAACAAGAAAAGAAAAATCCCGGCAATCTCTCCTTTCCTCACCCTAGCATGTTAACCAGAGCTCTAAAAGATCCTAAGCTAATCCATGCATGTGTGTCATGTAAATCAAGCAGATAAGCCTCTGGTATCCGGGCAGTCTCTTCTTCCCTCATGTGAGCGCCAGCTTCCTCTTACCATCAGAATAGCAGGTTATTTTATGTAAAAAATACAACTAGAACATGCATGCATGCAAGTTCTCCATCTGAAAAAAAAATGGTAGACTATCTATCATGTTTTTGCATGCACCAGGGTTTTTTTTACCGAACCGGGAAGGGGAACCGCCGCCCTCCGGTAGCGGCTTACCAGAGCGGTTTGAGCGGTTCCCGGTGGAAACCGGACAAATTCAAATTTTGAATTCAAATGTATATGAAATCCTAGTTCAATCGGTTTGAACCGGTAAGCCGCCCGGTTTGACCGGTAAGCCGAGCGGTTTGGGCGGTAAGCCGGCCGGTGTGGACGGTAAGCCGGCTCAATACATAATTTGTCATGTTTTCAAATTTAACTAAAAATTTAAAAAAATAAAAGAAAAATTCCTAAAAATATTTCAAGGTGCGTAGAATCTAATGGTGTCAAAAATTTTCAAATATTAGTGTATTTAGTATTTTTGTGTGCATTAGAAGTTCAATCAGCCGATTTTTTTTCTTTTCCTTTTTTTGTTGGACTTCTAATGCCTGCAAAAAATATCAAATGAGCAAATATTTGAAAATTTTTGACACCAATAGATTACATATACCTTCAAGTATTTTTAGTAATTTTTTGATATTTTTCCATTTTTTGAATTCAAATTTGAAAATTTTGAATTTGCCCCGGTTCAAACTGCCCCGAACTGCTACCGGTCCGCGGCGGTTTGGCCGGGAACCGCGGGAACCGGACCGGTTCCCACCGGGATAAAAAACCCTGGCATGCACAGATAAGAAAAATAAATGTTACACCAACCATAACACCCATGCATGTAGTAGATCTAATTAAAAGATATATTGCCAATTTTTCTTATTACCTCCTATCAGGTAATATGTACCTTAGAAAATCCCAAAAGAAATTTGTATCCTTGTTCTAATTAATACCGACACGCTTTGCAGAATGAAAATATGTATCAACTGGAGAGATGATGCGACATAGCGTGTTGATCAATCACAGATTCACAACACGGTGGTATATGCTGGGTAACAAACTTAAATGCGTATCCTAACCAAGTCAAGGATAGGAATACATGCTTGTGTGACAAAGTACCACATTCAATGAGGAACACAGGATATTCTACTACTAAAATTAAAATCAGGAATTTGGTATAAGGGGGGTCAGTCTTAACCTGCACACCTGAAGCATTGGCAGAAGCATAAGCAAGAATACAAATTTGCTGCCCTTAATGATAGAAAATGGAAACAAAAGGATTGTTGCCAGGCATTAGCAACCTATCTCTATGATTAATAGCTGAAAATTACTGAGGCCCCTGTACAAAACCCTGTTTGTACAGCCTGCTGGGCTACAGATACACAAAGCACAAGGAACCTTTTTCCTGCTTTGAATTGAACGCGTAAGCAATAAGGCAAGAAAACTAACCAGGGAAATACTCAATTGAGGCCTCAGGAAAAAACATATTTTTTCCATAAGAAGGAATTGACCTTAAGCAAAAGCGACGGAGGAAAATGAAATAAAGAACGGGTTGCGTCCAAGGGCCGGCTGTATTCTGGAACCAACTCTACAAACATACGATCCAAGAGAACCAAAACACGACAAGATGAATTATTTTTGTATTGAATTTCTTTTAAATGAGAATCAATTAGGGCCGGGATTCCTCGGTAAGAACTGGATTGACAAGAGTAGAGCAATGAAATGCATCGTGCATGAGTTAAATTACATGACAGCAGCATTAATGGGATGAACAGAACGAATCTACGAATTGAAGCAAACTTCACCTAGACAACAGAAGGCAAAATGTTTGAACGAACTTGGCGGAATGCACGCGGAAAACGTCACCGGGTAACGGGATAAACAATCGAATCAGCAATTCAGCATCGCTCATTAAACTGGGAAAAGGAATGGACAAAAGCAGCCTAGCCGACGAACTGCCGGCAGATCAATCAATTTCCGCGAAAGCAGCGATTTCAGCTCAGCACGCGAGCCAAAAACCGAAAACGAGGCTCGAATTCCCCACGCTTCCATCCATCAACCGCAAACAACCGACCCAACCCCACCCAACAACCACAAGACAACAGAGAGGAAAAGCTAGGCGGCAGCTCACCCACCCGACCATGAACGGGTTGGCGGAGCCCTCGACGGGGAAGTCCACCACGCCGGCGGCGCCCCCGAGCAGCCCCCTCCTGGAGCTCCGGTGCCGCTCCCAGTCCCGCCGCCTCAGCTCCTGCAGGGCCACCCCCTTGTGCGGCACCGCGCGCTGCAGCGAAAGCGCCGCCGGCAGCAACGGCACCGACGCCGACGCCGCCGCAGCCGCCCCCGACACGAGAAGCGCCGCTACCGCGACGGCCGCGGCAACGGCCACCGCCACCTCCGGCGGCCTCATCGGGGCAGGCAGCCGCGCAGCGGAGGACGTGGGGGGGCCGACACCAGACGCGGCGAGAAGGAGCGACGCGTCTTGGCGCGGCGGCTGCGCGTGTGTGGCCGTAGCCAAATTCGAGGCACCTTTTTTCTCGCGCTGACCTCCTCGGAAGAGCCGCTAATTCTCGGCGCCGCGTATATACCCCCTCCTGGAGGCCCGGATTTGCAAAGCGCTCGGGAGTTGAGGGGGTCAAGTGTGAAAGGGAGGAGAAAGGATTACGTGTGGGCTGCTGTGTGTGTGCGCCTCTCTCTCTCTCTCTCTGCCTGGTTGCGTTTCGCCACTTTATTGTGGACTCCTTTTTCGCCTTCTTTGGCATGGCCTCTCTCCGTCTCCTCTCTTTCCTTCTTTCCTGCCTTTGACCAAAGTGATGGGTTTGGTTTGGTTTTCAGTAACAGTCTGAATTATTCAAAGAGGGGCTGCTCTACTGATGAGATCGTGGGTTGGAAACTCAATCCATCTTTTGAAGATAGATTTATTTTTACTCAGATGTCATGGATGGAATTTATAGATTTGTTTTAATTTGGATGTGATGGAATGTATATTGTATAGATGCATTCAATTAAAACTCAATATCTTTGCTAAAAGACGGATGTAGTTGCCAAATGCGGCATCCTAAACAAGTAGTGCTAGGCTAACCTAGGTGTGTTCCAACAGTTCCACCAACAAAAAAATAAAAGTATAAACATGAACGACCTTGGTTGGTTGTCATTTGGCAATCGTAACTTAGGATGTCCAAAGCAAACATCTCTAGAAGATGCATCCATTGATGTAGACTTTCAGATTTGTCAATAACATATTAACATATTCAGCTTAAAAATGATTTTAGGCTAACCTAGGTGTTCGTCAAACAAAAATAAAGAATTATAACCATAAATAGGTCTCTGTTGATTGTCATTTGCCAGTTGGAATTCACTCAGGAGTTAGGATGTCCAAAATAAACAGCTCTAGAACATGCATTTTTCTCCATCGATGTAGACTTCAGAGTTTCCAACGACATATTCAGCTATTGCTGGGTCACAGAGACTGAAGAGTTTGTGCTATGAACTTCCATATAATTGCGTATTAATGGCGATGGAACCATCCCCCATGGATTGCAAAAAGAAAGGAACAGTGATGCACTAGCAGCGGCCCACAGAAAATCGTGTTTTCTAGGACCGCAGATGCGGCTTTGAACCAATCATCGTTGTAGAGCGGTTTAACAAGCTAGCGTGAAAGGAACTGTACAGTTGAATTGTTCTCACCCAAAACAAAAACATAGGGATGAAAAACAAATTAAAATGTGCGACTGGGGAAGAAACTTCTGAAATGAGCTGGGAATGTTCCTACCCAATGATGGGAGTCTACAGTCTCGAAGGAAACCGATGTCAAACACAAGATGACTTGTGCATCTTCTCTTCTTCGTCCTCTGGGGCAGGTAGGTCTTCTTTAGACGGGGCAGATAAAGTTGGTAAAAGTTGGCGAAATATCACATTCATCCTTTTGACACTAATTAGGAATTGTAAATATAGACTAATTATAAAACTAATTATACAGATGAACTCTACATCGCAAGACGAATCTATTAAGCCTAATATGTGCCGTCATTAGCACATTTTTAATGACGGATTACTATAGCATGCCAGTGTCTAATGACGAATTAATTAGGCTTAATAGATTGGTCTCACGATGTGAAATCCATCTATGTAATTAGTTTTTTTTACACCTATGTTTAATACTCCTAATTAGTGTCCAAACATTTGATGTGATAAGTTGGCAAAATAAATTAACGAAAATTGGCGATCTAAACAAACAAGGCCTAAATCTTCTTCCAGGTAGGTGGCCTGGCTTGGCTTGGCCTGCCTGCCTGTGCCATTGCTGGGAAGCTGCTGCCCTGGCCTGGACGCAACTGGCGGTTGGCTGCTTCAGCCTGAAACACTGAAACAACGGCAAGCTATTCCGGCCATGCATACATCGAGATCGTGCATTATTTTTCCCTTTGCAAGGCGTGTCGTCGTCAGCTCCTGCCACACGCATTCTTTCTAGTCCTGGTCCTGCCCAAAATGTTTTTCTTTCACCAAATGGGACAATGGGTGACTGAGAACGACTGACATTGATGGCGAGTGATCGTGCGGCCCCTTTGGAACATGCGAATTTCGCATCATCTTCGCGATAACGTCGTGCAAATATATTATACAGTATATGTTTATATATATAAATATATATGGTTTCAGTGGAGTTCTCACGGGTATATTTGCAGCTGACATGTTGGCATCCCAATGCAGTGTGCTTTGCGGTTAAGCACAAGGGGTTAGCAGCGTACTGATGGGAAATCTGGTCTGAAAAAGATGCCAAATGGTTCCTCCAAAGCTTCCAGTTTCTTGTGTCCCGTGCCGTACTTACCGGAGCAAAGAACAACAACCATGGCAAGATGGAGACTACTCCTGCTACTGCTGCAATAGATTGGTCACATGAGTAGGTCAAGCAATCAAATGTGCTACACGGAATCTATGGATCTAGCGTGTATTTCTTTGTTTCCAGCGCAACTTCCCAGGATTAGGTGATGTACCATCCCATGTTATACTGTAGTATACTCCTAAAAAACTGCCTTCCGTCCATTTGTTTAGTGCTGAGTTAGTTAGGAATGATAAAGAGTTGACAAAAAAGATACATTCTTTTCATTGCTAATGTAAGGTCCGTTGGTCCAATAATCTTTACTAGCATAATCTATTTATTGTGTAGTACAGCGTGCCACATTCCCCTTCAGAGATTCTCTTTACAGTACTAATGTATACTTCTACAATGATGATTCGTTGAAAACAAATGCTCTATGATTATGATGGATGATGACTCGATGAGAAAAAAAAATAGCTATGTGATGATAATGATCAAGTAATGGTTCAGAGAGAGAGAGAGAATAAATTATGAAACTTGTCACTCATCATGTGCAGCGGAACAATATACTCCATACATGGTAAGGTTCTTCTAGCCTGCCGAATGGTTTTGAGTTTCGACGCTTTCAGGATTTCTATATATGTCTGTTAGAATCTAGCGACAGTTAGTTGAGTCGAGACCAGTTCAATCAGCAGGCATTGGTATTGTACCAAACTAGAGCATCCAGTTGTTATTATCATGACATCGTGAAGACAATTTGAGAAGATAAGCAAGTCAACTCAAGATTAGGAAGACAAATCATTGATCAACGATTGTTATCTCTAGTCAAAGGAAGACCAGTTGTGGCCAGCAATGCTGCTTGCTTGCTCTACAATTGTTGATCTCCACTAATCCAAACTTGATCTTCAAACAAACTTTCGCGGTATAATAGTCTTCAAACACATACTCACTCGTACCGGCTCCAATCAAACTGAACTTGTTCCCAGTAAACATCTTTTTGTGTATATTATTGAGCTTTCGGCTTCTTCGTTTGTTCTTCATTTTCTACTGAGATGAAGTGGTATACTGAGCTGTATGGCACACAAGCATTATTTCCCCCCTTTTGGCTCCTTCATGTTACTTTTATTTGCTCTGCCTTTAATGGTAGGGTTTATCCAGTAGCATGTAATTAATTAAAGAACTCGCAAATGGATCACAGTACTATCACACACACTAAGCAGAAGGGATAATAAAATTGTATATATTTACATCTAATGTGTAGCTCTAAAAGGGGTCCACGAAATTATAAATCAGAAATTATTGCTAAGTAAACCGTAGTTTCAAGAATTTTACCATTGACAACGTTATATCTAGCGCATCGATCAATTCACTCAAAAGCTTGAAAGTCCTAGACGGTTAAATTAAACGTAAAACAGGAGATCCTTCACACATTCTTATGCCTAACCACTTCTAGTTAGGCTGAAACTAGACAATTAGCTTTGACGCTAAGCAACCTCAGGGAAGGGGGGGCACCGGTTTTGGAAAGGAAAAGATCCCGGGAAAAGGAGCCCCAGAAAATAAGACCTGGCCGGGGATGTGGACATGGCACCACTGGTTGGCTTTACGGCCACACTAGCACAGCCCATGCACAACAAAGCGTGCCCGTGGCCAATCACCTAGCAAAAGGTGCCTGTGTCTCTCACTCCTAACCCCACTGGCCGAGACAAAACATTGAAGTGGCATGCAGTCACGGCCCTAGTACGTACTGCCTTTGTACGGCAGTTTTCAAATGTGTGTTTAGGATTTTGAGACCGGCAAGGATCATCTGCACATGTTCGGTGGATTTTCTAGGAAGAAGACAAGAGGGGCGCTAGTGTATAATTTGGAGGAGTAAGCAAAAGTACCTTGGGGCTTACCTACCTTGAGTGCATACCTGAATTACTTTGTAATAAGCAGATTTGTAGCAGCCATTTCGTAAGCAGACTTGCTTTGTGTAGTAGTGACTGTTGCGTGGCTGCATGTAGTTGATGCTTGTGAGGTTCGATTCGGACATCAAAACTCACAAGGAACAGATAGAAAGGTAATGGATCACACCTTATTGCTCCTTGGCTTATTGTTTTCTTATGCATAGCGGCTCCAGCATTCACTCAAGTACTCAACAGGAAAGTCCGGACCGTTTTCTTTTTCGGGCATATTTAGATGGTGAAATTTGGTAAAGAAAATTACACACCAATAAACGTGTCCTATGAGAAGGGGCATGTTTCTTAGTGTGAAATTTTTTAGTGAAATTTCACCATTTAAACAGGGTCGCTCATTACCAGACGGTGATGGCGTACTTGGCATGACCACCACTCTGTCTCTAAACTTTGTTCGATTTACCCACCTTGGCCCTTGTGTCTTATAGTTAGGCATTTCCTGTCTTTCATGTGCACATAGTAACACTTATCGACGACATGTTCTTTTATAGTTCTTTTCTTTTTGTGCATCATTATCACATAAAACTATGTATCTACTTGCAAATATTTGATTTGTTATGATATTCTAACACGCAGGTGTCGTTTTGAGTGTCTAAATTCATGGCATCTTCTATAAACCTAGACATATACTTGTCTAAATTCATATCATCTTCAATGAATCGGTAAAAAG
Source organism: Digitaria exilis (assembly GCA_015342445.1). NCBI lineage: Eukaryota > Viridiplantae > Streptophyta > Magnoliopsida > Poales > Poaceae > Digitaria > Digitaria exilis. The sequence goes on from JACEFO010000520.1 coordinate 726,484, forward strand.
CCAGGATGACTAATAATTTGGAATGGAGGGAGTAGATATGTAGCTTAGAGGTACTATGTAGATAGCACGTAGTTGAATCATTTTGCAACTTAAGAATGTTATATTCTTCACGAAATACATACTACATGTGTTCCAAAAAAATACAATTGTGGGAATCGTGCCGATCGAAGCTATATCATGTTTGCCAGCTTTATATTAAATAGTTTAAGTATTTCTGCTTCTAAATAATTTAATTATGAAAATATATTCTATAACTAATTTAATGACACTATTTTATATATTGAATGCTAGTATTTTTTATATAAATTTGGTCATAGTTCAAATTTTTTGACTTCTCAAAAAGCAGAAATTGGATTTGTTTTTAGACGGAGGGAGTAAAGGGCAAAGCAAATTAAGATGATAAAGTTTACGCGAGTGACATAAGCCTAACACTCAACTAAGTGACTAACATTGAGTAGGCAATAGGATTAACCGGCTAAGATCCCTATAGCTATTATCTACACCCAACTTGGAAACTTGCAAGTTGCAACCTTTAACTTGCTCCTTTTGGGCCTTGGAAAAGATCCCATGCTCTCCCTCCCTCTTTTGGTCGATCGACAGCAACGAGCACTCGCCCCGGCCGGTTTAAAAACGCAAATATATAAAAGATGCGTGTCGAGCACACAAAAAGTAGTATCATTTTGACCGTTGTGTCCTGTAGTACTCCGTACGCACTACGCAGGCCTGTTGATGCTGATGGAGTGATGGTGGAAGGAGGGAAGGGAGGTGGTCAACAGGAGCAACCCCAGCCAGAACAAGAACACGTAACGGACTCTCTGACTCGGTGCACGGTGCTCCGGCCCCCAACCACCCCCACCAACGAGATCACCTACACCACCTCCGATCCGCCAATGAGATCACGGAGCACCTGCGCTGGCCCTGGATCGTCCACGCGGTGTCGCGGAGAGAAGTCGTCGGCTGCGCTCGCTGGAATTCGTTCAGAGGATGAGCCTACGTAGTGGTGGATGCATGGAGTGGTACACGACGACCGGTCACCGGAGAACAGGACAACCGACGAATTCAAGCATGAGCTTTACATGCACGTCGATATAGTTGTCGTGTACAAAGTCAGATGACTCTTGTCCAAGTTCGTTCAGATCAAGCCATGGTACCCCCTGTGGGCTGTGGCTGTACGTACGTCAGATGGGGCCTCGTCTCGATTGTCGTCAAATAAGACCAGAAGAATGACCCGGAGACGTGCATTTCTCTTCTGTAACCAGCTGCTGGGTGTGCGATGCTGAGATTTTAAATTTGTCTATAATATCGATACGATCGTGTAGGTCGGATGTGACGTAGATTCAGTTCGCGTAAAGCACAATGTATCTTCTCGAATCTTTAGAAAGCTTGGGCGGCCGGCTTCCTTCTAGAAACCGAGAGTCAGAGCCCATGGTTGACTTGAACTATTGTTGTGCGCACCGCGTTTGCTCTTGCTCAGCCCGTCAGCCGTGCCTTCGTATGATTGGAGGAAACAAGATGAGCCTCCCTCAACTGTCCAACTGACGGTTAGTTACGAACAGATGGGACATGAACATTGAACATCATGAGGAGCGTCCAATTAAGCTCAAAGAAGTACTCCATCATTGAATTTCCTCTCCCTGTCCATCATAAAAATTCATGTCACGGCATTACTGATACCGCTCTCTTTCCAACAGGTTGTTCGCGGTTCGCCATCCGCGCACGCCATGGTCCACGGATCATCACTCGCATACGCATCAGCAGGGGGGGGGGGGGGGGGGGGACGAAACCTTTCCAATCCATGGCGATGGCCACCATCTGACGTCTCATCCACCGCCGCGGCGCAACGGCTTCGATGCGTGCGAGCTGCGGACGCACCACACAACCTGACGGCCGCCAAGTGCCGGCTTTTCCCTTCTGTGGTCCAGATTGGGTGCTTGCTTTTGTTGTGGTTTCCGCTCCCTAAATTAGCCACGTACAGGAACAGCATTCAGCAACTATACCTGCGCCAAGTGCGTGATCTTTTTTCCAAAGAAAAGAGCGCAGGTACAAAGGGCACAACACAGACTTTATTGCTATATTTTTCATTGTACACATCAGCAACTTTGCCTACATGGAAAACCACAAACCTTGCAATCTCAGCACTGCTCGTGAAAATTCCTGACTCATCGACACAAAGAAAAGAAAAAAAGAAAGAATGGACCCCCCAAAATTCTTTTTTCACGGCTTCATGTGTCGAGTATCCACAAAATGCCCCGAGACCGCAAAAATGTCAACTGATATCAGCATTTACTTTGTCCTATGTACTGTGCCACGCAGGCAGGAGACACACGGAAACTCTGAAATCGCATAGGATTCCCTTTACCACTCCCTAAATCTGTGTCCAGTCATCAGAGTGGATAGATCTTGTCATCTGGCATCATGTTTTCTTGAGCTTCTCCATGAAACTGCCCAGCCATAACAATGAATCCGAAGAGGCACGGCAAGAATAGGTCGTACTGGGCCAACTATGTGGCATTCTGTAATCAACAGATTTCCAATGGCAGACAACACCTGCTAACAGTCCTGACGATCTCTCTATGACGGATGTGGATTTCCATTTGTCGTATAGGAAGCACAGGCTGAAGACTAAGGCTCATGGTACCGTGACTATGAATCATATCGAACTCCAGATGTGAAAGAAGAGAAAAACCCAGCTGCTGGTCCAGGAAGAATGTCGCTTAGCTTACCGACCTGGCCATCGGAGAGCATGGACCCCCATCTCGATGTGTTCTCCCCAAATTTGCTCCCGACCTGATAAATAGCATGACATGGAGATACTTAGCTGAATGTTCACATCAGTTAAAACTTAAAAGACGACCCAGATTTTTGGCTGTGTTAATAAGGTTCATGAATGGGCGTTGACAGAACATCAGAATTTGAATTTCATTAAAAGAAAAAGGGAAATGTGTCTTGGGGTGCGTTCAGATACAACAATTTCTCCCAAAAAAACATTATTCATCCAACTTTTCCCTGTTCATCCCATCCCCCCACTCACATCTACAGTGTTTTTTTGGGTCTACAGTGTTTTTTCAGGGAATCTTTCCCAATCTAAACACACCCTTAACATTTCCAAAGCTCAAGGGCTACATGAAAGATCAAAAGTACAGAAAAGACTGTTGACTTCCAGATGAAAATGCCCTACTAATAATAAGGTATACTGAATAGACTAGTTAGTGCAAAATTCATTTCCCCTGTTACACTAGGATAATTTCCTACCAAAAACTTCATAGACAGAATTAATATTGATTGATAAATTTAATGAGTGTTGATTGTTCAGCTTATGTTTTCAAGTTAAAATAAAGAAACTTTAGTCACCTGGGTAACAAATGACTTGAGCAATGGAGCAGCGCCAACAAGACTTGCATTATCATCAAATTCTGGTGCAGTAGATCTATCACCGTTTGAATATGATTTCCAAGGACCTTTAGATGTGTTGTCACCGGATGGCGACTGTAGTGATTTATGTGACCTTGATGATATGGCTGGGGCACTGCAGGCAAAAAGACAAATGTGAAACTGATTAGAATCAACAAACTACTGCATTTTTCCTTCTTCACAAGCCACCAGAAAATGGCCCTTATAAGGAGTACAACACGGCATAAAAATACAAGGTTTTATTGCCATCCACAAAAATATTATCAACAAATAATAGTAAGCACATTTCTTATTATCTTATCATAGTTATTTCAGCTGATTGCACTTGTGATTTAAAAGCTAAAGTTCATTTGTGCATGAAATATTGCAACTAAGTCTAGAACATCATTCAAACTTGCCTAAAGAAACACGCATTTGGCAATAACATAAATCTATATACCCGCAAAATAAAACATTTAGCCATTTATACACAGCACTGATTATTTACCTGATCGGTAGGTACTTGAATCTTGGAACCTTTGAGCACCTCATGATATTCGAATCTGTATTTGATTTTGTTGGTAATTTTTGTACGGTACCGGTGTACATGTGATTCAGTTGGACCAAAAAACCAAAAAGAACAACATAACGCTTGTAAGATTGCTTCTCGTTCTCCCACAGGTAAGGTTCATACCTGTTTCAAGACATGTTTCAGTTGGTAGAATGAATGCAGGAGTCTGCAGTATATTTCTCACATAATTCACGACTTGACAGGTATAATAATTTAAATTGCAAAAAGTTCTTACGTGGCCCAGTCTATTGGATCCAATCTCTGAGAGAGCTTATTGATTAACTTGTTTACAGGCTCTATAGCAGCTGAGTCTGCCTGTGATTGTGATTGTTTTCTCCTGAAGGAAGACTTGGTCACAGCGCTTGGTAAGGAATCATGTTTTGTCTGTGTTTCGATAGTGTTGGTGGAAGAATTTTTGCCTCCTGATAGGACATCACCAATGAAACGCAGGTCTAGCAGTATTTGCAGAAGTCCTTTCTCTGAAACCTGAGAATTCCCAGATTCGATGGACACAAGGAATTTTTCATAAATATCGATGACCTGCATACATTTAAATAAAAAAAGTCAGGTCCATTGATCATATCGTTTGAACGATCTATACTGCCAGTTTCATATGGAATCAGCAGCAGCACTGGTTCAGACAAATACTTTGATGAGCACATGCAGCAACTAGGTCATCTAGAATCAAATTCACTTGGAAGATTTATAGGGCAAGTACTCAAGCTGTGATCCTTATTGTCTTGATGAAAGTATTAGTTTCAGTTTGTAGACAACATGGCCACCTGAATCGAAGACACATTACTATTTATTAAAAAAAAAACTTTCTTAAATTGCAATAGTTTAACTAATAATTTACTCAGTACAGGATGGATATGAATTAAGACTCAGTACAAGTAAATCAAAAATAAACTCTTGGATTCTTGACTAAAAGTGATAAAATCCTCCAGCTTTTATTCAATCCATCATAACTGCTCGTGCACTTGTAACAGGGGCATACCTTCTGCAGTAGCTCCCATGAAAAATTATGCAAAATAACTCTGTCCAGGATGTGCCCTCCAACTTTATGAATCTCCAAACATGCTTGATAGAGAAAGGATATGATGTACAACGAAGGCATTGATGGAAGAGCTATTTTCATCTCCAAGGGACCCTCAGTTGTTTCCTCCTGCTTGATGACTGTGACTTCCCAGCCCTGAAGGCAGCCAAACCAGAATTTAAACAAAATGAATTCAATAAACAAAAAAAATTAAGGATAATTGTTTTGGTGACAGCTTGAGTTGATGATAAAAACTCTGGCTAAAATATTAAAAATTAGTGATAATAGTTAAGTGCATAACAGTGATGCTAAGCACCTGATAGCTCCTAAGCAGGCACCAACACAGGCTAGCAGCTAGCCTGAGTAATAGCAATATGCATGATCGTGACACCTAGAGCCTATTGATATAGTGTCACTTAATTTTCTAGCTCCTCAATCAAACTCAGGGAAACCTTTAAAATTCATTTTTTGACATCTCACAAGTCTTACTTCCAAAGTTGCTGTCCCTTCGTCAGGCAAGACCAAACCTCCTAATTACACCAGCCCACTATTTTCCTTAATTCCCATAGTCTTTCTAGGTATTGTACAAAGAGATATTGCCTTCTATCGGTTCAGAGATGTCGAATAACCAATATTAGATGTCCTCATTAGCATCTGTCTACGTCTTAACGTTAATACCAATCCCTCCTTATTCCCCAGTTGACAATATGAATAAAATGCAGCTAGTGCTTCAATGCTACATTGTATTATACACTAACAATGACGAGAACAATAAGTGGGTTCGGCAGCATACCCTCAAAGGAGTTGACGATGATAGTGAATCATCTTTATTGAGATCAAATGAAAGAATATAAGATAATTCAGCGGACACCCATGATATCCATACACTATGAGCCATGATGCAAAGTGACTGCAGGGTCTTGTTGAGTTCATCGAGTCTAGGGTTGGATTTATCATCAGCTCCAAACAAGGATATGGCAGCAGCAAGAGTTTGTTTCCTGGGGCTATCCGAGAATTGCATTCCAGGACTCCTAGGACTGTCAAATGTGCGCCTCCTGGGGGTAAAAGACATCGGAGATTCAAAAGATGCCCTTGAATGTCTTGGTGTAGGTGATGATAACCTGGCAAATGCTGCACCACCAGCCTCCTTCACCCACTCCCTTGGTGAACCTAGTATCAGGGGTAGATGACTTGAGTGGTATCTCAGCGCAAAAAAGAGACGACCAATGAATAGAGCTCTCTCCGCTATAATAGATGCTGCAGGTATGTCATTATCCTCCTTTTTTGTTCTCAACAAAGCGGAGAGCTTTCTCAGCTCAGCTTCTAATTCTTTCAATACTCCTGAGATGGTCCTATAGCATTTCTCCTGGAGGTATGGCACTAATTCCTTTAATCTTGGGGCTGAATTATGTGACTCCACAAAGCTTAAAAGATCATCCAAAATACTCTTGCATTTGGTGTCAACTGCACTCCTGATCCGGCTAACTTCTGTCCCAAAATAGGAGGTCAAGCAGCTATGGAAATCATTCTCGTCAGCAATTGGTTTCAAGTGCGCCAAAACTCCTCCTTTCTTTATCTTAGACTCTGAGAACCAGAAACCACCGCCCTTTGAAGATTTCTGCAGGTACGCAAGGAAATCTCCAGCATCATTTGGATCAACATTGGCACCAATAGCGTCAATTGATTCCTTCACATTAACACTACTACTCAAACTATCAAGCTCTGTATGCAAAATGTCCTTCATGCGCCGCACAAATGCTTCCTCCATCCAATCCTCAAAAATATCCTTGCCGTCCTTCAAAATTAAACCACGGATCTGATCCCATGGTGATTCAATCTCCGACCCAAAGACGCACTTGAGCCACTGTTCCAAACTCCCCTCCAATCCGTCCCTCCCATCTAGCTCATCACGTACAAGCCTTTGCACTGATCCAAGTAGCTCCCCACTCCCAATGGCATCAACCAACTTTTGACCCCCAGCAATCACGCCAAAAATTTCAGCACAACATTCCTTGAGCCAATCTGTACAGGCCCGTGCTATGGCATCTGGCTCAAGCAACGCCATTGTAGCCTCAAGCTGGTTCATGTGCTCCTTCCACGACCTCGCTTCCTCATCAGGGTCTGGGAGGCCGCCGAACAGTTGCTCAGGCGGCGTCATCTCGAGCACCGTCTTGAAGAACAGCGGCATATCACTGAGCGCAGGCAAAAACAACTGCCCAACCTGGCCAAGCGTGATACGCACGATCCTTGCGACATCGCACAGCACGGAGGTGTAGGATGACAGATCCGAGGCGAGCCCGTTTAGGGCCTGGGTGATCCAAGCACGGCGCGAAGTAAGGAAGAGGAGGAGCGCCTGGGGCGGGGCGAGCGACGGGGCGTCGATCGCAGCCACGGCCGCGAGCGCGTCCGCGTGGGCCGCTACGGGCAGGCGGCGGTCGGCGAGGCGCTCCCGCGCGCGTTGGGCGATCTGCGGCCGGAATGCCTCCACGAGCTGCGCCTGGTGCGTGAGGAGAGGGAACCGCGCGGCGGCGGCGGCGTCGCGGGAGAGCCGCCCATGTACGACCTGAGCACGCAGGTACCGGCCCGCCGCCTCCAGGAGGAGGCCCTCGTCGAGCCGGCCCCAGATGTGCTCAGGCGTGTCGACTAGGTACTTGGCGCGCGCGGCAAGCGCGTAGAGCCTCGCGCGTCCGCCAGCGGACGGGGACGTCGAGGCGGGGCTTGCGGCGGGGGAGGGCTCGGGCGGCGGCGAGAGCGACGAGAGGGAGCCGGAGATGCGGGAGAGGTTGTCGGAGATGGAGTCGGAGGACTGCTTGATGAGGAGGATGGAGTCCGCGGAGTCGAGCAGGTCGCGGTAGCTGCGGCCGACGAGCTGCCGGAGCTCCTCCTCCTTGGCGGAGATCTCGCGGCGGGTAGCGCCCTCCGCCGCGCGGATCTCCGGGATGCGCTTAGTACGGAAGAGCTCCTCGGCCTCCGCCGCGCCGCCGCCGCCATGGACGGCCGCCGCAGGCATCGCCGACTGCGCTTGCCTTCGAGCGCGCGGCGAGATCCAGCAGGGGATCGGAGGGGGCGGGGGAGAGACTGACTAGTGAAGAGGCGCACGTTCGTTTGAGAGTTAGCAGGACGAGTTGGAAGGGAGGGTGTTTGGTGGGGCCGATGGTAAGTCAAGAGTGGGCCCTATTAATCAGAGAGTGCAGGCGTGATGGACCGGGTGCTGGGAGAAGTGTGAGTATGTGTTGGGAATGGTGGGGTAGCTTGTCAGTGGGTGAGAAGGTGCATAGTTGGGTGGGCCGTTGGTTTCAGGATTTTGAGTTCGATGGTAAAACTGCAAACGCCAAGCAGGCAAGCAGTAATGCAGTTCAGCTAGTTTGCACAAGGGCTAATACGGCTTGAAATGGAGCCTTCGCACGAACAGTACGAGCGTGATATATAAGGTGTCCTATCTTGATTCTAAATAAACATTGCTGAAGCAAAGAACACTTACGATGGAAGTAGCCTCGTAATTAAAGTAAGCTCTACGTCCGACGCTAGCACAAATGCACAGTAGCACCCGCAAACCCATGCGTGCCTGACTGCCTGTTGTATAATATGTACTCCTAATTGCAATGAGTTGACCTAATTGTGTGATTTGTGTATCCAACCCATTTGCATATAATAATTGACTTTGGCCTTGTTTAGTTTCTCAACTTTCCACCAACTTGGTACACTAATAACCGTGTCCCTCTCACGGAAACGCTAACTTGCCACCAATTTCCACTAATTTGGCACCAACTTTTTGAACTAAACAAGTCCTTAATCATATGGTTGGAGTAAGTACTAAGGCTCGTGAACATCGACGCTCTGTGGAAGACTTGCACCAATTTAGACACTGCAGTTCTTTAGTTTACTATTTTCTATTATATATTACTTTGTTTTTTAAGTTCGTTTACTGTTTATAAAAGCATGAAAATTCAAAGCACGTGCTTCGTTGGATTCAAAATTAATGTCTTCATGTATGTATGGAAGCATGTAACTTTATTGTTGCTTTGCCAATTTAGGATTAAAACACGTTGCTGCCTTTTATGTTTGACATGACATTGGGATTTTTTTATTTAAATGTAATTAACTAGGTTAAATGAAATAAGTATTGACAAATCATTGTTTTTCAAAGTATGAGGCTGCAACATTTCTTAATCTTATGTTTCATCCCTACTCTTTTGAACAAAAGACCTAATGCATCAGCCTCATTGTACCTCTCTCCTTCGCCACCTCAACATCCCAGTATGCATGGGCAGTATCAAGCATTGTGATTACACCCTTCTATGTGGTGACTAGTAGTAAGGGTGAGCCACCATGAACATGAGTTTAGTATGAGGAGGCCTATGAGTAAAATCTCCATTAAAGTAGTGTCTTGATTCTCATTTATCCTTTTTTTTTACAAGCTTGCATCATTCTCCTTATGGTTTTACTGCCATATATTGTGTATGATATACTCCTGCATCCCATTGAAAAACCTATTACATATATCCTCTTAGTCATATATAGAAAAGCTTCCCAATGCAAGATCTCTACTCCTTTTGTTTTGATGTAGCTAGCATTTTCATCGGCATGAGAAAAGATTGAAGCAGTGAATATCAGGTAGTGTGCATATTACTCCATTGTCTGGACTACGTACTCCTTTCGTCCTAAAATACAATTCGTTCTAGGTTTCTAAATACATAGCTTTTGACATGAACCTAGGTATATATGCATGTCTAAATACATAGCAAAAGATATATATCTAGAAATCCCAAAACAGATTGTATTTTATGACGGAGGGAGTACATGCTATATAAAACACATGATTTTCATTTATCTTACTCTCACCTACATTTGAAAAGATCTCAACCTTTAATTTCAAAAGTTTTTAACTGAAAAGTGTGTCCCAAACATCATGTTTACATTCAGCTAATAAAGTGGGACTGCCACCTTTTGTATTAAGCTACAATAAATTACTATAAGTTAGGGCTTCTCCAGTGGCATTTGAAAAACGACCCATATGCTCTGCTGGCAGCCGACGGGTCTGACTTCTCACTACTGAAGGACAACGAATCTTTGCATAGTGGCAGAATTCGACTCTCAGATATGGGTCGATGCAAGGCTATAGAATAAAATTTCGCTACAGTGATTAGCATAGTGGCAGAATTCGACTCTCAGATATGGGTCGATGCAAGGCTATAGAATAAAATTTCGCTACAGTGATTAGCAGTAACTTTCTACCACCAGCTGACGGAATCCGTGCGGAATTTTCTTTTTATTAATTCTGCTGGTCCCGCACGATGCTTCGACCACCACTGGACTTCATAGACTCATCCAGAGCCTGGGTACCCGTGTCACGATTTTTTCCCATGCATCGAATCGCCAGTGGAGAAGCCCTTAGCAGCATCAATATTTTGACCACTCATTATTAATTTATTAGAGAACCTTCGAGAACACATGATCATCCCTTCTCTGCTTGCCAAACACCCAAGCTAGCAAACTCGGAACTCTTCCAGCGAAAACCGTACGCGCCCAATCCATCGACCGGAACGAAGCTGGCCCAGCCAGCCCCACCCGTCATCGACCCGGCAACGCAACCCGCGTACCCGTCGCTTCCCAGAACCACACACACACGCACCGCGTCGGCGGGATCGGACCGACCAACCCCACCCCACCCCACCCCGACCCCCTGCCGTTAATAAAAGATGCCTCCCCCCACCCTCCCCCGTTTCTCGCCTCGCTTCACCCCAACGCGAGCGAGCCCAACACGCAAACGGAACGCGCTCTCCCTCGCCCCTCTCCTCCGTCCGCCTTATCCGATTCCGATGGCGTCCCTCACCACCACCACCTCCTCGCCGGCCGCCCTCCCGGCGGCCACCACCACCGCCCCCGCGGCCTCGTCCGTCTCCCCCCACGCCGGCTCCAAGCGTCCGCTCCTCGCGGGCGACGACGCGCCCTGGCGCGCCACCGCGGCCTCCGCCGCCGGTGGGCAGGGGATCCGGCCCGTCCCGCGCGTCCACCACGCCCCCGTCCTCCGCGTCGCCGCGCAGGACGACTACGCCGCATACGCCCTCGCCGTCATGAAGGTACGTGCGCGCGCCCCCGGCTTGATTGCGGCTGGGTCGGGTTAAAGTTTGGTGGGGAGAAAAGGCTAATTCTGGTGGCTGGTTGGTTTGTCCCGCAGCATCCGGATCCGATCGGGGAGGGGCTGGCCATGGAGGCGTTCGCTGAGGCTGCCGGCCCAGAGTGCATCGTACCCGGGCAGCAGGCGCCGCTAAGGCTCATGGGGCTCAAGGTATGAATCATTCCGGCTCTTAGTATGGATTGTTACAAATTCCATCGTCGTTCGTATGTGATTGATGTAGCTATTAGCTGTTTGATTATTTTAAGGCTGTTCTGTGATGATACACGTGCCTGATCTCGCTCAATTATGTGTTCTGCTTGGAAAATGGAAACCCTGACCTTCTGGGTTAGCTGGGTGATCGTTGATTCCATCATCAATTGTCGTTGATTTGATCATCAACTGCCTTGCCTCCCTTGCTATTGGACAGGCTGTGTGGTCGGTTTTGTCGTTTTCGTTGTAGTGCAAATAGCGAGAAAGAAACGCATAGTAATTTGAAAGTATTCTTGGAGTCAGGTGTAAGTTTCTATAGTTGTGGGGAACTACCTACCTTGTAACTTCAGATGATGTTCGGTCCTGCTGCTGCTTCACGTTTCTTTACATTGCTCTGTATCCTTCCGAATACTATTGTAGAGAATAGAAACCTTAGACCTGGGAGAGATTATTGAATGTTGTTGATCCTGCATCTCACACTTTCACAAATTATGATCATGTTTATGGAACCCATTTTACACAAATCAGAATCTAAGTTTGCTGTTTGAATTGTTTAGTAAGGTCCATTGTTGAAAGTGTTAACTGTCAAGTATGCGGTCATGTAAATTGCTTTAGAGATGTGATACATTCTGTAAATCAACTGGCGTTTAAGTTCTGGGTTATGCTGCATGTCCAGCCTTTTACATATGTACACCTGCAGGGCTTGGCTTCGTACTCTCTGCTGTACTTTGATAATAATTTGGAAAATTATAATGCCTACATAATTTTGCTCAACTTTGCAAAATAAAATGGAAGGAAGTCAGTGTGAATTGTGTGTTTAAAATACCAATTGTTTCCTTGTATGCAGGTTTGGCCCCTTGATATAGATTTGAAGTTCCTAGAGCCTTTTGGACGGGAGTTACATTCTATGAAAAAGGTAAGACTTTGCAGCAGACATGTTTCGGTCTACAGATGCACTATTTCTTTGAGTTATGAAGTACCCAACTATCGAGTTAGCAGTTTGCACTGATATATGCTAGGTTACTATATATTCATCTAGTATTTTAAGTTCTCAGATGGGTTTTGGTCGGTATTTTCCTGTACCTTCTGCAGGATCCACATGTGTAGGCATATAAGAACTTGTTTGCAGTAACCCAAGAAAGATAAATAGGATATGTAGCTATCATGGAGGTAGCTACTCCATTGGAGCATGTTAAGCACAATTTAGCCTTCTGTGCGTGTCGTGGTGTTTGTAAACATCTGATTAGCACATACTTGCCATCCTGTGTAGCAGAAACTTGCTGACTGCAGCCATTTGTAAACTGGTTATGTCCTTCTATCTAGCATTTAAAGAGCCTTATTGAACTATTGATCATGGTTGAAAACCCCTACATATATGGTCTAGCAAATTTCTTGCTGTATGATTTGAGTAAGGAAACTAAGGGAATAGTTAGACCGTACTTAAGATTGGTTACTCAAATATATATATATAAATCCTTTCTACACAAGCGTGTAGCTACACCACTGTCCAAAAAACCACCTTGGGGATGTGTACATACTCATTTATCATTTTGAGTATGTACACATACCTAAATTAAGATTTTTCAAAGTGATAACCATGAAAAAATTTGAGTGGAACTCATATTTTTTTATACTTTATGATATATTACAGTTTCTGTATAGAAAAAAGATTATGTCCAAATACTTCGTGAATAAAAAAAAAGTATGACAACATACCACTTTTAAAAATCAAGTATGTGTACATACTTTATTTAGAAACCTCAAGTACGAAAAAATACCTTATGATTTGTGAGATATACACACTTGTGTAGCTACACGCTTGTGTAGGAAAAACTCGTCCTATATATATATATATATATATATATATATATATATATATATTTTCTGGTACATTGGTTTCATCTGCGAGAAAAGAGTCACATTCTGGTACCATGGTCTTGAGCTGTCCCCTGTTCAGAGTTCACTGTGTATCCTCTGGGTTGTTCTAGAGCATGTATATGCAGATGTCTTAGATGATGCCTAAGCTGTTTCTTATTCATTGTTACAGTAAATAGTTGAATTGCATCATACACGACCTTTGCTCTACTCAAATTCAGAGACACTTGCAATGTTAGAATTGTAGTTTCCCATTTCTGTGAATAATGAATCTCGATTCTCGTCTCATTATTACTGGTTATCTCAAGAAGTTATTTCATGGTTATGGTTCCTTCCCTAATATAGCTTCCTCGCGCTTTTGCAGTTCATGGACAAGTCATGCAGTGTTATGGACTCATCTATGGCAAACAAGTAGGCGCATGGCAGATCAGTTCCGTCCGACGCCAGCTGTTGTTGTATCCACCTGCTTGCTGAAGTTACAAGACCCGAATGATCTGAAATCAGAAGAAGAGCCATGAAGACAAACCACATTCTTTCGCATATCTCGAGCCACATCGCCTGATGGGACGAGATATGGCATCGGGATCAAGTAACCATTAGCGAGTGGTAGTTGTGTATGGAGCCCGGCTGCCAGCCTCCGCCCATATAAGTGCTTTGCGTGGTATACTTGATACTTGTTTTATGATCACGAGAAGCGTTGGTCCACTGAGGAAATATATCGTCAGGTTCCAAGGGAATGGTTCTAAAAAAACAAAAAAAAAACTTTCTTACGACTATTCACAATCTGTTCTGTTGTTAGATCTGCTTATCCCTTGTTAGCCGCTGGCCACATGTGGCGAGTTATCATCGGAGTTCCTTGGCTGCATCTGGCTTTTTGCGGGAAAGAGTTGTGCGCTTGCTTGCTCTCTTGTTCCCCTGTATCTTTCAGCTCGTTCGTGCAAGATCTGGAGGGCTCTTGCGGGCCACACGGTCCTTCCTCCTTTCGCGTTCACGCATGGTATCGTGGCGGAGCAGAGGCAGCCATGGTGTGTTTTGCTTAACGAAACCGGCCAAAGATGGCAGTGTCCGTCACGGCGGCATCGTCCCGACCTGATCACACAACTGATACCTGTTTCTGTTTCTCCAGAGCGCGCACGACTCGACTCGTGTTTGGTGTTGCTCGGACAGTCGTACGCATACGCATGGGCGCATGGCTGTTTCACGCCCGTCGCCCATTTCGCTTCAAGGCATGGCAACTCGGGGACGCTTTGCTGTGGCCTTGTCGATTTTCTCTGACGTACGAGCAGGTTGCACGGTTTTGACTCTACCCTCGCCGCTCAAAGGTGAACCACGCGCGGAGGCATTGGAAATTCGCCGTTTCAACGTGCACAAGTGCAAGCCAGGTCTCAACTACGGTTAGCATTGGAAATTCGCAGGCGATTAAACCAACTCAACTCATAGTTGTCTCATTTACGTTTCATTGTACAAGGCCTCATATGACACTATGACAGGCGCCGCAACGGAAATGTTGACAACGGCGCACCAACCCAGGGAAAATCTCGCACCGATCGCCCTTTTCAGCTCTGGATTTGAAGGACCAAAGGTGCTTGACAGGTTGCCCCTGGTAAAGGCCGCCGATGTGTGGTTTTTATCTAGGCAATATATCACGTAGAAACAAATATCTCTGTGGAAACCATGGAAACTTCAATCTGGTCCACACGATATTGATTCAAGGGGACATCAAGGGAAGTGGCTCACACGACTTTTAGAGGCGTTTTTGCAATCACTCCTCTCACCTTCCATAAGCGTCCCTTTGCATTAACATTGTGTAGTTCAGATTGAAATTTTCATGGTTTCCACGAAGAGATTGATTTCCACCTGACGCTACTTCTACTTTTATACAAAGAGGAGGAATCCCTTAGATTCTTAGCTCCACCACGCCCATTTATAGATCAACGGAGCTAAGAAGAGGAGACCGGTCGAGCCCGCCTCCTTAGCTCTTCAAAGGCGTGCATCGCTTCGCAGTCGAGGCCTCCAGCAAACTACAAAACCATAGTACATTGATTACATACAGATTCTCAGCCATCAAAGGGTTTCAGGAAGATGCAATGCAAGTAGAGCGTGGTGAACCTGATGGACTCTGTAGGTGAAGCGCACGCTCTGAGCAACCAGAGCAGCCTCGTTTGCAGACGTATCCCTGCCGTCCAGCTCCTTGAGGACTCTCTTCGTATACATCTTCGCCAGATTCACCGATGCCAACCTCATCTGCAAAACGTAAACATGTGAATCCAACCCCTTTCATGTATAATTACCACAATAGGAGGGAGACGGTATCGAGAGGTTATCACCTTTGAGGCCATCCCTGAATCAAGCATCCAGTCGGTTGGGATCCTCAGTTCCTTGTATGATGGCATTGCCGAGCTCCTCAGGTTCATCAGTCTGCTCATGCTCTTCTCCAACCTGGGAGGTTGGCATTAGCAAAAAAAATATTTTGAACTAGTTAGCATTAGCAAAAAAAAAAAAAAAAAACTGTACAGCAGTGCAAATAACTTCTGTTATTGTTGTTGCCATGCGTACCTGTCTAGCAAGCTTGAGATCTTCCTGAGTGTGGCGTCGCAGGATGAAGGGCTACCACCATCATCGTTCATGGAACAGATGTCTGCTAGAAGGCACTTGAGATGCCGGTATTCGGATGCTGCTTCCCGGAGTGCATCGGCTTTCCTCTCTGGCCAGTTGAAGTGCTTCAAGACGGCTGTCTCATCAGACTGCATCGGTAATAACCAAATCAAGAACAAGCGTGGATGCATCATGCATGCATTACATTACATAGACAAGGAAATACAAAGCAGCTTTGATCCACAAGAAAACTTACCAGAGTAGAAAGTTGTTGATCCAGCCAGTCCACAAAGGTAAGCACTTGTTCCACGTCGGTGTAGGTGCTAGTGTGGATTTTCTTGATGAGATCTTCAATCAGCTCTGCTTTCGTCTCGACATCAGCTTTGATCTGTACGATTGAAAAAAAAGAGAGACAGAATTGTGGGTAAATTGTCCGAGGAGTGAATTTGATTTCAGAAAATCAAAGAATGACAACCCACCGCCAACAGGTGCCTGGAGCGGTTCTGCAGCTCCCCAACAATGCTGCTGTGGTGATGATGGTTTCTGCCCCTGTCGGTGGGCTGCTGCTGCGGCTTCTTGTTGTTGGTCAGCGACTTGTACATGTCAACCACCGGGGTGGCCTTGCTCACCGGGCTTGTGATCGGAGCTGAAGGGCCTTGCGGCTTCTGCTGACGTGGCGGCGGCGGCGGTGGCGGAGGCGGCCGTGCAGGAGGGAGTACTCCTCCGGGTGCCTTGTTTGGTGCAGCAGGTTGTTGTGGTCTGTTGGTTGCAGCAGCATGGTTGTCTTTGTTGTCATGATGTTGCGGTGGCAGATCACTGCTGCTGCTGATGGCCTTGCCCTGTGCTCTCTGCTGCGCAAGGGCCAGATCGGCGTTGAGCCGGAGCAGGCGCTGCACCTCTCTACGCAGGCCCTCCACCTCTCCACGCAGGCGCACCACCTCCTCCTCGACCGTCTCTTTCTTGTCAGGCTCCTCTTTGTCTTTGGTGCTCATCATGGCCCTCCTCGCGGGCACTGGCACAGGCAAGGCCACGGGAAGCTGCCTTCTCGCTGCAGCCGCCGCGGCCGCCATGGTGGTGGTTCTTGGCCTGGCCTTCGCCTCTGGAGCAGCAGAAGGTTGCTTGACTTTGGGTGGCGGTGGTCTTGATGCCCGCGTTCGCACGGCCGCCGGAGACGGCGAAGCAGCCGAGCTGCCGTTGCTGCTCACAACCTGTTGCTTCATGCTGGCTACCGATTCTTGGTTGGTTGGTGCGATCTAGAATTCTAGATTTAGCAGAGCCCAGTGCAGTTCTTCTACCTCTGCTGGCGATGGAATGCAAATTGCCGAGCTACTCCAATGAACTACAAACAAAGCAGTTGACAAGGACCGGCGGACAGACTAGCTCTCGCTGGATGTGCCATGTGAGGGAGAACCATATTTTTTTACTTCGCCGAACATTTTGACTGACTGCTCTGCTGCTGTGGCCATGATATTCAACTGCATGCACTGCAATTAAGTATTAATACAGAAAAAGAAAACAAAAACGTTCATCCTGCAAGAGAAAAGTAAGATGCGCCTTCAGTATTTGTAAACACGCAGTAACATGCATGGCTGTAATCAACAGACAAGCCACGAGAGCTCTTCTGCCAAAGAAGGGATCAGACAGAACAAGAAGACATGAATGCCAGGTCCAGCAGCCATGACCATAGAATAAATGCTCGCTTGCTGGTAGAAGCAGAAGCATGAACCAACATTTATGTGAGATTGTGAAATGCAATTGGGAGGGGCACATCACAATAATATATAGAGGACCATCCATTCATGGTACCTAGGACTCCCTATGTAAAGTAATCATATCAGATGGATGCATATACACATCTGATTTACATGCATGTGTATAGTAGAAATGGCAATATTACATTCATTCTTGACTCCGTAATTTTCCCTCTTGTATTTGTTTTCTTGTGAATCATCAATCAATTAGCATCAATTTGACACTCCCACCCCTGTATGCACAGATCACAGACAAGACGACACTTTCAGAGAGATGGTCAGCCAGTTAATGACTGCTACTTAGGTTGTTACTGGTTTACTGAACACAGTATATATGCTTGCTGGTTCCATTAATTCCCAAGATAAACAAGTTAGCTAGCTAGGGGTCTCCCTTGCAATCAGCTCATAAGAGTAGTTAGTATTGTACTTTAAGCAAGGGCATGATCATGAAATATACAAGTATGATAGTCAGAGCACCAACCCCATTCACTAAACTAAAAGAAACCTCCAAACTTGGGTATCAGGTTCATCGACCCATTTAAATTCATCACTGAAACAAGAACCAGGAACCAACTGCTTTTGCAACCCCCCTCCCCTAAAAAGAAAGAAAGAAAGAAAGAAAGAACAGCAACAAGGAAGAAGAAAAGGTACTCACAAAAGATGGTTGATGATTCGATCTGCAAAATTCTACAGAAGGGCAGCGGGAGGCAGGCAATCGGATTTTGCACAAGCAAGAGACGAGGAGCCCAGCTCTAAACTATGGGAATCAGTGGAGAATTGAGTTGCCCGCTGCTACTTATAGCTGTCAGCAAACAACAAAGTTAGCTGTTGGAGGCAGTGGGAAAGTAGGTGCGGCATTTCGATGGAACAACAGAAATCCCTCCATTCACATAACTACTGATGGCTCAACCATATATCAACCCATCCAAAGCTTAAACAATTCAGGGCAGTTTTTGAGAGAGAAAAATGTATTGCTTATTTGTCAGTACTCAGTACAGCTAGCTGACTCCCGACTTTGTAAGGTACTAAGATGTCTCTGAAGATGTGCTTGCTTTACTGATTACTGTTCTAGATTCTTTTTTTAAGGCAGTACAGATAACGTGATAGTTTGTGGTTAGTGTTGGGCATGACTGCAGTCAAGATAGATCACCTAATTAAACATTGTGACGGTTCAACTGAAAAGACACTCAACTGAACATTTGTGATGTCTAAGGTTTTAAGAAAGAAAATATGATGCACATATCAGCACGCCTTTGATCTGATGTCATGATTTTTTTTTGTGCTTTCCTAGGCATATGTTATGTTGAAAACAGAAAAAAAAAACTAATGTGATTATCAGCTCATACATTTTCAGCAGTAACCATTTGTAGGTTCTATTGTTCCGGATTTCTATAAAAAAAATAGATAAAAATGTAGTAGACCAAATCAACATTTCAACTCTAGCTATATCAAAAAGAAAAGGGAGAAAAGAAACACTGGTGGACATGTATGTACTGTTCTATATATGCAATTCTTCAGCATCATATAATGCTGTTGAGAGTCTAGTGTAGCTAGCTACCTTATCTTGCTGCTCTAGGATGTATGACAAAAGTATGTAACACTATCTGAAGCAAAGCTGAACACCATATATGAGTGGAAGACAGTGCGTAGGAAGAATTTCACGGTGCGCCACATCCCTTCTTTTTAGAATTGCATAGACATCAGTGCGTATAGGTAGGTGTTGTTAGTGGAGCAAGTAAACAAAGTTGGGGAAAAAAAACCCGAGAAAGTGCTATTAGGTGATGAAGGCTTTTCGAAGCTTGAACACATGTATGAATTATGCCTCAACAACTGCTAGCCTCGAGAAATTAACTATCACGAGCGCATAACAACAGAACTAGGAACGCACAAAAAGAACTCTTCAAGCAGGTTTAAGATGGATATGAATCACTCCGAATCAACCAAACCAATTACAGCAACAGAACACCCAACAAACCACCAGTATGGAGTCAGTTTATGGGAGATTTCCCTTCCCTTTTGATCTATACAGGCTACGGTGTACACGAAGACCCAGCAGCTAAAACAAAACAACCATGCATCCCATTATTTGTTTAGCTCAGTCACCCATAGGAGTTTTTTTCTTGGATCATGACGAGGCAAAACAGTACTTGCAGCAGCTACATCTACTCTACTGAGCGAACAGTCAACGCTACTTAGTTCCCAGTTCCTACTACTAAATGGAGTACTCCATACACCTTCCCTAATTATCAACCAATGTACTTCATACATCCACCAACTTAGTCAAGCAAAGGCCTGACTGCCTGATTCTCTACCTTACTAACTCTAGCATTTCTGTTCCTGTATGTTTTCAAACCATTCCTTCTATTTGCGCACAAAATGCCAGAATCCAGACCAGGGCTGCCCAGGGCCAGTGGGACGCTGGGATTGACCTCCAAGCGTTGTCCATGTCAACTGCTCCTGGGATCTCCGGACCAAACTCTGACGGTTCTTTATAGCCTGACCCACTGGCATTCAGCACTGGTGCTCCGGAATCAGAACCAGTTGACGATGAAAATGGAGCAGCAGTGGAGGCAGGATTGTATCCAACAGTAGAGCTGCAAAGATAGAACACAAGAATACATATGAATGGATCACTGCCATAAATACATGCGAAGGTTTTATGCTATCACAATGCAGCTATTCAATTTTCACCTTGATGACGATGCAAAGACACAGCTCCCTGAGCCTGCAAAGAATAGATAGTGATAAATTAGTTGATTAATTGAGAACAGTACACTGAAAAAGGAAATGTTCCAAGATGACCTAGCTGGGCCAAAGACGAGGAATTTGTTCGTACTTGGATTAGCGGTGACGAGCATTGCTGTCCCCCCAAAGTCACAGCTTGAAGGTGCAGGATTCCTCTGGTAATAACTGTTGAAAGCATAGGATGCATGGACCTGGAGGGTATTTGGATAGTAGCAGCTCCCCGACGGCTGAATCGCTGAGCAATCTGCTCCCCCAATGCCACACGCATAGTCCAGTGCATTCTGGAGTGAAGCGTCGCTTGAGCCAGCACCCTTGACCACACACCAGACCTGCTGGCTCGGCACAGCTGGAGCTGTGATTTGAGCAGGAGGCGGCGTCGGGTTTGACACTGGGTTGGTGAATGGTGCCGATGGAGGGAAAGTAGACGGTGTGGTTACAGTTGGATTGTTGACCGGCACAGTTGGTGGGGAGGAGGTTGAAGGTGTTGGCAATGGATATATGACTGGAACTGGCGGCGCGGTGGAAGAAGGGGAGTCGGTGATAGGTGTGGGCAGAGGGTTCAAGGAAGGGATGGTGATGGTAGGATTTGTGGAAGGCACGGTGATAATCGTGGGCGTTGGGTTTGTAGAGGGGACTGTCGTGATGGGGCTGGTCACCTGGACGGGATTCACGTCATCATGGACAACGCTTGGTTTACCTGCACAACACAACCATGTGCTTAAACTCAGTTCAGTCAACCAAGTATCACGGATGGTCATGGATACCATCAATCAAAGGTGAACTAACTGTTAACTCTTGTTTCCTGACATAAAGGCTGTGTTCAGATTCAGGAAAAAGTACTTCTCTAACAAGTTTTTCCTATTCATCCCACTCACAGAACACACTTCCCAATGCACTATTCATCTAGAAAAAGTACTTTTTACTTCCACAAAAAAGGAAGATATGGGATGTTCCCCCATTTCCTTTTTCCCCCCTCCAGAACGTGCATTACAAGTATTTCATTAGGGGAAAGAAATGTACAAGTACCAGAACCGTTCTTATGGCGGTTTCAACAGGAAACAAGCGACCTCAAACCTAGAACAAGAAGTGTACTACACATTTCCAATTTCAAAAGAAGGTACAGGATAAATATCAGCAGACACCAGAGTAGGGAACGGAATATTCGCAGTGAAATAAACATCACCGAATAACATGCATGTAGCTGCAACTAACTATAAGATCCGCACACACCAGACAAGTAACAGCAACGACTAATTGAAGTGCCTGTATTGTGTTAGCATAATAATAGCAGCACCAAACCAAAGTAATTATGTGGATTAACTAATCAAGATCCGCACGTGGTGAATTTGGAGCAAATAACCAATGGGGTTATAACCTAGCTAGCTGCTCATCGATCTAGATAAGCAATTACCTTCCAGATAAGCTGTAGGAACAGACATTGAGATCTTCTAGAAGCAAACCTAGACAAGCGAGGAGGGGCTGGGGTTACTTACCTGCAGCAGCAGCAGCCGTCTCCTCTGCAAAAGGACAGAGAAAGATGAGGAGGAAGAGCAGGCGCCGCACCGTCATCGGCGCTCTGGCCATGCTCCCAGTCCCAGCCCCCCAGCAAGCCGTGCCCTCTTCTTCTCCTGCTTGCCGCCGCCGCCGCTGGTGCGAGAGCAAAGCTTGACCACGAGATAGGCCTTCGCCTTTCTCAGCGGGGAGGCAGTCCGTCCGTGGAGTGGGGGTGTCTGTCTCAGTCCGTCCGTGGAGTGGAGTGCGCCGTCTGTGCGTCCGCGTGCCGCCTTTTGCAGAGCCCGAGGGAGGAGAGCGAGGTTTTCTTTTTGGGTCATACTTTAAAACCCGTTCCGTTCCGTCTCAAACAAAAAAAAATGTTCCATAGCGGCATTACTTCGTAGAGCGGATTGGCTGGATTGCTGGCAAGAAATGGAAGAGCACTGGCTCTTTCCGCTCTGTCAGGTCACAAAAGCAACAAACCGACTAAGGCCGTATTCAGATAGGTGAAAAAAAATACTGTAGCTCTAAAAAAACACTATAGATAAGTCCTGGTAAACATGTTTTGTGAGAGAGAAATAGTACGAATAGTAAAAAATTGAGATGAATAATGTTTAGTTGGTAATCCGAACATTATCGGTCCCGTTCCATCGCAGGGTAACGAGGACTGAAGGACAGCGTCAAGTAGCCAGCAATGCCGGTTTAGCGTTTTGTATCTACTGTTACCGCTACCGGTTGAGCCGTTGAGAGTTGAGACTGACAGGAGGCAACGGCGCATCGCCGCGCCCCCCGTCCGGCCGCCGTGAGTGGGTTTCATGGGCCTTGTACGCATTGGGCCTGCATATGTGTTTGAGGCCTCTTGGATGCAAAAGTGGGAGAATATGAACCGGGCCAAATTACCCGGTGGGCTTTTACAACCAAAGCCTTTTATGTAGAGGAAAACAAACTCCGACTCCTTGTGTTTCCTTTTTCTTTTTAAAATTTCCCCTTCTAGTTCTGCGAATCAAACCGCTCGCTCAGGAGATAGATCCATCTGATCCTGACGGCTGAAGAAGTCCACGACAGCAGGCCACCAGCGTTGCCGTGGTCAGAAGGGTGCGCGACTCGGGTGGGCGGTGGTCACGACAGGACCAGCAAATTGCACGCCGTTGGCCCATCCTATCCTACCACTTGTATTTTTGCATCTAGCAAAAAATGCCAAAAACCTCACGACGGGCAATGCGGCGGATGATGGTGAAGCGCTGGAGGCAAAGGCAATCCGTGTGTGGGGCTGTGGGCCGTGTGGCTTGCAGGGTTCGCAATCGAGTTCAAAATCGGTCGGTTCCTGCGGGAACCAGGCAAACCGCTCCGGACCGGTAGCAGTTTGGGACGGTTTCAAACCGGTTAAATTTAAAATATTCAAATTTAAATTTAAAATAAAAAAATATCAAAAAAATTCCTAAAAATACTTTAAGGTATATGTAATCTACTGGTGTAAAAAATTTTCAAATATTTGCTCATTTGATATTTTTTGCAGGCATTAGAAGTTCAACAAAAAAAAGGAAAAGAAAAAAATCGGCTCATTGAACTTCTAATGCACACAAAAAATACTAAATACACTAATATTTGAAAATTTTTGACACCATTAAATTCTACGCACCTTGAAATATTTTTAGGAATTTTTATTTTATTTTTTAAAATTTTTAGTTAAATTTGAAAACATGACAAATTATATATCAAGCCGGCTTACCGTCCAAACCGGCCGGCTTACCGCCCAAACCGCTCAGCTTACCGGTCAAACCGGGCGGCTTACCGGTTCAAACCGATTGAACTAGAATTTCATATACATTTGAATTCAAAATTTGAATTTGTCCGGTTTTGACTGGTTCCCGCGTGAACC
Source organism: Digitaria exilis (assembly GCA_015342445.1). Taxonomy (NCBI): domain Eukaryota; kingdom Viridiplantae; phylum Streptophyta; class Magnoliopsida; order Poales; family Poaceae; genus Digitaria; species Digitaria exilis. Next base: position 750,148 of record JACEFO010000520.1, read on the forward strand.
GGACCGGCATGCGCCCAAGAAAAGGGCACGCAGCACGTACGGCGACGAGGTCAACGGATGGGCACGGCTGCAGTGTACTACTGTACGCATTACGGCATACTATATGCAGGGTTGGAAGTTGGTTTGTTTCATCCACACGCACGTGCGACACGCACGTGATACAAATAAAATGGAGTCCGTATCGATGAAATCTAATTCTTCAAAAGCTAACAATGATTTAATGCATTATATTAATGATTCCTGGATTTATTTTTTATCACTTGCATGTCCTATGTGTGTCTTCGCTAGAATAAATAAAATGTTAGTTAATTTAGGTAAATTGGCTTCGAATTTAAATATCTATTTTAAAAATTCTAGATCCACTTTTAATGTGATTAGATCGCCAAACTTCATGATTTATAGAGAGAAAAAGGCAGCCAAGCCACCAAAGGCTTCGAGCCGAAGGCAGCACCGGGGAATCTCGAGTCGTTTATGCACACACCAGGAGCGAGCAACTGAGGGTGCAAGCCTGCAACGTGGCCCTGTCGCGCAACGCCGGAGATCAAATGGCGTGTCGTCGGTCTTGTGCTGGTGCTGGTTCACTTGGTTCACTTTTTTTTTTTTGTTTGTTGGGTGATGGGCCATGTCGTTCTATTCCTCTGAGAAGCAGATAGGCCTCACGCCAGATTTACTTCTTTAGTCTACAAATGGGCTGCGCTGATGGGCTGACAACGGCAAGGGGGAGGCGTGCGGCGCCTCACTCGGGTCGGTCACGCCGAGGCGCCAAGCCGATTTTGGGAGACCGAGAAAATTAAAATCGGTGGGTAGATTGACGGTGGTGAGAAAATAATTATGTTTTTGGCAGAAACATTTATTTAAATATCAGTTTTCGTGGGTTTGACCCGCTCCCCACCTCAGTTGACCCTTACACGTGGGTCAGGCGTGAGGGGTACCGTGGGTTCGATTCGGGTGAGAAACGTTTTCAATTTTACTCGTTTTTTTTATAGATAGAAGATTTGAAAATGTGTTTGCGCAGCCTACGGATGATCATCGGTGACGTCATCTCGTGCGGGCTTGCGGGCCCAAGCCTCGATTACTTCAAGACGGTAGTATTCCCATTCAAGTCGCAAAATTTATTACGCGAGAAAATCATCCGAAGGCTCCCCTCCCAGATCCTTTCCCACTTGGCATGTCTGCAAGACTTCGGCCGTGTTTAGTTGAGAGGAGAAAAAGAATTTTTTTTTTACGTGTTATGTGAGAGGGATGAATAGAAAAGGTGAATAAAAAATTTTAGAGATACGTGTTCTGTGAGGGGATGAATAGAAAACAAAAGTAATTTTGGAAACTAAACAGTGCCTGGTCAAGGAAGAGATTTGGCAACCTCTCCCTTGAAATATCACGCTCCCCTCCCTGCATGCGTGTTCAAACCAGGGACCACACTCCGTCGTCCCTCTCCGAATTATTTCTTGGCACCTCGGATCAGCATATTCCATCTCCCTCCTCGCCGCTCCGTCCCCCCGCCCCGCACGCTTTGACCCGCCACATCGACCCCATCTCCGAGCGCACGTTCGATCGGGCCACGCACGCGATCCCATTCCCGTTCCCTCGTCCAGTTCGGGTGCGGGGGCAACCTCCAGTTCGCGCCGCCAAGCCAAGGACTGGAGGCTGGAGCAGCGCACGCAACGCAGGGCTCGTCAGGAGTAGGACCCGCCTCCGCCGCCGCTGCCGGGAATGGGGCGGATCAGCGCCGCGGCGGCGCCCGCCTGGGCCGCCCTCGCCCTGCCGCTGCTGCTGCTGCTCGCGGGCGTCGCGTGCCCGGGCGCCCGCGCCGGCCTCACCAGCGAGTACCGCCGCCACCTCGGGTCCGCCATCGACATGCCGCTCGACGCCGATGTCTTCCGCCCTCCGCCCGGCCACAATGCGCCCGAGCAGGTACGCCACAGGAATACATGTCCCGTGTGTTACTGTACGGTCGCCGCGGCATTTTTCACGGTCGCTCAAGTCCCTCACGGCCTCGCGCTACAGTATCGTATCATTCGTTCTCGCGTGCTGCTGGCGCCCGGTAGCGCACGGTAGTCAGTAGTGGTCACTGCGTGCGACGCGCATGAGCTACCGGAAGTCCACGTTTCCTGTCTGCAGCATCCTTTATTCTTCCTGGAATCTTGTTTCTCACAGTGTGCTTGTTTATATTCTGCAAGTTGTCGTTAACTCGGACCGATTTGCATTTAGTGTGTTTCTAGTCTTCTAGGTCTTCGACTCTACGGTCGCGCTACTCCGCCGGCATCATATTTTACATGTTCGCCTTGACGCCTTGTGATGTACTCAGTAGCTAAGGCCAGAATAGAAAATAGATTCCCGGTACATGTGCTGTTGGTTACTTTTACTTCACCTGGAGCTTTCATCAGATTAGTGCGACTGTATTCTTGAAATATATCTCTATTTCAAAAGCTATGCCTCTTTAGTGGACTTGCATGGTGTGCCGGCATATGCTACTGTCAGTTTTTTCTACTGAAAAGCCGTTTGCATGTAACTCATGAACCGTTTTTTTCAATAAACATAGATCAGGGCAGGTATCAGTTGTCCAAATTAGCTTACTAACTTAAGACCCTTCATTGCTATAAACAGATAGGGCTTTTCCCTTTCCTTTATACCTCTGACTGCTGGCTCTGGCCATATAATGGTCGAGTTCTCCCTTTCTGGTCTCTGCTCTGGCCAGGTGTACTTTACTCTTGGCAAAATAGGCAAATTCGCCCCTGAATTCTTGGCAAAGGGTCGAGTTTATCCCTATACTCTCGATTTGGCCAATTTAGTCCCCGAACTCTTGTTTTGTGGTGCAGTTACATCCTCCATCCTATTTTCACGTTAACACCGTTAGTTTACCCCTAACAAACCTGCTAAAATTACCCATTTGCCCCATGCCGCCCTTCATGTTAACATTCAGTCATTTGTCCTCTATTCCATGCATTCTTTCTCATTGTTGTATTTTTTCACATGGTCTGTCACATGGCCAACTCCATAATCGTAATAGACTCTATCTGCAAAAAAAAAAAAAATGAATGTAATACCTTAGCTGGACCTCCTTTGCCTGATTGATCATGTCAGCCTTCCCATATCAAAATTAAGCTCTTGACCAAAGACGGCACATGCACCTCCAGGTGGTAATCCATCTCCAACTTTTGGGGAGTGTTTAGTTGGTTGGGGGAAAAAAGAACTTTTTTTGGGAAGCGTGTTTTGTGAGAGGGATGAATAGAAAAGTTGAAGGGAATTAAAGAGGAATTTTTCTGGGAAGCGTGTTTTCTGAGAGGGATGAATAGGAAAGTTGAAAAGATCTTTGAGAAGTAAACATGGCCCAAGATCTCTTGGAACATGGCAAAGGAGGATATAAAGCATCATGTTGCAGACGTTTGAGCCACCTATCGCAGTATCGCTTGGCTCCAAACATACTGCTGACTCAATTGAAGTACTGGAAATTGGATTTTTATTATGCTTGTCTGAAAACGAATTAGATCTAGGTTCATGCTAGATGTCTTTGACATGCTCCATTCTTGCTTATCGGTAAATGTTTCATTCAGACAAGACTTTCATTTTTTTTTTTTGCGGATAGAGTCTATTATATTCATGGAGTTGGCTATATGCCAGACCATGTGAAAAAATACAGCGACGAGAAAGAATGCAAAGAATAGAGAACAAGTGACTAAATGTTAATTAACGTGAAAGGAGGGGTGGGGCAAATGGTTAATTTCAGCAAATCTATTAGGGATAAACTAACGGTGTTAACATGAAAGTGGAATGAAGGATGTAACTGCACCACAAAACAAGAGTTCAGGGACTAAATTGACCAGATCAAAAGTACAGGGATGACCTTGATCTTTTGCCAAAAGTTTAGGGATGAATTTGCCTATTTTGCCTTTACTCTTCATATCTTCTTGTCATCTTACAAAGGCTATCTTCAATCCCTCTTTTATCGTCCTCCTAATTCTGTAAGGTCTTTCTCATTCTGTCAGCAGTCAGCAGGAAATAAATATGTGGGATGAAACATTAGATGACAATTTGTCTATTAGTGTACTGTTGACCTGTCTATGTTCTTGGACTGAGCCTACTATACATAATGATTACAAAGTTATAGAGGTTTACAGTGCATCTCGTGAATGTTAATGATATGTTGCACACTGTTTTTCCAGTGCTTATTATTCTGACATACATTTAACCCTTTTCAAGCTACTTTCCATCCTTAATCCCAGGCCACAAATTAAACATAAAGAGCTCAGTGTTCCTGAATTAGAAATAGTGCTTCCGTACCACCTTTTCGCTAATTTATTTTGCTTTAGTCGTTCTTAAAGCTATCGGCAACTTTTAGAAAAGCCTTCCATCATACATCTGTGTTTAACCATTAGTACTTATGGATGGTATGGCGTCTTTTATGTATTTTATTGTTCTGACTTTTCTCCTAACCTTTTTGTTCTACTCCATAGAATTAAATATTAGGATACCACTTTCCATGAGATTGATGTCCATTCCTTTTTTGTTGTACTGTTATGCTCACATAAAGGCAGTGGGGTATCTCCATTCTGATGCTGATTGATTTTGTGTTCTCAAAGGTTCACATCACACAAGGTAACCATGATGGCACAGCCATGATAATCTCATGGGTGACAACAAGTGAGCCTGGCTCAAGTACAGTAGTTTACGGCACTTCAGAAGACAACCTCAACTATACTGCAAATGGAAAGCATACTCAGTATACATTCTACAACTATACCTCAGGATACATTCATCATTGCACAATAAAAAACTTGGAGGTAAACAGCTCACCAAAATTTTATCAGAAGTTTTTTTTTCTGTTATGGAATCTCATATACTTATTTTTGTTGCAGTTTGACACAAAGTATTACTATGCTGTTGGAATTGGACAAACAGTGAGAAAATTTTGGTTCGTGACCCCTCCAAAAAGCGGCCCAGATGTTCCATATACATTTGGTCTCATAGGTACTTCTCAAATATTTTCTCAGGCTATAGCTTCATTGATCGTTTCACGTTCACGGTACAAGATATATGCAAATCTGCTGGTTTGATGTCACACCTCAAATCCTCCAAATCAGAATGATTGATATCTCTGAAACTATTTCAAATGTATTCAGGTGATCTCGGTCAGAGCTTTGATTCAAATGTTACGCTTGCTCATTATGAATCCAATTCAAAAGCGCAGGCAGTGCTATTTGTTGGAGACCTATCATATGCAGATAACTACCCATATCATGATAATGTGAGGTGGGATACGTGGGCAAGATTTGTCGAGAGGAATGTTGCGTACCAGCCATGGATCTGGACAGCTGGAAATCATGAGATAGATTTTGCTCCTGAACTTGTAAGTTTGTAGTCAGTTCATATTGGTACCAGTACAGTGGGTGCTTTTACTGTTTGAAAACGAAGCACTTCAGTGGAGCTATGTTATGTCCATTCAGAAGTTCATTCAGCTGTGCATTTGCAGGGTGAGACAAAGCCCTTCAAGCCATACAGCCACAGGTACCCCACACCTTACAAGGCTTCCGGTAGCACAGCACCTTACTGGTATTCCATCAAGAGGGCCTCTGCTTACATTATTGTCTTGGCATCATATTCATCATATGGTAAGTGTATGCTCCATTGACTCTGTGTTTTAGTTCTGGCATGCACCATTTGGGTCATTGTGCGGTATGCACATATGTGGCTGTGGCTAGTAGCTATAGTAAAATTAGGGTGTTTATCTTCAAATGCTATTGTTCCTTTTTCCAGGAAAATACACTCCTCAGTATAAGTGGCTTGAAGCTGAGTTTCCCAAGGTCAACAGGAGTGAAACACCATGGTTGATCGTTCTCATGCACGCTCCATGGTACAATAGCTATAACTATCACTACATGGAAGGTGAAACCATGCGGGTGATGTATGAGCCATGGTTCGTCAAGTACAAAGTGGATCTTGTGTTTGCAGGACATGTGCACGCCTATGAACGAACGGTAAGCATCTACCCTCAAATCTCTCTTTTTTCCCTATAGATAATTAATTATTAAACATGGGGTCATGGGGAAGAATTCGTGAATATAGCTCCCTTAGAGCATCTCCAGCGGAATCACCATCCGACTCACCATAGCCGTTTTTGACGATTCACCGGTAAAACAAGACTCCAGCAGAACGTCTAACGGCCACGCCATCCCTGTTGAGGCGCCATCCTGCGAGAGCGGACGACCATATTTGGCTGGGCCAAGGGACTCGCCACCCTCCGTTCAGAGACGCTGACAAAAGGGGTCGTGTCCTATCTCTGTTGCTTTCCGTCCAAATACTACTCCCTTTTCCTTCTTTCATAAATTCAAAACATCACTATACCAAGCTCCTAAAATCACGTATGTTTTTATGATGATAGAATAAATTATAGAGAACCCATTTTAACAAGGTTGAACTCAAAATCTCTTACGGATTTTAAATTTAAATTGTCTAAAGTTTTACTTTTTTGCAAATTATTTAAATTTTATGTTGTCGGTTTAATTACCAAAATTCAGGAAGAGATATTTTAATTCATGTTAAATTGGATAATAATAAAATGTAGGCCCATAGGATATGGATGGTGGGATTTGGCTAGTCTGCTGGAGTGTGCTAAAATATGGAGAGAGAATCTTATAGAGTGGATAGCTAAATGGAGATATGGAGGATCGAATTTAGCTATACTGCTGGAGATGCTCTTACAGTGTGCAACTGTGCATTTCAGTTTCTATATACATTACTAATCAGATTTCTTTTTGCTCTCTGCTACAAACGTATGCACTGTATTTGTGTTTTTGCGCTCTCTCTCTCTCTCACACACAGTGAAAGCTATTTTTCAGTTCAATGTGAATGGTTTCAGCTTTCAATACCGCCCTTAGAACAGTACCTCAATCTCGAGTTTCTGAACTGTCTAACACAGAATAACTTTTCTTATTGCAGCACAGAATATCAAATGTGGCATATAACGTTGTCAATGGCTTGTGCACTCCAATTCCTGATCAATCTGCCCCAGTCTACGTCACCATTGGCGATGGGGGGAACCAGGAAGGACTCGCCACCAAGTAAAAACAATTTCATTTCCAATTCCTGAGCTTTTATAGAAGACAGATTCCCTCATATTTCCTGACTAATTCGTTGACTGTGCTCTTGAAAAATTGCAGCATGTCACAGCCGCAGCCTAGGTACTCGGCCTTCAGGGAGGCGAGCTTCGGGCACGCCATCCTGGACATCAAGAACCGGACGCACGCGTACTACACCTGGCACCGCAACCAGGACGGGAATGCGGTGGCCGCCGACGCCATGTGGTTCACCAACCGGTACTGGGAGCCGACGGACGACTCCGTCGACTCCTCCTTGTGAGGAGACGGAGATTGCGGTTGCGTCTTTGTCCTTATGGTTCCTCACGATGAATAAGCATAGCCTGGTACACCACGACACCTCACATAAGCTCTCGAGCGCCGGTCGCTGCTCGTGCTGGGGTTGTAAGAAGAAAAGAAAAATGCGTGAAAAAACAGAGTGAATATACTCCGATTGTGTACATAAGAAAACTTCAACATTGCCTGTCGCATCTATTTGAAGAACTGATAATGATAATGTTGGCGTTTTGGTTGTGGTCGTGCGAAATGTTGATGCCAAGTTGCATGCACTCGTCTATGAGCGCACGCACCTCGCCCGGCCAAGCTGGTTGCCTTTGGCAGGACCGTGCCGCGGAATAGCGTGGTACGCTTCAGCCGCGCGGAAGGCTCAAGTGCTCAACCGTTGCCGCGTAAGGGCACGTACAAGCTGCTGTCTACTCCGTATAACTTTCGCCATGTCAATATGTCGCACAAAGACAATTAAGGGCTCGTTTTGCGAGGATTCTGATTATGTAGAAAACAACTTTTGCACTGGATTCTGAGGAAAAATAACTTTGTGGCTTATTTTGGATTATCTGTCAAAACAATTTATCTAGTTAGGCTGTTTGGCAAAGCAACTTGTCTTGATTTTTCTTAAACTGGATTATGCACGTCAAATGAAATATATCCGTAAAATTGAGCTCTAGTTTGTTCACTCCTTGTACATAATATGGAATTAAAATAACTACAAAATATAAGTTAAATATTAAATAGACGACCATTAATTCAATATTTTCTTTTAAATTTTCTTTTTTGCAAAATATAGTTATACTTATGTGAGGTCTAGTTTTGAATATCTCGTCACAACCGCAATAGTGTAATTGGTTTGTGATTCGAACATTTGATTTTAAGCTATGAATTTTTTTAAACATGAGTTGACACGTTCTAATTGATGTGTTCATTGTAAGCTACAAATCTGAGAATTTTTTATTTTAATCCTTTTTAATATAATATTTTTTAAAAATCCGTCCCCAACTAAAATTTCAAGATATGGCCCTTTTAGTCGCGCCACAGCATTCGGCGCGATTTGCCACTGAGTCGCGCCACATGCTACAGCGCGACTCACGTGACACGCTGGCACACCGGCAGGCCGGCCAGCTGATGTGGAGAGGCGGAGTCGCGCCACATGCGCCGGCGCGACTGAGTCGCACCCGACCGCATGGTGCGACTCTGCCGAATACAGGAGCGCCCGCGGGCTCCCCCTTCCTTCTTCCTCCCTCCCCTTCCTCCTCCAGACCGAGCTCGAGCTCAAGTCTCCCATGGCGGCTGCACTCCTCTCCCTCTAGATCCACCTCATTCCTCTTCGGATTGGAGGGGAAAACTAGGGGAAATAGCTTATTGAAGGTACCTCTTCCAATCTATGGTCTTAGATTTGATTGAAATCTATGATTTGTGGTGATTTTGACTAGTTAGGGTTAGTTAAGCTTTTGGTTGATTCCTTGATAAAAGGCACGAATGTGGCATCATTAGTTGCTATGGATCGTGTATTTGACCGAGGATCTAGAGGGAGAGGAGTGCAGCCGCCATGGGGGAGCTTGAGCTCGAGCTCGGTCTGGAGGAGCAAGGGAAGGGAGGAAGAAGGAAGGGGGAGCCCGCGGGACCTCCTGTATTCGGCGGAGTCGCGCCAAGCGGTCTGGCGCGACTCCGCCTCTCCACGTTAGCTGCTCGGCCCCCCGGTGTGCCAGCGTGTCACTTGAGTCGCGCCGTAGCATGTGGCGCGACTCAGTGGGCAGTCGCGCTGAATGTTGTGGCGCGACTAAATGGGCGAGATCTTAGAAATTTAGTTGGGGACTGTGGGTGTAGAGTCCTGACGGACTAAACAACCCTGGCGGCCCATCCTATGGGCCGGCCCATGAACAAGACTTGACGCACAAGACAAGGATTAGTCCTAGTCGGTTTGGATATACTGTATTAGGGAATTAGAGATAAACTTGTAAAAGTCTCTTAGTCCTATACGGTTCCCATGTAACCCTGCCCTCCGAACTATATAAGGGGAGGCAGGGACCCCCTCAAAACAATCTCATCAATACAAGATACACCATACAGGACGTAGGGTATTACGCTCCGGCGACCCGAACCTGTCTAAATCGTTTCTTGTCACCTTCGGCTCTAGATTCTCGACGACTTCTCCCTAAACCCTTCTCTCGGGGCACCCCCTCGGGAACGTTGTCAGCATAAATCGCCGACACTTTGGCGCCGTCCGTGGGGATCTACTCGTCGAGTTTTCAGTAAAGAGTCGATGGCCACCTTCAGCGCCTCCATCGTCACCAAGTTCGAGGCAGGCGCCTCCTTCATCTTCGGCTCCTGGCTTTGCATTGCAAACCAGGAAGGCGAACTCCAACACCACTTGCGCGACGAGGCGGCTGCACCAGCTTTGCCACACGCGCAGACCGCTCCGCAAAGATCTCGGAAGACTCCAAATTCCGACACGATCTCTGGATCGTATCCTACTCGGAGGAGTACGTGGTGCCCGAAGCAGATTCAATCCCGGGCAGACCACGACAACCCAACCCCTCCCAAGGGGCAGGATCAAGCCACGTGTCCAAGACTCCCCGGCGGACTCCGGATCACTTCCGAGTTCCGCCAGGGTTCAACGATCAGGACCGTGACAGCAACCCCGCGGGTATCCAGGAACCCTGGCTACAACCCCCGCGGGACGAAGACTTCATCACGTGGATCGCGCGCATCCCAGTTTCCCTTCGGGTTAACAAACTCAGCCGCGGTCCACCAGAAGCACCTGAAGAAGAAGGTTCTCCAACCCCGCGGAGCAACCTCGGATCTTGTCTTAACCACAACTCCCTCGGGGGTTATTGTTCATTGGCCTGACATGGATCCCGAGGCGGCTCTGTTCGAAGCAAACGTACCTTCCACGGTACGGGACATCCTACCTCTGCTTCCTTTCCAAGAAGGCAGAGAGCTCCCTGCTGCCACGGGTAGCAGAAGAACCGGGCCTAGCAACCCCGGTCGCCAGTCCTGCGTGCTCCTCAATGAGCACAGCGATGAAGAAGTTGTCTCCGACGACGCTCCAACAGAGGAAGGGGAAACCGGCGCAGACCGGGAACTCCGTATCGAGCGCAACCGCAACCGCGCACTCCGACGTCGCTTCATCAAGAAGAAGAATCTCAACTCGGAGTTCGACAAGCAAGACATCTTCAACTCCCCTGTTGCCAACATCTTGTTCGGGGTCAGCGTCTTCGAAGGGTTCCAAACAACCCCTGAGATCAACCTCGCTAAGGCTCGCCTAGAAGCCGCAGCCGTCATGGTCGATCGCCTGGATGGAGGCCGCTCCTCCTCCAAAAGCAAGAGTTCTTCGCGCCAGCAAGCACCGTCAGCCAAGCGTCAGAGCAGTCACTATGGCAGCTCCGCCGGCCAAACCAAGGACAAGAACAGGCCTCGCGAAGAACCCCGCCGTCCTCGCGAGGAACCTCCTAGGTCCCAGCGTCGCGAAGAACCCCGTCCAGCTCGCTCTCATAACACACCCAACGACGCCCGCAACGACATCATCCGGATCAGAGAGGGAAGAGCTACCTCCCACGTTGCGGATTCTGCAGGAAGATGCGGCGTCCCCAATCCCGATGCCCTGCCATGCTACACACGCGCCATCCGCGTCAGCTCATTCCCGCGGAAGTTCAAGCCGCCAGGCATCACCAACTTCGACGGGAAGCAAGATCCAAACATCTGGCTACGCAGATACTCCTCTGCAATCGAAGCATCAGGGGGCGACGACATCTCAAAGATGCTCTACTTCCCAGTTGCGATGGAGCAGGGTCCTCTCACCTGGCTCGAGTCCCTCCATCCAGACTCCATCGACAGCTGGCACGCGCTGAAGAAGGCTTTCGTCTCCAACTACCAGGGTTCTTTCGAGCGCCCTGGCAGCAAATATGAACTCCGCGCGTGCAAACAGAAGCCAGACGAGTCCCTGCGCGACTACAACAGGCGATTCTTCGCCATCAAGGCATCCTGCGTCCCCATCCCCGACTCAGAAGTCATCGACTACTTTCAAGAAGGGATGACTGATCGCACCCTCTTCCGTGACTTCGGTCACAACCGTCCTCGCGACCTCGAGGAATTTCGCGCACTGGTGTCCAATTGGATGGACACCGATGATCAAGAACGGGAGCGCTACGGCAAGAGACCCAACAACCCTGGTCGCAAGAACCAGGAGGACAGCAGGGATCAGCCGCGCGACTCCTTCCAACGCAACGGCAACAACCCACGGAAGCGACCACACAACACGGTCGCAACCGTCCAGACCGTCCGCTCCGCCAAATCTGCGCAGCAACGAAGGGAAGAGTTCAACAAACTTCTCAAGAAGCGCTGCCCTTACCACCTCGACAGCAAGCACACCATGGGCGAGTGCGTGCTCCTCCGGGAGACGTTCAGCACCCCCAACAAGAAGCAGAAGTCGGCTGGCGACGGAGACGACGGACACGACAAGGGAGACAGCGGTTTCCCAGACATCAACAACACTGTCAACGTCATCTTCGGAGGCATGGCAGTCAGCGACACCTCGCGCAACCGCAAGAATGCAAGGCGCGAGGCATACGCAGCAGAACCAGCGGTGGTTACACCGCTACGGTGGTCTGACACCACCATCACTTGGTCCCGAGAAGATCAGTGGGCCGAGATCACCTCTCCTGGACGATATCCGCTCGTCCTCGAGACTGTGGTAGCAAACATCAGGCTCACCAAGGTCCTGATCGACGGAGGCAGTGGGCTCAACCTCATCTTCGCCAAGACGCTGAAGTCCATGGGCCTCGACATGAGTACGCTGCAGCCGGCGGATACTCCTTTCTACGGCATCGTGCCTGGAAAGGCCGCCATCCCCCTCGGGCAAATCACCTTGCCCGTCACGTACGGTACGTCATCCAATTACCGTACAGAGTTCATTAAGTTCGAGGTTGCAGACTTCGACACCTCCTACCACGCCATCCTCGGGCGACCAGCATTGGCCAAGTTCATGGCCATCCCCCACTACACCTACCTGGTGCTGAAGATGCCAGGGCCTCACGGTGTTCTTTCCCTTCGCGGCGATATCAAGCGCTCCTACCTCTGCGACAAAGAGGCAGTGGAGTACGCCGTCAGAGCCGCGTCCACCATAGATCGCCAAGAGCTCCAACCCTTGGCCGCAGCCGTCGTCGCAGAGGACGATGACGCCCCGACGCAGAAGAAGACACGGGCTATCAAACCTGTGGAGAAGGTCGCAACAAAGACGATTGACCTCCAAACAGGAGATCCATCGAAGATAGCAGTGATTGGCTCCACCCTCACTCCTGCATAGGAAAACGCGCTCGTCGACTTCCTGCGATCCCAGGCAGACATCTTTGCTACAAAGCCTTCCGACATGCCTGGAGTCCCCAGAGAGTTGATCGAGCACAAGTTGGACCTCAACGAGAGCGCAAAGCCCAAAAAGCAGCGCCTCCGAAGATTCGCCACAGAGCGTCGGGAAGCCATCAAGAAAGAACTAGCTAAGTTATTAGCAGCTGGCTTCATTAAAGAAGTCTTCTATCCGGATTGGCTAGCCAATCCGGTTCTTGTAAGGAAAAAGAATTCGAATGAATGGAGAATGTGTGTTGATTATACTGATCTCAACAAACACTGCAAGAAGGATCCCTTCGGGCTTCCTCGCATCGATCAAGTCATCGACAGCACCGCCGGGTGCACCCTACTCTGTTTCCTCGATTGTTACTCAGGATATCACCAAATATCGCTGAAAGAAGAGGATCAGATTAAAACTTCATTCATCACGCCATATGGCGTATATTGTTACACAACCATGCCTTTTGGCTTGAAAAATGCGGGTGCCACGTATCAGCGGGCGATACAGGGTTGTCTTCAAGACCAACTTCATCGAAATGTTGAAGCCTATGTTGATGATGTGGTAGTCAAGACAAGAAATCCCGAGGATCTCATCGCTGACCTCACCGAGACGTTTGATAACCTACGCAAATGGCGATGGAAGCTCAATCCCGCCAAGTGTGTTTTCGGCGTCCCATCTGGAAAGCTCCTTGGGTTCATTATCAGTGAACGCGGCATTGAGGCAAATCCAGAGAAGATAGCAACTATCATGAACATGGAGCCGCCGACCACCGTCAAGGATGTCATGAAGCTTACGGGCTGCATGGCTGCACTCAACCGCTTTATCTCCAAGCTAGGAGAACGCGGGACCGAGTTCTTCAAACTACTCAAGAAGCAAGATAGATTTAAGTGGACTCAGGAAGCTCAGGTCGCTTTCGACAAGCTCAAGCTATTCCTGACTACGCCTCCTGTGCTCACTGCACCGCTCCCGGGCGAAGATCTCTTGCTCTACATTTCAGCAACCACTAATGTCGTCAGCGCCGCCATTGTTGTTGAACGCGACGAGGAAGGCCACCTCCAGAAGATTCAACGGCATGTGTACTTTGTAAGTGAAGTCCTCTCGGACTCCAAATCCAGGTATTCTCAAGTTCAAAAAATTCTATATGCTGTCCTAATGACATCCAGAAAATTGCGGCATTACTTCGACACCTACAAGATCATCGTGGTTACTGGTTATCCTATTGGCGAGATTCTCCATAATCAAGACGCTACCGGGCGTATCGCCAAGTGGGCTGTTGAGCTCGGAACATACAGCATCGAGTTCCGTTCTCGCACGGCCATGAAGTCTCAGGTCCTTACTGATTTCATATCGGAATGGACCGAGCACAATCTCCCAGTCGCCACTACCAAGCCTGAGCATTGGATCATGTATTTCGACGGGTCACTCAAGCTGGAAGGCGGAGGCGCTGGAGTTCTGTTGATCTCACCTCGAGGGGATCAACTCAAGTATGTTCTGCAGATTCAGTTCGCTGTCACCAACAACGCTGCAGAATACGAAGCACTTCTTCACGGCATGAAGATGGCCATCACCCTTAGTATCAAGCGTCTGCTGGTATATGGGGACTCCATGTTGGTCATCAAACAAGTCAATAAAGACTGGAATCGAAACCATGAAGACATGGATGCGTACTGTGAAGAAGTTCGGAAATTGGAAAAACACTTCCTCGGCATTGAATTTCATCATATCGAACGAGATTACAACGTCGCCGCAGACGTCCTATCAAAGCTGGGTTCTTCCAGAGCAGAGGTGCCCAGCGGAGTGTTTGTCAATGAACTCTCCGAACCATCAATCCCTGCGGCGGTAACTTCTGATGCTACAATCTCAGCTCCCGAGGTTATGCTCATCGACGCCACTTGGAGCGCTCCGATTATAGACTTCATCTTGCACGACAAACTTCCTGCCGAGAAGGCAGAAGCTCAGCAAATTGTCCGCCGTAGCAAGTCCTATGTTATAATCGGCGATACACTGTACCGACGTGGCGCACGCTCTGGCGCATTGATGAAATGTGTCTCACAGCAAGAAGGAGTCAACATCCTGGAGGAAATTCACGCAGGAGAGTGTGGCAATCATGCAGCTTCCCGCACCATCGTAGGCAAAGCCTTCCGTGCCGGGTTCTATTGGCCTACAGCTCTACATGACGCTGAGGAAATTGTTCGTCACTGCAAGGGTTGTCAATATTTCGCTCATCACTCACATCAGCTTGCTCACAAGATCAAATTGATACCTCCGTCATGGCCATTTGCATGCTGGGGTCTTGATATGATTGGGAAACTACCCAGGGCGCCTGGTGGATTCGAATATTGCTTCGTCGCAATTGACAAATTTACCAAGTGGATAGAAGTCTTTCCGGTTGTCAAACCAACCTCTGAGAAAGCAGTCCAATTTCTCCAAGAATTGATTCTTCGCTTCGGGATACCTCACCAAATCATCACGGATTTGGGCACCACCTTTACAGGCAACAAGTTCTGGGACTACTGTGAAGATCGCAGCATCGAGGTATCCTATGCTTCGGTTGCTCATCCTCGTGCCAATGGGCAAGTTGAAAGGGCCAATGGCATGCTCCTTGATGGACTTAAAGCTCGCATGGAACGAACCCTGAAGACAGCAGAAGGCCGGTGGATGAAAGAACTCTTTCCAGTTGTCTGGGGCCTACGATCTCAACCCAGTAAAGCTACAGGGCAATCTCCCTTCTTCCTGGTGTATGGATCAGAGGCCGTTCTACCTATTGACGTCATGCACGGTGCTCCTCGCGTTGAGGAGTTCCAAGAAGCCATGGCGGACGAACAACGAATGCTGGAAGTTGATACAGCTGAAGAAGCGCGACTAGCAGCCTTGTTACATAATGCTGCGTATCTTCAGGGAATCCGCAGATTCCATGACAAAAATGTGAAGACAAGATCATTCCAAATTGGAGACTTGGTGCTACGCCGAATCCAGAATACAGCCGGCCACTCCAAGCTTACTTCACCCTGGGATGGTCCATTTATCGTTTCCAAGGTACTCAAACCGGGCACCTACAGACTTCAAACAGAAGACGGTGTGGAATTACCAAATCCTTGGAATATAGAACACCTACGCAAATTCTACGCGTAGATCCCTCACTTCAGCAGTGCTTCGGCACCACAAGAACCAATTGCTTCGGCACTCAGAGTTCTTCTGTAAACATTGCTGCGGCAATATATGAACTAATTGCTTCGGCATTACCTGTTCTCTTGTTCCGTTGTTCCGGCAACGAGGTTTATCTCAATAAAACTCCCTTTACTGGGTTGTTTACTTGTCTTCGTGACATTACCTACAACTTCCGTGTTCTTTTGAGACTTGGAAAGTTTCTTTTCCATTCGGAGCCTATAATTGAGGTCTATCCGGGTTCTTTCGAGGCCAAAAACGGATCTGTTCCTCCTATTGCACTACTCTGTGCTATTTTCCAGCTCCACGCTGCGGCTCCATGGGTCTTACTGGGTTCTTGCTTCGGCAAACCATATACAGTCAGTTCCCAAGTATCCTCCTAGGGTACATTTTAATAGATAGCTTATGCTATGAGGAATCTCCCTGGGTTCCTTCGGGTCCTTAACAGGGTTGTTTTTCAAGTCAAAGTCTACGCCACGTACATTTCGACTAAGTCCTGGTTATCAATACAGAGACAACCCGAGAATTCATAGAAATTCTTGGTTTTTCTTCACAACATGGCAATAAATATATTACATTGCACGATACTTATGTTACAATAACATTTGTTTATATCTACAACCTAAGGCTCTGAGCAATTGCTTCTGCAATTGGCTCGGCCTCTTGCTTCAGGTCCCTAAAGGCAGACTCAGTACAGTTTGGCTCTGCGCCTTCAACTAATTTGCCTATGTCTACCTCCGGGTACCTGGACTTCACTACGGCAAGGACATGCACGAGACAAGCTTTCGAAGATCTCTTGATGTACGCCTTCAGCTGTCTCGGCATGGCCTTCAGGCGCTCCAGGAATGATAGCGGCGCTGAAGGGTCTTCTGGAACTAAGGCTTTCACCACCGGGTTCGCTGCCCTCTCTAGCTGCGAGATCCGGTTCAAGGCTTCCGCCAGGTCGTCGTCCGACTTCTTCATCAACCGCAATTCTTCTTCGAGCTCCGACATCCTCCTGGCCGCCTGTTCGAGCTTCTCGTCCAGCACCTTCTTGTCTGATAGATGCTTCTGTGCCTGGACGAGATCCCTGGATAGCCGATGATTCTCCTCGCGAGCTTCTTCCATATTCTTGGCAAGTTGCTTTTGCTGCTCGAGGACTTGAATTAATTGCTCGTCGGCATCCTTGCGTTGTTGGACCGCCACTCTGAGTTCTTCTTTAAGGCCTTCATGGTCAGCAGAGAGGGTCTTCAACGCCTCTTCATAACGGTTGGCCACATTGGACCAATCCGTCATCTTGCTCTGGGCTGTTGCTAGTTGCTGTTGCGCCCCTGCGAACACAAGACAATGACAGAGTTGTTATTCAACACAGGCAATGGACAATTTTTTATAAGACTTCGGTAACGACAGAGTACCTTTGAGCTCTGCTTTTGCCGACGCAAGCTTCTTCTTCATGTCCTCCTTCTCCGCGGCCAGTTCCTTGGTCCGCAGGTGCAAGGTGCGGATCATGTCGGCGTCTTCCGCCTCCTGGAGTTTGCGATCTTCGCGCTCACGCTCCAGTTCCTTCTGGAGACGGTCCGCCTTGGCGTGCATCAAGGAAATGTTGTGGAGGTACTCGGTCTTCTTCCTTGATGCCTCGCCAACAGCCTACAACAGAGTTGTTATAAGAAATGTTTTTTCAATACTACAAGACCAGGGTTGTTTTACTAACCTTGAAGTAGGCTACTGCTCTTTCGGCATGGTAAAGTCCCCTGTCGATGTGGTGCTCATCCTCCTCCGCGTCCAATATGTATTCGAAGGTCTGCGGGTTCGGATTGAGCATTGGGTCGAAGCTCCCGATGCAGAAGCTCCCACCCTCTTCTTCAGCTCCGGTACTCTGGGGTACCCTGGGGATTTCTTCAATTTCTTGCTCTGGGGTTGTTGCTTCTGCTTGTTTTCCCCCCAAGCACTCTGCCTCCGCCCCGGCCTGGGTTGTTTCTGTGATGCTCGGGGGCTGCGCAGAGGACTGGTCACGGCGTTCCAGCTCGGGTTCTTCAATCACCGCCGACGTGACCAGCTGTTCGATATCCGCCAGCACCTCCGCGACTGTCTCCTCGACTTGTGCTTCTTCTGGTACTGGAGGGTTTGATGGCCGAGCTGTTTGAACTTCCGGCAGGGTTGTTTCTGGAACAACCCTGGGTTCTTCGGGCACTGCGGCCTCTGGCTCTACAGCTGCATGGTCAACCAAGGATTCTACCCTGGTTATTGCTGGAGTATCTTCAACTCTGGGAAAATGAAGTTTGTTAGTTATAGCGGTATTATGCGCCGCTACATTGTGTATTGATTGACAAAATACTTACATGGTGGAGGGTCGCATGGGGATCTCTGGCTCCCCCAAGGTGAACTCTTCCTCTACCTCCTGCTCCGCCGCCGAAGGTCCCGCTGGACAGGGTTCTTCACTTATTGGTGTTATCCCTTCAAACGGCGTGGAGACAAGGTTGAAGATCTCGTGCAGGATCTCTTCCTCAGATAATGCCCGCCGAGCAGAGCTGCTTTGCTGCGGCATACTGGTTCCAATTTCTCCTATGGCTATCCCCACTGAAGATGTTGTCCTGGGTTGTGGGGATACCTTTGCCCTTTCCTCTGGGATTGTTCTGGCTCGGGGCTTGGGCAAGGTGCGTGCTTTCTTGGGCACTGGTGCTTGCGCCTCTGATGGCGCCGGTCTCTTGGACCTTTCAGTTCCCCTGGAGGTTGCTCCTGATTTGGCTTGGGGTTCTTCAGGGACCTGTGGTTCCAGCTTTACCATTGGCTCGTCAGGGTCTTCAATTGCAGATTTCATGCGCACTTGATCTCTTACCCCTGGATCCACACAGCGTGCCAGCAATGCCGCTTATTCAGTGTTGGTTGGGTCCAGGGGCGGCAGACTTACATATAAGGCGCGCCGGGCTTCATACTGTGATGATCAAGACATTAGTTCACAATATATTTTCAACAATGCAGAACTGTATTCAGAAAAGGATTTTACCTCAGGTGTCATGGTTATCGCAGATACTTCCATTATTTCAGGAAATTGATCATCAATGATCACCAGGAACCTCTTCAAGAGTTGGTTCACTCTCTTCTCCGATATGTTCCCGGTGGCATTCCTTGAGGGGTCTGCTTCCCCAGAGTACAAGTACCCTGGGTTATTGCGTTGTTTGCATGGCTGGATTCTCCTCAGCAGAAATGACTTATATACCATGGCTCCTGTTAGGCCTTGTGCCTTTAGATCTCTGATCATGTTGAGCAGCTCAGGGATTTGCATGGCTTGGTTGACTCCAACTGTCTCGCTCCAGAATGGCCTCATTACTGGAGGATTTCCTGAACGGCTCTGCAACTGTGGCTGGTGGTTCCATGCGTAGAACCATTCCTTCTGCCAGTCCTTGAGGCTTTCCTTCGTTGTGTAATCCAAATATACCGGCCTCATGCCCTGGCGGAACTGGATAACTACTTTGCCTACCACTTGCAGTGGCCCGCTGGAGGTCTTTACCCTAAATAGATGGCGGAAAAGGGCAAAATGGGGATCTATCCCTAAGAAGGCTTCGCACAGATGGATGAAGATGGATAGATTGAGAATGGAGTTGGGATTCAGATGACATAGTTCAATCCCATAAAATTGAAGCACACGGCGGAAAAAATCACATGCTGGCATGCCAAATCCAACTTCGTAAAAGGCCTTCCATACCGTGATTTCCTCGGTGTCTTCGGTGGGGTATTCATGCCCGTATGCGCTTCTCCATCGGCTGATTCCTTGTGCTGGCAAGAATCCATCCGCCTCTAGGGCCTTGATGTGCTTCTCCTTCAAGATACTGGTCGGCCAGTCGCTGATTGGATCTCCAATATTTGGCATGTCCCCCGCGGACGCTGCCTCTTCGGTCGTAACGACCTGCTTCATGGCCTCTGCCTTCTTCTTCGAGCCCTTGCTTCGGCTAGATCCTTCACCACCGGCCATTGGGATCTCTTGTGATTTGGTGTGGATTGGATCTAAGATTGGGGGAAGTTGTGGATGCTCGTGCGCGATCTCTGGATTACGCGAACTGCAACTGTCGCAAACTCTAGATCTGTTTTGCGCAAGCGTACGGATACAAAGGGTCGCGGTCGGTTTATATGGGCTTTTCGAAGCGTTACTTCGGTAACTTTCAATTTGAGTCCTTTCTTGATCCTATATTTGAATTTCTTCAAATTTAGGCTCGGGGGCTGTAGACATATTTTCAGGAAATATTTTTCTGAGAATTTTCGGCTTCAATTGATAAATTTATGAGGAATTCTACAAGAATTCGGGTTTCTTCAGAAATTGATTCTCTTTTGGTTCGGACTTCGAAAGAGCCTCGAATTTCTTCTTCAAAGATAAACGAGGCTCGGGGGCTGCCCAATTGGGCGCACCTAATCGGTGCGCACCAATCCGAACTTCGAGAGGACTTATGAGCACATCATTACCTATTGAACAGCATGGTTGCAACTTCCAAGATCAAAGAACCCTGTGGGTCTCAAAGAACCCTGTGGGTCTCAAAGAACCCTGGCGGATTTCAAAAGAACTCTGGAGGACCTCAAAGAACTCTGTACTTTCAACAAGGCTGTTCTTCAGGAGATAAGGTGCTCGGGGGCTTGTGGGTGTAGAGTCCTGACGGACTAAACAACCCTGGCGGCCCATCCTATGGGCCGGCCCATGAACAAGACTTGACGCACAAGACAAGGATTAGTCCTAGTCGGTTTGGATATACTGTATTAGGGAATTAGAGATAAACTTGTAAAAGTCTCTTAGTCCTATACGGTTCCCATGTAACCCTGCCCTCCGGACTATATAAGGGGAGGCAGGGACCCCCTCAAAACAATCTCATCAATACAAGATACACCATACAGGACGTAGGGTATTACGCTCCGGCGACCCGAACCTGTCTAAATCGTTTCTTGTCACCTTCGGCTCTAGATTCTCGACGACTTCTCCCTAAACCCTTCTCTCGGGGCACCCCCTCGGGAACGTTGTCAGCATAAATCGCCGACAGGGACTGATTTTTTTTAAAATATTATATTAAAAATATTAAAATAAAAAAAATTCCAAATCCGACCTTGTGCTCACCCGATCGAAAGGGAAACAACTTCTCCGGTCCATTTACCTAGAAGCTGTGTTCATTGTGCATCAGTTTGGCAATCCTAGACCATAAGCAGAAGCAGAATCTAGTTCATAAGCTTGGCCAAACTGGGTTAAATAGACAAATTGTACAATGAATCGTATTTTGCTATATGTAAATTGATATATAGACACATAAATAAGAGTGAACAAATATAAATCTCATCTTTATGGCCGATGTGGTGCGGGTATGGAAGAATGCTTGATATATAAAAAGACTTTAGAGTGTTCTAGATTTTTTTATGATTCACCAACCATTATCGACATCCACCAGAATACCGTGACAAAGATGGTTATACATGGAATCATTGGTCTAGCTAGCAATATGCATAGCTGCAAAGACAAATAGTTTATCTGAAATTCTTACAACTAAGATGCTTGTTCATAAAAGAGACCGATTATCCAGCCATCACATGAGATCTCACGAGACCATCAGCAAATTTGTAGCAAAGGAGCAAACACATACATAGCATAGCAGGAAGATTATCTCGCCTCGGAGCATGAGCCCACGCCGTGGACTAACAAGACACCTGCTCTATTCTCTTTCTTCATTAAATTGTGTGTACGTAGGAGTTCCTTGTTGATGTGGCACCAAAAAGACAAGAGGCGTCTCTGCATTGTACATGCCCTAAACGATGTACTGAATGCGGCGTATATGGGGAGCGGCATTACGAACCTTTCATCTTTGGAGGACCTTTTAACCGTCTGATGATCAAGAAAAGCTCAATCACTGATTTGCTAAAACGCTACACAAACGTTAGGAGTCGTGCTACTTGGGATCTCTATCAAACCTGGGACAGACATGTGGAGTTGACCGTGAGCTAGTGTGAATCAATGCAGGTTGATCTGTTCCAAGTTGCTGCATTGCTGCTGATACACTTTACAATGCAATGCTGTGCAGCGTGCCACTGCCACGGCACCCATCGGCGTTCAGACCAACCAAACAATCCATCCAAACTCCGGTGTGCGCACGGTCAGGAAAAACAAGCACTTTTGCCAGCTCACCGTCACTGCCCGTACGACGCCTGAGTTCCCGAGATCCAAGGTTCCAAGCCGACGCGACTCGTCCCTGATCTCTCCACGGTGTCGCGCGCGAACGGCAGGCCACGCGGCCGGCGAGACGGAGGCGATGGCCGCCGCCGACTCCGCCTCCGCTCCCTCCTCCTCCCAGGAGGCGGAGCGCCCCGCTGCCCCCTCCATGCCCACGGACCCGGACTTCCTCAGCTGCGTCCTCCAGCCCCCGGCCTCGTCCTCCTCCCGCCCCGACGCCGATTACGTCGCCCTCCGGCGCCTCCTCCTCCGCCGCAAGCCACCCTCCGCCCTCCAGCACCGCATGGTACCGCTGGCATCCCCGCGCATCTCTTCTCCCCCGCGCTTAGATCCTCGCATTTAGCTTTGGGGAATGGATGAATCGAATTCATTGGTGGTCGGGGATGCTTTGCTGCGCGCAGGAGTGGCGGTGCAACGGCAAGGGCTACGTCGCCTACCGCAACTTCCTCCTCCGGCGCATCGACGGCGGGAGCGCCCACAGCACGCCCAGCAACAGGTTGGCGCGCTTTAATTTTTTTCCCCCTTGTCTCGTCTACTTCCGTGCCCTGCCTCTGCCTGTATCTGACGACATGAGAACAATGTTGCTATGCTTGTGGTTTTTGAGGATTGCCTTTGATAGCCTTACTTATTCACTAGTAATAGTATTTTGCTCTCAAACGTAGTCATTTGAACATGTTGTATGATAGGGAAATTAATAAGGTGGAATCTGATAACATGGTTATTTTGCAATTGACCAGTGGAAGGTGGGTTCCCTCGCCTGGCCCTGCACTCTCTGAGGCCGACAGCTGGAGTTCTATCCGGGTTAGCATCGTTTAACTTTTTCATTTTGTTTTCCCTCATGCTTCAAGTTTCATAATGTTAGATCGTACACCAAGTGTTTTTTGTGGATAGTTTCATGGAGAAGATGCATTCACATGCTGCATTGAGTTCTAATATAACATGGTTCCAAAAAAAGAGTTCTGATATAGCATGTTTGATGCAGGACTTGAGAACTAACAGTGGGTTAAGCCGCACAGTAAGTATCAGCTCAAAGCACAGTGACACTGAGCGCCATGTCAGATTTTCTGAGCCTGCATACTCATTTGTTGGAATGCATTGCATTTTTGACAGCTGCAAAACCTCAGGTTATTTCTTGTGGTCATGCTATGCATTTCTATTCTTTCAGTGATCAGGTGTTGTATTCTGAATGATGTGGCTAATATTCTCAATTATGACTGATTTTTTTTTGGCAGTTACGGTATTGAAATTTGGCCACGCAAGCTCCGATCTGCTTGCGTATGGTGCAGCAGATGGCAGTCTGACGGTCTGCCAGGTTTCTGAGCCGCCATCTGTTCTTCAAAAATTGATAGGACATTCTAAAAATATCACAGGTTAGATTACACATAATTGTTCTAGCGAATCTATTCTCTTGCATTACTTCATTTTCCACAGAAAAACTTAACAAAGTCTTGCTACACATGCCGAAATATTTCCCCTCCCATTGCAGAAATTGAGAAAAAACACTAGTTCCGTCAATGGATTTCCTGAATTCCTAGTATTTATAATACATGCTACTCATGTCACGAGGAAATATGTATTGCCGAGCATATAAATTGGTTTACAGAAGTAATACATATAGTAACTGAACCTTGGGTTTTGCCATAACTATAAAAGGTTATAACATATGAAATGTTATCTACTACATCAATGTGAAATGGTACACATGATATGTTCAAACTTCTGTTTCCTATCTATCCCTTCATCACGTATCTTGTGTCTCGTGATTATCAAATTCTGACCACATTACAGATTTTGATTTTTCATCTAATAACCAGTACATAGCTTCATGCTCCCTGGATAAAACTGTGCGAGTATGGGAAATCTCTAAAGGCACATGCATTAGGGTTGTATATGGAGTTTGTTCCCAGCTCTGCATTCGCTTTCACCCTGTAAGTCCCAGCTTTGCACAATGCATAATTATTTCCATCCATTACTTATTTGATTCACTGGTCTTATCTCCTTGTATCTCTGCTGCTAATAGTTCTTTGTTTGGGAATCATCATGAGTTATCTACTGTATCATATTATATTTACCATGTCCTCAACCTCTTTGTTGTAGGTGAACAATAATTTGCTTCTAGTTGGCAACGCAAACAAGGAAATCAATGTAAATTTCTTCACCTTTTGCTCCCAAAGTTCAAAAATTTATACTTGTTATTTGCTTTCCTACTGGATCTGTTGTGTGATCCTCTGATCTAATACCTGTTGTTAAATAACAGCGGAAAACAAAATATATGTTCGTCCTCTGCCGTTTGACCATTTCTTTGATATAGATGATATACACCACTGTGTAACTGTTTAGCTAATATCATGTAAAATTGTTTAACTACCTGCAGTTTCCCCTTGCATTCTAGTTGTTTTTACCCATCTTGTAATCCATTTATCTTTGGAAACTAGGCAATAAATTTTAGCACTGGGAGAGTAATCAGCAAACTTAACTTTGATGATGCGGTTACAGCTTTGGATATTGATCACACTGGGCAGCTTATTTTCGCTGGTGATGGACAGGTATCGATAGAGTTTGCCAGCTATTGAGATGATATATGATGTTCATACTTTTGAATGGTGCTTCAAACGTGCAGGGCTACATATATACTGTTAGTGTGAACTCGCATACAGGGTCACTATCTAGAACTCACAAGAACAAGAGCAATAAGAGCAAATCTCCTATCACAACCATCCAGTATCGCACCTTTTCTCTGGTTGCACGTTTTCCAGTACTTCTTTCTTGTGCTCAAGATGGAAACCTGTCCTTCTTCAGGTGTGTTAACTTTATAACAGTCTACTATTTGGCAGACTTGACTTTTTGTATAACCATTTGTGTTTATTTACATTTCAGCATCGCGACAGATGCTAAGGGATACTTGACTCTCATATGCTCTTTAAAACTAGGCTCGCGGATGCAGACTATCCGCGCTTCCTTCTGTCCGCTTCTTTCACTCGAGAAAGGAGAGTTCATTGGTGAGTGGGAATCACAACTTGTTTGAATGTTTCTAGCTATTAACTGTTGGTTACCTAATACCTAAAGCTGTTGGTGGCCCGGTGTCTTCTTTATGTGAACTTCCTGCTGCTAGAACTCGAGTGCTACCACTCTTTCCTTTGCACTGCTTGTCATTGTTTTTGAAAATATTTTATTTATTGTGAAGGAGAACTGCTTGTCATTATATTTAAAAAAGATAAATAGGGTCCAATTACAATGCTGTTGTACCAGCAAGGACTGCAGCCTTATTTGTAGTTCAGCACCAAGACAATCACTAGCGACACTTGATTCTAAGTTTTGCTGGAGAAATGTTAGTTTAGACTGTCAGATTGAATTTACAGGGGGGGGGGGGGGGTGGAATGATGTTGAGATTAAGTCTGCCTCTTTTTGTGGTTTCGAATAGATCGTTACTGACACATTTTCTTCTGAATCGAACATGAAGTTACTGGCAGCGAGGATGCCAATGTTTACTTTTATGATTTGGCACGCCCAAAGAACTCATGCGTGAATAAACTTCAGGTACGTGTCATGCCTAATCTATTTGCCATTAAGCTTTTTCTGTTGCATCAATGAGGTGCCAACGAGACAATTTGTATTCCTGAAGGGACATGGTTCTCCTGTAATTGGAGTTGCTTGGAACCATGGGGAGAATTTGCTGGCCTCATCTGATTCAGGTGGTACTGTTATTGTATGGAAGAGATCGAAAACTAATTAGAGTGATTTTCCCACGCCACGGAGGATGCTTTTATGCAGCAAACTGTTGATTCTGCTGCATGAGTCGAACGAAGGCGTTGTTTTCTTTTTGTACATTGTACGTTCATCACATTGTTTGTAAAATCACCACACAAGGCCAGGGCAAAGAAAACCAACCGGCCTTGGTTGTATTCACAGAAGTATAGGTCTCCAGGTAGAGTGTAAAGCATTTCTCAAGGTATATCATGTATCATTTGTTTTAGTACTATAACTTTGTACCATTCATGACTTTGTCCCCCAGATTTATTAAACCTCTTGTTCACATGCGTAGTGTATACTTATGAGTTGGATCGCTTTTTTTTTTCTATATAAGGGCACATATTTTGTACTCCCTCAGATGTAAGCATTTTTAATAATTTATGAGAAATGAAGCAATAAGGAGAGTTTTCATTACACATTTATACCCCTTGTAAAATAAGAATGTTCACATTTTTTTCTTTAAAGGAGAGTTGTGTATTATTATAATTATATTAAGAAGAATAAATGAGTAGGCTAGAGCTTCGAACAACACCACACGCCCTTCATACAGAAAAACCTCTCTCACTTTTGTTAAAAGCTTGACCCTACTTGTAGCTAAAAACTTACGCATTAGCTGGCTCTAGAGCGAGGAGATGGGATAAAAACTTACGCATTAGCTGGCTATAGAGTGAAGAGATGGGATATGAGCTGACCAAACTCTAGCTCAAAATTGGGTTGGACCTAACTATCTCATCCAAACAGGAGCCTGTTTGGTTGGCTGGTTTCCCAGCCCAGCCGGCTAGTTTTGGTGAGGGATGGGAGGCTGGTTGGTGGGCCTAGTCGGCCAGGCTATAGGATACAGCTCATCCCAACAGAGGGTATGAGATTGGTCCAACCAAACTCTCAAAATTGAATTAGAGTCAATCCGACTTATATGGTTCGAAATCAAACACACAACCCACATGGTCCTGAATAAACTGTGTATAACCTCTCTCTCTTTTTTTGGTTGGGGGGGGGGGAACCAAGCACTTTATTGATAGAGTTGATTCATTATATTACAAAAGCCCTCGAGCGGTAACAACAGCCAAACGTGTCTAGCATGTTCAGCAATTAGATTGCTCCTCGCTACAAGGCGGCCTTGTTTAGTTGGTCAAGTTGGCACCAACTTGGTGCACGGGAAACCGCGTCACCTCTCACCGAACACGTTTTCCAGCGCGCTAATTTTTCACCAACTTTCTAATCTAAACAAGCCCGTTTGATAATCTATTTTCATGAGAGAAAAAAATATCCTGAAATTAAGGCCCGTATTGGGCTAGTTATGTACCCAGTAAGAGGTTCACGTCATGAAAGTCTCGGCCCACTTTTAAAATGGGCCTCCAATGTTGTCACTTGGACCAGTGTGGTGCTGGTGCGCAGCCTATGCCTACCTCGGCTCGAGCTCCGACACCGTCACGCCGTTCTCCGAGACGGGATCGGTCGCGGCGGGACGCCGCCGCCCATAACGCTTTCCACCACCTCCACGGGCAGCGCGCGACGAGGCGGCGGCGGCGGCGGAGCTCGTGGCCATCGACGACCCGGAGCAGCAGAACGCCGGGCGGGAGGGCCTCCGCTGGATCGCCGACTGGCCTTCCAGCATCAGAACGACGGCCGCCGCGTCGGGCCTTGCGCCGGGCTCCTTCTGCACGCACAGGAGCCCCACCTGCGCGCACGCCAGCGCCTCCGCCGGCGCGTACCGCCCGCCCAGCGACGCGTCCACTATCTCCGCCACCGACCCCTGCCTCCACTTCTCCCACACCTGCAGATGCAGACATGCAGAGTAGTATAAGCTGAGGCAGTGTGAAAGACGGTGGCCAACACTGAATTCTGATGAGGGAGCCATTGTTATACTCACGTAGCTCAGCAGATTGCTGCCACTGCCGTCTTCTTGGGCAGACGGGCTGGTGTTCCTACGACCGGTGAGGGTCTCGAGGACGATCACCCCGAAGCTGAACATGTCCGATTTCGTCGAGACGTGGCCGTAGTACGCGTACTCCGGCGACATTTACCCACTGCAGCGGACATGTAGCCACTGAGTACAGTGAATTGTACTAGAAGAAGAGATTTCTTTAGAAGAATGTTGTTAGGTGTAGTAGGGTACTTACAGGGTTCCAACTGGGCGCTTGGTCACCTCTCTGATGGTCTCGTCTCCCCAGAACGCCCTGGCGAGGCCGAAATCGGAGATCTTGGGGCTCATGTCCGAGTCCAGCAGGACGTTGCTGGGCTTGAGGTCCCGGTGGATGATCCGCAGCCGGGACTCCTCGTGGAGGTACAGCAGGCCCCGCGCGATCCCGCGGATGATCGCGTATCTCCTCCTCCAGTCCAGCGTTTTCCGCTGATGCCGTCTCGCTGCATCTGCGAAACAGAGACACGGATAGAAGCATTGAATGAAGAGATCATGCGTGGGAATTGGGATCCAGGTGAAGACCAACACTTGCGTGCAGATCGAGGAGCGCGTACCGAATAGGGCGTTGTCCAGGCTCCGGTTGGGCAGGTACTCGTACACGATGAGCTTCTCCGTCTCCTCCAGGCAAACCCGAAGAAGTTGCACGAGGTTCCTGTGCGTCAGCTTGGTGGCGATCACAAGCTCGTTCTTCAGCTCGTGGAAACCTTGCGAGGAGCCCTTGGAGAGCCGTTTCACCGCAACGGCTTGTCCGTCCTCAAGCCTGCCCTGCAAACATATATACACAGGTTGCAAGCTTGTGAGCCATCAGCGCATCAGAGAATATATGCCGATCCTTGTCGACGCTGATGCACAGTTTCTCCAGTAGTACCTTGAAAACTTGTCCAAAACCTCCCTCGCCTAGCTTGTTTTCTGCGGCGAAGTTACCGGTCGCAGCCCTCAGCACCGCCAGCGTGAACTTCTCCGGATGAACATAGGTTGCGCTGCAGTCGTCCTTGGAATCTTTGACGCCTCTCCTCCTTCGCAAGTAAACACCACCCGTCAGCACGAACGCCAGGAGGAGCAGCGTTCCGAGCGGAACGACGACTGCAAGGATGGTGGTGTTTCTTGGTCTGCTCGTTCCTGCATGTTTTCAGGCGACGACGACCAATCAGAAGTCTAGGCCTTTCCTTGTGCCAAAAGTCCCTCCTGGTCGTGGAGGCAACGGGTGATTTGATTTGATCAACACTCGCCAAGGAAAGGAGCAACGCACAACATATCCTAATACGGAAAGCGACTTCTCCTAGTACGGAAAGATGACATTAACTTCGACCACGACGGCTCATGCCTCGTAGACTCGTAGTCATGCTGTGTTTGACGGGTCATGTGTGCACACCAAGTCAAGCCCGCGTTGACAGTCTGGCACTCACCGCTTGTTTCCCCGGCTGGCGTCGGCGGCGAGGTGACCGGCGCCGGCGCCGGCGCGTCGAGCGCCAGGTCGTAGTAGGTGTACACCTGGATCCTCAGGAAGCAGTTGTACGCCAGCACGACGCCTCCCTGGTTCCCCGACCCGCACGGCAGCCGCGGCACCGATGCATTCAGGCACCGCTCGCACTCCGCCGCCGTCATGTCCCTCATGCACTGCACCATCCCGTACATGGTCCCGTTCGGATCGTCACCGCTGGCGTCATACCGCGCCTCGCCGGTGGCGAAGAAGAACGGCTGCCTCCTCCCCGACCCGCCGCCGCCGCTGGCCGCCGCGCGCGCCACCAGGCGGCTCATCAGGGGGGTGTACGCCTGCTTGAAGCCGGCGGGATCGGCCACCAAGCGCGTGTCGTAGAGGATCTGGCGGAAGGCGTCCTCGCGCGGAGTCGAGGCGTTGGTGTCCCCGTAGGCGATGTAGACGTCGAGCCACAGGGCGGCGCAGCGGTGGCTGTTGTTGAGGAAGCAGCTCGACGCGGCGAGGTTGCCGACGGCCGCCTGGAGCTCGGCGAGGCAACGGGGAGGCGCGAAGTCGCCGCGGCAGAGGCCACGGACGAAGGCGCGGTCGCCGCGGCGGGCGTCGCCGAGGGAGAGGGACGCGAACCCCGTGGCCGCCGCGGCGCGGGGGAGCTCGCCGAGGAGCGTGAGGAGATTCGCGCGGAACGCCGCGTCGCTGCTGCTGGTGGCGTTGGTGGTGGGTGGTGGCGCCGGTTGTGGTGAGGGGGAGGGGGAAGGGGAGGAGGGAGGAGGCGAGGGCGAGGCGTCGCCGCAGTCGAGCCATGCGGCGGCAGGTGAGACGGCCATGGTTGTGGTGAGGAGGACGAGGAGGAGGAGATACGGTGGCGGCGGCGACACGGACGGGAGCTTCTCGGATAGCATGGCGACGACGGTGAAGGAGTTCAACGTCGAACGTCCAATGAGCTTCGTTACAGCGAGCGAGCTCGGGGTTTTTATGGCGAGGTGGGACAGTTGGAACGCGTGGTCGAATAGTCGCCGCGGCGACCCGGGGTCTGATCCTCTGATTTGGGTCTGCTGTTTTCGTGTCCTGCCTCGGCGGTTCGCTCGCCCGCTCAATGGAGGTTGCCCTTGAGAATAAAAAAATGGTGCTTGTCCTATTGAATGCTTATTACCGTATAGTACAATGTCGTCTAATCGAACCTAGTCGTTATAACACTGATATATGACACTGATAGATAAAACGATTAGTCGATCCTAGTCGTCCCGTACTGCGTGATATGTATACCGTGTGGAGTGGCTGATGAAGCAGTGCCAATAAGTTTGATGCCGATGTACCAAAAATGCACTTTCGGATTCGAGCATTTTTTGCCCATAAGTTTTCTAAGTCGTTCGCAATAGGTCAATATATCACTACACTTACACGTGCGTATATAATAACAACATGAAATGTTGGCTATAAGTGACATCTCATCTCTCAATCTGTCTACCAAGGCACAAAAAATTTCAGCATCTTCGTCCATTCAACCACACGATCACACACATCCGTCACCAAACTACGCTAAATCTAGGAGAAAGCCATTGTCCCCGACATGCACTAGCAAGGTGCCTTCGATTGATGAGGAGACCAGCAAAATCAAGACAAATTCAGCACGACTTGTCATAACTTTGTGCACATGTAGCGGGGTATGCAAACTTTTGGTGGATGAGTTAAAAGTATATGTCCAAAAAATGTACTTTCAGAGTTGATTGACCTAAGTGATACTTCTTTACAAGTTAATGGATCTCGAGAGCATTTTACTCTACGCCAATGTCTTGAATGAGATGGAATAGGATTGATGCAACCTCCTATGTCAATTAGTTCATTAGCAACATGTATTGAACGTCTAAACGTAATATGTGTTCATTTGAGTTATACTTTAGTTCTCTTACCTGGTCAAAGCATATCAGAAAGAGTTTGAGTATCTTCAAAATTATAGGTTGATTATTATCTTTACACATTTGCTATTTATCTGTCATCATATAAAATAAGTCATCATTTTTTTTATTTGCAAATGTTTTTCTCTAGTGTTGTAAATATTGTTATATGATGTTTCATTATTTAAGGGAGAAAATACGACAGCTTGTTTGATGTTGCATATGTTATTTTATTATGTTTCAAGTATTGTTCCCACGTGTTGCATAGGTAATGTTCCAAACATTGTTCCCACATGTCGCATAGTTTTCATGTTCCTACCCTACACAACATGGGAGAATAACGCATGCAACATTAGAGAACAGTATGTACAATTGCTACAATGATATTGTGGGTTTTGAATTCAAATAAATTAGATTTACCATGCAATAACATAGTGAATTCTTAATTCAGTTTGTCAATGCAATTTATTTAAAATTCCTATAAAAATATACTGGGTTTTGACTTCATAAAAAATATTTACCATGCAATATTATAGTAAATTCTTAAATCAATTTAACCGTCTATGGATGGCCTAAGTCCTGATGTCCCCTCATGGACACATCTCTCCCTCAGCAAGTGACAACTCGAAAGATCAGACAACGTTTTTTTTTGTGCAAAGTCCACATAAACAAAAGACTAGAGTTGCACTTAATTTTCTTTATTTCTTCTCTATCTCCAATCTCCTCACGCAAATGTTAATTATATTACTAATCAAAACTTGTATAGGTGCGAGGAGTCAATCCTTAGTATCTCAATACAATCAATTACGTCCGTGTACGTTTGTTTAAGGCTTGTCCTTGGCTAGGATTTTTTTTTTATCTATAATAGAAAAAATCCTTAGCCTTGCTACGTCTTTAGCCCCTCCGTACATTATTTTCTATCTAATGCTCCTCTAGACGACTAGACCTCTATCACGATGGCATTAAGCTTCTACAATGTCAGTCATTTCACTTAAGCCTTCTTATCGCCGGAGAGCTTCCGTTCTCAATTAATTTGTTTGATCTTCACTCGTCACCTTTTCCTTTTTTCTAACTTTGCAACAACGTTTTGGAGGGGTGCTCTCGTGTTAGTTTAAACCGCAGCTTTGTCGATTTGATTTTTCTTCCCAACAAATACCAGAGATAATAAGGGTTGTACGTATTCTTTAATAACTCGGAAAACGGATGAAGCGAGACAAAAAGGGCAAAAAGGTAAATAAAATACGGGGTCAAGTCCTCCTTTCGGGAATCCTCGCTCCCCAAGGCCCCGCAGCGGGCAGCAACAGTCTCCGTCCTCCCCACGGCCTCCTCCTCGCATCCGGCGCCGCCCTCCTCTCTTCCCCTCCGTGATGATGGACCTGGATCCTCGCCTCTACGAGAGCGTCGTATGCTTACTCTCCACGCACCCCCATCCGTGCAATCATTGTATTTGTTTTCCTTGTTTAGGTAGGCGCGGCCATTATATTGTCAGTTGGCTCGAGTAGATTCGTTCCCGCTTGCGTGCGAATTTGGCGTTCTTCTTCGTTTCTCTATTGGATACGTTGTATGGGTGGGTGGTGTAGCTAACTTGGATCATGTTTCGAAGAGATGGTTGCTTGGATTTTGAAATGTTTCTACTTGGATGCCTAGTGTTAGGGTTTGCATAGCAGATTGGAAGTTCGTCGGTTGTGGCGTGTAATGAGAAGAACTTGTGGATCGCATGGTTATGTAGTGAGAAGTTTGGAGCTTTGTCACTGATGTTGGTTGGGAAGGATCCAGCTGAATCTTATGCGGCAATTCTGCCTCGTGGCAGGGGCAGCAAGCAAAGTTGGCTTTTAGCGGGTAAATATATCGAGAGCGAATGCTGCATGGAAACCCTATTTATTGTTCGACAATTGAGCGTATAGTGCAAGTGGTTGATGCACTCATTACATCTTATTCTGTGTAGTGTAGTTAGGTAAATAGTTACGCCTTTGTGGTAAAGAAGACATAAGAGCCTAAACTAAGGCTAGCCATCTCATATCTCTGTTATTTCCGTACAGCTCTATATGGTATCTGAAAGCTGGCCAAACACCCGGCCAAATTTGTTACCTGAATTCTGTTGTTGGCCTAAAATTGGGCATCAAAACATCACCTGCTTATGGATATCATTGCCGTTGTGTATCTCTGGCAGCACCATAAGGTGATTCATACACACTGCCTTTTCCCAGCTGTCACTGCGCTGGTTTGCATACCTCAAAGTCACTGCCACTTTCCTCCTATTCACCAGATGTGGCTCATATGGGCATATGGCTCTGCCATTACTGTTGAACCGACCATTTATATTTATGGCGTAGTCATGCTCTGCACCACCTCTAACAACAGCGTCACGTTCTACCCTTTGTTGTCGTATTCAATCAAGGGGATTACTTACTACCACCTTTTGCTGGATAGGCGGAGTAATACAGCCTATTTACATATTTTTTTCTCGCTAATGCAGTCTGTCAGCGACAACGACGTCCGAAATATGGTGCTATCTTATCTTATGCACAACTGTTTTAAAGAGACGGCAGAGGCATTCTTATCCAGCACCGGTTTGAAGTTACCTGTTGACTATAGTGTGAATGTGGATAAACGGAAAGGTATTTATTTGCAGGTCAATGCCAAATCTTCTATCTATATTATTAGGGGGTGTTATTTGTCGTATTGCATGTTGAAGCATTTATTGTATGTTTTGATAAAATTTTACCACAATATTTCTTTGGCCAAATTGCCCTGGTGCCACTATTTTGAACTCAGTTTTCAAACGTACCGCCAATTCCACCTAGATTACTACTTTACCACAACTTAGTTCCTGGTTTATGCTCCATCTAGCACTGGGCAAAACGATTGAAAAAGGAATAGCTTAGATCATATCTGAATTCTTTGATTCCTTTCCATCATTTTGCTCCATTAATTGGTTTTTTCTCTGGTAGTCTTCCTCCCATATGGCAGCTGCCAAGAACTCCTGCATGAGAGAAGTCATCTCTGCTGGGGTCCACTGCACTTTTTGAGTCGTACAGCAGAGGACGCCACATCCGAGACTTTCTGTTGATTTTGTGTGTGTGTGTGTGTTGGGAGGAGGGGGGATTGGATTTGTGCGTAAAGGTGTGTTCTCGGTGGAGAAGAGACTCTTAGGCATGATGCTGGGGGCATGGATCTGAAGCCACAGCCCAAGCCATTCGCAACGGTGGAGATGCTATAGGTTCATGTGGCTGTGGCGGAGAGCTCATGGGATCTTGTACATGGCCGGGATCTAGCGGTGCTGCTCCTCTGCATGGGATCCCAGCAACAGGGAGCAGCCAGCAGGGGAAGGGAAGAGAGAAGATAATATTGGGGAGGGCCTGGTGTGATCTGAGCATCTGATTCGAATCATATGGCAATATGGCACAGTGCTAACACAGCAGAGATGGAACAAATCTGTGGTGGAATAGTATTCCGGAGCTAGGGAGTGGTATGTTTGCAAAACAGTGCAGGCAATTTGGCCTTCTTGTCCCCCCTAACAGAAAGTTTTTATAAAAACAACTGACCAGGTCAGCCAAACATAGGGCGAAGGAAACAAATTTTGTGTCTATCTTGATCTATTTAATATGAATATCCGTTTCATCTTTGAAGTGGTACAGCCAGCTGTTAGTCTTATTCCATTAAAAAAACATTTCTTTCCAATATTCATATTCCTTCATATCCCGTTATGGTTTTGAATTTAATGACAGCTGTGATCATTATGATCACTTAAATTTGTTCTTTGAAGAAAAAAACTTTGACACTCTGACCCTAGTGGTTGGATATGATTTGTTGGGCACCAATGCAAAACGCTAATTCAGTTCAAAAATTACCCGGACAGTAGAATTTTATTGAATCGATAAAGCACTGTATAAGGTGCATTCGACCTATTGGTTAGGTTGCCCTGTTTTCTTAGCAAAGAACCTAAGTGACGAGCAATTCATATTTTAATATTCTTGCAAACTTTTTACAATTATCCATGGCCGCCTTTGTGCCCGGCATATAATCAATTGTGCTCTTTCTTGAAACTTTTAACTTTTAATTGATTGTTTTTTAATATTTTATATGAAACAGTTGTGATTCAGATAGACATTTATTGTGTTTTGTTTAATTCATTGTAAGCCATGATAGTATAAAACCACAATAATATCGTATTGTAGTATTTCTATTCAAATTTATCTTATGATAGCTGATAGCACTATTTGCATCTAATAGCATTGTTTCTTTTCAGCGATTTTTAATTTTGTGCTAGAAGGGAATGCCCTGAAGGCCATAGAGTTGACAGAAGAGCTGGCACCCAACTTGCTGGAGAATGATATGGATCTACATTTTGATCTTTTAAGTCTTCACTTCATTGAGCTAGTTCGTTCCAGAAAATTGTAAGTTTGCAGGATTTAATTAGCAGGGAAAGATATTGTGACGATTTTTTTAATCAACTTGTCTATTTTGACTGACAGCACAGAAGCTCTTGAGTTTGGCCAGAAAAAATTGACGTCGTTTGGAAAGGTTCCCAAGTATGTTGAGAAACTGGAGGTACTTTCTCCTTAGACCTACATGTCTTAGGGCCCTTCTGAAAGTTAAAATATTTTTTCCTTTTAACAAAACAGACCAAGGGGCCGATTATGTGCTTTAGAAGTTTTATAAGCATATTAATGCTCGACTTTTTCATTTTATAGGACTTTATGGCTCTCCTGGCTTATGAAGAGCCTGAGAAGTCACCTATGTTTCATCTACTAAGCCCAGAGTACAGGCAGAATGTTGCAGATAGCTTGAATCGGGCTGTCCTTGGTATGTTTAAAGATATCTTGCCTAGTTGCTGACATCGCAACTTCATTTTCCATTATCTAATTTTTTTACTTTCCTGTACGATCAATGACAGGACATGCTAATCTGCCGGCATATTCATCACTGGAGAGAGTGGTACAGCAAGCAACTGTGGTGAGACAGTACCTACAGCAGGAAGTTGGCAAGGTAGAATCTAGTACTTGTCAGCCAATAATTCTTCTGTATCATATCTTGTTAAAACTTCATCTTTAGCCTGAGCTCATTGCGTAATGTCCTCTGGTGATCTTCTATGTTCATTTAAGGGGACTGTTTACTCATCTTTTGTTCTTGGAAATTGTTCCTGCTTACCGGCTCATTTGAATTTTACAATTGGTATTCTTTACATCTTGCTGCATACATGACATTCGGAATTCTTGAAGCAGGATTCTTACCCACCATTTTCTTTGAAGGCCTTTCTGAGCAAGTAAAGGCGTAACT
Source organism: Digitaria exilis (assembly GCA_015342445.1). Classification (NCBI taxonomy): domain Eukaryota; kingdom Viridiplantae; phylum Streptophyta; class Magnoliopsida; order Poales; family Poaceae; genus Digitaria; species Digitaria exilis. The sequence goes on from JACEFO010000520.1 coordinate 786,477, forward strand.
GGTACAATTCTTCGGAAAGGGTACCACCTGTCCTGGCCATTGGGAGGGGCCTTACCGGGTTCATAAACAATGAAGCAGTTTAAACAATTCACAGTCTTGACAAACGGTGTGTGGTACTTTGAATGAGGGATGCTGTATGTGCTTTGTTTCCTTGATTTACATTATGTTTCCTGTGTCCCCGTCTTAGACATTGCAAAAGCCTGTACATATGATATGATAATGATCCGTGGAGCTATTCTGTGAATTCAGTTTGGGTCGGCTTTTTTTACATATACTTTTTTGAGCCGGTTTGTTGTGATTATGGATGTAATTGGTTACCCGCATGGCCCACAGTGCGTTATCCCACCCATATGCAGGCAGTGGAAGGGCCAGGGGTAGAGGCTGAACAGACGCGGAAGCCAGGTTGTTTGGTTGGTTGTGTGAAGACATGAAAATAAATGTGCAATGAAAGTGTTTTTTTTGTAATATACTGTAATTATATTAATTTATGTAGTGTAATGTAACTGAAAATGTGAAGTGAACTACTTGAAATAATCTAATAGAACTACATATGCATTGGATATGGCATCGTGTGGTCTTTTCTTTTTGTTAACAGGTGGATAGTATAAAGTGTGGATTTTCTCTGCTCAGGAGTCAGGCCTACCTGAAAAAACCTGGCTGTATTTTAGGTTTTAGAATCCTTTCTTCGTAGTATATTGATATGCTTCTCTCCTGAGTGTTTCACAAAAAGAAATATGCATGGGACAATCACTTGGTTTTTTTTGTTTTTTTTGTTTTTTTTTTTTTTTTTTTGCGTCGGTCTATCGCCAATAACGTCACTGGTAAGGCCTGGTTTGACAGTGAATTTGGGTACGGCCGGGCTCGATTAATTTTAAATTCAGGAATTCTCTCGGAACGAACTGTTACTAGATGTTTTTACACTATTTTGCTCAACATTTTCGTGTAATTAAAACACATCCGTCGCCAAAGAATTTTCCCAGAATTGTATGAAACAACAGAACAAAAGGTGAAAAATCCTCCTAGTTGGAGAATCAAACTTAGCAAATTCACCTAGTTGGAGAATCAAAGAGAACAAAGGTGGGGTGCGAACTTCTTTAGATCTGCGTCGCGAATGTGAACACCAGGACAGGACTGATGCAAAGTTGGTAAAAGTCAGAGAAAAGTGACATTTGAGAGCGAGCGGACGCGAACAAATTGATTGTTACCGTGAGATTTTGGCGATCACTAGGTCAGCGAATCGAGTTCTTCCGTAGCTTTCAAGGTTCTTCAACCGTCAGTACTGCTGCCAGCTTGTGAAATTGTGACGGTACTATACGCTGTTCTTTGTTGTCTTCCATCTCACAAGTTCCTCTATAAATAGGCAGGCCACTGTCTCTAGTCATCCTAGCGAGCTCGTCACCAGGCACTACTGATACAGTCTTAATTCTCTTTGTCAGGGGTTGGGGGGTCGTTTGGACAGCGGAACATGGTACTGCCTCCTTACTTTCTGTTACTATGTTACTGAATTAGATGCATTTCATCTTCATGTTTGACTGATTGTTCGTACGCCAAAAGGTCCCCAACTTCCCACCAACTTTGCACATTGATAACCGTGCCCCTCTCACAGAAAATACCAACTAACTTGGTACCAAGTTTTGGAACTAAACAAGCCCTGAATGATGCACTCTTTTTGGTCGGATGGAATTATGCAGGAGCATGATGATTTATCTTTAGGAATGATATCCCTGAATTCTCTAGGATTAAGCTTAGCGTGCTCTCATCTTTGATCTCTGAAATAGGATTTTGTTGGCTGATTTGGCTATACTTTGAGCAACTTACTTGATTGCAACATCTGAAATACAAAGTATCTATCCTGAAATGTTTCTTTAGTTCACTACCCCAACTGATAGAAAGATTTTGTTGGGCTCAGTTGCATACATCTTATCATCTACGGAGATATCTAACTTAGTGTTTGATATCTACAACTTGACTGAAGTTAGAGTCAAATTTCCTTTTGCATAAGATTAAGTGAAGGATCGCAGCGTCCTCCAATACAAGCATCCTAAAAGCGTATCTGCTATTTCATGGAAAGTTGATTGGAAAAAGTATGCTACAAAAATATATTCATTTGAACCTATTGTTCTGTTTGTGGATCGTGAATTCAACATTCAGATCTTTTCTCCTCTTATCGTCTGGGACAAAATCTCAACCTGCCCATGTTTAATAGAGCTTCAGAGGCTTCACCAGTAAGAATTCAACAACGGTCGGGCCATGGGGAGGTCTTGGAGGAGACCCTTGGGACGATGGTGTCAACTCTGGGGTACGCCAGATCATCATCACTCATGGTGTGGCCATCGATTCTATACAGATCGAGTATGACCAGAGAGGAGGCGCAGTCTGGTCAGAGAAGCATGGGACTGCGAGTAGAAACTCAAAAACCGATCAGGTTCGTAATTCTTCAGTAAAGTGCCGAGCTGAATGCTGCTCTTAACAGTTACCACTTTGCCTGTTGTGAAATTTTACTGAACTACAATGCTACTGAAATCTCCCACTAAAACCGTGTCTTTCCAACAGGTGAAACTTGATTACCCTCAAGAAGTTCTCACATCTATCAGTGGCTGCTACGGCGCAGTAGGAAATTCAGTTGTCTTAAGGTCACTAATCTTTGAGAGCAACTGCTCCAAGTATGGGCCTTTTGGCACCGAACAAGGGACATCCTTCTCGCTCCCGGTGTCCAGCGGCAAGATTGTCGGCTTTCACGGACGATCTGGGTCTTGCATCCACTCCATAGGCTGCCATCTCAACAAAGAGATTAGCACTAAGCTGTCAAAAAATGCGCCATCCGCGCTTCGGAGCATCACAAGATCATATGACAGTAATGGTCACAGGTATTCAGATGGCAGTGCTGGGTACGACATGGTCCTCGCAGTGAAGGACAGAGCAGACGACTACAGTGTCCTGACTAGCAATCTTCCGAAGGAACAGTATCCTCGTCCACAGATGAACAAGGTATGACCAACTGAACATTGTTAGAAAATTTTTGCAATGGCTCCATTTCCAATGATATTCCTTTTCCAGTTGTAATGACTATAGCTGCAAAGGAAATTCAGGTTGTGATTTTTACATTCCTCAGATGGTATCTATTCCTAGTTTCTATTCGGACAATGGGACCATGACTATAAGCACCCCAGTGAGATTTGGTCCCTGGGGTGGAAACACTGGAACCATATTTGATGATGGAATTTACACTGGTATCCGACAAATCAATTTAACGCGGGGACTAGGAATATCTTCCATAAAGGTTCTCTACGATCGAAACGGTCAAGCAATATGGGGCGATAAGCGCGGAGTCAGTGGGGGATCTAGGCCTGAAAAGGTGATACAATTTCAGTATCATAGTTGTTTTGGTTTAACAATTACAAACTAATTTTGTTAGTTGACATGGGAATTTTGTTTGGCAGGTAGTATTCGATTTTCCATCAGAAATCTTGACACATATAACCGGCCATTTTGGCTCAACAATGATCATGGGCCCAACGGTGATCAAATCACTAACATTCCACACGACGAAAAAGAGCCATGGCCCATTCGGGGATGAACATGGTACATTTTTCTCCAGTTGTTTGACTGACGGAAGGATAGTAGGATTCCATGGCAGGGCTGGATGGTATATTGACAGCATTGGAGTTCATGTTCTGGAAGGCAAGGTGCTATCACAGAGAGTTGACACAGAATTAACCAACGCAAGCCCATCTCGTGCACTAGCACGCAGGGAAATTGGAGATGAGGTAACAAATTCCTTTGGCTGAATTATGTTGGAATGGTAATGAAAGAAGTGTTAGTACTGATGAAGAAATGTGTTTGAATTTCTTTCCCTTTTTATAGGTTATTACATATGGTGTAGTGAAAGAACCAATACCAATAGGGCCAGGACCATGGGGTGGGGATGGAGGCAAACCATGGGATGATGGTGTCTACACAGGCGTCAAACAAATCTACATAACGAGAACCGATTTCATCGGCTCTATTCAGATCGAGTATGACAGGAGTGGACAATCCGTCTGGTCTACCAAGCATGGAAATGGGGGGCAGATAACAAATAGGGTAAGCTGTGAATACCCACATTATTCACATGTGCTCTCCAAATCACGATGTGCAATGCAGTTTTTTTTTCTACATTGAAAGCCTTTGGGTTTATTCATGCGAACTACTATACAATTATGTACAGTTTCTCATAATCAACCACATTGTGCAGATCAAGCTTGACTACCCACACGAGGTTCTTACCTGCATCTACGGTTACTTTAACACCTGCGTGGAAGAAGGGCCAAGAGTCTTGAGATCGATCACCCTCGTCAGCAGCCGAGGGAAGTATGGACCGTTCGGTGACGAGATAGGGAGCTACTTCACCTCTGCTACGACGCAGGGGAAGGTGGTCGGCTTCCATGGCCGGAGCAGCCTGTACCTCGACGCCATTGGGGTGCACATGCAGCACTGGTTGGGAGACGTGAAGACTACTAGCGCGTCCAATTCCAAGTACTACATCTCCAAGTACCTCTTCTGATCCTGGTTACTCTTGCATCTGGTCCGTGATCTTGTTACAGTTTGCGGTTGAGTGTTTCTCTATATGCGGCAAGATAGTGAGCTGTTCTGAATGACAAGGAACCATGGTCTAGTTTGTTCTTTGCTAGTAGTGTTTTACTGTTGAGGAGCCGTGTTACGTTGGTGTGTACTGAAAAATTTGTGCGATTTGTTTGGCTAAATGCCTGAATTGGGGATTGAGCGTTGTCAGCATCTTGTTAACCTGAACAAATCTCTGGATTAATATATTGATCATGATCTGTTTTTGTTACAAAGAATTGTTTGGTGAATCGTCTTATTATCTCAGCTGTGTTCCGAGGCGCACTTGTCACTGGATATCAAGCGTGCCATCTTTCAGTGTTCCAGTCGACATTCGGACAGACGAGCACACAACATGAGATGTTTACTATCAGAGCCAGTGCTTGTTTCTTTGTGCGGATAGTTAGGTTTCGTTAGTTTAGCCCCGTGGCTTCAGGACAACTTGGTAGTGGAGCAACCGCGCAAGCAATGCACTGTGAGCGGCTCGCTCTGAACTCGTGCGAGCACATTGCACTACTGACGGAAAGTCTGTCCTGGTGGCAAGCAAGTTGCATGACTCTGAGCCTCAGCTAGCGGCCTAGCGCAAACCAAGCTGAAAGGACGGTGGCCATCCTCTATCCAAACCCATGTTCCGTGAATCAGACAAGGCAGGCGAAGGATTGACGTGCCCCAGACCCCAGTTGTGTTTTAACTAGCACAATGCCGGTGATTTACCCGGCGTCTCCAGCTAATGAAAAGCAGTGCACGCAAGTACAGCCCTGGAGATAAGATTCTGCAAAATTGCCTATGGGGAACATTCAGGCCGACCATAACAACGATTGAACGAAAGAAAGAGCACGCATTCGCAGGATCGACAGCAAAAGGAACTGCACAGCTGTGTGCCCTGTCGGGTGCACTGCATTAGCCCCCTCTCATCGAGTCATCATGCAGTCTATCTGTCGATGCAGGCGGCTCGCCCCGCCGCCCCCTCTAGCGATCGAACTCGGAGAGTCAACTCAACCGTGCGGCATGTGCCCTGCCTGTGCTCTCCACCACATGTCTCATCCTGTCGCGGGCCTCGCTGGGCTGTACCAAACCGCAGCGCTCCTATTATGCATCGGCCACTTGCACAGCGGTCACGAGAGCGTATCTCGTAGCGCCGGCCTCTCCGAAGCACCGAATCGAGCCCAAGCCGACCCTCACGCTGGTCGGCAGACGTGTGAGCCCCTGGAGATCTTGGAGCTGCCGAGCTAGCAATGGCAACTCGCAAGTCGCAACACGATCCCCGGACGGACTCTCAACGTGCGGCCGCAGTAAGCCAGGAGGAGACCGGCACGAGAACGCGTGCTCCCCGGACCGGGGCACCAGGCAGTAGCGCCGCACGGCACGCGCCAAGCTGTGGCAATAATGGGGCTTCGTCTCGTTGATTGCTTTTTTTTTTTTCTTTTGTGGTGGTAGCGGCCTGCGGCGATCGGTCTCTCTCTCTCTCTTGCCTCCCGCCTGCCAGGCTGCCACCTTAAAGCGAGCCGATCCGGAGGCACTGCTGCTGCCGTCGCACGCTGAGCACCGTGGCATCTCGCCCTGCCTGCCGCAGTCCTCGCCGCCTTTTGGAAACGGGATCGCGATCGCCATATCCTCCTTGGTACTTCCAAAAGGCAAGGATCATCACACCCCCCCCCCCTCGGGCGCCTTGTGACCACTCGACCAAAGGCGCTATGGCTGATGACAACAATTCTTCGTATAATTTTTGTTGATAGATAATACTACAACATGGTCGACGAGGAGCAACCTTTTGAGGTGGCGTTCACAATATGGATGGATGGATATGTATTCGTACATGATCTCTATCGGGAAACCGTACTTGCTCCGATCCGAAAATGGGCAAAGCTGACGGGCCGGCAGGCGGATAAGCCCCCCCCTCTCTCTCCCTCCTCGAGAGCAAAGCGTGCCTACACTGTGGCATCATATCTCGCGATCTGCGCTCAACTTGCGTGGATGGCCGATCGATCCGTTCAATTCGCCGGGCGACCGCCCGCATATTCTCACAATCTCACCCAGTCACCCCGCCATCATCTCATGCATCGCCCCGGTGATCGGATCGATCTCCTGCCTTTTTTTCAAGTTTTGAGAGTGGACCGGGCTACTACTGTTCCACTGGATAGGCGCGCACAGACACGTCATCTCCATCGCTCCGTTTGGTCGGTCGGTCAGTCCAATGAATGGGTGGCCCTGGCTGTGCCACGGGGTCCCGATGCCCTCGCTGCCGGCGCCTGCAGGCCCCCGACGATCTCATGCGCGCAACGCAACGGCTTTTGGTGCATGCGTGCTCGCGCGCACGGCATGTGACGAGGCGATCCTGCCGATCCCGGGGTCCAAATCTTGGTCGAGAAAATAATAAAAGGCTCTTTCGGGATCGGATTCGGTTCGTTGTGATCGCCGATCGACCTGCACGTCGCGGTGGACACACAATGCATATAGCTAGCTAAGCTATAACGCACGTACGCGGCCAGCTGCGGCTGGTTGACAGAAGCTGGAGCAAACAGAAAGCTCGTTCCTCTCGACTCAACGCGACGGCTGGGTGCTGACCGCCTTTCGGCATCGCCGGCGCACCACCGCGCGCGGTGGAGCCCGCCGGCCGGCCTATTGGGCTTGGGAACGGATTATCGGATCGACCCGGCCGCCATGCGGCGATACTACCACATGCTCAACTGTTCGAGAAGGGCCCTACTGGCACCAAACAAAACACTAAACACCCCAACCACACCTTTTTACCTACAGAGGGCTCCACCGTCAATGTGCCAGAAACGCAAGCCGAACTTCTGAAGGCTGAAGCTCTGTGTTGGAGTCGTGGCCTTGAACACCGTCAAATGTGGTCAACACGTGGTCAAACTGTACCCCAAAAAATGTTTTGTTCAGACAAGACCCGCCCACGTGCGCCCCGGCCCATGCACGGCACGGAAGTTTCCGCGGCAGCACACACACGCACGCGTCCCAGGCCGACGATCTCGCCGTCATCCGGGGCAACCCCCCCGGCTGTCGCTTTGCAAAACGGCCGGCCGGATGCGCGAGCCGAGCCGAGCAGAGAGCCGCGGCCACAAGCCACCGCGCCGACGGGGGGCTCTCCCTCGCGGTCGCGGCGTGAACAAGCCGGCTAGGCAGCCGCGCTGTGGCGGCGGCGACACGACACGAGCCGCTCGATCGGCTCGGCGGCGGCGGCCACGGCCGTACGCGTGGTGGAGGAGGGGCTGGGGCGGCAAGTGACGGCTCGCTTTCGGTCTCCAGCGGGCGCTGACCGCGGGTCAGCGAGCCGACACGTAGGCAGGCAGATAGGGGCCGAGGCGGGGGTGCTACGCGCGTGGACTCTTCTTTGACTAGGGGGCCGCGGGCGTGGACTCGGCGGCGACCCGGTCGTGACAGCGAGTTCGTAACTAGTTGCTCTGGTCGCTAAATCACATTCTTTGCGTGGGTGAGATATGGATATTAATTATAAGAATATAGTGATCGGTTTAACTTCCGTTGGTCATTAGCCACGGCGAAATCCTGTGTGCCCTTTCCAAGTTTCCGTGGAGTTTGGTCGTGTCAAATCGGGCCTTTTTGACCAGATGTTGGGGTGACACAAGCTGCTAATAAAGTTGGCCTAGGCCCTGGGTGCTTCCTTGCTTCTAGCTGACGTGCTCAATGGAGAAATTTTATGGTTATGGTACTATAATCATGCGTGGACACACATGACTGGATATCATTTTTTTTTCCCTTGCTGATCAATTGCCTCACACAATGGTAATGGACTAACAGCGGCGCGATAAAGAATACATGACTTATCAATTGTCTCACCCGATCGTAATGGACTCAGCGCGATAAGGAGCACATGAATTGCTTGAATTGCTCGGAGAAGAAAATCAGAAACAAATTTGGTAAGAGTATGCATCGCGCATGGATATTCTGAAACTAGTTAGTAAGTGATAATGTCGTATTAATAGTGTATGGGCGTAAATAACCTTAGGATTGCGCATATGCGTCAAATTATGTAATAAAAAACATTGCTTGGAATTTATTTACTTCATTGGATTTCTTTTAATTTTTCTCAATTTAAAACTTTCTGTTATTATTCAAATATATATAACAAGTAGGGCCCGTGCCCCTTCCATCAAAGAAAAAGTTGATTCATAGGACAGATTGTTAGAGGAGTTGTGCAAGCCTCCGTATTGGGTTTGCAAAATACAATATAAAAGAGCCATAAAAGAGAAAAATGAATGCAACTAGAACATGAATTTGATATTTGCAAGGCCCCATGGCTATATGTTTCAACAAAAAGGACAGCTTTTTCAGGAGATAAGATTTCAAAATCTTAACAATCGAGGGAAAAAAAATCCTATCTAACATCTGAAAAGGCAGACAAATCTGACCTCCCCTCACATATCTTTGGAAAAGGTGCAACAAAGGATAGAACTTCTAGATCAGAGAGCAAATGTACATACTTCTTAAATAATATGCATGGTCCTCCAAAGGATTATACTATGCTTTGTCACACAATTATCAGTACAACTAAGCCTGAAAGTACATCGTCGTTGAGAGGAAAAAAAAAAGATAGTTTGGCCAAGATATTAGAGCTCCAAATCTTAATAACCAGAAACCAAACATACCTAAATCCCAAAAGGCAGTCAAATTTGGCCGTTAGTTACATACCCTTGGGAAAAAGGTATGACAAAGGAGTTCAGATACAACTACTAAATGTCGTCATTATAAACATACAGATCGTTTGGTCCAGATCCAAATAATTACATGTCACAATAATAAGGTCATCGAGGGGAACAGCTACTTAGCTCATGTGAGAGCTGAATTAATAGTTTACGACGACGAGATCCATAAGACATGCGAGCACGAATCGGTTGTGCGTGCAAGTGGAGCGTTAGCTCAGCTAGAAAACAAAAGTCCTCCGGAATTGTTTTTTGCACGTGTTGCTGCATTAATAGTGGGCGGCCCGACCCACACGCACTGCACCCTGTGGTTCGGTTGCCCCCTTCGATCTAGCGCTGGCATCACGAGTTGGACGGCCCCGCCGGATTTGCATGATGAGGGACGAGATCCCAGTTCCAGGTATGTGCGATACTCTCCTGGATTTGTTTTGTATAAAAATCCCGGTTGGTACATTCTCCAGCCATTTGTATATGTGAAAGCACATTATTGTATTGACTTTCAGGTAAGTACATTGGATATTTGGATTTGTGTATTGTTCAAGTGGCGGGGGGTGGCTTCATTTTGACTTTGAAATGACAAAAACGCGACACAACAATTGTTTGCTATGCACTACTAGTATCTTAGTAAGTCTTAGGAAAGTGGTAAAAATTCTTTCTACGCGTGATTTCTCTTTAAGCTAAAACACTGGATTAAAATTTAAATCAATTGAGTGCAATGTGCCGTTGGTCCTATTTTTTCACTGTGATCTGGAAGTGTGGATCTAAATCCACAAAATTTTAAAAATTTCAAGTGATTCGCGGAATCCAGGTCGATAATTGGGCCTAAAGTGAATGAGATAAAAAAAATAGTTTGATTAAAAAGTTACATGGTAAAAAAAGAACACTGAAAGAGCGCTTGCATTACCTGTACCGCGCGCAATCCAGAAGTGACACCCACTCGGAAGAAAGGCGACCATGTACCTACCTAAAGAGAGATCAGCAACGACGGGAGCAGTCGTTGTTTAGCCTAGTTCTTTTTTCCTAACAAGTTGCTGGCCACCTTGTGGCTCTAGCTGAGCAAACGATGCATCCCTGGATTTGTTTACGGACGTTGTTTAAAGTGCCGTACTAGATTATAAAGTTGCTTCAACATTGATCCATCTATTGTAGTTTTGTATCGATCTCGCTGGGGACCTGCTCGAACTAGCATCTGATCTGATGTGTTAGGTCTCGCCCGCGCTGGCCAACCAGATCACCTTCTCGTGGCACGCAAATCCCTCCGAAATCCGCCTGAAAACGACCCAAGTATCCCGCCACGAATAGTCTAGCTAGGATTGGCAGGGTTAGTCATGGCGCCCCGATTGTGCTGTCTGCTAGTAGCTCTCACTCAGCCGCAGTAAAAAACAACGGATCACTGTTGGAGATGACGATTAGATGCGTGTGCTGTGCCGACGGGTCTCTTTCTCTCCACGTACTTTTCGGCGAGCAGCGCTAGTGGGCTAGTGGCCGTGTATGTGTCGGTCCAGTACGTGGTCGCGTCGACATGTTGCTGCGCCTCGCGCCCCCACACAACGTACGTGCGTACGTACGTGGGTGCACCAAAATTAGGCGTGCGTGCGTCAGGGACTGTACACGCACGCATGCACTGTGGAGGTGTTGTTGACACGGTGTGGACCAGATTTTGTACGTGGGAAAACCAAAGTCTTTTGAGAAAACGTCACCGCTGCCCGCACGCAATCCGGATGCAAAAACCCAGAGTCCCCGACGAGATGAAGCGAAATATTAGTACTCCCCGTGCCTCGGCACATGACATCCTACCGTTCGTCCTGATCCGGCCCGGCGCGAATCAATGCACGGCAGAGGCTATTTTTGGTACGTGGGGGAATGAGATGACGTACGCCCGATGCGGCAAAGGACCGCTTGTGTCACCTCGAAGATTTTATCGCCGAGATATGCATCTGATATATGCATCGTCCCCGGTGGTCTCGGCGGCCGTCTTGTGCGTGACGTCGTTGGCGAGAGGGCGCGGGGAAGAGATCGGCGTTACGGCAGCAAGAGAACCGCACCGCTCGCCCCTCTCGTGCGGACCGGACAAAACCTACCCCAGTCATGTTACGAAACCAGTTTTATCCGTCCGTCCGCCTCGTGACCTCATGCCGACATTCGCAGCGGTGCAGCCGCATATGCTGCAAAATGGTTTGACCACCTCACCGGTCACGTGTTTCTGCTCAAGACCCTTTGCACGAGCTGGTTTTAATCTGTCGTTAGGGAAGCGTGTTTGTAAGTGAAGCACAAATTTCTAAAGACAGATAAAAAGAGTACTAACCCCGTTTCAAAAAGCTTTTAGCCTCGAGTTTGAGCGCTTGCCTTATCAAAAAAATTTGTGCAAATATAGCCAAATATAAGCCATTCTTAAAAAAAAATTTATTACTAAAGCTCCATAACAAAAAATGATATTTTGCAAAAAATATTTGAATATGAGTGGTCAAAGTTGGGTTAAAAAAGTCAAACAACCTACATTTTGGAACGGAGAGGGTAGGTAGCACACATGATGTATTTCTGTTCTATCATAAATTTTATACTTGGTATTGTTGGTATTATTCCACAGTCTCTCATGTACGGTACAAGAGTATGACTTCTGGCTGCTTTTTTACCAAGGCGAAGGTAAATAACAGATGTTTGTTTATCATTTCAAAGTACTCTATCTTTCCTAAAATAAAGTGCACTTTTAGATTCTTATGACATATTAGTACTCTCTCTGTCCCTTGCTGTTTGAAAAGGTAAAAATTAAGCATGCATCTTGAAAAGTAAAAAAAAAAGTAAAACAATTAAATAAGCATTAGCCTTGGAAAGGGGAGACACAAGTCAATTAAATGTACATGCAATGAATTTTGGCTTGTCCAAAAACTAAAAATGCAGTCATTGTGGGACAAGTTTTGAATGCTAAAAATACACTTATTTTAGGAAAGAGAGACCTGATTGGTTGGCAAAATTCTTGTCCGCAACGTCAAAATAACGAGCCAGAGGTAGTAGTTTGCATGAAAATTCTATGATACATGTTTTTTTAATTTTAAAACAAAGTTTTTTAAAACTATTGATTGTCAAAATTTACGAAACTCTGGTGGGATCTACTCCCTCCGTTTTCAAGTATTTGATTCTTCAAGTAGCTCGAAAAGAAAGAGTGATTGCTGATTTACCCCGCATATTAAACGTTTTTGGGCTGAGCAAGGTGCAGACAAAGACACATCTTGAGGACCATGCACGAAACAAAGCGTGTGTGTGTGGTGTGTGTACGAAGCAAAGCATTTAATCGTGTCTAGTGCTGTCCAAGCAACCCCATTGGTTACGCCGTGGAATTTCTGTCCCGGCACAATGTACACCGAGCGAGGGCGCGCGGGTCGGGAGACGGGACCGTTCCCTTTGTCCCCGTGATAATTGTGCCAGACAGCGGCACGGCACCTCCAGCAACACATGGACACGAATCCGAATCACACTGCATGCCCCAGTGGTCACCACCGACATCGATCGTCGTCGTCGTCGCTCGCAGCGATCGACGATGTGAATGAAACGTCCCGGCCGTGAAGCTCGCTCGCTCGCTCGTTGCCATTACTGCTTCGCCGCTTAGGTGGCATTCCCCGGCTGACGACGCTGCGTATCTCATGACCGATCTCCCGGATTCGGTAGCCGGGACCTCAATTAAGGCATCTAGTACGTGACTACGTGCCCTACCAGTGCAGTGAGCCCGTGGCTTGAATGCGATGCGAGCATGCAAGAAGAAGGCAGGCAAGATGTCGAAGCCGGCCGTTCAGTCGATCGGGACGCTCGCACGCATTAAGTGCCCGGCGAATGGGAGCGGCGCACGTAGCCGCGGGCGCGGCACGCCGTCACGTGCACGCGCGCGGCCACGGCGAGCCAGCGATCCGCCGATCCCCGCGCGGCCGGATCGTGGCCGCCGGCGACCTGGTGGCGGGCACACAAACTCTTAACTCCGGCGGGGCCCGATGCTTGCCCCGGGTTGGGCGTAGGCGTACGGCTGCTGGAGGACCACGGGGCACGTACGATTGTTCGTTCGGGGGACAGAATATGTTAGATATTTAGGCACTTTACGACATAATTTGAATCCAAAATGTATTGTGTAAATCATAAAGTTGAATAGTAATCTTGTCATTGCAAAACAGATGCAGATGTTCATAATTAAAACACAATTTAACATAAACTTAAAACAAGAAAGGTTTAGAGTGTACCCAGAGGCGGGTCCAGTGTCGGAGACACTAGATGCGCCGTTCTCAACAGGATTAGACATGCTAATCGGTTGAGCTTATTCGATGTAGCCGATCTAATTCGATGTTGTGACGAGTTGGTGCAGTGCAGTCCCTCGAACGGCCTTCTCGATGTAGTAACACACGAGCGAGCAGTCGCGCTATGCGCTCCCAAAAACCTAATCGCCCGCCTATCCCGAGCAGGATCTCAGAGAGGCGTGGTTTCGGAGGCCTACTCTCGCAAGTTCTGTGCCCGCAGAGTCTCGCGATGGGAATGCGTGGAAACGCAGCAATAACAGAAGGAAGAATATGAAACTTGAGAGGAGTGGTGTGGCATGAATATACACACACAAAAATGTATTTCAAGTAGTAGGAGGTTCATCTATTTATAGATGAAGATGAGCCCTTGGCCAATGTTCCTTTTTCTTGATCAACAAGTTAGCCTTTGATGAAGAAAATAAGTTCAATTTGAATTTCTCAACCAAGGATCATTGAACATGACATACAAGTTCAACTTGAACTTCTTATTCAAGTTCAATTTGAATTTCTCGATTAAGGTAATTGAACTAGGTATACAAGTTCAACTTGTATTCCTCTCAATTCTCTTTTAATGATCAAGAATGTTCCACCAAGTTACTTGATCAATTGGCCAACCTTATTTTAATGATCAAGAAAGTTTCTTATTATATTATTTAGCATTTGTTATGTGCCTTGTAATATTATTTGATTTAATTGAATTTAGAATGGACCTAGTCCAATTAAATCCAACAGAATAATCCCGCTTGGGTCATCAGGTCGACGGGACGGATGGATCGAGAATTGGAGGTGCTCGACGCCGGGTCGTCGACGCATGATGCACGGCGGTGGCCTGGACGACGACGACGCGTTCGTACGGGGATGCGATCTCATTATCTCACGGTCCATGGGTTGAGTGGTAGGCATGCAGGAGCATTGGACGCACACGGAGATCTCGGGCACCTTTGGTTGGTAGCCCATAGCTGCCTCACCAAAATTTTGGCGTGCCCTTGCCATTTAGCTTTCATTTGGATAGGCACCAAATGTTGGCACGCCAACACCTGCCAACGGAAGCTTAGTTGTTACTGCAGGTGAGAAATGGGCGGCCGAAACGCTCGCCAAAGAATTGGTGGCCAGCATGCAAGAAAAAGAGAATGTGGCACAAGCTGATTGGGTGCACAGAAACCAAGGATAGCTGATTTGCAACACTAAAACACTAATATCTCAGTAACGGCTTAAGAAAATTAGAATCCGTTTGCATATTAATATTCCTTGCAATTAAATTTACAAAACAAGATATCACATAACTATGTTTTGGTATAAAATAATGTAGTGACAGAATTTGACAGAATTGGCTAAATTAGAATCTAAATATTGTTTGGCCAAAGTTTTGGTGATGCCTATAATTTAGTCATGACTAAAATTTAGTAGGGCTAGACGAGGGCATAAACCAACCATGCCCCTCATGCCGTGGTAGCCGTAGCCTAGCGGTCGGTGCTAGCGTAGGAGCTATAGCTGTCCGCCAGAGTGAAGATGACCGGCATGCGGTGTGCCGGCCAGCCTTGACTGGTGTTCAACGTTGATGGAACGCCATTCTCACGAGACGCGATCGCACAGGCACTACTGACAATACACCGCCGATCGGTTATATCCTTGCCTAAGCACGCACGCACGCCACGTCTGATGTTAACATAACTGATGTAATGAATCGCATGCTCAATCTCAAGCCTTGGAAGGTAGCACACACACTACTAGCGCTAACCGAGCTATCGTATTCGGGCAGGCTGGTCGTCGTACCATGGTACCCAAGTAGGTAAGATTGCCCTCTCCACGCCGAGATTGTTTTCAGATTGCCTTTATCCTCTCGCCCACACCACCGTGTATCGCAGGAGGTATGCATGCGGCACACATGTCTCACAGTGTCCGCAACCCGTGCGCGCGCGTGCGACGTACGGGGCTCGATTCTTTCGATGCTACCCCTGACGCCATTGCTGATGATGAGCCGATCCGATCGTCTTTGGAAAAAAGGAGGAAGGCGTACGCGATCTCGCTCCGACCTTCCCCACGTCAGGTCGCGGCGGAATCAGGTTCAAATTTTGAATTCAAATGTATATAAAATCCTAGTTCAATCGGTTTGAACCGGTAACCCGCTCGGTTTGACCGGTAAGCTGAGCAGTTTGGGCGGTAAGCCGGCCAGTTTGGACGGTAAGCCGGCTCAATACATAATTTGTCATGTTTTCAAATTTAACTAAAAATTAAAAAAATAAAAGAAAAATTCCTAAAAATATTTCAAGGTGCGTAGAATTTAATGGTGTCAAAAATTTTCAAATATTAGTGTATTTAGTATTTTTTGTGTGCATTAGAAGTTCAATGAGCCGATTTTTTTCCTTTTCCTTTTTCTGTTGAACTTCTAATACCTGCAAAAAAATATCAAATGAGCAAATATTTGAAATTTTTTGACACCAATAGATTACATATACCTTGAAGTATTTTTATGATTTTTTTTATATTTTTTCATTTTAAATTTAAATTTTAATATTTTAAATTTAACCGGTTTGAAACCGCCCCAAACCGCTACCGGTCCGGGGCGGTTTGACCGGTTCCCGCAGGAACCGACCGATTTTGAACGGGACTGCGAACCCTGAGCCGCGGAATCCAACCCACCACTAGAGGCACCAATGCACCATGTCTTGTTTTCCATCACGTGACATCAATGCCACGCCCTCATATCACGCCTCTTTCAGACGACACGATCGAAAACCATGTCCTCGCGCGCTCGGGAAAACCATGGCGGGAGCGGCAGCCGCGACGAGCAGAAAGCGAAAGAGGCAAATCTTCGCGTGATCCTGTGCGATCGATGCCTTGCGCCTGGAGACCGGAGATGACACTTTGGTGATTTCCTCGAAATGCGCCCCTGCTAGCCCGATCGGTCTGCCGGTGTCTAGCTAGGGCAGTAGCATATGCACACTAGTATAGGCCACTGTGGTAAACAAAGTGTCATGGTGTATTCAGATTGGGAAAGATTTTCCAGAAAAACAGTGTAGACCTAAAAATACACTGTAGATGAATAGTGTTATGTGAGTGGAAGAGATAAGATAAATAGGGAAAAGTTAGATGAATAGTGTATTTTTGAGGGAAATGTTAGGTAACTAAACGCACCCTAAAGAAGAAGAAAGCCGCTGCTGCAGCTGCAGCAACGAGTACCTAGCTACTCTATTGAAGTATTGCACGTTTCTCGCTGAAGATTTGGGTAGCGCGTACTTTCAGTAAAGTCCCGAAGAAATGCCTGGGGCCTCGTCAGAAAAATAAACAGTGGATTTGGGCATTGGCGTGTGTAAGTATTTAGGCCCCAACGTTCTACCGTTTATTTCAACTTTTCACTATTCATTTCAACTTTTCACTATTACTCTCACAAAACACGTTTCGTAGCGAATGCTACAGTATTTTTCTAATGCTACAGTGTTTTTCCTTACAATCTAAACCCACCCTAGGCGAGAGGCAGTAGTAGCTGAGAGATGAATGCACAGGCCGGATGCCGTGGATTCTCCCCATCTGCATGACTCCGGTGAGATGAGGACGCGGGGCCTAAAAAGTTGGTCAAGATACGGAAACGGGGCGAAGGATCTCTCTTTCTTTTGGTTGAGTGCCGATAGCAACCGTCTCCCACGGCGCTTGGAATTCCTTCGCCCCGCGGATGCTACATTTTAAAACCAGGGCCCCGCTCGAAAAGAGTTCCACGGCTTGCACATGGCGGCAGCAAAATGTAGAGCCTGTGATCGCTCGACATCAGCGGTGTGGAAACAATTCGGAAGGTTTAACATATTCTTAACCAAGTACTCTGGACTCTTTGCCTTTATTCTTTCCACAGTCAAGTCAATTTACACAAGTAATGTCGTCGTTTACGCCCGTCTTATCTTGACGAAGCCGAACCACCTTTTGGAGCGCGTGAATTTCGTCACAACTTCCAGAACTAGTACGTTTTATCGTGTGAAGTCATGACTCATGAGTCATTACCATTCCCTTGCGCAGTGAAGATGATGCCAATTTCTGTACTATAATACCTTCGGCTGGAATCCTTACGCTTGTGGGAGTACAATGTGTCCGAACCAGAGCGATCCTTATCAGTCAGGGTCGGGATTCTTCCCAGCTAAGCACACCGCCCAAGTACTCCACTGGTCAGTCGATAGCTAAAGAAATTGGACGGCAATGTCATGCGAGACCAGCCCGGGATGTGCAGGAGTCATGACGCGCCTCCGGAGTTGTTTATTCGCGGCCCCCCTCTCCAGCTCTCCTGTCCGTGTTCTCTGTTCCCTCGCATCGGCGCAGCGTCACTCCCTTCTCTCTCTCCTATCTTCCTCGGTCTCCCCACTAATCGCTTTGTCCTAATTAACCCCCATTCCCATTCATTCCGCTTCCGCCACCATCAAAGCCTCCAGCGCCCTATAAATATACGCCACCATCGCCTCCGCCCTCACGCAACTCCATCCGTCTCACCTTCCCCTCCTCGTCCTCCTCGCGCTCGCTCCCCTTCCGCGCTCGATCACATTCCCTATAGCTCGTCTCCACACCTCACCCAACAAAGTCCAAGAAGCTGGCGGCAATGGCGCGGTGCCTTGTGTTCATGCTGCTGTTCCTCATCTCCTCCCTCATCTCCACCGTGGGGCTCCCCGTCGAGCCACCCGCGGAGCTTCTCGGCGATGTCGGCCGCCTCAGCGTCGACGCGTCCGACCTCCACGAGGCGTCGCGTGACTTCGGCGGCGTGGCCCGCGCCGAGCCCGTGGCGGTGTTCCAGCCACGAGCCGCCGCCGACGTGGCGGGCCTGGTCCAGGCCGCCTACGGGTCGGCGCGCGGGTTCCGCGTCTCGGCGCGGGGGCACGGCCACTCCATCAGTGGCCAGGCCCAGGTCGCCGGTGGGGTGGTGGTGGACATGAGCCACGGGCCCGGCGCCGCGGCGCGGGCCGAGGAGGCCCGGGCATTGCCCGCCTACTCCTCGGCGCTGGGCGGCTACTACGTCGACGTCTGGGGCGGCGAGCTGTGGATCGACGTGCTCAACTGGACGCTCTCCCATGGCGGGCTCGCGCCGAGGTCGTGGACGGACTACCTCTACCTGTCCGTGGGTGGCACCCTCTCCAACGCCGGCATCAGCGGCCAGGCGTTCCACCACGGCCCACAGATCAGCAATGTCTACGAGCTCGACGTCGTCACAGGTACGGTAGCTCGCTCGCCGTTTTTAGCTAATCCATGGCTCTAGCTAGCTCGCTGCTTGTTCCTTTTCCCTGATTATCCCGAGCTCCTCGCGCGCGCTCTGGATCGCTCCTCGACTGACGCACGTGCGCGTTGCGCGTTGGCAGGCAAGGGCGAGGTGGTGACCTGCTCGGAGACGGAGAACCCGGACCTGTTCTTCGGCGTCCTCGGCGGGCTTGGACAGTTCGGCATCATCACGCGGGCGCGCATCGCCCTCGAGCGTGCTCCCCGACGGGTAACAGCCACAACGACATTCTCTCCTCCCTCTCTCGCCCTGATCCCACTGCTCACACACGGGCATCAATTGATTCTTTAATTAATTAACGCGGCTAACACACACCACGGTTAATTACTAGCACAGAGCTGTTCCATTTGTTTAGTCGCCTCGCCGTGCCGCCGTTCGAGAGGGAACGAACGAAGACGAAGCTACCATATACTAGGATGCATGATTAATATCTCCCCCGCGCGTTCGCCTTTCCCTTTTCCTCTCGTGAGTGGTTTTCTCGTGTGGCGCCAGGCGTCGGCCGAGCAGCGTGTGTGTGGTTTCCCCCTCCCGTTGCGCTTGATGCGCGTGTGTCACCGGCCTCGCTTTCCAACTCGTGACCGACCCGGCAGGGAGCTTCGGCCACACCCACACACCGTCACCGGCCATGCAAGTGGCGATCCACGGGGGGCGAACGAAAGCGCCTCTTGCCGGCCGCGAACTCCTCTGATAGGCGTAGACGGCTGCCACGTGTGTCGCGACTGAGAAGTCCCTCGCTCACGCGTACGTACGTGTTGGCTAATTACAGCCGACCTGGGCTGGGAGGCGACGGGCAGTACGACACGTACGTACGCTTTGGGGTGGCCTTTGGCTCCTCCAATCCGGGCTTTGCTTCGGCAGCCGGAAGCTAGGACCAGTCATCTCTCGTTGCACTGGTCGTCAGAGCTTGCCGGAAGGGCTCGAGGCCCTTGGTTGATGGCTAGTGGTAGTTTATGCGTCCGGGCAGGTGGTCCAGTTGGGGCCGAAGCCGATCCGTGGGTCCTCGTCGCCGATCAACTTGCTCGATCTGCTGACCGATGATTACGAATTTACGATTATTAGCCGTCGTCGTCGTCGTGTCGTCCGGGTTTTTGTTTAGCTCGCGGGGATCTTTCGCAAGATTTTATTCCCCCCGTGCTTGGCGAGCCATCAGCTAATCCCCTGCTAATTAATCGTCCTTGTAATCTAGTAGTAGTAGCAAGCAGAGAAGGATGCTTAATTAACGGCCGGAATGCGTGGTTGGTGGTTGCAGGTTCGGTGGATCCGGGCGCTCTACTCCAACTTCACCGAGTTCACGGCGGACCAGGAGCGGCTCATCTCCCTCGGCGCCGGCCGCCGGTTCGACTACGTGGAGGGCTTCGTCGTCGCGGCCGAGGGCCTCATCAACAACTGGAGGTCCTCCTTCTTCTCGCCGCAGAACCCGGTGAAGCTCAGCTCGCTCAAGCACCACTCCGGCGTGCTCTACTGCCTCGAGGTCACCAAGAACTACGACGACGACACCGCCGCGTCCGTCGACCAGGTCAGTGTCCATTTCCTCATCCGCGCGCCTTTCTTTCTTTATCAATTGTATTGACTCCTAATATAACGCGGTTTTTGCTTGTGAATGAAATAATGTCGATTGGGAAGTAAGAATTAAAGAAATCGCCCCCATTTTAGGGCGGCGAGCCAATGATTGGGGCCATGTTTTGAGTTAGTTATAGCCGGTTTAGGCCGCAATAGTATAATTGAACACCAGAGATGTGATGATAGTATGATGACAGTCACATGCGTGCGCAGATCACCATACAAAAAAAGGCCGGATCCTGTATTGCTACTAGATCTTGTTCCGTCACCAAAGCAAATTCTTTTATCATGATGCATCGCAGCAAAGGCAGAACAAACAAGCTAATGGGATTGCGATTCTTTTTTCAATTCTTCAGGACGTGGACGCGCTGCTGGGCGAGCTCAACTTCATCCCGGGCACGGTGTTCACGACGGACGTGTCGTACGTGGACTTCCTTGACCGCGTCCACAAGGCGGAGCTGAAGCTGCGCGCCAAGGGCATGTGGGAGGTGCCGCACCCGTGGCTCAACCTCTTCGTCCCGGCGTCCCGCATCGCCGACTTCGACCAGGGCGTCTTCCGTGGCATCCTCGGCGGCCGCACCGCCGGCGCCGGTGGGCCCATCCTCATCTACCCCATGAACAACCACAAGTAAGTCAACCCAGGGTTCATGGGATCCCTTTATTCATTATACAAAGACAAGTTGACGACGCATTGCATCTGCCTGCCTGCCTGGCTGGCTGGCGGCGCTCATCGATCTCATCTGCCGCCACGCACGCGGAGGGCGGCGCGTCGCCGTCCTCCGCCTCCCAACGAACCAAACAACCTTCCATCCGCACATGCGGCGCACGAGACACGCGGACAGCACGTGAGCCCGCCACGTCTCCGCGCCGTCCGGCGCCGCCGCCCCGAGCTCACATGCTACAGGCAGGCAGGCGGCAGCCGCACGCGCAGCGCAGGTGGCGGCTCGTTCGCGCTGGCCTCGCTAGCTGTTGCGATCGAGTGCGCCATGATTAGCGGCACACGATCAAGCAGATTGCCGCGGGATTAGTTTAATTGCCGAGCTGCGTTCGCCGAATCCGGCCGGGCGGGCGCCTGACCTGATTGAATGGCGGCGGACATACAGCGCACTCGAGCGACAGGGCCCTATTCTATTCTATGATGGCATCGATCTCGCGCTCGGCCGGTGCGCCGACCAGCCATTTTAAACCGGCGCAGCGAGCTTGTTGGCACAGTCAGAAAATCGGCATTGCTTAATTGCTGAATCTGATCGATCGATCGCCTTTTACTTTTGGGGGTTTCAGTTGTGGCCAGATGGATGCACCAATTGTTTGTTGCTTTCATCTTCAGCACATTCATTTCATTCACTAAATAACAGAGTAACAACCTAAAAGGCCGTATCAGAATCACCAGGCGATCCTGCTAAACCCCGCTGCTTTTCCATACTCTATTCCAACCTTTCGAGCTTGGATTAGGTTTTACTTTCCTTGCATTCTTTTTGCAACAATTGCAGTTCTGAGCTGGACAATGACCTGACCGGGTGCTCTGTCAACTTTGCTCGCGCAGGTGGGACCCGAGGAGTTCCGTGGTGACCCCAGACGAGGAGGTGTTCTACCTGGTGGCGTTCCTGCGGTCGGCGCTGCCCGGCGCATCGGAGAGCCTGGAGGCGCTGGCGCGGCAGAACCAGATGATCCTCGACTTCTGCGCCGAGGCGGGCATCGGCGCCAAGCAGTATCTGCCCAACCACAAGGCGCAGCGCGAGTGGGCGGAGCACTTTGGCGCCGCGAGGTGGGAGAGGTTCGCGCGGCTCAAGGCCCAGTTCGACCCCCGGGCCATCCTTGCCACGGGCCAGGGCATCTTCCCGCCGCCCGGCTCGCCGGCGCTCGTCTCCGACTCGTAGGCAGAGGCAGAGGATCTCCAAGACTCGAACTGGTGATCTCGTCTACTAGCTGCGACTGATTTGGTTGTTTAGGTGCGTACGTGTAGGTAGTAGTTATTACAGCAGTAGCCATACGACGAGGAGAGATTATTTAGTTGGTTATTGTAGGTAGCTCTGGCCGGTGTACAAATGTGGGTGGTTCGTCGCGTGCTGGCATGGCTGTTGTGATTGGTTGGTTCTCTGTATAGGGCAGTTAAAATGTCTGTCAATGTGGCAAGTTATATTTTTTGGTGGTAAATACTGGCGCCTGCCTCTGTTTGCGTATTATCCGTCTCCAGTATTGTAGTATTAGTTCTAGTGGTAGTGTTCTCCAATGTCCATGGTTACGAGCCATGCAGGTCAACAGGCTTCACCCTATGCACTTCCACATTGTGGCAATTGAATTACAAACAGACAATCAGTTGTATAGCGTGCCAGCGTGGAACGGATGGGGGCGGATTTGAAACGGACAGGTACACAGTACAACAGGACTAGGAGTACGAACTACGAAAGTCAAGCTGTAGCAAAGGGGCACAGGGGACCATTGATCACAAATGGTGGCGCAGCCGCAGTGTAATAACTAGCAGAGGAATGTACCGTGTCTCCGGCTCTCCGTGTGGCTATTTGCCCGGCGCTGCGAATCTGCGATGCCGCCAGCTCACGCCTTGAAGCCCCGCTCATCAGTCATCACTCCACGGCTCTGCGAGTCTGAAACATGTCGCGGTACAGGTTCGTCGTGCAAGTGGGGCAAGGTAATTACGATAGTGATCGGTACGTAGGTTGAGCACTTGAGCTATACAAACCTGGGTATGAGTAATGCATGATCAGTCTAAACTAGACTTTGCTGTAATACAAGTAGACTGTTTGATCTGGGTGGTCTGAGACAGGTTGGTTTGCTATCTCGTGTTTGGTTTGTATACACAGTATGTGATAAAATGACCATTTATTCGTTGGAGGCAAAGCTATCACGGACTTACCTCTATTCTTTTTTCCCATCATTTTCCTATCCACCTTAACTCAAGCTATCCCTCTTCC
Source organism: Digitaria exilis (assembly GCA_015342445.1). NCBI lineage: Eukaryota > Viridiplantae > Streptophyta > Magnoliopsida > Poales > Poaceae > Digitaria > Digitaria exilis. Next base: position 809,761 of record JACEFO010000520.1, read on the forward strand.
CCCGTCCCAACGCGGGCCCGTTTCTCTGCCCGGGAAGCGGGAGCATGCACTCAAGGAGAGTTGACTGGCGCATATATATGAATCCGACGACAAAAATGGATCAAACGGTTCACGGAGTTTGGTACTCTTTTTTAACCAGGAATGCAGACATGGCAGAGTAAGAAAGAAGGAAACGAGAAGTTTGGCAAGTGGGATCAACATATCGTTTTAATTTTATTTTGGTTAGAACAAATGGTAGTAATTACTCCCTCTGTCCCAAAATTATACCACGAGCTTGACTAGATGTGTAGAAAATACGTGTACTAATATTTAAATCTTCAAATATTTTTTTTAAAAAAACTAGATCTAAATATCTATCTAATGACATCTATATTGTATCATAAATTTTAATGTATCATAAATTTTAATGTATTTATATATAATTGGCCAAAGTGTTTTCTCGAGAAGTGAGAAAGACAGTTATTTTACGACGGATGGAGTGGATTCTATTAGAAGGGTAGAGATGGGTACGTCAATTACATTGTGACTTGCCAGAGGAAAATTACTGAATCCACCTCCCACTCAAGGAGATACCGTCGGCCGTCGCGATGGTCATTGCCACTTCGTCCCCTGCCTTTATATCTTTGGCTTTGCTCCATAGAGACCAAGCGCGATACAGTCGAGCTCTAGCGAGGCTCAATCAAGCTCGAGCATGGTCCAAATGAGCTCTGGTAAGACTATCGAACTCGAGCAAGGCCAAATGGCCAATCAACCTATAGCGAGGTCGTTTGAGCTCAAGCCTGGCTAAGTAGAGTTAACCAAGAGCAAGTATAGTCGGAGACGAATGGTAGGCGGGATTCAATGGGCGAGAGAGAGAAACGAGGAGAGAGAGCAGCGCGAACATTTGGCGATGCGCCGGCTGAAGCGGGCGAAGAGAGGCAGCAGATTGGCTAAAGCTATTGGAATGCAATGAATACTACTGGGGCCATCACCAAAGCCTGCAAATTTAGTGTGCCTTATAGGGTGTGTTTAGATTGGGAAATATTCCCCGAAAAAACACTGTAGACCTGAAAAAACACTGTAGATAAATAGTGTTCTGTGAGTAGAAGGGATGATATGAATAGAGAAAAGTTAGATGAATAGTGTTTTTTTTAGAAAAGTTTTGAAACTAAACGCATGCTTAGTCGGGCGTGGCTATTACCAATGCTCTAACAACGATCACGGACATGGAGTTTGCTCCACTCGCAACTTGTACTCCACAACTTTTTTTTGCAGAACTTGTACTGCGCAATTGAAGCTGTAGTACATAACTCCTTCTGAGTACTACATACTGCACTTTTGGCACTCACTGACCTGAGTCAGTGACCCGGAAGCGGTTGATGATCAACACTCAACTCCACGCATTCAAGTCCACGGCTGCCGAGGCGCCGAAGCCTACAGCATCTCGCGAACGTACCGCCATGGCCCATGGAGGCGGCGAAGGACAACAGAAGCTCAAAAGCATCTCATGGCCCCACCTTTGAGCACCGTATCACATGCCGCAGCCGCACCATCGAGATTGGTGGTGCCTGGTGGGCGGCACTGGGCTGACCGCAGGACGGGGACGAGGACGACGCATGACAGTTGGCAGCGGCCACGTTCCGGGCCCCTGCCCGGTGGTCATCGGCCGCCGCCGGTGTGTTACACGCGCCGCCGGCACTGGGCCCCCCTGCGGCCCTGCCTCCGACCTCTACGCGCACGCAGGCGAGCCCGCTCGTTTGATGGGTTCCTAGCGCTGGCCATTTTCAGCAGCAGCAGCAGCGAGCCCGTCCCGGGCGAATGATGCGCCGCCGTTAAACTCGACGTGTACGATGAACAGAGCCGCGGCCTGGTGGCATGCATGACACCGACAGGGCGTCCTGCCGTCATCTGCCATCTCCGTGCCTAGGAGTCATGCATGACACCGGCAGGGCGCCATGAATCGGGACGGTGGCAGTCGATGGTGGCTCGCTGCTCGCAGGCCTGCGTGCAGATCCGCCGGTCGGATCCTCCGTCCTCGTACTCCTATACGTGTGCAGAAACGAAGATTATACTACGGGGTAGTAGTAGCACAGAGCAGGCTGGGGGTTCTGGCTGTTGCCTCCACACTCCTGTAGCCATGTGGCCCGTGTCAATGCGCGAAGTGGTGCCATTGATGAGGTGTTTGTTTGCTGCTGCTGCTGACTCGCGGACTCGCGGTGATTGACGAACCCGTACTCGAGCGGCTGTAATGGCACGACCCTGAACTCGAATGGTTGGTTGGCAGCAGCACGATCGGTGATTGGTAGATGATGCAAGATTTTGGACTGCTATACGTGGCAAAACTGTGCGCGTCAAATGCTTGTGGACTGTTGGATTTTGATTATTCTAAGCAGACCAAATATAACGCACACATGCTGACATGCACTAGAAGAATAATGTTATTTCCGTTATTCTTGGGTGTAGCGTGTAGCCCGGCCTGTCTTGGGAAAAAAAATGATCGGGAAAGAAGAATCATGGAGGTTGCCAGGGGTAGTAGAACTTTGATGCGTACTCCAGTCACAAGTATTTTCAGATCACCATATCCATTGGTTTGGGTCTACTAGGCAGTATCTATAACAAACAGGTGATCACAAGTCACAACACAGGGAGGCGGAGTCATAGTCCCCAGCTAACATCAGAGGGAAGTTTAAAAAAAAAAAAGCTAACATCAGAGGGAGGCTCAGAGCGAGCCCTGAATGTTGTTCGTTAGTTTGAAAGTGTAATGTTTGGTTCAGTCTCAGCCCACCAAGCCGAAGCATCCCGAATCAAAAGGCCCATAAACTATTTTTTTAACCGAAAAGGCCCATATAAACTATACAGATGATATGATACAAGTAATAAAAATGGAAAAAATCCAGTCCTATCATCACCTAAGCACCCTTCACATCATGTGCCGTGTTATTTTCTTTACAATGGAATATATATGTTCCCCTCTCAATCAAACATTGCCTCAGATCACAGCTGTTCATAGACCTTTTACGAGACTTAATAATGCTTTCTTTCTTAATATAAAGAGCCAGGCCATTGGTCTTTTTTTGAGCAAATACAGCAGGTGCTCTGCCTTTTCATTATAGTCGAAGGGAACAAGTATTTACAAGATGAAAGCTAAAAAAACATGAAAAATCATAAAATTTGGCGATTGGTCTTGCCGTTCACTTTGGGTTGTTGACCTGTTGTAGACAAAGTAGCATCTGTATGTTTCCTGGAGAAATATGCACCAACGATCAGGGAATATAGTTAATACATGGCTCGTGATGTGGTAATTACTGTTGGGCTCAGTATATACTATCTAGACATATAATTTGGCATAGACAAGTGGGAAAATATCTGCTCCAATCAAAATTATACAAGTCTACAACTACAACGCTGCCAGAACATTGACTTTCCTAAGATAAAGCACGAAGTCGACGGTGGCCATTCTTCCTGTCCAACCACTCACAGAACCAAAGGTATCCCCATGGCCGAACACATCATCCTTGCTTCCTTGGTCCGTCCCATAGCGTCCCTGCTTGCCACCGAAATAGCAGGCTATGGGCAAGGTATAGTGCATATAGGGCATGATGTCCGCTGGCTCCGTGATGAGCTCCAAAGCATGCAGCTCTTCCTGGACGAGGTGGAGTCCAGCGGCGATCGCAGCATGACAACAGAAGCATGGGTCCACCTGATGAGGGACATCATGCTTGATTCGGAGGATGTCTTCGATGCTACTCAGGTGCGCAGCTGCAGCATCCTCGGATACTTGAGAGCTTGGAGCAAAATTGGGGCTCGGATTAGGCAAATTAGGAACCAGCTGAGCAACGCCTCCCGCCGTCGGTTAGAGTACCCAACCAAACCACCAGCAGATCCCAGTCACAAATGGGCGATCCATGGCCTCTTAGCTTCGTGCCCCCTTGTTCATGACAAAGATACCGTAGGCTTGGATAGAGACCTGGACATGCTGCTTCAGCATATTTTGGGTAGGGAATCAGAGCTTAGCATTGTGTCCTTGGTTGGCATGGGTGGTGTCGGGAAGACCACACTTGCCAAGAAGGTTTACAACCACCCAGATGTGACGAAGCACTTTGACCGCAGTTCATGGGTCTACGTTTCAAACATGATGGAGCTGCGAGGTGTCCTCCGCGAGATTGCCAAGGGGCTGATCAGGATCCCCTCCATGGAGGCAAGCTCTCTGAGTGAGGGGCAACTCCAAGAAATGCTCTTGAGTAGCCTCGGAGGTATGCGGTTTTTGCTTGTGCTTGATGATGTCTGGGACCAAGGTCTCTGGGATGTGATCAAGCTGGTACTGCCTAGGAATAACAGCGGGAGCCGGGTCCTTGTGACAACGCGTAACATTGTCGTGGCTGAGTCAGTTGTCGATGCAAGAAGTGACGTCCATAGACTTCACCCGATGTCATTTGAAGATTCCTACGATTTGTTTTGCAGAAAGGCCTTCCTGAAAGATGGGATGTGCCCTGCCGATCTGAAGAAGACGGCACAGGACATTGTGAGGAAGTGTGCTGGTTTGCCCCTTGCTATAGTTGCAGCAGGGAGCATGATGTCAAGGAAGGAAAAAACAGATACCGAATGGACTTCTGTCCTGAGTAGTATTCAGAAAGACCTAAACAACGGTCGCATCGGAGTCCAGCAAGCACTGCTTTTAAGCTACAAGGATCTTCCACACCCTTTGAAGCCATGTTTTCTGCTGCTATCTGTCATCCCATACGATTCAGAGATCTCCCGAAAGAAATTGGTCCGGCTGTGGATTGCTGAAGGATTTGTGCACGAGACAGATGGTGAGAAACTTGAAATTACTGCAGAGAAGTACCTCATGGAGCTCATCAATAGAAGCATGATAGAAGTGGCGGTTGCAAGCAGCAGCGGGAGAATAAAAAAATGCAGAGTTCATGATCTTCTTCACGACCTTGCCATCTCGCTGTCTGAAAATGGGAAATTTTCTGTCATTTGTCGTGACAAAGGTGCAGGTACTAGTGCTCGGCGCATCTCAGTGCAGGCGTTTAATCTATCATTACGCAAAGAACACAAGAAAAGATTGCGATCTGTTTTCATATTCAGCAACTGTGGACCTGATGTATTGAAAAGAAACATTGTTGCAAAGAGTTTTGCACTAGTAAGAATTTTGGATTTGGAAGATGGCAATGTGCTAAACCTTCCAGAAGAGATAGGAGGACTGCTTCACTTGAGGTATCTTGGTCTGAGGGGAACAAAATTGAAGAAGCTCCCAAGAACACTACAGAAACTGTATCACTTGCAAACCCTTGATATCAGGAAGACTCAGATAAATATAATGACATTTCAAATCAGGTGCTTAAGGAATTTACGGAATCTAGAGATGAGACAAGATGGCCAAAGCATTAGTGTCCCACTGGGACTTGCCCAGCTTGACAAGCTCCAGGTAATAACTGGTTTGCAAGCAAGTGCAGCTGTTGTTCATGAGATTGCAAACCTTACACAGCTTCAAAAGCTTTCAATAGAGGACTTGAACAACAAAGATGCAGAAAAACTATGTTCTTCAGTTAACAATATGAAAGAACTGTCGTACCTGTCCATCTTTGCAGGTGATGATATCAAACCTCTCAATATTGCAACACTAAAGCCATCGTCATGTTTACAGAAATTGCACCTAGCTGGATCATTGCAGAAATTGCCAGATTGGTTTGGTCAGCTGCATAACCTTACAAAGCTGCGCCTGAGTTTCTCAAAGTTGGAAGAAGATCCACTTTCAGTTCTCGCTCAATTGCCAAATCTGCTGTTCCTCCAGCTGAACAAAGCATACCAGGGAAACATAATGAGATGCTGCTACCCAGGCTTTCCAAAGCTGAAAATATTTATCATAACTGAACTTGAGAAACTGGAGGCATGGGATGTTGATGAAGGAGCCATGCCATGTGTCCTAGAAGTGTGGATCATGTTATGTGAAAATCTTGCGACAGTTCCTACTGGGTTCCAGTCTCTTGCTACACTACAGAGGATGAGACTGGTTGTAACACCCTAATTTTGCTCATCACATTAAAAGTAATATAGGCAACTAATTTTCTTAGTTTTAATGTCTTAGGAAATAATAAGTTGCAAATTTAAATTTTGGCTCTTAAATATTTAAACAACATTTAAATTAGAGTCAATAAAATCTTTGTTGCATTCATGCTGATTTGCATATATTTTGAATGTTTGTTTGAAGTTGAAAAGGTTTGCAAAAGTTTAAACTTAAATTTCAAAACCTTTCTCTTCTCTTCTCTCTTTCTTTCTAGCCCAACCCATCTTCTATCTTCTTCCGGCCCAAACTGCCTCGCAGCCGCGGCCCAGTCCTTCTTTCGGCCCAACCCGCGCGCAGCTGTGGCCCGCTCTCTCTTCTCTCTTCCTCTCGCTGACGAGTGGGCCCTCCTTGTCAGTTTCGTCTTCCTCGCCGTGGACGAGACGGACTCGACGCAGAGTCCTAGCGCCGCCCGTCTCCGCCTCGTTTCCCTTGCGCAAGGCGCGATTCCGGCCTTTATAAGCCGCCGCCCAAGCTCCCTTGTATCCCCGAACCTTAGCCATCGCTTCCGCGTCGCCTTAGCCGCCGTAGTCGCCGCAAACCCTAGGTTTGACTCGTCGCCGCGATTCGAGTTCACAGGGCTGCCTTCGTCGCTCCGAGCTCGTCGTCGAGGTTCGCGTGGAGGTAAGGAAGCCCCCGAGTCTCTTTTCCCTCTCTCTCTCGCTCTCTTGTGCTTGCGCGAGCTCGCCGTCGCAACCGCGCCGCCGTTCGTCGTCGCGAGTCCCCTCCGTTGCTCAACTCTCGTTTAGAACCCCCAAAATAGGTTCCCCACATCGCCAGCTTTCTCCCAAGCCTAGAATCGTAGGAAACCGAGCTCTCTAGCTCGAGATTCGCCCATCTCCGGCGAGTTGCCGCCGCGCGCCGCCGTCTCCGGCCGTTAGCGCCGCCGCGGTCGAGCCGAGCGATCCAGAGCCGTTAGATCGAGATCCAACGGCTGAGATCGAGCCCAACTCGAGTCAAACCGAGCCGCGTCGGTCAGCCAGCCAGTTTTGCAGAAAAGCCCCTCGGTTTTAGAGAAATCAACCCGCGGTCCAAGCCAGTTCAAAAATAATTAGATTTAGGTCCTGTTTCTTTCAGTTTAGCCCCTGATCTTTCTAAAAATCTAACCCGCCGTCCTGTTTGGTCGTTTTTCACAAGAGTCCTTCTGGTTTTATATAAAATTACGTTTTATGTCCCTGGTTTCTTCTGTTTAAGCCCCTGGAAAGTTAGATTTAGTTCAAAGAAGCCCCTAAACCTTGTTTTAGCCATATCTTAACCGTTTTAAATCTGTTTTGAGTGATCTCTGCGCTCACGTGATCGTCTCTTCATCAAGAATAGTTCTAGACACGTCTTTGCGTCTTTAAAAGTTGTATGGTGTATTGTTTTGCTTTTATTGATTGAATGCTTGTGCGAATCGTGTAGAGAACGGTCCGTTCGAGGGAGATCAAGATCAAGTCTACGAGGAGGAGCCACCGCAGTATTTTGAGCAAGGCAAGTGGATTTCCCCCTCTGCATACTCTTTTGAACTCATATACATTGCATGACAACCAAGTTTATATTTATGTTCGCGATGCATTAACTTGATGGGTTCTATGTAAGGATGACTAGTCTTTTACACCTAAGCCGTGATACACCGGGTTTACTTTTATGTTGGGTAGCTATGCTAGATGTTTAACCTTGGTTCATGATGGGTTCTATCCAACATTGATGAATATCCTTATTATTTATATCTTGTTATGTTAATACAAGATCACCATGTTAAATCGGAACATGGAGAACCACCCGGGATTTACCGTACAACCACAATACTATATGGCTCTGGTCTTAGCTGAATAATTAGATGAACTACATGTTGTGTTTGTGCTGCCTGTTGGGTTGTTATTTGTTTGAGGATGTGTTGGTGCGGGGATCGGAAGAGGTTATCTTCTGTTGAAACCGTAAGTGCTGGGAACAAACACACATGTAGGAATTCTTTGTAAAGGCTTCGTAGCGTCCCTATGCAGTCACACCTTGGAAGTGTGGTACGTGCCTGATCAGCACAACATGGTTGAGTCTAAAGTTCTTCGGAGCTTTTACGTGAATTGTGGTGAAAGTGTACAACCTCTGCAGAAGTAAAACTATTATAACAGCCGTGTTCACGGTCATGAACGGCCTGGACCCTCACGTGATTAATCTATCGAAACATGAAATCAAATCATTGCATGCATATGTTATTGGTTATGTTCATGATTTATTTTATGCTTATTTTATGTTAATATGGGTTGGTATATACTTACATCCTAGTAAATAGTTGCTTGTTAATAAAACTTGACCAACTAAAATGTCGACCGCTGCAAACCAAGCCTTTCCTTGATAGCTTGCATATTTTCCCCCACTTGCTGAGTAACAACCATAAGTGTACCCATCCTTGCTTATATTGGATCAGAAGGTAATAATGGAGCAGAGTACCTCAGCGATCTTGATGAGTTATAGGCGTGTGTTCCACCAGTCAGATGCCTGTGGAGTGCTTTTGGAGTTATCGTCTTTAGTTATCGTGTGAACCAGTTTAATTTGGCCTTTGTGCCATATTCGTGAGTGTAATAAATACTTTATTTATTAAATATTCGTTTGAGTACTGTTTCTGCTATTCACTCACGGTCTATCATATGTGTGAAATTTGATCCTGGCACACCTATGAGATGTACTCGGTTTTCTTTCTAAAACCGGGTACGACACTGGTGGGCATGCCAAAATCGTTTATTGATAGATTGGGAGAACTTGGTGAAGATTTCGTTAGAGTCAAACACATCCCATCTATCCAGATCATTAAACAGTTCGGGTAACATTGAAATCTCATGGCGAATATAATATTTTGCACTGGGAAGTCATAGCTTATAGGACTTCTAAAATACTGATATTGTCCGATGAAAAACTCTATTTTTATTTTTCTTATTTTCATGGGTCCAGTGATGTATATTTTGGCAAGTATGTCATGCAGCAACGTGTCCTGCTTGTTCTGATTTCTAAACAGTCGCTATTACAAGGGACATTGTGCCAAGAAAAAATCAGGATGCATAATGGAACTCATGTTAATTTCTTTTTTTTTAAAAAAAATGAAGTCATGTAAACTTTCTGCACTACGTATAGTGAACAGAATTCCGTGAATTTTAACCTTCCGCAGGTCTGCAAGGTAAGGATAATTGAAAGACCATGCGGATAGCCAAGGCTAAGTTTTTATGCAAGTTATACCAGGGCATTTTGGACTTGTGCAATTATTCCTAAGTGGCTTCCATTTGTGCATATGAAAAAATACGAGTGCGAGAAACAGCTGCAGCGGCTCACCTTGAGAATGCATGCGAGATTGCGAGGGTCCTCCAGGCTTCAAAACGGCCGACCGTGGGAGGGATCTGTTGCTTGCGCGCACGCCTCCGCGCGGGCACCCGGACGACTGCCGCCCAACGAACAGGCGGGTGCCAACACCCACGCCGAACCCAATGCCCCGACGCGCCCCCATGCTGGCGGCGAGCGCGGGCAACCTGCCGGAATCGCAGTTGCCGACCGCGGCAATGGAGGGGAAGAGGCAGGACTGAACGAGGCGGGGAGGCCGGTCGAGGAGGAGGGCCTTGAGCCGGGGACGCACGGGCCGGCCTTGCGACTTAAGGTGTTAGTTCTGTGTGCATAAGCAGTGTGTGGAGTCTATGTATGTGTGCATGTGTACTGATCTAATGATGGAGAAAGGAGAGAGTTCAAGATCCATACCATCACGAGTAGAGGAGTTGATGGCTCTATAGATGCCATAGTAGGTTCTTTGGGGAAGATCTGCGCACGGGCAGCGACGTTCGGTGTAGATGCAGTAGCCCTTCGTAGGAGATCTCGCCGGCCCTCCGGTCGCCACCGGCTTGGCCAGGGACGGCGGTGGACGTCGTGGTGGAGCTTCCCGCCGCCGGAGCGCTAACCCTCTCGATCGGTCTAGGGTTTGATTGTCGGTGGGGAGAGTACTCAGTTCAACCTCGTGAGTAGAGCCGTGGCCCCCACCTCTCTCTTTATAGCGCTGGCGACAGGGGCCCACCAACCATGTTGGGTTGGGCATCCCCGATCAGGGCGCAGATCAAGGCCCATGGCCTTTGGGCCTTTGGGACTGAGGAGATCATTCCAACAATCTCCCCCTTGATCTCACTCTTTGTCTTAATTTCTTTTCCAGTATTTCTCTCAATCTATCTTAGATTTATGTACAGAGCTTATCTCATCGTCACGATCCTCTATCGATAGAATCAATAGCTACCGTACAGCCTCTAGTCAGAAACGAATTCTTATATCTTATTTGGGCCTTCTAATCCAGGAATCATAGACTTTTCCTTAAACCCATACCAGCTAAGTGTTCCTCGAACACATTGAGTGGTAGGCCTTTCGTTAACGGATCCGCAAGCATATCTTTTGATCTCATATGCTCGAGACTTATGGTGTGATCCTGGATTCTATCTTTTACCGAATAAATTCTTACTTGTATCGACTTGGTAGCCGTACTTCTTTTGTTGTTGTGGGCATAGAATACTGCAGGCTGGTTATCGCAGTACATCTTTAATGGTCTTTCTATGCTATCCACAATTCGCAAATCGGATACGAATTTCTTTAACCATTCTACCTGCGTTGAGGCCTCATACATGCTATAAACTCAGCATACATCGTTGATGTTGCTGTTACTGGTTGCTTTGAGCTTTTCCACGAGATAGCTCTTTCAGCAAGTATGAAGATGTAACCTGTCATGGATTTTCTGTCATCTTCATCTCCAGCATAATCTGCATCTGCATACCCTTTGATCTCCAGGGAAGCAGTTCTTCTGTGAGTAAGCATGAGACCTTTTGTGCCTTGTACATAACGGAAAGCTTTCTTCACCAGTTTCCAATGTTTTATTCCTGGTTCTTCTTGATATCTGCTAAGCACGTTTGTGACAAAAGCTAAGTCAGGGCGAGTGCACGCTTGTGCATAAGACAAGCTCCCAAGAGCTGAAGAATACGGTACCGCTTTCATCTGTTGTCTTTCATACTCATTCTGGGGACATTGAAATTTCCCAAATCTATCACCCTTGACTATCGGAGCAGGAGTAGGATTACTTTTCTGCATATTATACCTCTTTAAGATCTTTTCTAGGTATGTCTTTTGTGACAATCCTAGAACCCCATTTCTTCTATCTCGATGAATCTCAATTCCTAAAACAAAGAAAGCCTCACCGAGATCTTTCATGTCAAAGTTAGAGGACAATAATTTCTTGGTTTCTAGTAATAAGCTAATATCACTACTTGCCAGTAGGATATCATCCACATAGAGTACAAGGAAAACGTATTTCCCTTTCTTAAACTTTGCGAATACGCAATTGTCCTCAATATTCTCTTTAAACCCAAATTTCTTTATCGTTTCGTTAAACTTCAAATACCATTGTCTTGAGGATTGCCTCAATCCATAGATGGATTTCTTAAGGTGACATCTCATGTGTTGTTTTCCTTTCACAGCAAAACCCTTAGGTTGTGCCATGTAAATGTTTTCTTCTAGATCCCCATTTAGGAATGTCGTCTTTACATCCAATTGATGTAGTTCTATATTATAATGAGCTACTAGAGCCATTATAACTCTAAAAGAATCTTTACAAGAGAATGGTGAAAAAGTCTCATTGTAATCTATACCTTCCTTTTGTGTATATCCTTTAGCCACGAGTCGAGCCTTATATCTCTCTATATTCCCTTTGGAGTCACGTTTAGTCTTGTAGACCCATTTACAGTCTACTGTTTTGGCTCCTTTAGGAATTTCTACTAAGTCTCAAACTCCATTGGAACTCATGGATTGCATTTCATCTTCCATGGCTTCAAGCCATTTGGATGATTGCTCGCTTCTCATGGCTGCTTCGAATGTGGTGGGATCATCCTCCATCCAAAACTCTTCTATTTCATATATTTCATAATCATCTGGGATAGCTGACCTTCTCACTCTTTGAGACCTTCTAGGGACCTCATCATTTAATATATTTTCTGTTGGAGGCTGATGTTGCTCCCCCTTATCTGCGGCAATATTTTCTATAGGATCCTGAAGGATAGGTTTCATATTTTTATTCTGTATTGTCACGGGAGAGACCAAGTCAGGGACTGACACTGAGGGTGTAGTCACAATAGGTAGTGAGAAAAATGGCTCCTGAATCATCGGAGTGGGTGCACACACCCGCTTCTCCTCAAGATTAATCTTTCTAACTACCGTGCTCCCCCGAATCATTTCTTCTTCTAGGAAGGCAGCATGTCTGGTTTCCACAAATTTTGTGAATCTATCTGGACAGTAGAAACGATATCCTTTCGACTTCTCTGTGTAGCCAATAAAATGGCAACCCACTGTCTTAAAATCTAGTTTTCCAATGGTTGGGTTAAATATCTTTGCTTCAGAGGACTCCCCCACACCTTTAGGTGATTCAATGAGGGTGTTCTGCCTGTCCACAGTTCATACGGTGTTTTGGGCACCGCTTTACTGGGAACTCTGTCGAGAATGTAGATGGCGGTTTTAAGGCTTCCATCCATAGACTCTCTGGCAATGTGGAATAGCCTATCATGCTTTGTACCATGTCCATCAAGGTACGATTTCTTCTCTCAGCTACTCCGTTCTGCTGTGGGTCGCCCGGCATTGAATACTGGGCAACAATTCCTTGTTCCTGTAGGAACCTTGCAAAGGGTCTTGGAACTTGTCCATATGGGGTATGCCGACCATAGTATTCCCCTCCACGGTCGGATCGTACTATCTTAATCTTTAAATTGTGTTGGTTCTCAACTTCAGCCTTGAATATTTTAAATTTATCCAATGCTTCTGATTTTTCTTTAATCGGATAGATATAACCATAACGGGAATAATCGTCTTTAAAAGTTATGAACGAGTCATAATCGTCTATACTCATAACTGGGAACGGACCGCAGATATCTGTGTGAATTATTTCTAAGATGCCTACCTTGTGTTCCGCATGTTTTCTGGTTATCTTTACATATTTCGCTTTTATGCATTCAATGCATTTATCTAAGTCTGAGAACTCAAGAGGAGGAAGAATTTCATTCTTAACCAGCCTTTCAATTCTCCCCCTCGAAATATGACCTAAACGACAGTGCCACAATTTCGATGACGTACTCTGAGTTCTCTTTCTTTTTCTGTTAGTGGGTATGGATTCTTTTGCATTCACATCACACATAGAATTCACACTTTCACGTAGTGATAGCAAATATAAATCATTCTGTCTCAAAGCAATCGAAACAATCGAATCGTTATAGTCTATTACACACTTGCCATTTCCAAAACGGCATTCAAATCCATCATCATCAAGTTTTGAAACACTAATCAAATTCCTTTTAACAGAAGGAACATAAAAAACATCTCTAAGAATCAACTCAAAGCCAGTGTCAAGCACCAAGAGAAGGTCTCCCACCGCCTCCACTTCGGCTTCGACTCCATTCGCGACTTTAATTTTTCTTTCTCTTCTTTGAGTTGTTCGCGTTTGGATAAATCCCTATAAATAATTTGCACCATGAATTGTTGCTCCTGAATCAATCCACCAAGTAGATTTTGCATAATCTATATATAGAGATTCATTCACAAAGAAAATAATGTTCTCACCATTCTTTTCACACAGCATCTTGTAGTAGTCTGGGCAATCTTTCTTGTAATGTCCCTTCTTCTTACAGTAGAGACATTGATCTTTGTCCACAGTGCATTGCCCAAGCTTGGGCTGATGCTGCTGGAACTGCTAGACCTGCTGGGGAGCCTTAGCCTTGGAGGATTCACCTTTTGCAAAGTGATTCTTTTTCTTCTGGTTATGCACAAAGTTTATAGAGCCACCATGTGCAATCTTAAGTCTCTCCTCCTCTTGGGCAAGCATTGCCGTTGTCTTCTCTATGTCCCAATGCTCAGGACTCAAGTTGTAGCCAACTACAAAGTTCTCAAACTCTGCAGGAAGTGATTTGAAGATCAAATAGACAATGTGACCCTCATTGAACTCCAAGTTCATCGGTTTAAGCTTGTTGTTGATATTTATCAAACGGTGGATGAACTCTCTGAGTCCACCTCCTCTGTATCTTACACCAACCAATTGCTCAAGCAACTGATGAGCGTAAATCTTGGAAGAACCAGTGTACTGATTCTTTATCTTAGCAAGGTATTCAACAACATTATGACAATCTGTGATTGCCCCCAAAATGGTAGGCTCTACGGTGTTTTCCACCACTGCTAAGCATTTCTTGTTAGCAGGTTTTCATTTGATATTTACAAGATCAAAACTCTCTTTGGGTGCTTTATAAACATCCTGTGCTTGCTGCCAAGCAGTACCTGTTATGTCTTCCCCTCTGACTGGCGCCTGAGGCTCTACAGGCACCGGATGTGTCAGGATCCAGTCCAGATCTTGCATGGTGAAGAAGAGATTCAGCTTCTTATACCACTCATTGTAATTATCTCCCTTTAGAGTTGGGATATCTCTAATGGCAACTCCAGCTGAAATCATTCAGGAACAAGTGAGAATAATATATAAGAATAAATCTGAATATGACTATATGTTTTATCATCAACTTTGGTCAGAAAATAAAACACATAGTGACCTTTTACATTAAAACTTAATCACCTTTGGGCAGAAAAAGTAATAATGCATGAAAGAAACATATCTATGAAATCATAATATTATTATTTTCAACTTTAGTCAGAAAATAATAATATCAAAATTATTCTGAAATTTAATCTATGACTTGAAAAATAAATTATCTCTTTGGTTCAGATTTAAATCACAAGTCAAAATAATCATCATGCAGCGGAAACTATAATATTATTCTATTCAGAAGCAAAATTCTGTAATCTATTCTCTAAACATTTATCCCTTTGGTTCAAAATGAAGAGAGATCACAATTCTGTGCAAATTCATATTCAAATTCAAATAAATAGCTTCTGAAATGAATAAAACAAAAAAAATAATTCTCTGTGTAGGCCGCCCATACGGCCCACTGGCACGCGCGCACGCGGCCCAGCAGCGCTTTGCGCAGCTCGGCCTGCTCGCGCAGCCCGCGCCGTGCTCTAGGCCCAGCTCGCGTGGCGCGGCTTGCTCTGCTTGCGGCTCGGCTCGCTCAGCTCTCTCGGCTCGGCTCGCTCGCTGTTGCGGCTCGGCTCGCTCTGGTTCAGCTCGACTTGGCTCGCAGGCCGCAACCTGGGCCTGGGCCGCCATTTCGGCCCAGCGCATCACGGCGTCGACCCCGCGTCGATCTGGACCGTCAGTTCGATCGGACGGCTCAGCGAGCTTTTTGGTAGTATAAAAGGCCGACGCTCCAACCCTAACCCTAGGCCAGTTCCATTCTTTCTCTTCCCCCCTTCGGCCGCAGCCTTCTCTGGAGCGCCGCCGGCGGTTCCCTGTGCGCGTCGCCGGCGTGCCCCCTCCGGCGAGGCTGTTGTTCGCCACTGCGCAAGGGCAACGCCATGGCCGGCGTCTTCTTCTCATCTCTGTTTCTCCACTCGCACAGAGCTGCGGATTTCTTGGCGCCTCTGCAGAGCCTCTCGCCGGCGTGCGCGCACACCGAAAGGTGAACGCGCCACCATCGAGCGGGTGTGTAGTGGTGCCTCTGGGGTGCACGCTCGCTCACCGGCGTCCCGGCGGCGAGACGCGCTGGTCTCTGTGCACGCGCGCACGCCGGCGTCCCGTCTGCGTGGTGCATCAGACCACACCGACAGGTAGGTCGGATCTGTGTGTCTGGGAGGTTTGTTTGGGGTTTGGATTTGTGATGCGGAGCTGGCTGCGTCTGGATCTAGGGTTTCGATCTGAATGTGGATCTAGATCTAGGGTTTCGATCTGATCTGTATCTTGATTTCTTGCGAAATCCTTTCTATTTTCTCTAGATCCGAACTAGATCTACACTTCTAGTAGGCGACTGATACCAATTGTTAGTTCTGTGCATAAGCAGTGTGTAGATCTAGATGATTTCAAGTTTATGTATATGTATGTGTGCATGTGTACTAGATATAATGATGGAGAAAGGAGAGAGTTCAAGATCCATACCATCACGAGTAGAGGAGTTGATGGCTCTGTAGATGCCATAGCAGGTTCTTTGGGGAAGATCTGCGCACGGGCAGCGACGTTCGGTGTAGATGCAGTAGCCCTTCGTAGGAGATCTCGCCGGCCCTCCGGTCGCCACCGGCTTTGGCCAGGGACGGCGGTGGACGTCGTGATGGAGCTTCCCGCCGCCGGAGCGCTAACCCTCTCGATCGGTCTAGGGTTTGATTATCGGTGGGGAGAGTACTCAGTTCAACCTCGTGAGTAGAGCCGTGGCCCCCACCTCTCTCTTTATAGCGCTGGCGACAGGGGCCCACCAACCATGTTGGGTTGGGCGTCCCCGATCAGGGCGCAGATCAAGGCCATAGCCTTTGGACCTTTGGGACTGAGGAGATCATTCCAACACTTGGGGCTTGGGTGGGCTCGGCAGCCTCGGGTAGCTAGCAGAAAAGCAGTTGTAGCAGATGCAGATCAGCAGGGGGGGTTGAAAAAAAATCCCTCCGCATATCTTTGGTCTTCAGTTTTTTCCCTTTTTTTTGCGCAAGCTTTGCTCTTCAGTCTTCGAGTCTTCATCCTCCCGACGTAGTGCTACTGTAGTTGGGTAAATCATCTTTCAGTTCCGAGCATTACCAGCTGATCGATTGACCCCAATGTTTGTCATGTCAAAATTACGATATGTCAATATATTAGCTTATAAAAAGTTTTGGTGAAAACCAGGACAAACGAAAATGCAAAATCTATAGACAAAAATTGAGCCCAAAGTTTTATACACTTTGCTCTAATTTTGGTTGGCACTTGAGGATCGATGCCCACTTTATGTCGAGTATAGTTTATTTTGGAGGATCATGAGAAAAAAGATTATCACAAAACCAGATATATACTTATACTGCCAAAATCATCGGTAATACTTATTTCGCAAATAAAGTACATGATAATTGATAAGACCTCAAAGACCATGAATCTACATTCACTTTGCCGTAAAAACGTTGGTTTGATCAATATATCACCAAAGCAGGTGTGAGCAATATATGTGTGCTTCACGTTGTACAATAAATGTGAATATACGATCTATACTGCAAACTTTTCATAAGCCTATGGCTTCTAAAACTACTTAGCATCTGTAACTTTTGATAAGCCTGTGCAATTTTAAACTTGTGGTTTTGTGATGATTAGATCTGTGCATACTAGAGTACATTTTACTCACGTATAAGAAACAAGGCCGCATGCGTCAAAATGTGCTCGTGCCTCGTGGAATACCTTTAGGCTCTCCGCATCGCAATCCCTCTATTTCACTCCTCTATAAGGAATATTCTGTTCTAGTCATCGAGATTCCTTCCTCTATATCAACTTCTCCCGCACCCATCATCCCTCTATACTCCTCCTCTATACTAACTATACCATATTTTATTCAACCATCCTAATTACCATCTCCCTCCTCCTCTCCTTTTCTTTTTCCTTTTCTATTTTCTATCTTCTATATTCTTTTTTTTTCCTTCCTTTTTATTGTCTTTTTCCTTCTTTTTTTCTTTTCGTCTTTTTTCCTTTAGTTTTTCCCCTATCTACATCTGATCCCCCCGGACCCCACCCCATGTGCTCTCTCTCCTTGTCGATCTCTCTCGAGACTCCGCCGCCGATCCCCTCCTCTCTCTCTCGCTGACTCTGTCGCGCTTCTCCCTTCCTCGGTGGCCGGCCACCTCCTCGTGCCACCATCTCCTCGCGCACGCCGGCCACCTCCTCGCCACCGTCTCCTCGCGCACGCCGGCCACCTCCTCGCAGCATCGAGGCCATCGGAGCTCTATCTCCTCCGGCTTCTCCTCTCTCTCTCCCCCAACGCCTCCTTGGCTCCTCCGGCATGCTCCCACGCCTCCGCGGCTGCGGATCCACGGATCGAGCTCTGCTGGTGGTCTCCCTCCCTTCTCTCCCTCCAGCGGCTACTGCTGCCTAGGGCTGTTCGAGGTGCTCGCAGCGGCCTAGGCGCGAGGACGGCGGCGTATGTATCGAGCTGCTCGCGGTGTCTGCTGCTCGATTTTGTGTTTCTTTCCTTCGATTCAGCTTCTGCGATTTCGATTTGGTTGTGTTGGAGTTCGATCTCTCTTGATTTTTCCCTCTCGACTGGCGGCGGACGAGGGTTTCTGCTGCGTGTGGCACGCGGAGCAGGAGGCCTCGCCGCCTCGCGGCGTGCGGCCTGCCCTGCCTCCGGTGGTTGGGTCGCTGGGTCCCACGCCACGGTGACGACGTAACGGGGCTCCTCTACCCCGCTTGGAATAGCGTTGTCAGACGCCTTCCGCTTCTGTAGAGGAAGGGTAGCGGGATACCGCTTCAAACCTTTTTCACTGTAGCGTCTACGGAAAGGGAGGGTAGCGGGGTTCCTCTACGGACCCCTTCCCGTAACCGCTACAGTAAAAATGTGCTGCAGCGGTATCCCGCTATGCCCCCACTACCATCGAGGGATGGCTCTGACACGCTACACCGAGCGGAGATAGCGACCTCCCGCTACGGCGCCACGGTGGTGCGGGCCCCGCTCTCCACCCACGCTCTCCACCTACGCCCCAACTGCCGTGGAGGCGGAGCCGCTCGAGCTCATCGTCGGCCGGCCATGGCCATCACCGCTGCCACATGCAGCCATCACCGCCACCGCAGTTCTCCTCCGTGCATCAGGATGGAGAGAGAGAGGAGGTGGGGCGACGAGCCGACAAGAGGTGCGGCGAGGCCGGCCAGAAGCAGAGGAGAGAGAGGAAGAGAGGAGGACGACGACCACGAAATCGAGCACAAATCCACTAAATCCCCAACCAAATCACCACAAATACACGAAATCTCCAACCAAATCAACCACAAATCCGAGAGAGAGGAGGAGGAGGACGACGACGAGCTCTCCTGGCCACTGCTTGCCACCGCCACCGACAAGGACAAGGCGGCGGGTAGAGCAGTAGCAGGTCCCTCGCGAGAGGGAGAGGATGGGGAGCAGAGGAGGCGCAGGCGAGAGAGGGAGGGCCAGCGTGAGAGGGAGAGGCGCGGCTGGGAGAGGGCGAGATCTCGAGAGGGAGGCCCGCCGGAGGAGGTGCTCTGCTGCCAGAGATCTCGAGGGAGAGACCGAGAGGAGTAGGCTGGAGAGGACGAGAGAGATCGAGAGATCTGGTGCATGTGGAGGCTACGGTGGGGAAAAAGAATTAAAAAATAGAGAGAAAAAGAAAAAGAAGTATTGGAAAAAAATTAAAAAAGAAGGGAAAAAGGGTAAAAAGAAAGAAAAATAATAGGAGATAAAGAAAAGAAAAGAAAAATTGAGGAGAGGGAGGAGATGGTAGTTGAGGATGGTTGAATAAAATATAGTATAGTTGATATAGAGGAATGATATAGAGGAATGACTGCGGGAGAAATTAGTATAGAGTAAAGAATCTCGATGAATAGGACGAAATATTCCTTTTAGAGAAATAGGATAGAGAGAGCCTTATGCTTGCGGCCGTTTGCGTGTGTACTTTCGCTGCTAGTACTAGTGGGCTAGTGCTCCCTCTGGCTCTTGCGGACTGCACAGGGCAGGCCTGGGAGTAGTCTCCATCCCACGCACGGGTGCGCGCATCTCGGCGGCAGCAAGCTGACCGCGCGAGGAAGAAACACACCACGCCCTAAGCTCCTAATCCGAGAAATATTTTACACCGCCTTTCTCTCTCTCCTGCCTGCTCCCCTTTCTCCTCCTCTCTCGAGGTCCAGGGAGCTTCGCCGCCGCCGCAGCTGCGTCCCGGCGCCGCTCTTCGCCGCCGGCAGCAGGCCGCCGCGGACGGACGCAGGTAAAGCTCTATCGCCCTGTGCTTCACTAGGTCAGAGTTTGGCTGCCGACCCAGGCACGGAGCCCAGCGGCTCGAGGCCGCCGGTCCCTCTACTCTCTATGCTGGATCCCCAGCCATCGTAGCTCAGTCTGCTGCTCATCTATCGTGCTAGTGGTATGGGGATCCATGCCGACACGGGTTGGGGAGTGGGAACTAGTCCTAGCTTGCTTAGATGTATCCGGTGCTTATATCAGTTGGTTTCGTTTCAACCTAATATTTCACTTTATCTTCAATTGGTTTGCTGTGGATTAGTGTGCTTAGTGGTGGCCTGCTATAGTAGTATCCGATCCATCCATCCATCCATGGGTTTTGGTTAAATCCAACACTAGTTGCCCCTTGGCACCATATGGCTTCTCGGTGCTTAATAACTACTGCTGCGGTTTGTTTTCCAAAAAAACCTGGGTTCTAACTGAACCCTCATGCAGTTGTGTTTAACTATAGTCGGCCCTGCCTGGAGTAGTAGCTTTAGATTGATTTTCTGCCCATTCTTTTCCAAAAAAATTCAGTGACGTTTAATTGGCTGGCTATTTCCATGCTACGTTTTCGAGATGCTGTGGCTATATTAGCAAGGAAAAAGTCTATATCACCCCCTCACCTATGGAGGGTGGACTACATAACCCCCCAACCTATGAAATGGTCTAAATCACTCCCTGAACTTCTCAAAACCGATCAAATTACCCCATAAACCAATTTTGAAAAATCATAGTAAATCACACAAAAATCATAAAATGGAAAACCAAATTGTGTTGGACTCCAAATGAGTAGATATACACAATGAACATATTATATGGTATGTTTTAATACATTTTTTGTAACTATGGAGAAAAGCATAGATCTAAAGCTATAGTGAAAAAAAATGTACTAAAACATACCATATTACATGTTCAATGTGTATATCTACTCATATGGAGTCCAACACAATTGAATTTTCTATTTTATGATTTTTCTGTGATTTACTATGATTTTTTAAAACTGCTTTAGGGGGTAATTTGATCGGTTTTGAGAAGTTCAGGGGGTGATATAAACCGTTTCATAGGTTAGGGGGTTATGTAGTCCAACCTACATAGGTTGGGGGGTGATATAGACTTTTTCCTATTAGCAATTCTGAGGTTTTTCAGTGGAAATTTTGACAATTTATCGTACATTTGAATCTGTTGACTTCGAAATGTAAGTGTACTGAATTCACTGTAACTTTGTGCTTGATCTTTCAATATGCAGCTGTGACTTTAGACAATTGTTGGAACATCAAGACCTGATGGCTGGTGCTGTCATAATTGATGATTCTGCTGCAAGCAGCACTGGGTCAGGT
Source organism: Digitaria exilis (assembly GCA_015342445.1). NCBI lineage: Eukaryota > Viridiplantae > Streptophyta > Magnoliopsida > Poales > Poaceae > Digitaria > Digitaria exilis. The sequence goes on from JACEFO010000520.1 coordinate 830,934, forward strand.
AATGAGGACCACGGTGTCTCCTGCGATTCGCTTTCGGGGCGGCGATCCTATGGGCAGGTTGATAATGGGGTCCCATCAACTTCCCCTCCCTTTTGGGACATCGACGATGATGATGACGATCCTGGTGCGTGATGGACTTCCTTTGTTACCAGCCTCGCATTCAAAATAAATTGAGTAAGAAATAGATACCTTCTTCAGGAAAAAGAAAACAGATACTCATTTCTGATGACTAGATACTTAGGTATGATGCTTAGATGTGGAGCTGGTGAAATAGTGCTGGAATCTGTTACCATAGTCCAGTATGTCATTTTTTTTTTGTGGGTGGTCCAGTACGTCATTATGGTCTGAGGTCACAATTTCCAAACCGATGAAAGATCTATAACTTTTTTCAGAGTATTTGTTTGAAGAAGATGTTAACAGACATCACTATTCCTATGATTCATAATTTAGTCCTTGGATCCACTACTGGTGTCAAATATTTATTAGTACTACATTCTTCCCGCTGAATATTGTACTTTTGGTTGGCTTGGATCTAAAATAACTAGGTTACCGATCCTGACCCAGTTATGTTAGGTTGGCTTATTTTCTGTTTTATGCATCAAGTATAGTTAGTATGAAGTACTGTTTGCTCCTTTTGTGGGCTGACTTAATCTTGGATTTTGTGGGTTTAACCACTTCAACCTTTTCCGGTTAAACTTCTAATTTGCATCTAAACCTTAAATCAAACACAACCTAGATTTTGAAATGCATTATATCTGAATGCAGAACAAAGCTCTGGAGAACTCTAAACTTTTAACCATGTGCATTACAAACGAACTAAGGAGTTTCCCATGTTACATCTTAAAATGGTCCATGAGATTCAGTTCCTAGAGCAGGTAAATCTTATGATACATTTGCTACTTAGGCCTTAACATTAGGTAGGTACTTGTACTATTAGTCTTGCTATATATGGAGCTGCAAAAAAGATGATACTTCTCTTAGTTAAAGCACTTATACTTAGTACCTTAGAATTGATCCTGCAACATATAGGATATTTGATGGTTACTTTGTTACCTTTATGTTTGAGAGGTTCACAAGTTACTGAAAGAATATTGCATAAATGATCCGTGCAGGCTAAAAACTTGCATGCTAGCTGTTGAGTGTGCTCTGGGATTGTGTTTGATTTGACAAGTATCATTAGCATTGTGTCTTGTGCTTTGTGCTCAATATATTTGTGTTGAACTGCACTCAAAATAAGTTTATACAGTAACCTATATACTTTTAGGTCATCACCATGCAGTTTATTCCCAGCCCTGTGAATAAATCACTTTTTATTACATTCAACTCCTTGAAAACTTTGTTCCTACACTACTGAATTACCTATTGATGTAGAATACTAGAATGCAAGCCTTACACTTACCCCAAATTCTATCTAATCATGTGAAGCGGACCAGTATTTGTGGTTAAGTTGACTAAAGGAAAAAATCTGGTCACCTGTTCTCTACTTCTCTTTTCGGATGTTGCGCTGTTTCTTTCATGCCCCCCCCCCCCCCTTAGATGCATTGATATATTTTTTCCTTAGTTTATTAGCCGAGTGGCAGTTGTGGTTACATTTCGTTTAGCTCATATCTGAAAATTATGATCTCAGGGCCCAGACCTTTTGATTTATTTGGGCAATATACTTGGAGAATAGAAAACTTTTCAAAGGAGAAGAAGAGAGAAATGAAAAGCGAACCATTTGAAGCTGGTGGTTACAAGTGGTATGATTCCCTTTGATGGCTGACTAAAACATGCTGTGGCATCCCTCTTTTCTTCTTTTCTTACTGGTCTGGCAATGTCTATGCAGTTTATTAATTCTTTTAAAAAATTACGTGCTATTAATCTAGTACAGGTTAACATGATATTGGCTTCTTAACTGAACTCTGTTACACTTCAGCTGTCATGCATGTATGGTTGCTGACAGTACTCTACGCGTCACGTGTATTCTCTGTTTTATGTGACAGTGCTGCGAGTAAGGGAAACATCGAATAATTTCATAATGGTGTTAAACTCTAATGCATGATAATTTCATAATTTTGCTTTACCGAATTTATGTAAATTTGATTATTGATTAGCTGGGATAATTTTGATTTGTTTTCGCATGATACTACATTCTCTACTTCAATTGTATATATGCTGTGTTTACACTTAGAACGAATAGGAGTCATGAATCTGCGCTAGGAGTTTATTTGTAATAATTAATACTTTGATTACTTATGTCTTGTAGTCTATAGAAAGTCAAAATCGGTTTAGAAATCAGAACCTCTTTGAAGACACATAACGCAAAAAGCTTCTTGTATCTTGAAATATTCGTTCTTGTTCAGTTTCCTGAGTTGTGATGTTCACTCACGTTTGCCTACATTATTTAGTATCCTTATTAATAATTGCTGTTCTATGAGCTAGTTATTATTACCTCCATCCCAATTTATAAGTCGTTTGACTTTTTTGACCTCAACTTTGACCACTCGTCTTATTCAAAAAATTTGTGCAAATATAGTCAAATTTAAGTCATTCTTCAATAATATTCATTAATAAAGCAAGTCATAACAAAAAATTTGATATTTCATATAATTTTTTGAATAAGATGAGTGGTCAAAGTTGGAGCTAAAAAAGTCAAACGACTTATAAATTGGGAGTACCTTTCTTTGTGATTTTAAATTTGAATTAGAACCTTGCAAAATGACATATATTGCAAACTTCCTATTCAATTTGCTGCAAAGCAACCTAGCTCCATATGTTCTTCCCACAACTGCTGGCGACAATGTGGATGTTGCAGTGTAGTCATATTGTAACAGAGGTCAAAATGAGATCGACTTTTGGTTCAATTTACCCCCCTAATATAGTTTTTCTTTTTTTCCTTGATACACAAGTTGAATTTTAATTGAAAATTTTGCATGGTTGTAGTGAACATCACAATGTATGTGAAAAAAATATATTATGATTTTCTTATCATTAATTTTTGTACAATGTTCTATCCCAAGTATTAATTTATTATCTAACCCTATGAAAATATAATAAAAAAATAATTTTATTTTTTCTAACATGTGTTGCGATGTCTGCTAAGATCTCGCAAAATTTGAACCTAATACCACACTTCTGCATGGAGAAATAAAAAAAATTCTATTAGGTGTAAATTAAACCAAATGACATAGTTTAGGGGGGTAAAATGACCAAAAAAAAATACTTTAGGGGTCATGTGGACTTTGACTATACTTGAGGGAAGTTTGGTCATTTTCCTTATTAAAACCATGAAGTCTAAATATATCACAACATGAGTAGCCTTAAGGTGGCTATATGTTTCATACTCCTTGTGTTCTGGAATAGCCACTACAAACTTAGCAGCCTAAGTTTTAGTCATTGTTAAGTATGAATGTTATAAGTTATAACTAGTGGTTGTATGTTGTGACTTGTGAGTATTGTTGATCTTCCCCCTTTTTTTTTGCTGCCGCTATCTTTGGCCTATGCTGAATAACACAAGCTCTTATAGTATGACCTTTACAATATCTGTCTTGCTGAATTTTAACCTTTGCTGAACCCGAAAGATTTTCTCAAATTGGTTTATTACACTATGGATATCCTACCAATGATTTACTCAAGCTAGAGCTTCGAGCATGCTGTTAGGACTACGCCTTCTAGTCCCTTTGTTCTGCATTCTAGTTCCTGTACTATTTCCAATGCCCTTGAACTAATTAGTCTATGTAAAGTTGTAAATTATTTCGTCACCTGCATGATATGTTATATCATTATTAATGTTTCCTAGTAGTTTTATTTGCTTTTCTGATTTGGCAAGACTAAATTGTTAACTAGCTCTGTTTATGATGCATACTGATTAGATGATCTTTTGTGAAAGTGGATCCCTTACTCATTTGCAAATGTTAATTTTTGCAGGTATATTCTAGTTTACCCTCAAGGATGTGACGTCTCAAATCACTTGTCATTGTTTCTTTGTGTCGCTGATCATGACAAATTCCTACCAGGTTTGATACTACTATGTTGAATAAACTATCTTTTGTCCTCTACACATTGTTTCCCTTCTTAATCAAGGCTTTGGTGCTTTAAGGATGGGGCCATTTTGCACAATTTACTATAGCCGTGGGCAACCTTGATCCAAAGAAAGTTAAATATTCAGGTGATCTAAAATGATGTTTCTTCCTTCTGAGCTAAACAGCCAGCTTCAGAGGTTGACTTAGTGACTTTGCAGACACCTTACACAGATTCTGGAAGAAGGAACATGATTGGGGATGGAAGAAGTTTATGGAGTTGTCAAAGATTCATGATGGTTTTCTTGTTGATGATGTTCTTGAAATCATAGCTCAAGTTCAAGTCATCAGGTAGTTGGTTTGTCAGTTTTCTGTTTTCATTATTAGAACCTTTTGTCACTTTTTGGTTTTCATGTTTAAAATCAATAAGTTCTTTACAACCTGGGACCCCTATGGTTAAATATAAACTGTACCCGATTTCCTCATCCAATGAAATATTCCATACATATTCTTCAGGATTTGCAATTTCCTTGTCTTTAAAGTACCATTGATTGTTTCTGAACTGTCCATTGAGGTTGTCTTGTTGGAGGTATCCATGTTTTCTAGATAGTTCAAGCATAGGCTTATGACTTTGCTATCTTTGTCATATTACAAGATGTAATTGCTCATGCAGTAGAAACCTTCTTTGTAATCCTTTCTTTATTGCAAGAAGCATGTATTTATTTCATCCAGTATTCCTTTTATGTTTGCCCTCTCTTTACCAAATATTCTATCTCTGTTATTCTTATGGACACCCATTATTTTTTCAGCTCATCTATACTTGAGAATTATGCTTCTCTCATCGTTTGTTCTTCTTCTTGATATCGGGTCCTCATCAATTAATCACAAACTAATCTGTAACTTTTATCTCTTATGTTTTTTCGATACTGGAGAGAGAAAGCAGACAGACCATTTCGTTGCCTCGATCTCCCATATCGTCGAGAACTGCTCCGTGTATACATGACAAATGTAGAGCAAATTTACCGACGCTTTGTTGAAAAAGACAGACGTAAATATATCAGGCTCATTGATGATGATATGAAGTGGCCCAGGTTAGATAATCGGCCTTTTGAATGTTATGCCACAACGACTGGTTTAAAACTTGTCAATCTCTTAGTATACGCATGTTGATCTTTCCATGTTGTAGTTTCCGTGCTTTCTGGAGCTCCATGGACCCAACAACAAAACATCGCATGTCCAGAGAGAAGAGCGAAATCATATTGAAAACGGCGGTGAAGCATTTTTTTCTTGAGAAAGAAGTCACCTCAACATTAGTTATGGATGCTCTATATACTGGTTTGAAGGCACTTGAGGGTCATAGCAATGGCAAGAAAGGAACAGTAACATCGATGAACTTGGAGGAACTTCCAGCACCTATGGTCCATCTTGATATGGACATGTTTGTTTTGGCTGGTGATTTCATAGCACTGGTTAAGAGGGCAGCTTCAGAGTCCTTGTCCTGTCAGTCTTTGTCACCAAAAGATGAAAAATGTTCCCAAACCCGTGCTAAGGTAGGAATTTGTTCTATGATTAATCTGTCCTTATAGTTTTGTACAGCTGAGATTAGATTTTCTCCCACAGATGAATTCTATCATGATTATCTCTTACTATGACGTTAGTGATGCTTTTACTTGCTAGCTACCATATCATTCAGACATTGCAAGTGAACTTCGTTTTTTCAATCAAGGATGCAAATGCGTACTCAACGGGTAGTTCGACATTGTCTTAGTTTTTTTTCCCTCTATTTTTCTTGCTCTGGCATCCGTATTAGCCCCCTCCCCTACTCACCACACCAGCAGCACATGAACACACAAGAAAAAGGGTACGTAAACTCGCAACCCTACTAACTATTCTTACCTGCTTAGATTAGTTACTCTTCAACTTGTTGCACTTGATCGGGGTCAGTATTTTACTTCTGTGATCATCTCTATGTTCAAGCTTGTTGTTCAAATATGATGACCCGCTAGTGTGTTAGTTTCTCGGGGTGGGATATAATTATTTGAGAATTTCATATCACCCCTTGAACTCTTCACTGAAATCCAAAATTGTTTAATCTACCCTCAGTCCTGGAAGTTGTAGCACTTATGGTCTTATGTCTGAGGTTGCTAGCATTACTGATATTTTTGTACAGTATACTTTTTTTTTTGCTGCTCAGTTTTTTTTTAAAAAAAACTCATCCTTCCAGGATTGTGGTTCTGGAGAAGTTAACAAAGTTTCTATTGAGCGTGAAGAAAGGCGCCTAACTGGGTTTGGTCAGAAAATACTTGAAACATTTGTGCTGTCTCATATATTTAGGTATGACATTTATTTATTTTGATCATCTTGTTATCCCTTTGTGATTGCTTTACTGTCAACTGTTTATAGTTTCATTTGCCTTTCTTAATTTCTGTGTTCTGGTGTCTTATGCTTAATCCCTTCAACCAGAGGATTCACGTTATGAGTACCTATGAAGTTGTTCAGTCATCTTTTCCATTTTTTTTTTGCATCAAAATGTGTTCTTCCAGTACTTTATCAGACAATTTCAATTTTTTAATACATAATTTGGATTCTTCTCTCTTTCTGGTAAAATTTAATGGCATACTGCAATGTCTTGACATTTGTTTTCATGTTAGTGGAATTGATGTTGCCTATAAAGAAGCTGTTGCTCTGAAGAGACAAGAGGAGCTCATCCGTGAAGAGGAACTCCTTGAAAATGAGAAGGGGAAGCGGGGCAGTGCCATTGAGAAGGATAAGCGTGCTAAGAAAAAACAGGTCCAGTGGACCCTCTGTTTTTGTTTTGATTCCTCGTGTCAAGTTTAATCATTTAATGTGGTTGGGATCAGAGTGGCATGATGAGATCTTTCCTATTACCGCAGTTTGCTTGAACAAGTTTGTTAACTGGAAGAACATCCAGCTACTTGAATATGTGCATTGTGGAATTATTATTTTTCTGCTAGAATTCTTGATGATTATTTTTCATATCAATTGTTGTGCTCTTGTTTGCTTTTCTTGATGCACAAGTTTCCTAGTCATTTTCTAGAGTTTCAAGCCTCAGGTTGGTTTGCCATATCTTCCCTGTTACTGACAAATTACGTTAATAACTTCCTGTTGTTACAATTGATATATACTTTAACAATTTTTTTGTGGGATATCAAGAAAAAGAAAAATGGGACCTGTCTTATTTTTCTGGGCAAAAGGTGACTAGAATCCTGAGGTCCTGACCCATTTATTTTGACTAGAATCAACCTGGTTCACGAACATTTAGATTCCAGTGGGTCATGTGATCAAATTCAAATTTCTTTGCTTCTGCAATGTTTCTTTTTGGCCCTTTAAAACAAAGTTTGTATTTTTTATGATATTATACTTTAAGTTAGAAAAGCCATGAATGGCATCTGTTTGGTTAGGTGGTTCCAGCGGCACTCTCCAGGTCCTGGGTTCGACTCCCTGTGGGAGCGAATTTCAGGTTGGGGTTAAAAAAATCCCCTCGTCTGTTGCCACGCCAAAGCACAGGTCTAAGGCCCGTCCCAGGTGGTTGGTCGTCTCACATGGGTAACGGTGCCGCTGTGTAAGGGTGGGGCAGCGGTTCGGGAATTTTCTCAGTCTGCGTGAGAAGACCTTCTTATCATAATGCTAGGGGGGCGGCTTGCCCCTCGCAGATCGAGTTTTTTGACAACTGTTCTTATTGCGACTGAGTGAATATAATGTGGTATGGACTGGATTGAGTCAAAGAGTTTGAGGACCAAGCGTGCAGGCGAATTCACTCTCCAGGTTCCCTGGAGGGTCTGAACCACCGCAGAACATAATAATGGAGTGACCACTCCCATCCTAGGCATGACTTGTCTGTGTTCCAGTCAATCATGCTGAAGCATAATATTTCTTGCTTCCGTACAAAGTAGCTGGCATGCTCTTGATATGGCCATACCCAACTTGCATGTAACAGATTTATACAGCTAACGTATGGATGTGTCTAATAACCTAATTAGCTAATTATGTCTCCAAGCCAAATAACATGCACACATTTACCTTACTTATTTGCCCATAGGCCCAAGGTTCATCAAACATCAACTATCAAGTAATTTCTGACGGTTCTCTATTTATTTCCTAAAAAATAGTGCGCCTCCAAGTTCGTAGCTCTTAATGTTGATATTAAGTGCACTAGAAGCCTGAAACCTTTGCATGACAGGAAGACCTGTTTTGGTAATACCATATTGCAAGTTGAATTCAGTGATAAAGTTTCTATTTTAGTGGTGTATGTCTTATTAGTTATCAGCGCCTTTCATTTCTTTTTTATAGTGTCAGATTAAAAATTGTTTTCTCTCGCACTAATAATTTCAGGCCAAACAAAAGAAGAACAGCCGTAAGGTCAAGGACAAGGAAAGAGAGGAGAAATCCAATTCAAATTTTCTAGAAAAGGGTCGAGATGGAAGCACAACTTATGAATGGGAGCATGAAGGACTGTTGCATGCAAAACTTGAGAACTCTGGAGACTGTGCTTCGGACGTGTCAGACAATATAGATGGATCAACTGAGGTATGCCAAACTTACACATTTGACAATATTACACCTCTAAATGCAATGAATGATGTTGACAGTGAGATGAAAAATGTGCAGACATGCGAGAAGGAGACCGTGGACATTGAGTCACTGGTAACATCTGTATCTGCTACTGTGAGCAGCATACGAGGCAAAATAAATAACTTGCTAGACAGTACAAGCCATATTACTAGGTTAGTTAGCATCTCATATAAGGTTCGCTATACTTCTGTCCACAGCTTGAATTTAATAAATTATTATAACTACAGAGGGAGATCTCGCCGCAACAGGGTAATTAGCAGTATAATCACTTCCCAGTATGAAGATGATCTTCCTTCTTCTAGCTGTTCAGATTGCGCTATATATAGTTGTGGCCCAGCTCCAAGGCGTGACCAAGAGACTGCTCTACTTACCTTAAAAGATAGGCTTCGTGAGCTTGGGCAACGATTGCACGAGGTGAAACTACTCTTCTCAAGAAGTGCCCGCCATTATTTTCTAATCATTTAGGACAAATCTTGAATTTTCTTTCATTCATTTAAGACAAATCTGGCTTGCTTGAGCTTGCTCTTAGTTAATTTAGCCTTTTATCTTAATTTTGATTCTCCTGGCTCACATTTATCTACATTACTATTATACTTAGCTTATGTCTTCCAATTTAGAGTTTTAGATCTTTTTGATGAGATGCTTCTTTTTCCCCCCAAAATAGTGTCGCTTCATGGTTAATTGTTAAGGTTTTCAACCAGAGTGAAATTGTGGTAATCTGTAAAGATATATTTGTTTCCTGAAATTCTACAGAATGGAAGATGCAGATGCATGATACTGAAACTATGATGCTTTGAAATTTGAACACCCAACATAAGAGCTTTTGCTATGATGCACGCGGATGATGTTTCTGCTGGAGAACACATCACTTGTTTATTGTTTTCTAATTGGCAGAGCGCCAATTTCTCCCTTTTTGGTTGTATGCGCAGAAAGAATGAACCACCTCCAGATATGTGAATGGACTGTAGCTGGATACATCAAGATCACATTCGAAATGTTTCTCTGAAAATTTATTGTTGCAACCATATTTGTAGCATATTACTTGGTAGATATCTTAACAGGAAAAAAAAACTCTGTTGATACATTTTCTGAATTAGAATTTTATCTAATTGTGTTAATCATTCAATATCAAGATTATTGTTGCTGTGGCACCTGTATCTATCAGCTATCCTGCCACTGTATTTATCGGCAGATAAATAAATTGATTAGTCTGTTCCATTTATGTTTGTTTCAGAAGGAAATTGAGGGCAGAGAACTACTCAAGGCCCATTTGGAAAAGAAGGAAAAGAAGGCAGCTGCTGAGGCAGCAACAGGTTCATCCTCAGCATCCTCATCTGACTCCTTGGAGAAGACGACTCAGGTTCGGAAGGGCCCAGAGAAATCCTCGGTAACTATTAATGATGGAAATGTTAATGCGCCACCTCCAAAGTCTTTACCTGTAGCCACAAATGGTGACAACAATGGAGCTGTTCCAACAACGGCAACATCCACCATAAACACCAAATCTGTGCCTATTGTCACACCCACTCCAGACCCAATATTGTGTGAAGAACATGTATCAAGTTCAAGTCAGCAAATTGATACTTTGGTTCCCTCAAGATCACCACTGGTTGATAAAGCTATTTCAACTCCCCCAGAATCACCGCTGCCACTGATTGATACAGTTGGTAAAGCTACTCCAGCTCCGCCAAAATCTCTGCTTCCACAGGTTAATACAGATGATAAAGCTACTACTCCAGCAACAACAGAAACTTCTGCATCGCAGCTTGATAAAGTTGCTAAAGCCATATCAGCTGCCCCAAAGTCACCAGTACCCCAGACTGATAAAGTTTCGCAGCATAACTCAGTATTGCGACAGATTCCATCCACATCTATCTCAAAAGCTCGAGAAGATTCAGTTTCTGAGAGGGTTGTAGTCACTTCTGTACCCAGAACTGAAACTCCTACACCAACATCAAGGCCGACAAGTGCCCCTTTGTTCCATACGCCAAGGTCAACACCACCTATGCATTCAGTACAAGTTTCTCCATTGCTTTCACACTCATTGGCTGTGTCTGAACGACTGAATGATGAGTCTGCGCCTTCTGCCCCAATTATATCACAGGCCTACCCAAATGCTTTCCTTGGTAAGGGTAGTCTGAATACAGTCTCATCAAGTCTTGAGCAATCAACTTCTATAGGCAAATATACTGCAGTTTCTCAGCCATTTTCAGCACATGCATCAACATCTGTCATGGCGTCTTGTACAGAAAGGAATGGCCAAGTACCAAGTAGGCAAAGCTACACGTTTGTGCCTAGCAAGTCAGAAGGTCTTGATAACTGGCACTCAAGGAAAGGTAATAGTGATTTTAACAAATATATGTGGAAAGATGATGATCCTTACCAGCAAATAACCAATTGTAATGTCCCTGTGCACCCGTTGAAAGACATTTCTTATCAGCAAGTGAGCAACAGAACAGAACAGGGCAGGTTGGGTGGATTACAATATAGGCAGTTCCATACTGAGATAGGCACAAGTTTTGTTTCACACCAGCAGCAGGGGCCAGTGGGTGAAGAATTCCCGCACATTGATATTATCAATGACTTGCTTGATGAAGATCAGAGCAGTGCGTGTATGACGGCATCTCCACTCCATGAATATAATACATTTGGATTGCCATTTTCTTCAGGAGGCAATATGGCAGACTCGGAATTGGCTTCTGTAAGTACTTCTGGCCAGTTTAACTTGACCGACAATTACTATGATGAGGGTTACCGGAGGGCCTATGACACACAGAATGCTCTGCATAGGTTGAGCGATGGTCAGCGTTCCACATTGGATGTTTACTCCAATGGAAGGTTGGACTCAGCTGTCCCGAAGCCTTGGCCATATAACCATCCAAATCCAGCAGTGAACCTTGGAATTAATTCTAATACATTCTCCCAGAGGATGGGGGACTATACTAGTTTAGCAAGTGGGAGGGTGAACGGGGAATACCTGGAATATCTATATCACCGAGCCAATGGGCAGTGGTGATGCCTGTATACAATCAGTAATAACACTTGTTGTAACTAACCATAGTGCCAGTCTAAGGTTTGCCATGGCCTTTAAGTTGTTTTTTCTTAAGTTCAAAATGAGAAAGAAAGGATACATCATCTAAAGTATTACCTGCATTGAATCTATCCCTATAGTACTTGTATGCCGATTTATGTTGTATCCGTGAGTAGATGGACTACCAAGTGCCAATGAGCCAAGCAGATAAATCGCCGCCCAACCCATTGTTGTACAACTTCGTAGTCCTTGCTTCAACGTTAGCTGGTGCGGGGGACGATTAGGTGCTCGGGGAAGGTGGAACTGGGCTTCAATGTTAGGTGGTGTAACTAAATGGCAAGGTATTTTCAGTCTGTAATGGAAATTGGGAGCCCGGATAACAAGTACTGCGAAAATCTCAGCCTCAACTAGGTTATGCCCACATACTTATTTATGTCATTTGCAAAGTAGAGCCACAGCTTCGATTAAAACGATCTGCTTCCTATAAGTAAAAGTTTTTTTTTGAAGTTCCATTGAATAATTACAGTAGTATCTGACACCCTAATTACAAGAATTCCTTTTGATATAGATGTCACAAAAGTGCACAGTGTGCATGCGGAGTCTGTTGCACATATTACAGCTGGCTATTTCTTGTCAGTAGCAATTGCCCGCAGTTCTCTCAGGTTGCAAGCAATCTCCTGTATAAACATTAAACCTTCGGTGCCATTTCCGAGGGAGTTTATGCTATGTTCAAGAAAATTCCGGTCTCCTTCTAGCGTCTTCAGCCTTCTGTTCAAGCTTGCAATCTCTTCCTGAACTGTTGTTAGATCAACCTCCCCACTCATTACAGAACTGTTGCCTCCCTTACCCCAGCTATCCTGACAATATAACGAGCTGTCTTCTGCAATAGGCGCTTTGTTCGAGAGATCATCCTCTATAGGATATGGACTAGATAAATCATCAGAAGTGTTGTTGTTGGAGTAGGATTGAAGCTTCCGCTCCAACTTTCTCAGACTAGTCTCTATATATGCTCTCTCCTCTTCAAAACTCACCAAAGAATTCGTGCTCCTTGGTGTGTTAATGATAGGATCTTCAAAATCACCTTCTTCGATGAAACCTGTATCAGCATTTTCTTGTTCGAAGGGGGCTTTGGCTTGTTTCTTTATTGGCTCACCTCCATAATGTCTCCTATAGTTTTCAAGCTCAACTTCCAATTCCTCTATTTGTTGCTCTCTCTCAGCGAGCAACTCGTTAGCTTTTGCAAGTGCCTCGCTGTCATATTCTGCTTGTTCTTCCATCATCCGTTGGTAATGTGACGCTTCCATCTGCATTGCAGCCTTCTCATCCTGCAACTTGGTGATCATAGCCAACGCCTGACTCGCAGCAATGGCTGAGGCATTCCTCTCTTCTTCGAGTTCCCTGCACAGAAGGTGTATTGATTTCCGATCAAGATCAACCTGTCGCCTCAACCGGTCAATCGCACTTTCACCTTCCATCTCGCTAACAATGCTTCCGTCTAGCGACTCCAGACCAGATGTGTTTCTCTCAAGTGAAATTCTCTTGGTGATGTTCTGCACAACCAGTTCATCACCACGTCCATATGCACGGGGGCTAGGTCCTGGATCAACCCATGGGGCCTCGAGCCCCCTGGAAGCTGAGAGCTGTGATAACAGTAACCTTAATTCTTCGTTTATGCTAGAAGTAGAGTCTTTTCCAAGGATCACATCTGTCAAGGTAGGGGATGGCAAGCTACTCTTGCTGCCAATGGCAAGCCTGTAGGCTTCGTTCATGCTAATCTGAGTGCTTAGAGATGGTCTCCTTTCAACAGTGGCTCCAGTTGTGTTTGAGCATTCCACATCGGTACCACTTGATCTAACAGCAACTGCGGTAATTTGAGCTTCGTTCATATGACCTGAGCAAAATAGTTCAATGTAAGGACTGTTTAAAATTGGTGTTGGACAGAAAGCATTGTTAACTAACCTTTATCTTCGGGAATTGTATCAAAAGGATATTGGACTATCAGTCCATCATGTGTTCCCATGTCACCTGCTGGTTCAATTTTCTTAGTACAACCATCAACTTCACCAATTGCTTCAGAATCAGCACCAACTTGTGAAACATAGATATCCCCGCAATCATCTGACAGAGGAAAAAGAAAAGTCCTAGTTGGATTAAGTTCGCAAAAGTGTATAAATGCTAAATTCATAAAGAAAATCAAAAGGAACAAACTTTTAACATCTGCGTCTTCTATAGTAACAGAGTGAGTGTTCTGTGGTGCCAGCTCAGTTATATCTGGACCCGTCACTGATGCTCTTCTCTGGGGAAATTCACCACTTGATCTGCCAGTAATTTCTGGCCCATGAACTCGTTCCAGATTATCTTGTAAATGTTTTTATGTTGGGTTAAATAGAGAAATGCAAAATGATGTTCCCATTCTTACAATCAAGATAGGATACCTTTTATCTTTGTTTCTCCTGAAACAGCATAGTGCTCTTCTAGTATTGTGAACTGAGATGTAAATTGGTCAGCATTGCCTTCATTTTTGTTCTGAGATGGTTCAGTTTCACCAAGAATCTGAGGTAGATCAACACTTGATGCAGCTGAAATTTGTGAAATATCGGCATCTGCATGATTACTCGCCCTTTTAACGAATCTATCAAATGAAAAGAAGTGGCAGTACAGATATAACTGGCCGAGTTTGTGAAGCAAAATACCTTTCGAACCTGAGTCTTCACTGACAAGTATGGGGGCTTGCTGGGATGCCCATTTCGTCAATAAGCTTTCGTTTTCTTTGATCTGATCACCATCAATTCCGCTAACAGGGTGGTCATCCGCACCAGGACACGCCGAGGATGTATCACAAGTGTCTGTAACATTAAGATCCTTCTCGACCTTTCTTTCAGATTCCTTGATCACCTCAAGGGAAGGAAGAACAGGATGTTCACAAGTTGTATCTTGTTGAAAGTCTTCCTCCATTACATTGGCTTCACAAGAGTGTGAACTTCTCAAATCATGGGCACAAGGAACCTCAATCTCGGAGTCAGATGTCATCTGTAGCAGACTCTCTCTCTCATGAGATGTATGATCACTCTGGTGATAAATATCTTTAGGTTCCAAAGACTCATCCACTTGACCTGCTACAGTATAATCCGTGTAAACCTTTGGTGAGCCAACAACTTCAGTATTCTCTAGTTCAGCAATCTTTCTACAGGACAAGAGTACGCTCTGTTGTTTAAAATGTTGTCCACAGCACGAACAAGTTTTTGTAGGAGGGGAATTCCATACATCATCATTTCTTTGATTACCATCAAGTTCATTGACATCCATCTCATCTTCTGTATTGCGATCGCTTGTTTTCTCACAGCACCCTTCACACATACTTTTGGCGCCTGCGAGCTTCTGGTGGAGGCGGCAGAAGGCCAAGGATGAAATCTCTGACTTGTGAGTTTTGCAGATCAATTCCCTATAGAAGCATGGTTTCTCGTTGCCCAGGACGTGATCAAGCCTAGTGCAGAAAGGGCATGGCGCCGGTAGTCTGCAGAACCGGGCAAATCTAGTGACCAAGAAGCTGTAAACCGCATCAATGAACAGCAGCAGCATCAAGATCCACTCCAGCAACGCTGTGGACAGTGCGCTCGATACTCGGCGTAAGATTGGCACCCCTGTACCCATCTCCAATTGTGTGCCGAATCTTCAGAACGGTTGCACTAAGCTGTGAAGACTGGCCAAAGCCTCAGGGATGACTGGCGTTGAAGTAGGATGGCTGCAAGGAATCAAACGAAGTTAATGAGCAACATGCATCAAAGTTCAGTACGACAGAAGCGTTGAGAATATTTTGATGAATTATTAAAGCTGATGATTGGTGGAGAAAAGGCAGGGAACCCAAACACCAGGCTGGGAACCACTAGAAAAAATAAATAAAAGCGTCCCGCACCAAACGTAATGGCAATTGACAGATACCCAGGACCAAGAGCATTTTTGCAGAGCATAAGCCCAAATAAACACTCATCAATCATGCCACATGGATAGGAAATAACAAATGACCGCATCAAGTTTTGCCGCAAGGACAACACCACGGAAGCATGTTGAAGATAGTTGGTCTGAAAAGTATGGCGGACCTTGTTGAAATTGAATGTGCTATCTCCTTTCTTCTTCGGATGGAATTCAAACTTCTACAGAACCGCTAAACTCAGGCAGAAAAGCTAAATCCTAGGAACCAAGGCTAGAATCCGAATGATTCCAGTAAACATAACTGGGATTTCCAATAAATTTTCAAGTAGTTAACTGACATCATCATCATCCAATCCAGCAAAAGAAACCGAAACAACAAAGCTAGGTTCGGCCAATAAGTTCACAAGCTGAGAACCAAGCAAGCCACGGGGGATGAAAGAATGAATTGATAGAAACCTGACATGGAGTTGGGAGACTCGGCACGCAAGAACTCACCTGTAGTCCTGTAGAATGATCAGCCTCGCGAGTCTCGAGATCCCGATCTGTGACGGCTGCGGCAGGTTGGCGGGAGGTCGATCTTGTCGGGAGCAGCGGCCAAAAAGGTTTGCTGTTAGCTAGCTAAAGCTGGCGGTAGTAGTATTGAGCGACGATTCGGCAGAAAGGTGACGAGCACCGACCACTTGCCTCCCCCTCTTCTTGCCCCCAGCTCTCTCTATAACCTGTTTATATATGTGTATATAAGTAATTGGGATAATTTGGCTGATTCCCTGTCCGTGGAAGGAGCCAAAGACGAAAGCGGGGGCGAGGTGGTGGCCGCGGCGGCGGCGAGGGTGGTGGCGTCGCCACGCCGCCGGGGCCGCCCCGGACAGCGACGCGAGCCGGTCTCGGCCGAAAGGCGAGGCGGGTGGTTGGGCTATCGGTGCGCTGCTGATGTGGCTCCGCAGAGTAGGTTGAATGCTCTGGAGGCCTGGGCCCCTGCACTGCACAGAAGTGATCAAGTGACGTCGCCTCCTTGATGAATGAGGCGGCAGGTAAACAAAGGATTGGGGTGAGTCATTAGCATGCGTTGAGGTCGTGGTTAGACGGGCAGGCGTGCTTGATCCATCCAGCCCTCGCTCGGTGAAAGATTCCTATGACACCACCGTTACGCTTGCTTGATGTGACAGTGATGAACTGATGATTCGTGAGGACTCACGTGTGTAAAAAATGTGTTCACGTCGACCACTTACAAAAGGTGGACGGTTCAGTTCCGCAATCGCCCGCGCGGAGGGCACATGATAATAACGCCTGGTAACCAGCTCCCGTCAACCACTTACAAGTTACAAAAGGTGGGCGTTTCATTTCCGCTTCGGCAATCGCCCGCCCGGAGGGCCAACTAAACTCTCAATGTGGTTTTTTTTAACAAACATTGGGAACTAAACAAATCCTAAATTTTGATTTGATCTTTATCATATTCGTCCCTCCTCTAGTCACCTCCACCCTTTGCTTGTCTTCAATTCGTGCTCCTTTGACCTCTGGTCAGTTTTAGTTAGGTGTTCAGGTGGGGCATGAGCTCTCCCGTTGATTTCTTAAAAAAAATTCTCCTATTGCTAACAAAGCTTTTTTAGACTTGTTGTTTGGACAAGTTTTAGAAGATTGTTTAAATCTTATGAGAACATGTTTTGGAAAAATAGTTGAACAAGTTATTCTGAATAGGATTTAAGAAAACTTAATTAAAAAAGTATCCTTATCCTAAAAACTTAATTTCAAACAAATGGGAAGAAGTTGAATAATGGAAAGCTTATGCGTAGAAGGTGTGAGAAATATTTCAAGGAAATAAAGTTTCCTAAATAACATTGCTGCAGAAATCATACTGAAAAGTTATCATGGTGAAGTTTTCTGCATAAGCTCTACTATTGTTTTTTTTTGTAAAATTTATGCTTGGAAGTTGTGCTAAAAAAGTTGTCTACAAAAATCTGTGTAAAATCTGTGAGGAAAAAGCACACATAAAAAAAATACAAAGTTGAGATATCAGATATGAAGCACTTAGCAGTGTTAGACAAAAGGTGGAATAAGGTAAAATTGATATTATACTCCTCCGATGAAGTGTGATCCTTGGATTTGAGAGAAGTCGATGCATTACCTTTTTTTTTGTCACTAATTAATTTTGTGTATATTTGCATTGACTATTTCAAATGGCATATGTACATTTTTCTAAAATGTACGTTTCATACTTGTACAATTTTCTATGGTATGTTGATGCTTTGCAGATAAGCTTACTAGTCAAAGTCCGGTTTAAGGGATCATGTCGATCTCCATTCCAATTGGAGAATGTCAATCTCTTCATTATTGCGTCGATGCATTAGCAGTTTGACTCAAGAGACGTGGTCCCTCTTTGAGATTTGATGGGTAAGCTATATAAGAAAAATAAAACGTGGTAGGTGGTGCCGCAAATTGGAAATAACAAATTGAGCAACTTCCACACATGGTGATCAACCATATTTCTATATCTTCGAGATAACAAGCCGTGTGTAATGATTATTATGGAATCAGAGATATGGAGTATGCCTAGATGAAGAAGGTTAATGGCGGCAATAATAATTAGGATATGGGAAGGCGTGGGTAAATAGTTCAAGTTGACGAATTCATGGGGGGCTTTAGTTTTGTGATTTACGGCTGCAAGGGAAACAAAAATGCTAGACCTTAGAAGTGGCAGGTTTGTACTTTCTGTTTTTTTTTGGTGAAAACTATGCAGTTTTTGTTTCTAGTCAACATATGCTTAAACTTTGTTCATTAACATATTTTTAATATTTTGATTGAACATTAATGATCGAATCAGTTAGATTTGCATTTTTAAATCTTAGTTTGATAACATATCTTATTTTCTATATCTTTACTTTCTACATTTTTGGTAAATAGAGGTCAAATCCCAATTTTACCCACGCCAATAGTTAGAGCTTAGAAAACCAATGCATAAGAGCTCAGGATTCGCGACTCAAGGATTACAGCCAAGCTTTTGATTTACCGTTTACAGAATGCAAGTGGGCTCTTACTCTATTCAACCCATCAATTAAACCTACACGATTCCTATTGACAGTAGGCACAGTATATAAAATGCGTGATTTGTCACCAGACTAGACTACGCTTATATTTGACTCTTTAGATTTTTTTTTTCTAGAAACTACATAAATAATGCTCGCTTTCGTTAGCCACAATCCGGTTTATACTCCACGTTCCCACCAGCAGCACCGCGCTAGTCTCGCCTCGTCTCCATCTAATCTGAACGCAAAAGCAGAAAATTTACTTTGGATTTGCCGTTTAAGGCAATGCATGATTGGCCCGTGGCGATCGCGGGCGCTCATCTGGTCATCCCCTTCCTATCCTTCGCCGCCGTCCCGTCCCGTCACCCCCATCGCATTCCCGGCCCAATCCCAATCCCATCCTCTGCCCTACCACGAGACGGACAGCTCATCATCAACCCTTGCCCACGCACGCCAGCCCCGCCAATTCCCCCATCCATCCGGCGGCCGAGATCCGTCGACCCCCCGCCGCGACGAGCCACGGCCGCCCGATCTCTTCTCCACCCGCATCACGGCCGCTCGCTCACAGTCACACAGCACAGGGGAGAAGAACGAGAGGCGGAAGACTAGTGGCGCCGCCACGAGCCACCCCCACCCGTGGACTGGTAGACCCGGCGCAGGAGGCTCCCTGTGTCCCGCGCGGCCTCTACGTGGAGTGGCCTCCGCCTCATGTCCTCCCCTCCCCCTTGCATGCAACAAAGTCTCGGCCTCTCGGCTGTGCGGACATGCTGCCCGCTTGCTCCTCCTCCTCTTCCTTCTCCAACTTCTTCTACTCCTCGGCCGCCTCTCCCAGATTCACCGCGTCGCGCCCCTTGCCCGCACCTCGCCGCGATCCCGGACTACCAGGACCCGTCCCGCCTCGTAGGCCGTGGTGGTCCGTGGCCACACCCGCGCCGACCGACGGTGGCGTGGCGTGGCGTGCGAGAGGCCGGCCGGCCGCTTCGTCTGGTGCCGTGCGGTGCTTCCGGTGGGACCCGGCGCGCCGCGTTGGGGCGAGGAATGCAGTGAGATGAGATGGTGATTCGCTACTCCCAGAGGTGCGGGCTGTTGCTGTTTTACGCACAGATCGTTACCTATTATTATATCTCCGCTCTTTCCTTGCTGATGTGTGATGTCTTCGTTCTTATGTTTAGCTTTCGGTAAAGCTTTCGCGGTACCTTTGTGTACTTTTTTTAATCAAAACAAGCACAATTGTGCTTTCCTTTTTGGGTGGGTGCGTGTGTGTTCTCACGTCATGATCCATGTACTGCCCTCGTCCGGGCTTCCTAGTTCCTACTAGAAACTGATATTGTTAGTTTGTTGCCAGTGGTGCTGTGAATATTTGCTTGCTACCAGATAAAATATCCAAGATAGTTCAAGTTTCGGCAGCTACTTTACCAAATGTTTTTTTTCTTGTGTCTTTCCCTACTGAGAAAGAACCTCTTGATGGCTGCAACATTCTAATCACATATATATTTATATACCAGTAGCCTTGCTATACTTAGCAAGGGATATAATAGAACCCCTGCTACATGAAAATGGGAGGCAAAAATTCATATGCCCTATATAGAGAGTAAATGCTTTTTCGCTCTTTGTAGTTCTAGCCATTTGCTATCTTTCTGTACTGGCTTTTTTATGCAAAAAAAAAACTATATTATATATTATTCACAATCCTCTATAGTCTATATTATATATATATTTCTGAAGGCCTATTGCCTGTATTCAGGTGCAGGTGTAAATGCAGTCTAGAAAATCGGAATGAGCCCCCTCTCTGAGCTGGTGTGGTCTCCTGATGAGGGTTTGAGCATTAAAATTGCAGCGTCCAGCCTAAGCACAAGAAAAGCTTCTCTTCGCTGGAATGCAGATACGTTGAGCATAGTAATATCTTCGCCTCAACAGAGTGGTGCTGGTGGTGCAAAGAGCAGTGACAACATATATGATACCCTAGAGGCATCAGAAAAGATGCCATCACAACTACGGACTCGCAGTGACAGCTCAGTGCGAGTAACAGCTAATCCAAATAGAATCGCAAACTTCGATGCCTTACAATCTACGTCCATGAGATCACAGGAGCAAGACTCAAGTAAGTCTGAAAGACAGAATCTAATTCAGAAAGCTAGTGTATGAAGGCAATTCTTTGTTTTCCTTTTTACCTAGAGATCTGCATTTGCCAACTCTTTAGTGGTCTAGTTAGCTGCTCATCATGTTAGAAATATCCAGTTCAATGAATATAAAGAGCATTCTGTTAATATCTCAGAACAAATTGCATCTCTAGCATGAAGCTAAGACTGTTCTCTTTTTTAAGGTCTGTTAGGGAACTCTGCTCTCTAGCATCTGTTGCTTTAGTTTTTGAAATTTAAAACTCGACCAGCAGGGGGTAAGACAGCCCCCAGGGATTTTGCTAAGAAAACCTTCCACGCAGGTCGAACCCCTACCATATATATGACATATATGCGTATGTAGTCCAAATAGGGTAAAGAAAACTAAGAAGTTGTCGTATCTATTATATGATGATTACCTCAGTGATTACTTTATTGAAAGCTAAACTTGTTGAGTGCTATGAAGGGATCAATGTTATGAACGAAGGGAAAGAAGGGTCTGGAAATTGCTGTGTCAGTCAACCGGAGGACATGGAAGTGGGTAGCTATCCAACAAGATGTTGCAAGGATGCTTCCCACAGTAATACTCAATGTTATGGAGAATCAATTATGAGAAAGCTAATTTATTTTGTTTGTAATAAAATACTTATCATGTCATTTTACAGGTTCAGCTTCCAGAAAAGAAACCATGGCTAGTATTTCAGAAAACCAGGTTTGCTGTGCAGCCACTGTCCATAATGGAAGATCTTGGGCAACTAATGCATGGCGTGCTCGATTAATAAAAGCAGTTTGTGAGAAAGACTCTATGTTGCCAAAGAACACAGATAATGCATTGCCACCTTCTTCATTAGGATTTTCATGTGATGCTGGAGAGGGCTCAGGCAAACTGGTAGGTTTCCTAGATAACAGAAATGTTCAAAGTCCAGGCAATGATAGTAACATAAATAGTAATGTTCCAGCAATTCATTCTCATGGCAATCGCCAAGATCCGATTCTGCAGGAAAGCCATAAGAATGAGCCTGTTGTTGTGAGAGGGGAGCCAGTATCTGCTGTGAATGCTGTTGCAAAATGCGAGTCAACACCTGGAGTTGATGCCAGAAAGCTTGAGAAAGGCAAAGAAAAAATTATGTATAATGAAAGTAATCGCATTAGCAATACAAAGGAGAGTGATGACAGCAATGAGAGCATACAGAGCTGCACAAGTACGAAAGCCCCAAAGAGGAAGCATGCTATGTGTTCTGAAGCCACGCCTACTGGAAATAAAAGATTTAGAAGGGGAGACAATGAGAGTTCTTGCTCAGGTTTATTGGAAAAATGTGGTAGCTCTTTCTTTAATTGGATGTCATCACTCACAAATGGGTTACCCATGCTTGATGAAACCACTGCTGCTGTTCCGTTTGATCAGAAGTTTTCAGCAAGTACAGGAGAGGGATCTGCAGCACTTCCACTGCCACTCCAAAACAACAGCGGTGCTCCTGTGCACTCTGTTGGCTTCAATTCACTCTTCCAGTCTCTGTATACTCATAATGTTATGATAACTTCAAAAAATAACTGTCATCAACCTGAAAGCAACTGCACTGGGCATGTTTTCAATAGACTGACCATGGAATTAAATAATAGCAATTCTGTGTTGGACATACAAAATGGCATTGGCAGAGGAACTATTGATGAGTACACTGTTGGTTGCTCAAATGGTGCAACAAGAAATAAAGGTGGTTTTGGGGAAAGCTTGTGGGTAAGTCGGCTTTTGCCAAAAACACCATTGGAAGTGATGGAGGCAACACCATGCAATGTGGAGAGTGCTGTTAATCCAAAGGCTGTGGATGAGAGGATGTATTGCCCATCTCTTCAAAAAATTAGTTCAGAGAAGGAATTAAATGATATACAAAACCTCGCTGGCAGAGAAAGCAGCAATGGTGCAACAAGTAGTAAATGTCCAGCAGTGCCTCCAGAAGAACCTAAACATTCTGAAACGATGGCTTCTGTTTTTGCAAAGAGATTGGACGCACTTAGACATGCAAAGACCTCTGCTGTAAGACTGGCTATCACATGTGATCGTGGAATGCCCAAACTGAACAAACACAAAACGAGCGCTTATGTTGTTAGCTACAGCAGCCATGATGAAGTAGAGGTGGGGCACGAAACTCATAAATCTTCTAGTGGGAATGGAAGGATAGTTTTGTGGGCAGATGACAAAAGTAAGGAACAATTGTGTACTCAAAATAATGAAGAATTAAAAGGAAAGTTTTTGTCTGGGCATGAACATCAGGATCATGGAAGGAGCCCATCTGGAAAATCAACTCAGCATAATTTGGAAGTTAACACATTGGCTGAAGATATTGACACAAGAAGAGTAGAATTGAAGGGGGGAGCCTCAGATGTTATGTCTGGTCTGCCAGATAACAAGCAAATTGTTCCTTATGGAATTATGCCCGATGTTATCTGTGATGATTCCAGTGCCGTTTTTGTAGCCTTACATAGGCTTCGCTTGTCTCGCTCGGATATAATAAGGTACTTGACATGATTTCTGGGAAACCTTTGAATTCTGTTGGCTAAAATTCTGCCATCTAGGGAGCTCATGTATTTTTTATGAAGAACATGTATGCTTGCATTCTGGTTATTCATAGTGTGTTCTCCCTATGAGACAGGGAACATGTAAATAATGAGAACTCATCGTATCAGAAGAGCACACAAAGCCATTTCATCATGAGAAATGGCACCTGTTTCATCTGTAGAAGAAAAAACTATCCTAAATACATTTCTCAGGAAATGAGTTAGGAATTTTAATGTGTGCTTCATATACCCTGCAACCGTAAACAGGGTTATGCCTCAGGGTTGCTGGCTCTGGAAACTATGCTTTAGGGAAGATCCTATGAACTCTAAACTCTAAAGCTGATGCTTGATCCTCTTTTTTGTTGGTTAACAGATGGCTGAGGTCACCGGTCA
Source organism: Digitaria exilis (assembly GCA_015342445.1). NCBI lineage: Eukaryota > Viridiplantae > Streptophyta > Magnoliopsida > Poales > Poaceae > Digitaria > Digitaria exilis. The sequence goes on from JACEFO010000520.1 coordinate 854,569, forward strand.
TGCACACTACCTTAGATGGCTTTTTTGTGCGACTACGATTTGGTAAATGGGAGGAAGCATTGGGTGGCACTGGATACCATGTTGTCCGCTTGAATGGTAAATTACTTAAAAGCTTCCTTAATTTGTGACTGGAATAAAACATGATAATTGCGGAACATTTATAATTTCTTAAAAAGACAAAAAAAGTTAAATGAAAAGGAGACTAAATTATATGGATTTGTCTTACAGGAGCACTGGATAGGAATCGCCTTTCTGTAACGATCAGAAATTCAACCTGTCAAGTAGATTCTCGCTTTGTATCCAACCATGACTTTCATGAGGTAATGCATGAATTATAATGTCACTTTCCAGAAATTTTATGTTTTGACTGTCTTGGTTGGGTGGTAATTGAAAGTTTAGCAAATACAGCGGCACCACATTAAGAATTTCTAAGTCAACCTTGATCAGATTGTATCTAGTTCACAGCATTGAACAGGGTAAAGCTATAACTGTGGTCTGATGTATTGCACCTTAAGAGACGTGTTGTTTCCAATAATTCTTTCTTTTGGTGGACACATGTCGAATGATATTATTCAACTCAATCTTAGTTTTTTGTGAATTTGTATTGAAACATTTGTAACAAAAATCAGTGAGATTTGTTCCAGCTAAATACTAATGAAATAATTATTTATGGACTAAGATATTAACTCCGTACATGGCAAATTGTGGATAAAAGTATTATAAACGACATAGAAAATACGTAATTATTCTACCAAATATCTTTTTCTTCCATCCACACAAGTCTAGCCCATCAAGGAATAGCAATTTACTTATCTGACAAATTCTATTAAAAAAATTTCTAGGATGAGCTGAAGGCATGGTGGTCTGCTGCCATGAAGGGTGAATGGAAGCTACCATCAAAAGAAGAACTGAGTATGAAGCTAAGAGAAAGAGAGCTATTTTGTCTGTAAAACAGAATGACTCGACACCTGACAGCAGTAGCAAAATATTGCTGTTTCTACCCATGCTGATGGTTACCTTAATGGAAAATGGCAGCCAGTTGATGCGTCATCAATTATTTTGCCACGATAATCTCTGTAGTACTTGTTTTTTTTGTGACACCACTATCTCTACCATCCTGCGTGTGCCCAGATCTTTAGGGATGGCCTTCTTTAAGTGATTATGGATCAGTTGTAACATCAGCTTGTTGTATTAGCATATGAATTGATATATTTTTTTTGTGATGGGATGTGGTGATGTGTGATATCCTGTCTGTAAATAGGAAGCTACTGACAGAACGGTACCATTGTACTACTATTAACTACTACTTCCTTAAAATAAGATTTAATTTTACTGGCATTTCCTGTCCGGTGAAACCTGAATTCTGTTCGGCTGGGATACTTTCTTTCAGTTTCATGAATTGGAAGATGTAGGGCACGTTTGGATTGAAGCCAACACTCACCCTACCAAATATTGGCATGCCAATGCAATTTGGCTCTCGTTTGGTTCACAGCCATTTGTTGGCTTGCCCTCAAGAATTTGGCAACGCTAATGCAGATGCATGGGGCCGTTTGTTGGCTTGCCCTCAAGAAGATGCATGGGGCCGTTTGTTGGCTTGCCCTCAAGAATTTGGCAACACTAGTGCAAATGCATGGGCGAAACGCAGGCGGAGAAATCGCCAAAATTTGGCGCAGCACTACTCCTTCTGCATGCTGATATGGCAAGCTATGGTTGGCTGAATTAAATGCTGAACCTTTTGTTTTAGCTAGCTTCAAATGATTATATTTCCTAAACCACTCCAAATTAAGATCCGCCTGCACCATTATGTTAGTTGCATTTAAATCTACGAAACAAGATCTCACTTGGTCATATTTTATCTACAAAAATAATAATGACATGAGGACCCCACGTGTCATACTAAGAGGTTACAAATTTTGGTAAGGTAATAAACCAAACACCATTGTTTTCACTCCAACAGGTTGGTCATGCCCTTATATTGGTCATCACAAAATTTGGTAAGGTATACATAGGCACAAACCAAACATGCCCGTATTCCGTGTGTTTGTGTTTCAAATTAAAGGCCATTGCAATAGGGATATACAGGTACCAATGTTTGGACATTCCAATGGTGTCCTTGTGGGTGCCGAACCCGGTGGCTTCCCATGGCATTCAGGCGAGTTGGCTTGGTGTGAGCATGTTGCCGCGGCCTGTCACACACAGTTCGCGATGTGCGCATCTCTATCTCCGTTGTCGATCAGCGTTTGCAAAAGATCCAACAAAACGGAAATGGTGACCCGCTACGCTAGCTGCTGACCCATCCCATATGCATGCGCTCTCGGCTGCACCTCCGCACCCTTTGGATCCCGACCCTCCCTCGCTCTGCCTGCCTCTGAGCCTCTCTGTCGATTCTGTGGCCTCAATCTTTGCATCTCTCAGAGGCGTAGAAGGCACATTTTCCGAGGCCCCGATCGACGATCTTCCATCGCAGGCAGGCGTCGCTCCTCCCGGTAGATGGGCTCATGTTGCGCGCGATCCTGACCAATCGGTTCGGCCGCGTGACGGAGCCGCCGGTGATCGATGTCGTCGGCGGCCGCGAGCGCGAGGAAGAAGCCGTCAAGGTAGAAAACCGCATCGAGAAGCCGGTGGTGCCGCTGCTGCTCGTGTCCGACGGCGGCCGCGTCCACGAGATCCAGACCTTCGCGCACTACGTCGGTACGTTACTTGCATTTTTTTTTATTATTTCCTGTCAATTATATTAAAGGAACATTATTCCCTTTGGTTTTACGTAATCGGTTGCATATTGGTCGGGACGTTTCCAGCGACGCAGATCGGGTTCGAAGACATGAACGAGTGCCCGCACCTGTGCACGCTGTCGTACGATTACCTGAAGAAGACGCAGGGGTACGAGCAGAACCTGCTCGCCTTCTTCCACAACAAGATGAACCCGGACGCCCTGCTCGTGCAGCTCATCGAGGAGCTCGACAAATGCATCCTCAGCTACTTCTCCTTCCACTGGAAATTCGCAACACACATAATCACACAGGTACATCGATCGTCGTCCTTCTTCTAGTGCTTTACGCCTTAATTTACCATTGAAATTGTCATCGTACATGGTGCGCCATGTTATTCATGTTCGCTCGGTTCATCTGCATATATAGGTTCTGAACCACGAGCAGCCTAGAAGAAAACTCAGAAGAATGGTAATGGAGGCTACAAGGTAACTATAGGAGGACGAGACAAAATTAATTGTGGAATAACCGATCGATGAGTCAGTCCAGTACAAAATTCAGTTTGAGGAATGCATTTTGTGTAACAAACAAATTGGTCTTCAATTCCTCGGTGTACAGGAAGATGAGGTTCGAAAGGGTTTCGAAAGATTTGAAGGTGACCAGGCTGTTCACCACGCTGGTGGAGGAGCTCAAGGCCATCGGGGTAAGCTACCATAACCCTGAGAACCGGCCGGGCACGGACGTGATGGTGCCCGCCGCGCACAGCGACCGCAGCCCCGTGCTGCTCCTGATGGGCGGCGGCATGGGCGCCGGCAAGAGCACCGTGCTCAAGCAGATCATGAAGGAGTGAGTCGTCTCTCTCACTCCCATATATTCTTGTGTCACCACCAATATAAGCTTATAGTATCATCTTTAATTTGACCACCGTGAAATGCGCCGTGTGTGCCCTGCGCAGGGTGTTCTGGACTGACGCCAGGGCGAACGCCGTGGTCGTGGAGGCCGACGCGTTCAAGGAGTCGGACGTGATCTACCAAGCCATCAGCTCGCGAGGACACCACAACGACATGCTCCAGACTGCCGAGCTGGTACGTCCGGACTACTCCAATTAATAATCAAATTGCTGCGTGCAACAACGCTCGCTCGCTCGCATAGGATCGATCGAGACTGCAGAGACATGCATGTCACAGATCTAAATATATAAATATGCAATGCGTGCATCCATCCAGGTGCACCAGTCGTCGACGGACGCGGCGGCGTCGCTGCTGGTGACGGCTCTGAACGAAGGGCGGGACGTGATCATGGACGGCACCATGTCGTGGGAGCCGTTCGTGCTGCAGACCATCGCCATGGCGCGGTCCGTGCACCTGCAGCGCTACCGCATGGGCGTCGGCTACAAGGTCGACGCCGACGGCACGACCATGGAGAAGTACTGGGAGCCCGTCGAGGAGGAGGGCGACGGCGACGAACGGCAGAAGCAGGGGGCACCCAGGGCGAGGAAGCCGTACCGCATCGAGATGGTCGGCATCATCTGCGACGCCTACCTCGCTGTCGTCAGGGGCATCAGGTAACATACATACATATATACAACAAGACGGGCAGCATGCGTGCGTGCATGGTCGTCGTTGGTTTGTGATACTATATGATCTACATATATAACTGCAATATTGTACGGGTCGCGGTCGTTGTGCCATGCCAGGCGAGCTATCATCTCCGGTAGAGCCGTGCGGGTGAACTCGCAGCTCAAGTCCCACAAGCGCTTCGCCGGCGCGTTCCGCAAGTACTGCGACCTCGTGGACAACGCCAGGCTCTACAGCACCAACACCATCGCCGGCGCAAAGGTACGGTCCTTTTTTTACTTTCCCGAGAGGTTCCGTCCGTGTGTGTATCCGTCGACATTGAGACCGTAGTACCTGACGATATGCTCTTGAAACAAACAAAATGCCATGGATCCATGGCTTTGTTGCATGCAGCTGATAGGATGGAAGGACAAGGACAGCCGGCTGCTGGTGGACGTGGAGGAGATCGGGCTGCTGGACCGGGTGAGCCAGATCAACGAGGAGGCCAACTGCGTGCACGAGCTGTACCCGGACGGGCACCCCACGGGCGGCGCAGGGACGGTGTGGGAGGACCTGGTGGCGTCGCCGGTGCGGACGTCCATACAGCAGGAGCTCAAGGTGGCCATCTTCGACAGCGAGGCCTGCTTCCCATCCCCATAGTAGCTAATTGAATTGAGTTCTGGTGCTGATGATGAACTAGTTGTAATTAATTAAGCTAGCTGATACACGAATTAGTACTACTCTTTTGTACCCCCGCCGACCCAAGTTTTCATCAAGCGGAATAAGCTAAGAGATCAGATGCTGATACTACACCTAGATCGTGAACGTACCTGAACCAATGCCATCGTGCATTCGTGCCCACGGGTTGTCACGAGTCGCGCGGGTTTCTCGTCTCCACCAAATCCATATGGGATTCTGGGTTGTGCTAAAAAAAAAACTAGGATTCTGGGCGCCCCGCCTTTGCCAAGTAAGAGCAAGTATTATATGGCCATCTCAGCTGGCGAAATAGCAGGACACCTCAGCACAATCTGATGTGGATGGGAAAGAAAACATGAGAGAAAAAAGCGAACGAGTCACAAGGCGCTAGCGAAAAAGCGGGCGAAATGCCCTCTATTGGCCGCTGGCCATCCCTCTGCCAGTTCTAGTTTTCCACATCGCGCAACACAGTAAAAGTTCCTGGGTTCCGTGCCCACAGCTCGGCTCATTTGGCTGACCTAGCAAGCCGGCGTGAGGCCTGCTCTAACGTGAGGCCGGGCTTGTCCACGACCTGAGCGGTCGCGACGACGGCCTAGTGATTCGTCAAGGCAACTGGCCGGACACCTGGTGGCACTGGCAGTGGGCACGCGCGGGAGGGCGGGTGGAGTGGAAGCGTGCGTTCAGACTTCAGACTCAGTACTACTTCTTTCTTGGGGATACTATACTAGTCTTATCTTAGTGAAGAGGTGCTATGTGAATTATCAGGCAGACATAGACAAAGTAGTCGTGTCTTCTTTTTTACAAAAAAAAAATACCAATACAGTTTTTCAATTACTGGAAGCAGCCGATGCCAAAACGAATGTTGATTTTCCCTCTGACGAACGATTCGAAAGAATTCATCACTAGCTACCCGTGTGATGACGAGCATCAACCCATCGGCACACCACTTTCGACCAGGCAGCTAAAGCTCGGCTTTCTGCTTCCTGGACCCCGCTTGCCGAGTTCCTTCGTCCCAGCAAGCTCCGTCAAGGCATTTGTTATTGCCTTGTCCACCTCACGCGTGGATACCTCCATGCACAAGATACACCGAAATTAGTATTAGTAATCAAGATGGTGACAGTAAACTAGTATTAGTAATCAAGATCACCCCTGAATTACTATTCATCAAATTTTGTGTGCGGTGCTCAACAGGAAACTGAACGGTGCCTTGTCATGGGGTTGTTGAAATTGAACATTTCTTGGTCCAGAAAACAACAAGCAAGTTCACATGAGGAAGCTTATTGACTTTTTTCGGGGAAACGTGTCACATCCAACAGAAAAAAAAAGGTACTGTATTTCACACCCGACGCATCCATCAGCAGTGCGCGTCCGTACGTACGTACCTGGCGGCCGCCCTCCACTCCGACGTCCATCCACATCCCGCCGCCACAGAAGCACGACCGGATCGCCGTCACCCGGAGCTCCTCCATGGCCTTGAGTCGCCGGAGCACCGCCTCCAACACGTCCACCGCCGTCGCATGGTCCTCGCTCTCGGCCCTCACCTTCACCACCATGTCCCCGCTCCACCGGCGGCGGCTGGCCTCCAGCTCCAGCAGCTCCTGGTTCCTCGCGCTGAGCCACCCCTTCCTCCCCTCGAGCTCCCTGATGTACCCCGCCGCCGCGCCCACGATGTTGTTCTTGCCACCCTGCATGCGCCAGAGAGATCAGTGTGTGTGCTTGCTCGGTCACGCTCGCGCATATATACATATATGCATATATACAGATGACAAGACGACGTTCGTGTGCGGTGCAGTGATCGATCGAGCTCTAGCTGTGACTAACTCTGGATGACGCGCCGGGGGGCAGGAGCGCGTGGAGGTCGGCGAAGCCCTGGCTGAGGCGCTCACGGCGCAGCCTCTCGCGCGTGATGTGCCGGAACCGCGAGCTGCGAGGCGCCTGCTGCTGCTGCGGCGAAGACGACGCAAGGGTAGTAGCCTCGTCCGCGGCCGCCGTGGCCGAGCGCACAACAAAGCCCGCGGAGTCGTGGTGACGATGATCAATGCGTCTCAGGTAACCAAACATCCTCCGGTGCACGTTCCCTTCACCGCCGGAGTTGTTGTGCTGCCCGCGGCCCATCTCCAGCAACGTCGCCGTCGCAGCACGCCGCCGGTACGCCTCGAACGCGCTGCCCGGCGGCGGCGCCGCCGGTGGTTGCGGCGGCGTCGGTGGGAGGATCAGGCCCAGGCTCATCAGGTAGTCCTCGTCATCGACGTCGTTGCCGAAGTAGAAGAATGGATCGTCCGCCATGTCATCCAGTCGCGTACGTTGGTCGCCGCGCTAGCTCGCGTTCCCTGCTCAGATAGATCTTTGGCGCCAGGCGCGTTCACGCTTATATACGTATCGAGACACGGCGGGCAGAAGGTTCCGCAGAGAATTAGACCGATGATGCTGACGCACGCACACGCGCGCGCGCGGCTTGTTTGACCGGTCGCCAAGCGACGCGGGAGCATCGTCTCAGTGTTAGCGCGGGGAGGACTAGTAGCAGTAGTATAGTTACTCGAAAAGCTGCAGGCCGGCCTGTAGCGTGTGCGGGTACGGTCTCGTGTGGGAACACCAACAAACACGTGTTCCGTTTAAAATATATACTTTGATTGCAAAGTGAATTCCGCGTGCTATGTTAGTATATGTGTTGTTACCGTGCCACGGTGAAATGCCGATGTTTAAGAATGGTTTCTGAGAACCAGCGTGCCGCGTGGGAGTGTCTTTGTCGCCGAATTGAAGCCGGCCGTGTCAAGGATTATATTAAAAAAATATGTATATAGTATTAGTAGTACATCTCGCGTTGATCGGTCACTACCAGTGGTCGAGAGTCCAAGCCATATTCCACTCGCTTTCGCCGCCCCCGTCCTCGTGCTCACGTGCCTCGTCGTCAGTCCAGCTTGGTGCCCTGAATGCCTGGTCTAGCGCTCCAAGCCAAGCCAGCCTCCAACTCCAAGAGACCAAGAATGTTCGATTAGAGCACATGCTCATGAATCACTTTTGTTGGCGCCGTCTACAAGTTCAACACACGGCACGGCACAAGTCTCGAACGCCATTGCAATGGTAATACTCCGTATGATATAAGCGAGTCATGCATGCATCAGCATGATCGAAAGTATTAGCACTATTACATATTTACATCGATACCTGGAGTCTTCAATTGGGGACGATCCCGACTCAAAATTTATTTCCAACAAAGTGTGGCTTGCCACAAAAGCGTATAAATGAAGCACACAACAATCCAACAAAGTGTGGCTTGCCAAATTAGAAGATGGCAATGAAAAACATTGTAAAGGATCATCAGAGATATGATTCAAAATTAAAGGGTTACTCTATCTTACATTTAAAAGAAAACTCAAAATGTCTGAAAAAGAGGAAAGTCCATCACTTTGCATTTGATCACAGCAGATGAATCATGTACACACAATTCAGTGGCAAAATTCATCCCAATGCATAGTTCCAACTAACATCATATTAACCATTTGAACTAGTACACTTAGTAAAACCGGGGATTGATATATTTTACACTAAGAAAACTCCCTAGCATGTTCAATGGCTTTCACAGCGAAAGTGTCAAAACTGGAGCACCTCGTGTACGCAGGTTCGGTGTGAGGTGCGTTCGGTGCTCAGTATTTGGCATGTTTTTGCGTCAACTGTAGTTAAACTTATGTAGCCTTTGTACTGGTCCGAGTCAACCTCAAGCAGTGGTTAACTTTTAAGCCCTGAGCATGCCAATGTAAGTCAAAGAGGACATGGCCACTACTCGTACTCCAGCTGAAGAAGATGAATCTAGGTACTGTGTAGTACTTTTAAATACGCTGGTCAGTTTCCAAAAGGCAGACAAAGACCAAAGCTAGCTAGCTGTTCACCTCATTTCTTTTTATATATGTCCACTCGTGTGTGCTTTGAGTTAGTTAAACAGTGACCAAATCCAACAGCAACCCAAGTACCCAACCCACCACCAGCCTCAAGTTTTGCTAGCATCCTTGACCAAGTTCGTAACCAGCACTCACACTCGCAGCTCACCACCCGACACGGCAGAAATCGATGGGTCCAGTTGGCTCGTGCTGATTGGCCGAGAGCGGATAGGCCATGGGTGCAAGGATAGCCAATCCCGTGCCTCACCCAATCCTGGCGGCTCCAGACGATTTGCAGCCACATCGGCTCGCGATAATTTCGTGTAAATCTCCTTAAAAGGAAAAGCTGCCAATTAGCACCCGCGAGCCACGAAGACCACACTCTCCCCTCTCCAGCACCCGTCAGAAAAAGCAGCCAGCGAGAGTCGAGAGATCCAGAGCCAGAGGCAGCAGCCATGGCCACCGTCAGCGCCGCCGCGGCGACCACCGTCGTTGCCCGCGCCGCGATCGCCAGGCCCAACGCTCTAGGTATATATATGCATCGCTCGCTCGCACCCATTGGTCTTAATTGCCGTTAATTACTGCACGCGTACGTGCGCTCGATCTCATGCTCATGGTGAGCTCGATCGGTATGGTGAATTGGTGATGTTGCAGGGCTGCCTCAGCTGAGGGCGAGGAGCGAGAGAGTGAGGTGCAGCTACTCCAAGGGCGATGGCAAGAACGTCGTGAGCGCCAAGGGAGCGGGCGCGTCGCTGCTGGCGGCGGCGGGGGCGGTGACCGCGTCGGCGGGGCCCGCGCTGGCGCTGGTGGACGAGAGGATGTCGACGGAGGGCACCGGGCTGAGCCTGGGGCTCAGCAACAACCTGCTGGGGTGGATCCTCTTGGGGGTCTTCGGCCTCATCTGGTCCCTCTACACCGTCTACACCTCCGACCTCGACGAGGACGAGGAGTCCGGCCTCTCGCTCTAGATAAACATCCATCGTCCTCTCGTGTTACTGTGTTGAACTGTTGATCCGGATGTAAACATATGGCGGTGGTCATCGGTGTAATTTCGGACATGGCTATTTGTATCTAAGTAAGCTTCATTCACTCTTGCGAGATGTGTTGGCGGTCCGACGGATGAAATAATCTTTTGATCCGGGGAGATTACGTTAGTGTTAGAGTTCCTGTCATTTAGAGGGAACAGACACTTCATTTTTATTTTTTTTGCTCCTGTCATTTAGAGGGAACAGACACTTTTTTTTTTTGCTCCTGATATTCGTACCCCATAGTTGCCACTCAATTCATCCTGGATTTTCAAATCCAAGATTTTTAAGCTAAAAATGAAGTAGCTAAAACCTCTACAGCAACTGCAGCTCCATGAATCCGTACAAGCAGATCCCCAAGAACAGAGTGGTTTATATAGCATTAGTTAGGACGCATGTATGCAGAAACATATAGCATCAATAAGAACGCATGTAAGAAAAGCAGAGCGGAGATTGAATGAGGATTAATTTAGAAGAAACCACTGGGAAACCACTGGAAAGTATGAGAATTAATTGGAAATGTCTATGATTTGATTGTTAATCTATGCTACACGCTCATGGTTTATGCACTGTCTCTTCATATAGTTCTATAGTTCTACTGTAACTTTACATCGCTATTATTCTCGAAAAACTTTACATCGCTATTGATCAAAACAACCCGTGCAACGAATACAGAAATAACAAATTGGTGAATGTTCACCCTATAATATCAAACTACAGAAAGAACAATGTAAAAGTAAATATCAAATCCGGAGGTTGCAACTCACTGTCGATGCAAAGATGGCCTCTCATGAACTGACCAACTCACTTCAACTAGTTAGGGGCCAGATACTGACGCATCGACCAGACTCAATCTTGCTTGCTTTTGGGCGACCTTGACCCTGAAAGATTGACAGGCAAGTGACAAAAATTGGTCCCCCTATATGAACCAAGGGTCAGCTGTTTATCTTGCTTCGTCTGGAAATTCTGAGCGAGCAAACTCTTAATCTTCTGTCTGTTTGGAGGTAAACTCTGTGCCCTCACTAATTTCTTCAGTGTTCACTCCGAGTGAGCCACCAGTATTATCATGGCTCAAGGAATCAGAATCAGCAGTCACAATATCTACACCATCTCCACTTTCTGGCCTGCTCTCCAAAGCCTCATCCTGTTGGCTACCAACAGGGTTAGAGATCAGTATAATATTACTTGATTGGGATTGGACGCTAGATTCTACTGCAGATACACCATGATCCTCATGACCTTCAGAAGTCTGCTCTAAAATGTTACCCTCTTCATCAGAGTACGATATCCCAAGTTTCTGTGCATGAGTCAATCCTGGACAAACTCCCTAACAAAAAGGATCCATTAAGGTTGGAGAAAAGAAAAATAAAACATCATGAAGTAATAAAAAACATAGAAACACCACTGAATTTTGTGCATGTATGTACAGTGTTAGATTATCAAAGTGACAAACATAGAAGGTCATCTTATCAAGACTGGCATTCAAATAGAATCAAACAAGAAAAACAGAACGTTCTTGTTTATGTAAAAAAAAAATAACAAATACACCAGTTGAGATAGAAAGCAAGCTACATGCTCCTTGCTGTCATATTTGTATTCATCTCTTCCTGACTCCAACAAATTAATAACTGATAACGGCAGGATTGCCATATACACCAGATTAAAATACAGAGCAAGCCACATACTCTTTGCTGTCATATTAATCTCTTCCTAACTCCAATCAATTAAAAACTGCTAACTATAGGATGCCATGAACACCATTCTATGTCCCATTGAACTCATCGATGACTATTTAAACATCTTAATTGCTTAAACTATACAGAAAATAATCCAATATTGTCATGTTTTCTATCAACAAGGCTTACACATGCAGTGACCAATAAAAAATTGTTTATCTGGAATGTATCAGAGTTACCTTGATGTAACCTCTTGTAGTTAACATGTCGGGCGCTGAATAGTGGCCGGAAGGGGTTTGGATATCACCTAACTGAGTATAGTTTGTTTTTTTATGGTTAGTAGAACTAGCACTTGTACCATATCCACGGTCTGCACTGGCATTACAAAATGCTCCAAAATACGAACAATGTTCATCTACCAAGGCTATCTCAGGAGTAACAGGTAGCAAATGACCTTCAGTACTAAATATGTACCTGCCAGGCCAATGATGCACTGTAAATATGAATGGTAAGTCTGAATAAATAGCTGAATTTACTGAATCCATGGTATCATACTTACTTATATGGTCCATTTTCAACAATGTTATCAGGGCCAGCACCTAAATCAAAAAGAAGCCAGAGATATTTGACCTGGTATGTACTGGCAGTTAGATTTCAGAAGAGGATAAATCGTGAAATGGAAAAAAAATTCAAGGACTCTTCCATGATAATGAATAATTATGGAGTTTATGGTAAAACTGCAAAAGTAGGGCAGAGATGCTCACCGTTTCTGCAAGGAAAAAACTCTCCATGTGATCATCCTGCTTGTGGGTTTCCACATCCGATATGTGGCAGTAGCCACAAGGGCATCTAGCACCATATTGAAGGCTTGTTAATATGTCCCTTCCAACATCAAGGTATCTGCATTAATATAAATACAACATTAAAGCTAGAACATACAATTTGAATGAAATTAGTGTCAAATCCTGATGGTGTCAGTCAAATGGGTCAGACACCAATACTACTGAAGAAATCGCACAGGGAATTTTCAGTCTACAAGAATTGACTGAAACAACAGCCACATGAACTTGCAATGCAGGAGCTGTGACCTTGATCACCTTGTGCTTAGATTGGACCTGACTTTGGACACAACCACACAGCAGACATACCTTCGGTAATCACAATCATAGGATTACCTTGGGTTTGTCCACATAGGACACAAGTAGATAAGGACAGACTAATGGTTTGGGAAAATGTGTTCAAGCTTGAAAAAAACATTCTAAACAAAATATATTAAAAAATGGTGAACCTTACAGTGACAATGCAAATGTTAACATTGAATGTATAAAATATGTGATTTTGTCCACTTTATCCCCTTCCTGATATGAAAACGGTTACTGTTTGGTCTTCTTTGGGAAAATTACACCAGAGGTCCTCGAGCATCAATCACCGCACTCTAGAAGGGCAATTGCAACTAAATTGCATAGAAAATAAAATAAACTATATCTTCACCTTAAAAAGAAAGACACACCTATAATCTCTGGTAGCCTTATACAGCCAATATGTGCTTTCAATTAACTCCGGCCGTAGCGGGTAGCTCCTTTGTCCATTCTATGAAACATTGGAAACAGCAATGTTAGTGCAAGTGCAAATCAGTTGGTTTCGTTTGCTCTTCCACGTTAGTGTCCCCAGATACCAGCTATAGCAGGCCAACAAGAAACAAACTAACCATTGAACCAATTCATGCAATTTATTTTGCTACAACCCTTTTCCTGTATTTACGTATAACATGAGAGCTTTGAGGCTGATAGCTTGAAGCTCAAATAGTTATAGGGCATCATGTCACAAGGTTTGGAAACAAAATTTGTTTTATTACCTGGACAGTGGATGTAGCAAGATTAAAACCTTCAGGGGTGAAACCATACTTTTTCCAGACGCTGAAGAAGGCAGCATGCGTTCGAATAGCAGGATCAACATCTCCAGCTAAAACCTTAAATCTAAGCAGCATAAGCAATCGTCTAGAATATGTGCAACAGAGCGGTAACAGACATTTCTAGTAATCCAAACCTGAAGTCCTGGCCAGAATGCCTGCAGGCTATTAAATAGTGGCCAAACAGTAGCACCAGAATTCATATTTACCTCCACATACCTGTGATGAAATAACATGCAGATCAAGGAGCTAAATAAACATAATCACATGTATGTAGCTACAACGTTTTTACATGCAGGTCAAGAAGCTAAACAAACATAATCACATGTATGTAGCTACACCCTTTCTGTGCTAGTGCCTAGTAATACTAAATGCTTCCATCTTTTCAAAATATAAGTTGTCTAGACCAGACGCGGTCTTCAAAGCCATACTTTGACCATTATTATTTTGTATACTATATTGCTCGTTATCACAAGATTCATATCTTATAAAGTACTTTCAAATATGAATCCAACATTACCAGATTTTTGACCTATGATTTACAACATTTAGTCAAAGATCAAGAAGGTAAGATCTTGATATACATGCATGCCTTACAAAACGAAGAGGGAGTACAAAATCGTTGAATTATATAAGCTTGCTCATGAATAACCAGGATTCCTTTCCAACTTCCAACCACTAAACAAAAGTAATTTTCTTGAATAAGGGAAGGTCAACTGTAATGAATAGGAATTACGATTTGTACCAAGGATCGTGATGGAGATAGTGCATGGCAGCCTTGTAAGCCTCCTGAAATATATACAGGTACTCTTCATCTCCAAACAATAAATATGCCTGTTCAATTTAGCACACAGAATTAACAGTTAAAATTCTTGATAGTAAAAGAAAAGGAAGAATGAGCCAGCAAGTTGATGGGCCTAGTTTAGTCCATCTTCTGACAAAGAATAGAGATTAACGATAATTTCAATAATCCACTCTGGGACTTGTTGAGAGTAGATTACGTTGGGTGGGGGTGTCTTGTCCTTAAAACTTGTGTGGCTACATATAGTAAGTTAGGAACCTTAGATCATGCATTCGTAGCAACAAAATTTCTTAGGGCATGGGTATACTCGGCTCCCTGGACCTGAAGTTGTGTTTAGTTGGTTTTTAGGAGTTCAAGAGCAACACCTCCAGCCCATCGTCTGTGCTGCATCAGGACCAAAATGGTCCTGACAGTTACAGTTCAGTGTTTGTGTTCAGAACACACGCACTTCGGCTCACAAATGATTGGCTCCAGGCCAAAAAAAAAAAAAACTCTCAGGCTCGTGATCTTAGATGAGAAAATCACGAAAGTTTGGATCACCTGTAGTGTAACTCATTCACCTTGAATACTTTGCAGATGTAGCGCTTTTGTTTAAGAAAGAAAAGAAAATGTGATTCCAGGCACTGGAATGAATAAATATGAACAAGAACAATAAAAGGTGGTAGGATTCCTTACCTTTAGAAGATATTCATAGAATGAATCAATGCTTGTGCCAATTCCAGCATCCTGAAATGACGGAAGACATTGCTAGCAAACGTTCACAATGGTAAATCAACTTAGAAAATTAACCATTGCAGAGAAAAAACAAATCTAAACATGTTAATATATTCATGTATAATACAACAACCATGACATTAGTAAAATTTTCTTGTAACAAGTCAGGAACAAATCAGGACATCTTTGATACATATGGACACCTCTTATGGGGTTATGAGTTACAAGTCAGCTTAATAAACAGAACTAGCAGGTCATTATCTCAATATGATATTCACTGCTGACGGTACAAAGCATGGCTCCACAAATGCAATGAAATACAGAGTTAAAACATTTTCTCGAACATGTAGAAGACTTGCATGTCTCTGTATTAAAGAGAGAAGGTAGAAAGAAACTCAGTCCCTTAAAAGCAATCACTCTCGGTCACATAGGAGGATAGAGAGATTGCAGAATAAAGAAAATAATCGCCTAAATACAAAAATGAAACGACCCAACCTAGACTAATTTAGCCCAACA
Organism: Digitaria exilis; assembly: GCA_015342445.1. Lineage (NCBI taxonomy): Eukaryota > Viridiplantae > Streptophyta > Magnoliopsida > Poales > Poaceae > Digitaria > Digitaria exilis. Next base: position 870,046 of record JACEFO010000520.1, read on the forward strand.
CTACGATCAAGGCCCAACTCCTGAAGCTATCAGTTGATTTAAAACTATCACCAAGAGGACAAAAGCAAACCTTCTGTGTCCATTCACCAGTAAAGATGTTTATATGGGCACCAACAAGGTTGAGTTTTGATCTGCGTGACCATATTCCGCGCACTGAATTTTTTGTAACTAGCTCAAAAACTGCAACCAGAAAAGTAGCAAACTTAAAAATTATGGTATAACAAATCAATAATGAATACCAAAATCACTGTTCAGAGGGCCAAAGAAGAGCTGCTAAGGCTAAAGAAGTAAAGTCTGATAGATGACCAAATATAAATGAAGCATGAGATGAATAGACAAAGAAACATACCCAGTGGTAACATACTTGCAGCATATTAAGTTTGTTTGGTATGCATTACTGTGTTTTGAACATCTAACAGACTATTCTGAACGCAAATGTACATATACATTATATTGAATGATGCATTACTTAAGTCTGCACTATTAATTACCATGGCTGATTAGCAGTCAACATAGACTTTAGAACTATTCAAATAAGACAGTCACAAACATACCACTTGTGATTGGGGGATGCTTAAAGAGTTTGCATAAAAAATACACTACATACTACTAGCAAGCATAATAAACCACTAAAAAGAAAGTAGTCCTAGATTCCTTCTACAAGGTAGACACAACAGCCATGAAGAAATGTTCGATATAAAATACGAGGACACTCATCAAAACAGTGCACAATTATATATGGCATTTACCAGTATTATTAGTCAAGCGACTCAATATACCAAATTCCAGTGTCAGAGTACCACCACCAGCAGTTGATGTTATCTGAATAGCATAAAGACTGTCAGCCTCTCAGAAGTGAAACTCTAAGACTGTCCATTTGAGCAGTAATGGAAAACCAGGAAATGTTGACTGAGTCCTATTGTTAGAAAAAAAAAATTATACGAAATTGAAATGTGAGGTGATGTTTTAAAATTCCAGTTGTATGTTCTTTTAGTGGTTTCAGCACTGGTAGAGTCTCTCCACTCAGCCTCCTTGAAAAATAAGCAGGAGTAGAAATTCTCTTCCCCAGATCCTATATTGTGTGAGTTTTCAGCACTGGGTACTCCCCTCAGATTCTTTGAGTGGTTCCAAAATCAATATTCGAGGTTGAACTGTGTGCAGAACTGTTTCTATTTGCCAAGCTCTACAACAAAGTGGCAAACAAAATCAGGGAAATAAAGAAGCTTGCCTTGCTTTCATTTTCATCAACTCCATACATTAAATTGACAGATCCAAATGGAATACCTGCGAAGGAAACAGCATTAATAAGGACAGACATAAGAAATTAAGACCAGAAGACAATGGAGAATTTCCCTAAGGTAACAACACGGGGGCTAATTTAGCTAGTTGTTTCGTGCATGATATGAAACAACATTCAAAGCAGATTTTTGTTCCAGATCCACGGTAAGGAGCACCAAAATGGTTCAGGTGTGAGCTGGTTTCAATAGAGATGGTGGCTTCCATAATTTGCATTTTGCAAACCATCTTTCCCAGATAAACCTTGTCTCCAACAATTGCAGGCATTGAAGGAGTGAAGTAACAATCAGATTAACTACCAAGTATGAAACAACCAATAACTATTAGGCACCAATTTTTACTACGCAAACTTGGACCGAGGAAACTTATATGATGATCCCAAAGTTATTTTCATCACTAAGCAATGTCCATGGTACATTTCTGTTCTATTGTGAAGGAGCAAATGCGGTTGTATATGTGCTTTGGTGGATTGTTGCAAATAAGCGACAAATCCCAACCAGCAGAAACGTTCCTTTTACAACAAAAACCATAAAAAAAAGAGGCAATCAAATGTCTGATGCAATATATGATCCATTAATTCCAGGAAGATTATAATTTAGAAAAGGTAATGAACCTGTAGGAGTGTCAAATGCAGGCAACAACCTCTGAGCTAAGTCAGCAGCTAAATGAAGTAACTGATCATCGTAAGACTGGATTCTCATACCCTGTCGATAAGAAGCAACAATAAGTATTGAACCACTTTAACCGTAATGAACTTCAAAAAATCTCTCTGGCCAAGAATCATTGTTAATACATGGGAATATTTAATTTGGATTGAAAATAACAAGACGCAAAAAATAAAGTTCACAGTATTTTTTTACTTAACCCTCACGCATTATGCTAATTTTATCGCCTCAAAGTAAAGGAGCAGGTGGATTTGTGCCTAAAGATAACTAGCAACCTGGCCATAACTGAACTATAATCAGATGTATATGTACCATATGAAGGATATTCCTAAGCAGCAACATTCCCAGTAAAAACTCAATGTATTGCTAGTATCATGGCCCATTTCGGAGCATCAATCAACCTACCGCCCATTAATACAACCACAGTCACAAGGATAATATAGGTTGACAATATCATCTGAGCGAAGGTCAGTTGACAGGGCCTCCAGTTGTGAAGCCACCCACCTGGGCAACAACCCAGGTGCTGGCAAGTAGTGAGAGTACCTCCCTATAGGATTTGGAACTTCCTTTCCTTGTCTTCTTAAGGCAAAGCCAGGGGGGCGAGTTCTACCTGTGGTTGGTTTTTCTTATTTATCTTCTTACATCAGTTCTTGGAGTTGATTGCGAGTTCAGTAATGCTTTCGTATCATACTTCCGCATTAATGTCGCATCATGCAGCACGGCAGCAATATCAGTATCATTGACATACTTCCATACTTAGTTCATACCAATATACTTCTCATGTTGCATCATAACCAAAAAAAAAAAATGTTCAAGATCAAGAGTAATGCACTCAATGAATAGAAACTAACAGGAAATCAGTTGAAGAGACTAAGGGAAAAGAGGGAAAAAAGGATACAAAGGATAAGACAGACATACAGTGGCATAATCACTGGCCAACAGGTGAGCTGATAACAGACCCCCAAGGATACGTATGTTGGTTTCAAAAACAGAGACAGTTTTATTCTGCATACACAGTAAGGAAACATGATTGTTCAAATAGCATATACTGTAAACAAAAAATATGGTTTTGATAGGTTGCTAGATGTTGTAGCCAAAAGGTAGCATTCTGACCTATATACTTACCCTTCAAATAATTAAAATAGCTACAATGCATAAAAGTAGAAATACCATAAACAGTGGCATATTTACACAAATATAAAAGTATGCTTTGTACTAGAAGTTTCAGTACAGAAGGAGAAAAAACACATGAAAATTGGAATTACAAAAAGAATCTTACAGATAAATAGATAATGTGATGTAATGGTACCTACATTATTTTTTAAATACATAGAGTAATTTAATTTGAAAGTACAGTAGCAGCCAGAGTGATGGTATTGCAAGAATATAGTTTGGTTATCAGTAAAGAGCTTCTGAAACGCAAAAATTGACAATTCAAGAGATGCAATCACCATGACTCGTCTAAGTAAGTTACTAGTAAAAATCTTTCAAAAATGTGCATTGTTACCTTACCATATTCTAAATTGCCAAATATAGCTTTTTAGAGCAAGCCAGCCCAATTTAGCATTCTATTCACTTCAATTTTAAATTTGCAGCAGTCTATGAGTTCCTAAATGCAAAGTTATAAACTGCCCAGTCTATTGGAGATATTTTTTTCTTGAACATCTATAGGAGATAGTGAAAAAATGAGCTGGAGCACTTTCTATCAGATGAGAGAATTAAGGTAGCATTTGGCTAAAATTCGAAACAAATAGTGTAACCACGGTTGCAAAAAGGTATTAATATACACAGATTTGGAAAGGGAAAAGTCTAAATTACTCCCCTTAACTATGGCCGAAGTCCGCATAACCCCCTAAACTATAAACCGTTTACTTAACCCCTTCGGTTTCCAAAACCAATTCATTTTTCACCTTTGTTATCTAGCAAAACCAGTTTTGGCCACTCATACAGTGGATTTGCTTTGTTTTGTTGCCGGCCGGTGTCTACCCTTTCATGCTGTCGTCTCTCTCTGATCCGGCTGCTGCTGCCACTCCACCCTTGTCTCTTCTGCTCTTTTCTTCCACTGGAAGTCACCAGTGCCACAGTGCGGTAGCTCTCTGCTGCTTGTTTCTTCTCCGCACCAAGCGGCAAGCAAGAAACTAGTGAATAATAGCAATCAGCCACCATCATCACTCTTTCTCCTTGCCAATTTTCTCTCTCAAATCCCCCCTTGCTCAGGCAGAACAACGGGGAACCACAACCACCAGGGTCAAATCTTATGCTTTCTCTTCCCTACACCAGAGCCTCCTCCACATAGACAAGCGCTAGTTGAGCTCTGGCCAGGCCTAGTGGTATCGCCAAGCACGCCACTGATGGGCCTTCGCCTGGAGCTGTGCGAAATGGTGGGAGACTGGGAGTGACCTGGCCACCTATGCGAGGGTGCCGCAGCACTGCTGCGTGCTGCATTGCAGCGGTATTGGGCCATCATGGAGGACTCGATGGCGGCGAAAGTGTACGCCATCTGCTTGGATGACGGGTAGGGGGAGCACAATATTGGGACTTATAGTGGCGGTGGCTCTGGATGTGTGGATGACGGCAGCGGTGGTGCTAAAGTCGCTGGAGCAGCAGCACAGCGCAGCATGAGCGAGATGCCTCCTAGGTAGCAGACATGGACAATGGTTCATGATGTGGCCATCCCGCTCATCAAAACAAGCAATTCCACTATCAATGTGGCCAAAACCGGTTTAGTTGAGTGCCAAAGGGCAAAAATAAGCTGGTTTTATAAAGATAAGGGATTAAGTAAACTCTTTTATAGTTTAGGGCGTTATGTAGACTTTGATGATGGTTCAGGGGAGCAATTTGGACTTTTCCGATTTGGAGATGAGATTTCAATTCATCATCGTGAATTACATATTTGCATCCCATGTTCAGATAAGTAATTATTTTATCAGGTACGAGTTAACAATCTTGCTGCCAACCAGAATGGTTACTTGATTATAGTGAATGTTTTCTGTGATCTATGGCTAGTAAAACCAAATTCACTTAATGGTCCACATGTTTACTTACAATATCAAAGCGGACATTCTTACCAACCCACTCCACAGCAGCACCAAATTTCTCCTTATCACCCAGTAAAGCCAAGGTATCCAAAGAGTCGATCTGTTCAATAAAGTTGATGTTTATGAATTACGACAGGTCCATGATGTTGATAGATGGTACATACATGCAGAAATAACTAACTTATTAGTTTCTTACAAGCGTAAGTGCATAACCACCAAGGGAGTCTTCACCTTGGCAACTTAAGGGCCGCAGTTCATCAAGTGGGAAAGCATACTTCATGTACCCATCAAATGCATGATAGAACATATCTTTCACCTAAATGAAAGATGCCATTTTATGAGCCAGCGTTTAAGTAAATGAAACTTGCCATAGAATAGAGCCTCAACAACAAGGCAGCTTGTTCTCATGCAATCTCGAAGCTCAGAAAGACAGAAAGCAATCCCTATTGATGTGAGTCAATCCAAGACCAGATTACGAAATACGATCGGTTGCTGAGGTCATAAAAGAGTTGATGTGGCAGATATAGGTGTCTAGTACTGGGCTCTGGAGAACTTGTCGCAGAGAATCATACTTGGCTCAGATGCGCCGCATGGAAATTGGGTTGTAGTTTGGCTTCAGCCCAACCAACATCAGCTTCAAGCTCCACAAGGCATATCTTCAATGGTAGCCTAATATTAATTGCTAGGGATACGTAGTGTGACTCAGACATGCCAAACTCAGAACTGATAAATGCTAACTAGAAGACCCAACTCAAATAACCTGAACTCAAACACAAAACTGACAAACACGCCCACAAGCATAACCTGATCGAGTAGAGCCATTTAAGAGAACCGGTAAAATCACCAGCTATAAGCATGAAGTCATGAACCAAAGCAAATGCGCACTAAGAGAACAACAACAGTGTCATCTGATCAACTCATATAAGGCGTAAACAGACCATCAATCTCAGCAAGCTGAAAAAATCCGCCCAATCATCCACCGAAGCACAGAATCAGCTCGCCGAGCAAGCAGACTGCCACCTTCACCCTAGCAATCCAACACCACACTCCTCGCGCCTCAAGCTAAAAACCCTCCACCCAGCGTGTCGCTTCGCGCGGGAGCTACGGGACTAGCAATGGGGGCAGGAGTTAGGAGCGGCGGATCTGAGGGGCGGGTCGTACCTCGTCGCGGAGCCGGCGAGCCTCGGAGGGCGTGACGCCCTCGGCTACGGCAGCGCCGGGGAGAAGAGCTGCGGCAACGAGGAGGGCGGCGGCGAGGCAGAGGAGCGGGAAGCCTCGGCGACACCGCCGCATCGGCTTCATCGAGTTCGAGCCAGGGGACGGGCGGGCCCGGGGCGGGAGGAGGAATGTGGGAGAGGATCTGTCTTCTGGAAGAGCGGAACTCGGAACCGATCGACGCCCAGCACCCAAGTACTCGCCGTCTCTCGAGCTGACGACCGCTGAACCTGAAACCATGAGAAAACTGGTTACTACCTCCGTTCTTAAATATATATATATATGACACCATTGATTTTTTTCTTCAACTTTGACCAATAATATTTTATTAGTTATTTTGTTAAATAGCATAAAATGGGTACCACTACATCTATTATTGATAATACTTTGGATTTTACTAGTAGACTTATCTAATTGCATAAATATTTATAAAAAAGACGAATAGTCAAACGAAGAAAAAAAGTCAATGGTGTCATATATTCAAGAACAGAGGTAGTATATAGTTTGGCCGCTAAAGAGAGAATTAGATCAGGACTGACTCGTGCTCGTGCCAACGTTGAGATGGAAAATCTAAGGCTTCGGCGCAAGATTTAATAGAAGTTGTAATTTCATATCAATACAACAGAATCTTATATGTAATATTTATTTATGAAAATAAATTTAAATAAAAAGTTATCAACTGAAAAATGGTATATTTCATGGAGTATTACCATTTCACGTTAGAGCATCTCCAATAATGTCAAAAAAAACATCTAAAAAAATCTTGTTTTGCTAAAGAAAGAAGGAAAGAAAATCTTCCTCCAACGATGTCTTATTTCAGCTTCCAATATATATCCACATTCTAAAAAATGGCACTTTCTGAAGCCAAATATCCACCACGAATATGAGCTCCCAATAGCGAAAAATTGAACTCCCACATCGCCAAATCCCCATTCGCGCCATCCTACTCATCATCCATTCACTCCTCGCTGCATCTGCCATCCATCTACTCCTCGCTGCATTTGTGCTCCTCTTTTCCCCCTATCCGTCCGTCCCACACGCCATCATTCTTAGGCGAGGACCTTTCTGCTCCCTCCGTCTGTTGTCATATCTGCATCCCGCAGGCGACGAAGACAAGGCGAGCCTCTCCATCTCTAGTTGTTCTGCCACAGCCCAATGAGTCCTTGGCACAACCATGAACATTGCCTCGTCGTTGTTAGTTACCAATCTAAACAGCTTGCCCCAGGGGTTCCTCCTTTCATTCTACTTCCCACCTTCACCCCCTCGTGAAGCCGCCGATCAAGGCCGGTAGGCGGTGTTTTAATTTGGAGGTCATGAATGAACTTGTCTATGAGATTTGCTGCATAGAAAAAATTCAAGGTGGGTCACAAATGGTGATGTGGCACTAACTATTGTGGGAGAGATTTTTTTTTCGCTATTTTTAACATGTTGCTGAAACTAGTGTTTTGATACTTTACTTTTTAATCATTATTGAAGATGCTCTTAGGTTGTATTTTCTATCTGAGATCGTTTACTAAGGGTAATACTGGTATATTAAATATCTAGTTAGTCAAATAATTTTTAATTTTTTTAAAAAATGTTAGCCATCAAGTGGTAGATATTGTCAAACTCTATAAGTTTGATAGCAAATTTGATTTCATATTATTTAATACGAAAAACTTTTAAATTTTTCATGTTAATGGTGGCTTTTGGTATCACGTCTTTTTTTCAAACTATTTATTTATTTCAGATTTTATTGATTATCATTATAAACTTGCGCTAGTGTTACAGGGTATATCCGATTAAATGTAACCATACCAATTTTTTAATAAAACTTTAAAAAATATTGGTTGAATTTTATTTTATTGATTAAAAAGATAAAGTCTGACCGTGTGCCTTGTAAAGGAAAAACGGAGGGGGTAATTCTTTGAAAAAAGTCCAATTTACTACCCTATAATATGAGCAAAGTCTGGATAACCCCCTAAATAATTTTTTGGTTCAAATAACCTCTCTGGTTTTGAAAACCAGCTCACTGTACACCTTTAGCATCTCCCTAACCCGGTTTAACCAATTGGATGGTTGTTTTGTTGAGATGGGCCGACACGTAAGCAATCCAGTGTAGCAATAGGATTTGAGGCCCATTTAACCCCCTCTCATCTCCTCTGTTCTGCTCTCTTCTCCACGCCGCACCTCCTCTGCACGCCACGCCGCGCCTCTGCTCCTTGCGACCGGCCTCGACGCCGCGCGTCCGCTGGCACCTGCTCCGCGATGTCCTCTCCTCCTCTCCCTCGGGCACCGCCGGCGTGGCACTGTGCCCACCCTCCGTCGATGGCCCCTACAGGAAGCCACTGCAGTACGAGCCCCCCTTCCTTTTGCATCTGCAGGAAGAAGGAAGCTAGATAGATTCAGTGGAGCAATTGCAACCCTGGAAGAAGGACTACACATGCGTGAGGGCTCGAGTAAGGCAAGGCACGGATATGGTCAAATTTTGGGTAAATTTGGTTGGTTTTGTTTCTTTGTTCTTGACTGTGTTTTTTTGTCTATTCTTGTTTGATAAGGGAGGTGTCTGTAACCTTTTCCAATGGCATGACCAAGAAGAGAGGACCCCCTTTGTCTGGCAATTGTTGACAGAATGCTGATGTGTGTACTCAAGGTTGTGTGTTGTGTATTGTTCGTGCAAGAACTTGTGATGTGTGTATTCAAGGTTCAATTGTTGTAATCCCCTAATGCATGTATATGAATGGATACTAAGTTCAGTGATATCGTCAATGTGTTTTCAATGTTTGATCTGATACTAATATGGCAAAACGAGATAGCAATTTTGATAGTCTCAGTTAAAGTTCATAATTGAACCATTGATAAAAATATGTGAACCATTACAGAAAAAAGGCCATAACTTAACATATCTGAACAAGAATTTGGTAACTGCCAGCTTTGTACAAAACTCTAAACATATCTCTGAACATAACTGAACAAGAGTTTGGTAAAGAGCATCTTAACATTAGTATCTCTGAACCATTACAGAACAAAAGGGCTTATGAAAGTTCATAAGTGACAGCTATTTAACATAGCATTTCATGAACAGAAACACGACAAGTTCATTTGTTGGTAGTTCCTTTCTTCATTTTTGCACTAGCTTTAATTCTTAGAGAGCTTCTTGGCTTGGAAGTTGTAGCTTTCTTCTTGACAGGAGTGGAAGGTCCCTGGGATGACCTGAGAGCTTGAGCATCACCTCCTCTTGTCTTTCTTGTTTTCTTCAGTGGCCTACTGTTGTCCAGAACCTATATACAGTTCACAGTCTAGTTAGTTTTCAGGGAAAATAATTCAGGGTTAGGGGAAAAATATTAAGAAACTTGCCTCTTTGCTTGCCTCAAAAATTCTCCTCTTTGCATTAGATCTTCGACCACATGTTCTGGTGTTATGACCGTCCTTGTGACATTTTTTGCATGTCACTTTTATTCCTATCCTACTAGCCTTTGTGGCCTTTTTAGGCTCACCAGGTTCCCTCCTTCTCTCTTTCCTTGGCCTTCCAGGCATCTTCACATAAGCTGGAGGTTGAGGTTTGCGGTTGTCTTCTGGCCATTGATCCACTCCATCCATTGGCATCATGCAGTGGTCATAAATCTTGTTGTACTCAGCTATTGAATAGCATGGTGCAATATAGTCTTCAGCTGGCTTGGAACTCAGATGAAGGGCTGTGATGGCATGAGCACAAGGGATACCTGCCAGCTGCCAATATCTGCAAGAACAAGTTCTCCTCTCTAAGTCAACTTTGTATCTCTTGTCTTTCTGTCTGACCTCAAAGCCATCTTTTCCATTCCAAATAGCTGAACAGTTTTGTGACAAATCAATGTACTTGTTCAGCTTTTTAAGAATGTTGGGACATATCATGGAACTCCATTTGCTAGACTTGCTTCTGTTTTGTTGTATCCTGACATAAACCTTGGTCCTAATGCCCTGAAGCATAGAAATGATGGGATAAGCCCTTACATCCACAATCCAGTTATTAAAACTTTCACACATGTTGTTGTCAACACTGTCACAGTTGGACCCCAGATTGAACCATGCCCTGCTCCAATGCTTGGGATTTGTGTTCATCATATCCTTAGCACCTACAGGAGTTAGCTGTGCCAGCTTTGCTTTGCAAAAATTAAAGAATGGCACACTCGATGCCTTTGCACACATCCAAAAAGGCTTCTGAAAATCTTCCTTCCTATGTTTCTTTCTCCAGTTGGCATAAATGTGTCTTGTACACATCCTATGCTCTATGTTTGGGAATAATTCAACAACAGCATTGAGAAGCCCCTTTTGTTGGTCAGAAATTATAACCCAACCACTCCCACCAATTGGAATCTGTAGATCCTTTTGTAGGAGGCCCAAAAACCAAGTCCATGAATCCTCAGTTTCTTTCTCCACCACTGCCCATGCAATTGGGTAGATTTGGTTGTTAGCATCTCTACCAAGAGCAGCAATTAATTCTCCATTGCAAGCTCCCTTGAAGAAGCAGACATCTACTCCAATCACTTTCCTACACCCAGCAAGGAATCCCTTTTTGCAAGCATCGAAACAGACATAAAACCTTTGAAATACTAGAAAATCATACTCAGGGTCCAAGCATACAACACATGTGCTTCCTGGGTTGCTCCTAAGTATCTCTGCCTGATACTTGTCGGGTACCAATAATGGGGGTACCCTAACTTGGGCCCAGAATTACTCGGTAACAAGGCCCACAAACGAAGTTGGCCTGGCTCCGTAGCCCAACAAAGGCCCATCACGACGAACTTCGCCACGGTGTTCGTCCCGCCTGAAGACCCTCAAGCAGGGATGTCCGTGACGATCGAGCCCAGTCAGGCTCGAGGGGGACGTTCACCCTCGAGCGGGCGTTTCCGTCACGTTCGAGGCTCGGCAAGCTCGAGCTTGCGGGCCAAGCTCGAGCATGCCACGCCAGGAACAGCGCCCGGTGCTCTGCGACCATCACCACCGATCATAATGACTCTCCTCTGCGGTCAAAAAGAAGGATTCACTGCACCACGCCACCGCCCACGTTGCGGAGAAGACATCGGTCAAATCCACCTGGCACGGTGGATTCTGATTCGACACTGCACAGGTCGGTCCTGGCAATAACACTATGCCAACCACTCCTTGACTTTGCTCGCCTCGGATGCGCTACCATCCTCGAAGGCAACCCTCGAAGGAGACTACGGAGGCTCGATCCGGACGTCGTGCTCAAGTTGCCACCCTCAAAGCCGTGAGCTGTCACGAGAAGAACATCACGTCAACCACTGCCATGCCGTCAGCCGGAGTTGGAAGGCGCGATTCCCGCTCGCATAGTGCGCGGCATGGGCGGCACAGTGCACCTAGCAGCGTCAGCACTACGAACACATGTGCTCACGCCCTCCCCCTTAGGTCTATAAAAGGGGAAGGGAGGCCCATGCAAGGAAGGGCCAAAAGAAGAACCAAGGAAGCAAGTAAGGCACACGCACAACGAAACACACACGAAAACACTTAGCCAACGACACCTAAAACTCAGGGACTTAGGAGTTCATCTCCTTCTCCCACCCTGCTTGTAACCCCCTACTACGAGCAACACGAAACCGGTGCTCCGCACCACTGCTGGACGTATGGCCCCGTGACCGGAACCAGGATAAAAACTCCTGTCTCTCCACCCGCCATTGGGGCAACGAGTGGTTAGCATCGCAATCACTTGTTTGTGGCGGTGTGACCAAATCAGGCACCGACAATACTCAAATATTTTTGTGTACTCTCCTTTGCATGAGTCATATATTCTTCTCATCACAATAGACTTAGCTCTCTTGATCTTTGATAGAGACACATCTGCACCCATCTCAAGTAGGACAGCTTCCTTGATGTTCTGAAGCTTCCATGAAGGATTTGCCTTGATGATGTGTTCATATTTATCAGCGTTTCTTGGCCCTGTGACTAGTCTATTGTCCTTTCTTTGGGGACAAACATGCACATCATGGAAGGTCTTTACCTTAAATCTGTCATTGTCTTTGGATGCAAAGATAAACCATGGACAGCCATTCCATGAACATTTGGCTCTGATTCTATTTGTATCATCCTTTGGAAAACTCAAGTGCCTTTTTGTAGCCAAACCATACTTGATCAAGGCATCTTTGAATTCCATTCTACCTCTGAAAATCATACCAAGAGCAAATGTTGGAATGGCAGCTTTACTATCATATCTTGCAAATCTGCTCTTCCTTCTTATTGCTTCACCGTTGTCATCATCCTCATAGCTGGCTTCTTCACTTGAGTCAATCATTGAAGGCTCATCATCATATTCCAAACCAATAGCCTCTTCAACAATCTCTTGCATTTCATGGTTAATTCTCTGTCTTGTAGCAGTGGTTGATGGATTCCTCCTCTGGTTCATTGCATTCATCCTAAAAAAATTTGCTTCTTCGTCATCTTCAGAACCATCTTCATCCCATATCACAAAATCCTCATCTTCAGAATCTGTGTTGATTTCTTCTTCGGTACCTTCTTCACCATGTATGTTGCCTTCTTCTAAACTCTGCATTTCCCATATGTTTTCCTTGGATTTTGTTGGTGAAATGTAGCATTCCTTGACCTTGTCAATGTCCCTCTGCTCTCTTAAACATCTCCCTGCAACCCTTGTTTTCTCACCTTCTGATGCACCACATAAAGGTCTGAATATCTCCACATACAACTCAGCTACTCCACCTTCTGTTATGCACTCAGACATGAACAAACAGCCCTGATCATCATTAAGCTTTCTCAACCCATTAGACAAATCTGCTCCAGGATATAGCCAATAAATGTCAATTGTGTCTTCAGCCGTTAACACAACATGGTCTGACAGAAATCCTCTCAGTTCTGGCAAAGACAACTTGTCTCTCTCTAGGTATGACATCTCAACTCGGCCACCAACATAATTCAGTGCGATGCCATCGAAATCAAACTGTCCTTCTATATGAAACCGAACAGGAAGCATCTCTCCAGGATCCATTGCCCCTAACAACAAGAACACGATAAATTGCTATGTAAAGGCAACAACTACAACCCTAAGAGTAGTAGAAAAGGGTAAACATTCTACCGAATCGCTTCGTAATAATGCCTAAACTCCAAGATATCAAACCCATGCCTTGGAAGAAAACCCCAATCGAATACTGAAATTAGCAACCTTTTACTACAAAATTAGCAACTTTACGAGACTACAAGTACCAGTGATCAAGCGAAAACCATCTGAATCAACTCAAACACCGCATTCCCATCCAAGATTGATTCTCGTAGACTGAACCGCAAGAACCCTAGTTGTCCTAGTAATTTCTCAAGTTTTCTTTCGTACATGGGGGAGGGGAACACACCTGGGGCGTACTTGTTCGTCGCTGATCAACCCCTCCAGCCTGCGATCATCACGTCCCTCGATTCGCCCGCACCCGTGGAGACGACGATGAACATCTAGGGCGGAACTATCGTGAGGACAGAGAGACGAGGAGAGCAGAGGCTGCAGAGCAGAGGAGATGAGAGGGGGTCAAATGGGCCTCAAATCCTGTTGCCACGCTGGATTGCTTACATGTCGGCCCAACTCAACAAAACAGCCATCCAATTGGCTAAACCAGGTTAGGGAGATGCTAAAGGTGTACAGTGAGCCGGTTTTTAAAACCAGAGGGGTTATTTGAACCAAAAAATTCTTTATGGGTTATCTAGACTTTGCTCATATTATAGGATAGTAAATTGGATTTTTTCCTAATTCTTTTGTCTCAGATTTGTCGTGTCTTTTTGGACGCTTTTGCATGACGCTTGCCCTGACGCAGCCGCCCAGGCGGCTATCCGGAAGACCGGAACTGCTTCACAAATTCCAACTTCGACTCCGCCCGTTGCGGACCCCGTCACAGTCATTGTGAGCAACCCCACTCCCATCAAAACCTACCTACCCGGACTGGATATCTGTTTCGGTGTTTCCCTCCTCAGTCCTCACAGTTCACAGCACGTCCCTTCAGACTCCAGTACAGAGATCCGAAGCGGCGACGGGCATGAGCTCCGCGGCGGCGGCGATGACGGGGGCGGGGAAGGTGGTGTGCGTCACGGGCGCGTCGGGGTACATCGCCTCTTGGATCGTCAAGCTTCTCCTCGCCCGCGGCTACACCGTCCGCGCCACCGTGCGCGACACCTGTGCGTACCTTCTCATCTGTGTGGTGCCTTTGTTAAATTTTGGGATTCATTAGCTTGGGGCGAAAATGGATGTTGGAGTCAATTGGAGTCGTGGATTTGATGCTATTGTGCTTCCTCGCTCTGGGCCCCTTTGTCCGAGCATCCAGAAATCTGAATTAGACATGTTACCGACACTAGTGCTGCTAATTGCGTAGTCACTTTTTATTGCTCCCATCCCATCAGTCGGCTACAAGCACGAAATTTGGTGCTTCGGCTCCTGGCAGTGGCAGTTCACTCTCTCAAGAGAATTTTGACCCGCATAATCTAGTTATGACATGAAATTCTTATTGACTGTCTATATTTTAGGAACAAAAGGGCATCACCCTGGCTCCATTTAATCGCAGTTACAGGAAATTAAACAGCTAAGATGGTTGAGTGCTTCCTTTTTGTTTAAAGAAAAAGAAATCAGTAGCACCATGTGTTGCTAAACATCGCACAGTTCCAGAAGGGACAGAATGACTCCCTCTTTGGAACACAAGAACAGTGTAGAAAGTAGAAACTCTTTGCATCCTATGGAACCCTTAGGATCAAATGAATGGCAGGAATACTAGAGGATTTTGGATATGCTGTCATAGTGTTCACCTCATTTCGACTCTTCAATTTCATGTGTTTTCCCTACTCCCCTTCCAAGGGAATATGTTCAGTAATTTTCTTGAATCCCACAGTTTTCTATTTTACACTTGCACTGCTACCATATGCATTTTTGTTTTCTATTTCTGAGCCTTTCCCCCCCATGTATTTCATAGATGACGGAATTATTTGCCAATGTTACCTTTGAAATATATTGAATTCTTTCCTTAACTTTACAGCTGACCCAAAGAAAACATTGCACCTGAGTGCGTTGGATGGAGCTAGGGATAGGCTGCACTTCTTTCAAGCAAGTCTTCTAGAAGAGGGCTCTTTTGATGCTGCAGTTGATGGCTGTGAGACTGTGTTCCATACTGCTTCCCCCTTTTATCACAATGTCAAGGATCCTAAGGTTTGTGTTACAGACGTTTGATGGAAGCAACAGATGCCTTATGCTTCTTGGTTTATCATGTAATCCCTCCGTTTCTTAGGCATATTAGGATTTGAATTTTGGAGAAGTCTTCATAAGTACACTTTGGCCATCAATTACTCGTATAGTAGATCATCAATTGCTAAAAAAATCAATTCATGTGTAAAGATATTTGATTTTATATTTCTATAATCGATATAATTTTTAGATACTAAGAACGTATATAATTTGCATAATTGTTAGTCAAACTTTATAAAAGTTTCACTTCTTTGAATAATACGCCTTACATTTTGAAACGGTATGCGTAGTTGCATCCCCCCCCCCCCCCCTTTGAAGATTCATGGTATCTTGAGAGAAAGCCATCTATATTTAGCTTCTGTGCTTAACTTCGTTTTTTTACTATTCTTCTGCACCTAGAAACTATGACACGTCCTTCGGATTTTTTGCAATCAGTCATTATCTTTGTTGATATCTTGGAGGCACTGTAGTCCAGTGTGCACTTCTTATAGTATTCGTTTCTTAGTAACTGATTTGACTAGGGCCCCTTTTTAATCCTAAAGTTCCCGTTGGGATTTTTTCCACCGATCACCATACCAATACACAGTCCTACATCTTTTATTCCTTATTTTGCTATTCCTACTACTACTCTTTTCTTGGTAACTCAACATCCAAAAATGTAAATAAGTAAAGTTCAAAATATTCAAACAGGTAAGTATTGAATTTGAAATCAAGATTTACTTTTTTTAACAGACCAAATACTTAACAATAATAAGTGAGGTGCTCAGCAATCTATCTAGTGGTATCACCTTGCTGGAGTTGGGCCTACAAATCGACCTTTAACTTCTCTAAGAATTTGAAATCTGCTAGTTATCTAAGGAGTTTATTTTATGTGTCGTTCAGGCTGAGTTACTCGACCCAGCAGTTAAGGGAACACTCAATGTTCTTGGTTCATGCAAGAAGGCCTCCATTAAAAAGGTGGTTGTAACATCATCCATTGCTGCTGTTGCCTACAATGGGAAACCAAGAACTCCTGAAGTTATAGTTGATGAGACATGGTTTTCTGATCCACAAGTTTGTGAAAAAAACCAGGTATTGTACATCCGTTCTGCCATAAATAATTATTTCTTCACATAGGTTCTATGTAGATATATTACTTCGGTAGTACTTTAGTTGTTTGGCACACATGGTGGAGTGGCAACTATCATGATACACATTGCTGATTCTGGTTCCTATGTATGTTTCAATGTTTGCTACTCTGCTCTTCTCTGCTTTCTGTCCTTTCATATTACTTTTCATTTTCCTTTAGTAATATGACTACCTGAAGATTTTGCTCATTCAAAATAATTTAAATGATATTATCATTTCCTTTTCTTTATTCTGGTTACCAAGCCCATGGGCACTTGTATATGGTGCAATACACCTTCATCGGGATGTGGACCTCTCTACTGATCCACTTTATTGATGCCACCTTGTCATCAGCATTTCATAATTATTACTTAATGTTTATATAAACTCCACTCCAAAGCATGTCTTCAGTAATTGTTAATATTGCTTGCTTATGGCGAGTTCTTCCAACATTTGCTAATTCAATTTTGCAAGTGAACATTGCGGCAGAGTTTGATTGCTTTGTTTCATTGTCCTATAACAATTATCTTAGGCTGTTTACCATTTGTATTATCATTGATTTCTTGTCTAATTATTCATTCGTTGGCAGCAATGGTATGTTGTGTCCAAGACTCTTGCAGAGGAGGCTGCTTGGAAGTTCTCTAGGGATAGTGGATTTGAAATTGTTACAATAAACCCGGCAATGGTCATTGGACCCCTGCTGCAGCCTACACTAAATACTAGTGCTGAAGCAATCCTAAAGCTAATCAATGGTATGTTGCTTGACCAACTAATTTTTCAGTAGACTGTTTGTAGAGTAGAAACTCTTGCAACCAAATTCGTCCTTGATTTGTTATTTGTTCAATGAAATACCTGTAAGGACAGTAGTGACACTTGCATCCATTATAATTGTGTATTCGCGCTCAGGAATTTTGCTCCTGTGTCAAGCACTAGGATGCATGGAAAAATTACTGTTATGTCTACCATTATCTTAATAGTCATGTGTTCTAAAGCTACCGTTCAAATACATGTAATATTATTATCATCCAAAGCCACATGAATGTATACTATCATGACTTGATTTACCCCTCAGATCAATAGCTCTGTAAGTTTCTCGTGCCGTGGTAGTCATGAGTCATAATCCTTCCCTACGACAACTATTTCACCTATGACACAACAGTTCTGACATAATATTGTTGTCAACTTCTGAACAGTTCTTTACCGTCTTTTATTCCTCATGAATGTTAAAAACATATATGCATCTAGCTGAGATGGCATTTGGGTGATTTATGAAAAATATGATGAAGTGAGTATATGCTTATGGCTGAAAAGGGGAAAAAAGTATGCTATAGCTATTTCTTGTTTTCTCAACATCAAGTTAGATAAATTAATGCAAATACTTATCCTCTTATTGCAGGGTCATCGTCTACGTATCCCAATTTCAGCTTTGGATGGGTGAATGTTAAAGATGTTGCCCTAGCACATATCCTTGCATATGAAGTTCCTTCATCAAATGGAAGATATTGCATCGTCGAGAGAGTTGCTCACTACTCAGAAGTTGTCAACATCATCCGCAAGTTGTATCCTACAATTCCTCTTCCAGCCAAGTAAGTTAATATTCATTGAAGCATTTGTCAAATGGGACGGCTCATGTATTCACAATTAACCTAATATAACACATTTTACATATATCGGTGTTTAGTGGTGGTTGGTCACTGAGTAGAGGTACCGCATCCAGCCATTCCCCTCTCTGTGCCTCCCTTAAAAAGTTGTGGCAGGGTGCCATCCTATATGGTAACAATGGCCACTATGTTTGTGGCAGGGTGCCATCCTATATGGTAACAATGTCCAATATGGTAGCGGTGTGGTCCTACCAGGGAGGCAGTGGCAGTGGTTGCCACAGCCCAGGTTACAGTGCGGGGCTTTAGTGGTTTCCTTGACCGGTTTGGTTGGTGTTTCTTCTCAGTGCAAAGCTTCGGGGGCGATCATTCCCCACCTGTCTAATGTTTTCGGGGAAAAAAAAACACCTTACCTGTGTTTTCAGTTCATAAATATCCTTTTAAGTGATTGCATGTTCTATCACTCCATTGCATTGTGATCAAAGGACTGTCAGCACTGTCATGGTTCCATGTTCCTTGATCAGCATTTAAATATTAGAATCTTCTGTTTCACATATTGCTAGTCAAAACTAACAAATCCCTTCTCTGCAGGTGTGCGGATGACAAACCATTTGTCCCAACGTACCAGGTGTCAAAGGAGAAAATAAGAAGCTTAGGCATGGAGTTGATTCCACTGGAGACAAGCATTAAGGAGACCATCGAGAGCTTAAAAGAGAAGGGATTTGTTAGTTTTGACTCCAGCAATCTGTGAAACAGAAGGAAGCAAAAGCTTGATTTTGTAAGATCAGTCGCATTTACCAGACTTTGCAATTCACATTGTAGTATGCGTAGTACTTTCGTGGCCTGTAATAAGATGACCTAAAATAAAAGAGGCCTGGGCACATGATATGACTGATATATGATCTTGGCTCAGAGAATCCGGTACAATGGATAGTGACAAGCTCCCTGGGCGATATGGCCGGCCATTGGGTAGACTATATTTTGAACGTGTGATTTCAATACTCAGGACCCTCGCTCCTTGTTTGGTCTGAAAGTGAGAAAAATGCCATACACCAAACAAATACAGATTGCTGATATATTCCCAGGTCGTTCATTCCTCCCATCAGATACGCATTGTAAATTTACAAATACCCAATCAAGTACAAACTGTGATAGCAAAATTTATATCTCGGGAATTGCAATATGTATTTCACTATACCTACTCAATCATCACACATGTAGGATAAAACAATAAACCAAACACCGAAGAAACAAGGAAAGGAAAAACTGACACAGAACGATACATCAGTTCGTAGCAGTGGCACAACACATGCAGCTGGTGAAAAGAGAGGATCTTGGCCTCTGTTTTTCTTTGCTTCTTGGTGAACTCGTCGTGATTGTTCTTTTTGGGTTTGATTCTGGTTCCTCCAATGGAGACCACATACCAACTCCGCCTTCTGTCAGTAAGGTCTGAAATGGTTTCTGGTTTGTTGCAGAATGATTTTTAATTCTGAAGTCTCCTGATGTTTCCCTGGGGGTCAACAGTGGGCTCTTCTCAGATTCTTCCTCAACTTCAGCATTAAATTGCGTAATAGCAATGTCAGCCACGGGAATTTCCACGTCTACTTGGTTGTGCTTTTCTATATTCTTCACTTCCTGAAGTAGTGGAGTCTCTTCACCGGCTTCTCTCCCTGAAGTCGATGTCTGAAGAGGACGTTGTTCCTTGGTAGCCATATCAACACTTGCTGTAGCTTTTGCTTGATTGCATTCAGTAGTAAAGCCTGTAGCTGCAGTGCTTGCTGTGACTGTGACTACCTTTTGGTTGGCTTCAAAGGTAAAATATGAGGCTCGAGTGTTTGGATCTGCTTTCTCATGGCTGATACCATCAGCAGAGATCATGTCTCCATTCAAACTGTTTCCCACCAACTGCATACAGTTGCTAAGAATTTCACCATTCTCAAGTTTCACAACTTCGTATTCTTCAAGCAGTATCTGCTGAGGCTGGTCATCTTGTGAGTTGGTCATAATTTCTTGTGTATCTCTGGTAATGGATACCTCCTTTTCAATATTTTCTAGTACTTGAAGAGGAGTTGATGGTGTTGTCATCAGTAAATTAGACGAGTCTCCTCCCTCCTTTGCCACTACATGGGAACCATCCGAATCAACATGGATACCTAATCCTTCTGCAGTATTTACCTTATCACCTTCTTCTAAAATTTCCTCAAACTCTACTTTTACATTAACTCCATTGATTTTTCTTTGAACCTCCACTTCATTCACAACAAGATGATCTAACGAAGATGAGTGCAAGCCTGTATGATCATTTGCATTGACCTCAGCAATATTGATCAAGTCACCATCATATTCTTCAGTTTCGTTTTTTACTGCAAACTTATCTTCTAGATTCCAAACTGAGACAATTTTTTCAAGAATTCCTTCGTCCTTGTGTAATGTTTCTATACCAGTATGCTCAACTTTTGCAGTAACAGAACCTGAAATCTGTCTTGAAGCAACTACCCTCTCATTTAGTTCATTTCCCAGTTCTCGGTCATTTATTGCAATTGGATTTCTTGAAGATGACTGACACTTTGCAAGAACTTCATTATTGCAGAGATTGTCACATGAAGTGCATTCTATAATATTTTCATATTGATTTCCCAATTCATGGATATGCTTATCATCCTCAAGTGCCTCATCAATCTCAACCATAATATTTACTGTTGCAGTTTTGCTGATGGCACTGATTTCTTCCATGTCATGTGCCATTTCTGCTTCGATGTTGTCATTCTTGTCTGTCTCTAAGTTTATGCCATATAATGCCTGCTCATCTGGTGGACTGTCTCTTTGCCCAGGCTTATCTTCTACAACAACTTCTTTGATCTCAGAGTCATCAGCATCAAGATAAGTGCTAACATTTGATTCTACTGATGAGGTGGTATCTTTTTGCATTTCCACCTCTACTTTTGGCACCTCAATGTATCCTTTTTCTAAGATTTCTGTTGTATCTTCACCATCTATATTACCACCCATGGAGGCATTTTCATGACTACTAGTTTCTTCCTGATCTTCTACTGGATCTTCTGTATTTTCTTGTAATAATGATTTGTAGTTGCTTTCAATATTTTCTTCACTTGTATCTTCTCTAGTCCCATGCATAAGTTGTTTCATTTTTTCGCAAGATACTGAACTGTCCTTGTTGCTTGTCACATCTTTATTTGTGTTGCCGACAAGAGCAACTATTTCAGTAGAAAATACGGTTGTTTCAAATGCTTCTTTCCTCAATGATTCACCATCTATACAAAATTCCTTGTTTTCGTTAAGAAAATTCAGAACTACAAGAAAACTAAAAGAAGTAATGGTGCTTTGTGTTAGTGAATAATCCTCAATTTTATATTCTAAAGATTATCTGTTATGTTTTTCATGTGTGAGATGAAACTTGTCTTTTGCCTTGTAATAGTGAACAACTACATGCATTTGTCGATGCAGAGGCTAGAATATTGAAATATATTCCCTTTTCTAAAAAAAAATTATTTGTTAAAGCATAGTTGTTTGTTGAAGATGGCATATTAAGTGGGGTAGCTGCCTAATGAGAGCCATATTTGCATGATTTTGGCTTGTCTACATTTATCTTGATATTTTTCATTCTTTTTGGGGTCAATTTTCATTTTTAACATAATGAGATTTCCATGATGGTCATGCTTCTTCACTAACTAGGAGGGGGTGGGGCGGTGGGGGGGGAGGGGTAAATAAAAATGATATGGCAGGTCATCAAGCTAACTAGAACCTGAGTTGGAGAACTGAACTAACCTTTTGGTAAATAGCTACTCTGATCATCTTCTTGTGTTGTTGACGTGTTATCCTCAATTGAGCCCCTTTTCTTTTCATCTAAGCCTTCAATCGTGTCTGATGAAATATTTTGATATGAGGCCACCTTCTTATCTTCAGCATTGGTGATGATGAGGCCCTTTAGGGATTTTGACAAGTTGACATCCTCAGTGCCATCCTTCTCATTATCTAGCATAAACAGGCAAATTAGTTGTGATTCATTATACTGAACTCTGTTTTACTAAATTAATACACCAATATCCAAACTTGTTTCACTGTCCGTGCTGTTGAGCCTAGGTGCACCATTCGACGGTTCAATAGTTTTATCAATTCTGTAAGCAGCCTCATCTGATACTAAAATTTCGAAAAGAAGATAAATAGTGAAATATTGGGACCTAATTTTCAGATAGCAGATTGTATTCAGCAAAGTGCATACCTTGTTGTCCGGTGACGTTGTTGTTTCCCATGATCTAACTACCCAACAACACACTCCGTAGCTCAGGTTCTGAAATGCTACAGCAATCAGAGTAGCATTTTAGTTAGTTCAAGCCCAACCTGGAACCACAGACCGATGATCTGATGGTAGACACTTCAAGATTAGCTAGAAAGAGGACGACAAGAGAGCTTATTGTTGCCTGTGAGCCTTGTAGTATTTGTAGTGCAGGGAGCTCACTATAAGAAACACTTTCTTTGTGGGTCACTATTTTCTCTAAGTAAAGCTGGTGGTCTGATTGTATTATGACCACATCATCCATCAACATGACACAATTTGTTTAGAATAGGGTCTACTGAAATTCAGCACGAAAGCTGAACCCTTTAATCACAAAGGCTTAGTTATATTGGTAGCATGATTTAACAGGATAGTTCTATGCTTTTTGCTGAATTAAGGACATGCTTGCTTGCGGTCTACATTGGGAGCATGAAGTTTATTTTATTCTTCTTTCAACAAGTTATCAGCTTGTCGCGAATTGATGTGGCTGCAGAAGATAGGTTACTGAAGCAGTATGTCATACAGGACAAGGACCCTTTTACAGTAGCACAACGGTTTGTTTTGTTTTTTCAATAAATATGTGAGAAGTCGGTAAAAACGTCACGTATTAAGAAGTAAGAATAGTGATGATTGCCTTTTGACAGAAAGTGATGAGCGTCAGCTAGAACATTTCAACCAATCAAGCTTTCGGCACAGGTCTAATGGTTTAAGTATGCCTTTGGTGGGCACATATGATTCCTCCCAAGTCATGTTCCCTGTCTCAAGGATTTAATTTGTGGAAGCATTATAATGGTTTGTTTGGCACTAAAGCTGGATCCAGTTGAGTTGGAGGGTGACATGTTGTTATGTTTTTGGTGTAATCATGCCCTACACCTCCCTTTCTGCTGCTAGCCTGCTTCACAGGCTTCCACGGGCCCTTATGCTGTTGTTCCCCTTCGTACAAGGTGGAGGTTTGTTTTCCACCTCATGCTTTTGCTTTTCTAAGAAATGTGTCGTTTATGATTGTTATCGCCAGCTCAATCTAGTGTAGTGGCGTTCCCTAAAAAAAGTTAGTGTAGAGGCTGTTGAGCTAGCTTATTTGTTTGAACTTTTGTTTAATTACTAGGACTTGTTAAAACATTCCCTGATGCGAGACTTTGAATGTTAAATTCGGCCGAATGCTACAGAGGCATGTACTCCATCCAATTGCAAATATAGACCGCCTTGAGATTTTAGAAGTGGTTCCTCTGCCATTGGGCCTCTAACATTGAGGCATTCAGAGGTAAAGAGTCTAAAGGCAGAGGATCTCAATTCAAAATTTTTATTGGTCAAAATTTGTTAATTTTGGGCTCTGTCCATTGACATATAAGGAAACATATCAGGTGAAACCAACCTGTCCGTGTAACCGTGTAAACTTCTAATATGGGCCACACGATGTTGATCCAAGGAGACGCGCAGGGGAGGTAGAAGAGGTGATTTGCAAAAGCATGTGTCCCCTTGGATCAACATCGTGTGACCCAGATTAGAAGTTTGTACGGTTGCACAAAAAGGTTGGTTTTGCACCCGATACGTTGCCATTATAGTGACAACACACAGTTCATGTTTTTTCTTTGCGAATAACTAAGGCGCATGCTACTAGACTCACAATGAAAATTGTTTCATAATATTTGTATAGCTCTCTATTTAAATATTATATATATTCACAAAATTATTATTCGACTACTCATGGGCAAGTCCAGTCATGTGTCTGTGGTCTCATCCGCAGAGACACATGGTATGAATATTTGCAGCATTTATTTGAGGTGTGATATCATAAACACAACAGTACTCCCTCCATTCTCTTTTGATAGTCCTATTTGAAAAACTCAACTTTTCACAAATGATAGTCCTTTTTGCTATTGATATGGGACATAGCAATAAATAGCACCAGTAACAAGGAGTTCCCAATTAAACCATTGGATGACCAACTAAAAAATTTGTGTTGTATTAATAAAATGATAAGCAAGGTTGTTCTCCTTGGCCTTTGTGTCAAGGTGAAATAGGACTATCAAAAGAGGATGGAGGGAGCACCTCTCATCCTTTGGGTCAACATAATTAAGGTGTGTATCTATGAGTTGACAGTGGGAAGGGGATATGCGATCATATAACCATGCGCTAGGAGTACACGGATCAAGGATGATAGTACGAATATGAAGTTGCTTTTCGGTGAATCCTGGGTGCCCCTTGGTTACTGGTGCACATACAGTCCCCCACCCCTGCATGCCGGCAGATCATGCGGCGCACTAACTGACGCGTGGTAGACCAGGACCACCGACATCTTTGAAAGCTCGATGACAGTCAATGGTTGAGACTTGAGACCACAACCATACCACAGTAAGCAAGTAAGCAACATATATATGGTTTTCTTTTTTATTTCTAGTTTTGGTCCCAACCGACTTCGTGAATTGCTAGATCCGTTTCACCAATACTTTATAATTTTATAAAAAAACTAATATTATAAATTAATTGCAGTAACGTATATAAAACACCGCTCCACAAGCCGTGTGCAAATTAAAGACTAACTTACTGACAAATAGCCCATACATATCTCGCCCCTCGAGTAGGAACCCACTTGTCAGCGACTGACCGCACAAGTTTTTCTCCTTTGCCGTCGATGTCTTTTTTTTTATGTTTGCTCAAAAGCACTAATTTTGTAGTGCCACAGTGTGTACGTTTTGCCGTTTAGAATAGGATGGACCACGGATAGGCCCATGCATGCGCGCACATGAACCACGGGCACGCGCGCGTGCACCCATGTGATTTGCGTACCTCCAATGGCTTTCGCATGCATCGGCGGTGAGGGTCTGCAAGGCCCACCGGCACTGGCTGGCCGGCCGCCGAGACGCTAGCACGGCCAGCAGCTGACCGCACCTTACGGCTGTTGGCTGTTGGCGACGGCGTAGGGAGTACTATTTTCTTGTTTTTTTCTCTTCTCTGATCCTTGCACAGGTTTTTTTTTAGAAATTGCAGGGCTAGCTGAGCTAAGCAAAATCTTTTGAGCCGGCCGGCCTGGTTGTGCTGCGACGAAGTGGCAAGTGTTTTGTTGGTTGGGCCTCAACAATGTTTTTGCATCAATCAGAATGCCATGGCAAGACCCCCGGATGCCACGAACACGAACAGGGGAAAATCAAGAAGATTCTGCATACGAAGTCTAGGCAAGCAAATACAACCGACAACAACAAAGCCACGCACGTATTTTGATCCCAGAACCTTTACGTGTGTCGGTCTCATGCTTCTTTGAATGATTGTAACTACTATTTGGGGAAACCTCTGCTAATTTGATAATACGTAAGTACGTAACCACTAAGCCGTAGCCATTGGCGCCCTTGCTGCTTGCCCCTCAGTAAAAAAGATTATCAGTGCAGTGCTCTATGCGTACCGAATCCATGTAAAATACTGGCCCATTTGACCATATTTTAACTCTCTGCACGACTCTAGCTTTCTCGATCCGAGAAAAACTTTTAGTACAGCGCAGCCAATTAGTTATTAGTCCGGTAATTAAAGTGGATCGATCTGAGCAAGGTGCTGAGGCAGCAGTTTTGTCTTGCTCACCCACATCTTCGATCCGACGTAGCACATCGTCGCTATCGCTACGCAGCCGCGCGCAGGCCCTCGATCCATCTTAATTATTGCATTGCGAGACCTCAAAAGCCAAATCATGCAATCATCCTCATGCTACGAGCGAGCGCTCGCAGAGACGATAACATCAATGCTCTTGTGAGTGACAATCTCGATGGACTTTCATGCGCATCTCCCTAGCTTGATCAACCAAGGGATTTTGAAGGAAAAAAGGAAGACAAACTGAAATGGCCTATATTTGACATAAAAAAACGTAGGACAACCGTGCCATATTTTTATGCTGAACTATCTGACCGAGAAAACTCACTGAATCAAAGCCTACCAATTTGGGCCGTCTACCATGCATGGATCAGCACCAAAAGCCAGCCATCCTGTTGCAGCTATACACACCAATCGTGAATCATCGTCAGAAGAGCTAGCGTGCAAGTCATCTCGAGGACAAGCCTGAAACTGGTTCGTCGTTGCTCATGGCTAGCGCGGCTCACACGGAACCATACACCAGGAGGTAGCATGGTCCCGTAGTAGCTTAGGTCACCGTGTGTATACCGTACCCTTTGCTTCAACGGCCAACTTCTTGGCGTGCACTGCGTTTGCGCACACCCCGGCTAATCCCAGCACAAAAAGTGTCCAGGTACACATATACAATTGCACAAACCCTAGCCACCCCAGCTACTCTACGCTGCTCCTGCTGCTGTGAGCATCAGCATCAGCATCGCATGCAACAAAACATCGTTTTTGCGACATATTATTCCTCTGTATTCTCGCTCATAGGACCACCGATAGCGTAGCTAGCTTTTTGACATTTAAAATCTTGCGAAAATTCAGCTCCTCCCATTTTGAACTTTAACCAAGACAGTTTAACATTAACTGAGAGATGCCGTATTGCTACACCGTACCTTCCTCGTTCGTTCTACTGCTCTATATATGAGGAGCTCCCGTGCCCTAAACTCTCCACAGCATCCCTCACCCATTATCTTGGGTATATAGTGACTCTACTAACATCATGCAGATAGATCGATGTGGTATATATGTGCACACATTAAGCAGCTGAAGCTGCCAGCATGATCTGATCTTTCGTTTATGTTCCTTTTCTTCTCTGATGAAGATTTAACAACTTTGGATGCCTAGACTCAGATCGTGCTGCGCAGTTTCACCTGCTGATTGGAGCACAGAAAAAAAGTAGGCGCGCCCGTAATTTCTAGCCTTTAAATTTCTGTCCTACCTCAACGCCACAGAAAAATATTGTGTATACGTACACAAGGTAGATCAGATGAACATGGCTCCCGCATACAAAATTGTGCAGCTACAGAAAATCTCAGAGGTGAAATAATATCATTAAGCTGAAGACATGATAGAGCTGGATCGATATGCATGTCTTGCTGTCAGGTAAGTCATTTTTGTGTCATCGATTATGTGATTTCCTGCCCTGTATTGTTGCTCTCGACCGTCTTCAACACCAGATGTACACATGTGTTTGCCTTGGAATTTTAAGAGCTCAACACAAAATTTCTGCGTGATTTATTTTTGGTATTTCTTGTCAGCTTGTCACTGTATTGTCAGATTATTCCTTGTCCTTTTGGTTCGCTTCTAAATTCGGATGGTTTCTTTTACCCTTTTAATTTCTTTCTTGCTTAAGTGCAGCTTTTTGCTTGTTTCTCGAATGACCTGTAGTTCTTATATGCATCTTCACTAATTTGTTGTTAGATCTGGCCTCATTGATTTATACTCTTCTCTTTTGTCCCTTCAATCAAGAAATAAACGGATTTAATTGTAGGTGTACGTATAGATTCTTGTAGGAAGTGAAGCATATATCTATAAAGTCTCACGACCAAGAGAAGAAAATCATTGATCTATGATATTTTTTGGTGTTCAGAAACCATAGTGCTTTATTTAATTATGTCAACATATAATTAGGTAAGAGGAAATTGTGGACGGGTTCTTCGCAGGCATGTATATATATGAAGGAATTATATAATAGTCATGAATCTGCTTAGCACTTTCTGTTTATTTTTCGTACTTAATTTCAACCAATATATTTATTGGGCTTTTCTATTATATTGTAGGTATGAAATCCATGTTTTTTTTTATCTCTCTTGTATGTGTTCTGGAGCTTGAGGTTTTTTTAGATGGTTCCTCACTAGATATATCTCTTTCAATTTCATGCTAAATCAATGCGCCTCAATTAATTTACGCAAAAAAAAAAATTCGCCTCAATTAAGCTAGTACGTCTCACTCTCGTTGTCCTTTATTCATGATCTTTGTAATAACATGTATCGAGCGTAGCTACCAAGTAATTTGTTTTATGTGATTTAATCTTCTCACCCAATAACCTTTTGCTCTTAGTATTCATCTCTGGCAGCAACCCGTATTAGTCATTTCATACCTGGGAAATTCGCTAGAGCATGTATACAAAAAAAAAATCACTCTTAATTTTATCTAGGTTCTGCAACTATTTAGGTCCTAGATGCTTATAATAACTTGGTCATCGACCATGATATCAGGGTTCACATTCGTGTGAACTTAGGTCATGATGGTAGAGGTTCTCCTGATTCTGATTTAGTATGAGAATTGATTGTCTGAGAGAAGTGTTTTGTATCTGAAAGTAATTCTCCAGGATTATATAGGTTAAATTTATGTATGAAGTGATACAAAGTGAGAAGTGAACCTACAGCTCCCAACCCCTTAATTCATTTCAGATAATCACTTATCGGAATTAGCCTTGAATCACTTCTCTGAAAAAGAAAAAAAAAGGTTTGGCACAGCTCCTCAGGGATATCAGACGAGAAGTGCCAAAGTGAATTGGTGAGCTCTGCCAAACACGCTCTTAATGGTAAACTTAACATGAGCTCATGGCTATACACAATTAGGTGCCAACTATTTTTTTAGAGAGAATTTCTTCCTTGGTGGTTAGGTTCCCATATCAGTAGCAAGTAGCGAACAAAGCTTTGGATTGAAATATTAGGGGCATGGCCAGGTTAAATCATAGACTGAAACACTATATATGGACATTTTTTTAATCTAAAAGGTTTTAGTGGAGAAAAGTGAACCCTGAGAGGGGCCACAACCCGAGAGCTCCTTACAGGCTACGATATTAAGTAGTGATGTGTTTTATACGGCAACTGTCATGACCATTGTAGCATGGCTCGTTTTGGAAATTATCCCTTCTATGCGTTTGAGTTGAAGATCTACACCTTCCTCTGCGATGGGTTCACACGGTGGGGGGTCTCCTCAGCTAATAATATCGGAGAAAAAGTGACCATCAATGGAGTTGCATTTTGATATGGTTTTAAGGTGTTTGTTTTTTAAGGTTCGGGGGGAAGGGGCACTTGATTCATTTTGAGGAGGTGATAATTCGAAGTTATAGTACATGGATGTTACATCACTAAAGCAAATATTTCACATCAAGCATCATGGTTTTAAGGTGTTCTGTAAGGTCAACATCATTAGCGTGGGCGGGAGGTTTGCTTCCAGGCTCCGGCGTACGGATTTGTGTAGCATACGTTTTGTGATGAACTATGGTGAGCACAACGGAACAACAGAATAGTGGCAGTTTCTTTCTTCTTCTTTTTTGCATTTCTGTAAAAGAGGATGCGCTCTCTAAATTTTCATATAAATTAACACACATTAAATAAAAATATATGTACTCCAACCCTCATATGTTTTGAGCATGCATATGATCTTATACTCATCCTGGTAGGTTTTGCCTTCAATGTTTGATTCAAATATGCATGCCTAAAAAATAGAAGGTTAGGCATTCATATGTACAAAAATACATTGGTTATCTGTGTTTTTTAGGGAACATTGGTTATCTGTATTTGTTGTTTGAGAAATCAATGTGCTGGCTATATATTGCCTCTCCCAGGTTCCCTCCTTGCATTGGTCGTGTTTTTTCTTTCCTCTCCTAGGTAGCGGAACTAGAAGATGTGGGACCAATTCAAGTTACAACAAAAAATTTTCTAATGCAAGTGCAGCACGCAATTATTTTGATAATAACATGGGTCAAGAAGTGCAATATGTTGAACATGTCCCGTACAAAAATTCGAAGAAACTAACTAGGAGAACTTTGTTATTCACAGCCGCAAGAAAACAACTACTCCCTCCGTCCCTAAAAGAGTGTCTTTCTCACTTCCCGAGAAAAACCTACGGCCAATTATATATAAAAATATATTAAAATTTATATTATAATATAAATACCATTAGATAGATATTTAGATCTAGTTTTTTATAAAAATTATTTGGAGACTTAAATATTACACGTATTTTCTACAAATCGAGTCAAACTTATGGCACGCACACCAACGGCGACACTCTTTTGGGGACGGAGGGAGTACAGTCTCAAGAAATATTCTCAAAAAATGTGTTTCCTAAATAATTTTCTTTCTCGTTTTCCAAGAAAAATCTTTGCTAAATATTTTAAAAAATATTGATATATGTAATATAAATTTTATATTATTTAATAGATATTTGAATCTAGTTTTTATTAAATTATTTGAATATATAAATATTACACCTATTTTATACAAATTCAGTTAAATTTATGACACAAACACAAAAAACTACAGATATTTAGAGTCTGGAGGAGTACAAGCTTCATCATGTCTATTGTCACGTGTGCATTTTTTATACAAGCGGATGGAACCATTGGACAAAACCACACTGTCGGCCTCAAAACTATGGGCCTAAATCAGGCTGAATTTTGCTAACAAGGCCTCTCTACTCTGAATGTAGCAATCTGGTGGGCCTCACAGCGGGTCCAGAATGAGCTGTCTTCAGCCCATGGCGATGTCTTCTTCTTTTTGTTTTTTTTTTCCTCAGCCGGGGAGCTCGGGACTGGCTGCGTGTGCTTCCGCTCATCTGCTGCCCTGCTGGAGCGGCGGCGATGGGCGAAGGAATGCAAGAGGCTGCGGAAGAGGGGGAGTTCGTGGGCGCGCGGCTGGACGCCGGCCTCCGCGCCGCCCGCTTCGCGTCGCCTCCGTCCACTGACGACTTCGCGGCCGATGTAGAGCCCAGGAACGTCCCCGCGGTAATACTTCTAGCCCTCGTCATCCCGGAGCTCCCCTGCTTGGTTGCTTCCATCAGGTCTCATGTTCCCGTCATCCCGTGTGGGGGGAAATCACGTATTCAGGTGTTCCGCGGCGTGGCCAAGGAGTGGGCGGCCTCCACCCGGTGGGATCCTCTCCATGGAGGCCTCGACTACCTGCTGGTTTCCACCAAATTCTCTCTCGTTCTTTCATTTTTTCTTATCAGGTCTCTTTTAGTCATTTTCGCCTTCGTCTAAATTTTCTTCAGGGAAAAGTAGGAAGCGATGTTGCTGTGGAAGCTATGATGTCGGACACTGGGCATGTGTTCTATGGGGATCTCAGAAGCCATGAGAGGGTTGGCTTTCGCTTTCGCTCTCGCTCTGAATTACTACTTGCAAGTTGTGAAGTCTGTCATATAAACAGATGGCTTTGAAGTGCTAATGTCATTTTTTTCACCCATTCAGGTGTCGGTTCCGTTCTCCACGTTCATTCAGTCGTGCAAGTCTTACCTCAGTTGTATGCATGCGGCTAGTGATTCATCAATACATCAGAGAATCCTTGAGGAGCCTACTTGTTCGAGCAACTCAGAGAGCTCAGAACAAGTATATCTAGCACAGGCAAGCTCATTTTATAAGCCTTTACCGTATAAACAGATTGTGTTGACAGGAAATGGATCTAATAGCATGGCATGTAGTTGCTGGTTGCTCTTCTATGATGCGCAGAGCTGCAGCGAGGCCATCATTGCATTGTATATTTGTAGTAGAGGCTGACAGGGTGCGGTGTTGGGTAGTTCGATGATGGTGCAGAGTTTGGGTATTGAGGCTGGCGTGGTGTGGTGGTGGTGCAGCTTTGTGGTGGCAGGTGATCGGCATAGACTTATTTCGATGGAGATCAACTGTGGTGCGTTGTAGGCCCGACCACCGGAGATGATGTGAAAATATATTTTGTCGTGTGGCGCATGCAGTGGCCTAGCAAACCAACCGTAGCAGATAATGTTGTTGTTATTGTTGACAGTTTTCTCGCCTGGTTCGGCTGAAAAATGTTATTTACCTTTATCAGGTATCTATTATGAATGCTGAGAACAAAGACAGATGCTCGTTAGAAGTTTTAAAAGAGGACATTCAGGAGGTCTGTACTAATGCCTTTTAGTCAAATAGTCTACTACTCCACTCTCATGACTTTGAATTTTGATCGTTTTGTTAATTTTTCTTTGTTGCTACAGCCTATATTTCTGAGAGGGAAATCATTTTCATCGATAAACTTTTGGATGAATGGCGCTCACTTGAGATCAAGTACTCATTATGATCCCCACCATAACCTTCTTTGTGTGGTGGCTGGTCGCAAAAAAGGTGTGGATGTAATGTTATTTGGTGATTCTCTATGGTTTGCTATTAACCATAACTCTGAGTAATCAATTTATTTGCAAAAGTTTCTTGTATAATCCAATTGCTTCTAATAGTCATTGAGGGGCAGTGTCACAAGGACAATTCTTTGACGTTTGTGTGTTACTGATACTTTGGTGGATGTACCAATTTGGGTTGGCATAGAAATTCCTTTTGCTGCAACTGCGAATGGTCACTGTTTCTTCTTTTAAATTTTTATTTTGGAGCATTTCACCATTGTAAAGTTTTTTTTTTCTTTTAGCCATCCGTCTTACAGATTATGTGTACCCTTTGATGATTATCTAGAGGAATCTAGGCTAATGGTTTCTTTCTCCTATAAATTTCACACAGTAACTTTGTGGCCTCCATCTGCATCCCCATTTTTATATCCAATGCCTGTGTATGGTGAGGCCTCCAACCATAGGTGAAGTCCATTTTAATTCTTTGAACTATCTTGGAGTCATTAAAAATTGGCAGTCTGAAGTACCTCTTCTGATCTCAATCTATCTTTTTGGCAGTTCTGTCAGCATTGAGGAGCCAGATTTTTCAAGCTACACAAGAGCAAGATACATGAAAGAATATTCTGAAAGAGTCGTTCTGAATTGCGGCGATGTTCTTTTCATACCAGAAGGATGGTACACCTCTATATTTTGTCAATTTTCATTGGTTAATATTACTACTGCTGCTGCTGGAACTATGAACCTCACAGCGTAACACTTTAAATCTGGATTTTTGATATCTCAGTTTACGATACTGAGTTTTTTTTTTTACAAATTCAGCCACCTTTAATCTGCATCTGTAGAGTTTGAATGAAATTTATTTCCCAATACTAAGCTAAACTTGTCTGAATCGAGAATGTAGTGATGTGGTTTGAGATGTCTTTCCCTCCTAAGATACTATAAATATTCATGACAGTTTGCTACATTGCAGCATAGCAGCTTTTGTACTTATTTATTGTGTACCTTATAAACCAGTACTGCATTGAACCACCTACAGTTCGAATGTTCTTATAACAGGTATCACCAAGTTGACAGTGATGATTTAACCATAGCCGTTAACTTTTGGTGGAAATCAAGAATAATGACTCAAATGTTGGAACATATGGATGCTTACTATCTACGCCGAATCCTGAGCAGGTATGTTATAATGATTTTGTTGTGGGCATTTCCTTCAATATGTATTACATTTGCCAGCCCATGGTGGCACTAAAATGTACGACTGTTCTGTCTTCCTAACTACCTTTTGTTTGCCACCCCCCTAGCCTTTTGCAAGCAATACATTGACAAGCATATTGCCACGCAAGTTACCTTTTTGGTATGTTGACATTACAATCAAAGACGTTCATCGAGTAGCTCCCTCAAAATTTTATACTGATTTGGCTCTTAGAAATAGCCCTGAACAATCTACCAATATAATTCAGACTCAAACTAACAAACTTGACACATAAGTAAACAGTCTAGCAAAATATCACAAGGACTCTTCTCTAAGCCTTGGTAGCTTCTGGAGAAGGTGCAGTAGCTGAATGCTGACTAATGGTTATAGCCCCACATGACACTGAGAGGATTTTCTATGCTGACAATTTGACTTCACATAGGACATTGATGGAATTGATTCCTCTCCAAGTTTTTTCTTCTGTTTAAAATGTTCATTTTGCAATACCTGTTTTGATCAATATCTGACTGTTTTACGTTTACCCTTGTTTCCACACTGTCTCGTGGATTTTTACCTCTACGAATTATTTCTAGTGAAGATTGGTGGATAAGGAGATGGTATGCCTCATTACTCTCTGCTGTTTATAGTATTAGCATAAGAAAGGCTTTCGTTTTCATCATTTGAAAACCCTACAAGTGCGCTATTGTTTTCTATTCACCTAGTCTATTCATTCCTTGCCCTGATATGACCCTTTAGATGATTCGTCTACTTTATATGCAGTTCTAGACACTTACAATCTACAATACTTTTTCTCCTTGTATCTTTGGCTCTTCACTCCTATTTTGTACAAGTGAGCAGGTTCCCATTTCTTTGAATGAATAATTTATGGTATCATCTTCACTTGTCATGAGACAGAACATATTGGTGCAGAAGAGTCCTTTTTATCGATCGAAAGATTGCACCACCACCAACATTCAGCCTATGGACAAAGCATTGACAGGTCAATATTCTCTGCCACCTAAGGCATCTTAAGATTCCACCTTATGAATTATGTTTGGTTATATGCATTGATCTGGTGGTAGTTTGATACTTTGAAATATGCTTATCATTTAACAGGTTTCCAGCTATTCAATTTACAAAAAGATTCACCATTGCAAACTCTGGAACCCTGCACTCTCCAAGCACTTTATAAGCTCATCTCACTGGTCCATGATGGCGCTGAAGTGAAAAATGACACAGCAGAATCCACATCTCAGGATACATCTTCCAACCAAAGAGAAGAAACTAAAATTACCGCTGCAGATGATTTGTCTCTGTTAGACAAAGATCCTGTTGCAAAAATCATTTTACCAGTTGGACCACTTGAGTTGCGGAGTATGATGCTTGCGATGGTGGTATGCATTACGTATTGAACAATAATTGATCGTGTTCATCTCTGATACCTTTCAATTCAATATGTACAGTGCAACATTTTTTCTTGTTGCTAAGCTGAGCCCCTATGATTTTTCAGCATACTTTCCCAAGGACATTAGAAACTTTAGTCCTCAACATGCTTGGGCCAGTAGGAGCAGAGATACTGACAAGGAAGTTTGATGAGATCGATCAACAAACCACAAAAGAAGAACAGTCAGTACTCTACTGTCATTTTCTTAAGGGTTGTTCGGTTCCATCGAATTCAATCCAGGCCGGGAATGTTATATAACAAGAAATTCATGATAGGCAAATCTAGAGACCGGAATTTATTCCGGGTCGAAAACTAATTTACTCATGATAGATACAACTAGAGATCCAGAATGATTCCCTACCTCTTGGCTAGTGGATTGATTTTCGGTCATTTGGTGTCACTATTATGAGTAAATTAGCTTTTGACCCAGAATGAATCCCGGCCTCTTATTGTACTTATCATAATTTTCTTATTATATTTATCACTCCCGGCCCGGATTGAATCCAATGGAACCGCACAAGCCGTAAGGTGGACCGTACTTTAACACTTCTAAACTGTTGAGTGGAATGGTGCAGGGCTGAATTCTACAAGACATTCTATAGCGTCTTTGAGGATCAGTATGCTGCAATGGATGTGCTTCTCAACGGAAAGGAATTGTTTTCTTTTCAGGTACTACTGCATTCCTTAAATCTGTCATTAATCTTTATTAATTATTCACTGAAATAACAGTGGAAACTAATGGACCTGTTAGTTACTAGCTTAAATACAAATGCCGTGCTTCCGACTTATCATGGAAGTTTTGAAGCAAACTAGCCGTGTTTGCTATCATCACTAAGGCAGATTTCAAAATATGGAGCCAACTCAACTTGTTTGACGATATATATATATATATATATATATATATATATATATATATATATATATATATATATATATATATATATATATATATATATATATATATATTTTGATGCAGGTATTCCAGAATACCCTAGACAAATATCTCAGGGTGCATGTAGAACGACCTAGCTAGTGTAAAAGATACTGGCCAATGAATGGATATGGAGCATCTGTGCAAAGTTAATGAAAAGATTCATATGGACCCTGGAGTGGAAGCTTCATATGGAACCTGGATGGCCACGGTTGTTCAGAACTTAGCATACTGATGAGGGGAAGGGGTTGAACGCCTCTTTAGAAAGGCGTGCTTTGTTGACTTGTATATGACAGGGGTCCTCTTTTTGTTAGTCTCTTCAAATGAAATTTAACAATATACATCTCAATGACACGGGTTTTGAGAAATCATATAATCCATTACGAGTTTTCTCATAAATTATAGATCGATTCATATGGAACCTGGAGTGAAAGCGACAGATCACCCCCTTCATTGTCGTCCTAAAAAGTTTGCTTCTGAAAGCATCTGACCAGCGTGGACCTGGAAGCACTTAAGAGTGCATTACAGGAAAAGGGGTAGAGTGCATTGTTTACAATAAAGTGGGTCCAGAGTGGTTACAAAGTCTTTTCAGTTTAAAGGTAATAAAGGTATACAATACAACAATAACTTATGAACGAATTGTGTATACACCCTACATAGTCATCTATCCCGAACTAACAAAATATCTAACCCCTTGGGTAACCCCTTCATCCCTTCCATCATACAAGATTATGAAACAAGAGAAATATTAATACAAAAGAATGAGTACAGTTCAACCATGTCGTATATGCCGCCTATTTACAACAAGCTCTTCGCCGCCATGAAACAAAAAGATGTTCTTGTCAGAACTCAGGTTCTTCCTAAACCTTTTGCTCACCGGATGGTGCATCCTGGGAGTAAATCATTTTGGCAGAAAGAAAATGTTACAATGAGAAAGGAGTGGCACTTGCAGTGGCAACACAGAAGACGATCGTAATAATGAAATAACCCTACACATTCTGGACCGGCTAATATTAGTGGCAACACAGAAGACGACCGTAACTTACATCAAGGT
Organism: Digitaria exilis; assembly: GCA_015342445.1. Classification (NCBI taxonomy): domain Eukaryota; kingdom Viridiplantae; phylum Streptophyta; class Magnoliopsida; order Poales; family Poaceae; genus Digitaria; species Digitaria exilis. Next base: position 907,033 of record JACEFO010000520.1, read on the forward strand.
GAATCTCCACAGGGAACAGATTTATGGCGCCAGGATTGAAAGAGAACCTGTTTTGAATACACAAAACAATTAAAACAAACCAGTGCAAGTTGAAGTAGGAAAAGTAGAGCCTTGGCATGCAGGAATGAACTAAGGTACCACTCTATAATCTATAATGGAAATGTCTCACTGATTTAAAATGTCTAGGCCGCTAAAGACTGCACAAAATTTCAACACTGCATCTACAGATGCAAGTTTTATTTATATGGGTCATTGGATCAACCCAGAAACTTGATAAAATAAACTAGGATGTACCGTGCGTAATTAATTTAGGAGGGAAAATGAACTAGGGCGGCATGCCATCGTAATTATTTAGCTGACCCAAAAAAACACCATTGGGTATCCACTTGCACCTAATCGCATTTGATTTGCATGTGAAAGTTTAAGAGTACCTTGTAAAGCAAAGATACAATGAATAAAAATCAAGATACTTTATGTGTTGGTAAAAGGCATCTCTCTGGTACCAGTTATGGCATGCCTAAGAATTAAGACATGCTTTTATATTACTTGCATGTAGCAAATCATATATAGAACAGATGATTACCCCCGTGACAGGACAAGACGCCATGCATATGGAATAAAGAATTCCTCAGGGTGGCTTTCTTGCTCATATGTAAACCTTAACTGGGTAAACATCTGCGAAAAAAATTATTGTATATTGTCAGCCAATCTTAATACCAGATCATATGTTATAAATAAACTTCAAGTCCAAAAAAGGACGAAAGGATTACCTTCATCCCTTCTCCACGCCATGAACGGCAGTTTTTGTTAATGACTTCAAGGACCTTATCCACAGACCATTCCCCATCTAATTGTTGCATGTCCATTCGGCTATTGAAGAAATCCAATACCTATCAGACACATCATGACATGTGATGAGAATCTGGAAAACATATGAATTACTATGTCTGAAACTTTATGATAGATAAACAGTAACACATACTGTGTATATGTTCTCAAGCAGTTCATTGAAACGTGGATGGTTCTTAAATGGCTCAAAAACCTCCTGACGATGCAATACAGCATACACAATCTGTACAATAAAAATGTTAGAAGCAATTCTATTATTTCTGTCAAGTAAACTGATTTGCTCGTAAGCATGTACCTCAGGATTTCGGGGCAATGCATACGTAAGGATTGCATTAATGATTTCCAGAACAATTCTTAAGAAATCTGTATATATGTGAAGCTCCGTAGACTGCAAAACAAATCATTATTTAGAAAAAAAAGAGAAAGGATGCTGATGATATTACAGTACGAAATAAATGAAGACTACCATATCATCTGCGATGTTGTCTGCTTCCATCTGATCGGATATAACCTTGTGAGACTTGTCATTTTTCAACTCGGCTAGTTTGGCATACCTAGTGGATTGTACACGAGCAAACAAGTTTACTTGAGGTGCAACCTGGGTTTTTTTTAGCTGAGGTGCAAAACTTGAAAGTAAAAACTCAAGTAAATAAATCTGGGGAAAGAGAGAAATAATAGCATACTTGCGAGAAAGCATATCAAAGAGGCTAACCAGCCTTTGTGATGCATAGGCACTCAGCCTATGCACATGAGGAGCCATATTTGCTAATATTGCAAGACAGTTTGTGTGAAGGTAGACATCCTGCAAGTGTAGATGAGCTAAATCATCAAACAGTCACTAGTAACTAGAAATAACGTTAGCACAGCATACAAACTGTAGCATCAAAGAGCACGAAAATTCAATAGGCAACCTCTAAGGTGGCATATCAAGAACACAGCCTTTTAACTTCCCTATACAAAACACCAGAGATTCTGATACCTACTCTTAGCTTGGAGAGGTTGTACTTGATGGTCCGGATTAGTATCACAATCATCAAAGACCCCAGAGATGTTTGATGCATGAGGCGCTCATGGTACCAAGGAACAGCAGGAAGCACCTGGAGTGGTGTTACAAGTTAGATCATTAATAATTTTGCAGTAAAAAAAAAGTTAACTAGCTTGTTTACCAGTTTGTGCACACTAGCATTGAAGGTTGAATCCTGGCTGAGGATCAGGAGAATAATCAACAGCATATAAATCTGATTCGAAGTCTTCCTTGACGCATTATAGAGCATTTCCAAGATAGGCATGAGCTGTTAAAACAAGTGACAAATGAAATTAGCATGCATAACAGTTTTTGTTACCTTTTACTAACACCTTATTCGTAAAATAAAATATAGCTTATCAACTAAATAAAGTAGTTCATAGTGGCAGATATATGAAACAAAAACGCCCATGTGCATTATGATTCTAATAAAATTAAAACAAATGCTAATGTACTCTCATTGGAAAGGAAAACATTTCAACACTGCAGCTGTCTCATTAATCCAAAGCACAACCCAATCTACCCTAAATGTCTATTTACTGTAGCAATAATATTTCTATAAATGAAGCTAATAAAACATACCAAAGTATCCAAGTCTGTTCGAACCAGGACATATTCCTGAAAGTCGCAGTTCCCATGGACCAAAGAATATAGCAACAGAACTGAGCTCTCATCGTTTAAACATCTGAAGGAATAGAGGGAAAACTAATGAAGTGTACTGCAAGAAACCGTTTGTAGTAATAAATGAAGTGTGCATGCTGGAATTCAATAAACATTCGATGGATATAAAATTCTAAATTATGATAGACCCAAGACAATGAACCCTGAAAAATGCACAACATATATGCAATACCTTAGTCACCAACCATACAGAACTGCAGGTTCATTCTAAGCACATAATTCTATCAACAGATCAATGTCTAATTTTATTTATAATCCGCAAGTGACCAAAACTGCCGCAGTTTTTTTTTTCATGTCCAAGGAAAAAGGGATCAGATGAGGCGTTACTTACCTTCCAAGAGCGTCAAACAATGACGCAAAAGACAACCTCACAACAGGTCCATCTTGAGCGTTTCCTTCAACATCAGCACGATCATCTGCAGCATAATTCACCATCTAACTTAGAGATCTAGATCAGTGCCATGGTTTCACAGTAGAAAACGGTGCATCTTACATTGAATGTCCTTAGCATTGTTTAATGCTTTGCAATAAGGATTCTCATGAAAAACCTGAGCTTCCTTGTCGTTGGCATCTGAACCCGTGTATATGTTGTTGCTTGGAATGTACTCATTAGTTGAAATACACTTCCGGTAGTGGATCATAACAAGCAGAACAAGTAAACTGTTATCTGCCAATTGACTTGTTGCACCCTCAGGAGTTGAGCTTACAAGGTAGTTGATCGTATAATATGGTAGTAGGACAAAATTTGCTGCACAATCAGATAAGAGTTACAAATTTTCCATAATTCAGACACTTCCCTTAGCAGAAACTGGGAACTATAAGGATAGCCCAATAGCTGAAATGATACCAGAACTTTCTAAGATTTTTGGTAATTGGAAAAAAGTATACAAATAATGGCATTATCTGACATAAAATGGACAGTACAGTTTTTAATTAGCACGCTGTTGCAAATTAGAAACAAGGGGCGGACAGCATAAAAATTGTCATGAGAAGTACAAAAATATAATACAGTTGATGTATTCCAAACATTTTTTACGCTGAATTTAGACGGCAACATATTGCTTAGGTCATTGACATGACATGTGTCATTAAGATAATGCAGTATTGACTCAGACTATTACAAACAAGTTAGCTGAAGAAAAGGATCCACGTTACCAGCTGCTGTGCCAACTCGCTGCAGAACACCAGGCCTACCATCATCAGAAAAAACAGGGTGTGAACCATTTGTTGGAAATTTTGGCCGTGTTATAACATTGAGCAACAGCTTTTGTACCACTGAGACTACTATGGAGCTATCCTGCATAAGAAAAATGCCGATGGAGATACACTCCAAATGTTACCTCAGAATGTCTGAAAACAATTCAGCATACATAATGCAACTAGTTTCAGTATTACCTGAAGCATAGCCGCATCAATGAAAGGATGGACATCTTTTGGTTCTGGAGATGGTCCAGAACATAACTGAGTTGACATAAGAACTAGCATCAAGTTCAGAACTTCGTGATGTAGGTAGCATGATTCCGGGCTAAATACAAACAAAATAAAAATGTTAGATCAAATAAAAAACATATATTAAGATGGAAACACTACTATATATATAAGTGATTAATGGGATACCTTACATCTACACTACCAATGTAGTTCAGCACGCCTCTCATCAGAAAATATTCCACAGTGTTTTCTTCAAGGATCAATGGAACATCGAGGATCATCAGAATTCCAACCAAGTCACTTATATATAATAATGTGCATAGCGTGACTCGCAGAATAAGCACTCTTTACAACAGACTAGATGTGAATTATCAATTACCTGCAGGAAATTTTTCCATCCCCTTCTCACTCTTGTCAATGTCAAGGCATAGCTCTTGCCAATTATCAGTTTTTGCATTTTCAATTATGAACTTGAGAAATATGGACGAGATATATGCAGCATTGATAGCCCTTCGGTATACGACAGATGATACAGAAGTTGTTGAGGTGCACTCTTGCAAGCACCAAACCAAATGGATCAAAATCTTTGCAAGATGCTTGGTTTGGTAGTTGTTCTGGGCTGCAGATGCACATAACTAAAACCCATAAACATAGATAATTATGATAAACCAATTATGTAAAAATGTAAAAGCAGCCAAAATATGCAGAGCATTAAGTTTAATGATGTGCGAGTTTGAAATAGTATCACCAATTGTAACACATTGTCGGTTGCACTGGCAAATCAATAAGGTCACTAATTAATGAGAATATAAAGCACAAATGCTGGTCCCCAGTGGTCCAATTTAGAAGCATTTGACACCATGAACTCCATAATCAATCAATCAATTATACAATAAATCACAGCAATTCAATCTCATGTTAAAATTGGAGCTAGCACCTAACGCATGCACACTTTCAGCGAATCATATTCGGATGTTCGCTTCCACCTAACAATTCAGATTACCAAAAAGAGGGGAGAAGCACAGTATACTTGCCGAAGTAACCCAAGTGAAAACAAACTATAGGATACCCAGGCGTTACCAACGTGATTACCAATATGGCATAATTTGCAACAACACCAAGGCCAGCTAACCAAGACTGGGAGTTCCTACGAACACATGCCCTGCTGACTCCAGCACACCGGTGAAATTCGCCAGAACAAACGGCAACCAAACCCCCCAGAAACGACATCATAAACATCACGATAGCACGCAATTCGAAGAAACCAACATCTAAAGCCTCCCCCTAAAGACGCAAATCAGTAGCAACGATACCGTCAACAGACCGATCAACCTAGTGCTTCACCTCAGAGGCGTGAACAAACCACGGTGCAAGCCGACAAGCCCGCACGCAGACGATCCGCATTGCCCCCACGGATCAAAACCCGCACAGAAAGGGGAATTTTTTTTTAAAAAAAAATCACCGCAGCCGACAGCCGCAGACCAGCGATCAGCGCAGCCCCCCAGAGTCGCAGCGAGGACGTGGATCTCGAGAGGTGGGGACGGCACTCACCGAAGGCGTGGCACGCCTGCAGCACGCGGTCCCGCGGCCACTGCTGGGTGAGAGGCAGCTCGAGCAGCTGCTTCCAGAACTCGGAGGAGATCGGGTAGGCCTTCTCGCCGACCAGCGCCGCGAACATCTGCTCCGCGGCGCCGGGCGACGGCGGCGCGTCCGCCAGCCTCGGCGTCGACGGCGCCGCGCCCATTGGATCTGGGAGCCCCCTCGGCCCCTCCCGGGGAGGATGCGCGGGGCCCTAGGGTTTGACGCGCGCGCGGATTGGGCGAGAGGGGAGGGAGAATGGCCGGCCCGCCGTGTAGAGTCGAGACGAAGCGAACGAAGGTTTTAAACGGAAGAAAGGGAGCGTGGAGACTTCAGGCGGAAGGGAAGGGAGAAGGAGACGGAGATGAGAGGAGATCGGGTGCGAGCGGAGCGACTAGCCGGTGGGTTGGGTTTCGGGAGGTTTTGATCAGTTACGAAATGTCCAAACTAGCCCTGGCTCTCGGCCAGACTCCATGGGGCGCGTAGAGGGAGAGCATGGCAGACTCGGAGGGTGAGATGGTCTTTCTGGTGGGGTGTCGAGGTGGTGTCGTTGTCGTTGTTGCGGGGAGGCCTGCCGTCGGTGGAGGAGGTTTGGTGGCGGAGCATTCGGGGGATTCGCGACGGTGGGGTGGGCGACTCGCATTCATTGGAGTCAGGGGAGCGTGATGAGAATGGCCATGGCCATGTGGCACTTTGCGGGAGGGGTTCGAGGTTTTGGGCGCTCTCCACCGGTTTTCTGGCGTGCGACCCCGAGCGGGTTTGACTTTTTCGCCTCTGGTTTGGCTCTTTTGTTTCCTTGCACTAGTTGCACGTGTAGGGTTTCGTGGAAAACTGGCGGCTATTATGCAGGACGACGCCACTGAAAATAGAACATTTCGCGTTGACATTTTGTCAAATTGAGTATAACTTGCATGGCTCGCATTTGAATTGTTCGTGAAACCGTGGCTCGTGCAATATCAAATGTTATTGTCTTTTTCAATCTACCAGTGCAGTTTAGTAAAACTGTACCTTCATTTGTAACCACTTTCTTGAATTAGATGTGATGAATTTGATGATGCTTCGAGATGCCTGCCTGAACATCATGGCTTCAATGTATTGAGATTAGAAGAAAAACCGCGACGAGCAGTTTTTTTAATGAAAAGCATGAGATTTCATTAATAAAGAAAGCAGTTTACACATCCGCCTGGCACGAAAGCAATGGGAAAAACGTCCTTGAGGATCATTTTTCTAACTTTTTATTACAACTTGGAAACGAGAAGCATTTCTTAAACGACCTGCCGGGACCATAGATCGCGTCTCCGTCCGCGGCGCTTGCTCGTGCCGATCCGCAGCGACGACCGCGCGCGAGGGGTACGTGCTGGCGTGCATGCACGCAGAATAATCCACTGTCAGTGCGGGGCGACACGTGCCGCGCCGCTCGTTGACGTGGCCGCCGGCGACGGCTTCGCGCTGACAGCACACGGCCCCCAACGGCCAATGCCCAAACGGCCAGCCCCTCGCCGCTCCAAGCCAAGACACGCACGTGCAGTTTCAAGACGTTTGCCCCGTTCAACCAGGCAGCGGCTTAGCTCTAGCTAGCTATACACTCGCCACCCCACGGTCTCAGTTCTCCGAGTCTTTCAGCCGTCGTGCGCGTGCGTTCTCGCGTCAGCCGGGGTGATAAAATTGCTCTTGAAAAAAAAAATGGGGCTTGGTGGCGGAGGAGGAGGATCCGGGGATGCGGCGGGCGCGCTGCGCGGCTTCCTGCGAGAGGCTACCAGCGGGTGCGCGGTGGTGGACGGGGGCCTCGCCACCGAACTGGAGGCGCACGGCGCGGACCTGCAGGACGCGCTCTGGAGCGCCAAGTGCCTCGCCACCGCGCCACACCTCATCCGAAAGGTCAGTCATCATGCCACTCGCCAAGTCGCCAGCCATTGACAAAATCGCAGCACGAACCGTGACGATGACTGCTTGGACTCTGATTGATTCCCCATTGCTCGCGTGTTGGATTGAACTAACCTACACGACACGATGCACGATCATCTGCACACAGTACGCTACTCTGGTCTAACTGGACCAAAATTGCCCTTCGCTTTTGTGGAAAAAACACACAGGTCCATCTGGACTACCTCGAAGCAGGCGCGAACATCATAACCTCGGCGTCATACCAGGTACTCGTACGCACGCACTCTCCAGTCTCCATCATGGTTTTACGAGATCCTCGTGTAGTACGTACTGTACGCCTTTTGCGCGTGTATTGACCCGGCTCGTGGTAGTAGTATGCTCACGTTGTCACGACGGGTGTTGTGGTCGTTGGTCTTGGTCGCAGGCCACGATCGAGGGGTTCCAGTCGAGGGGCTTCACGGAGGACGAGAGCGAGGCGCTGCTGCGTCGTAGCGTGCACGTCGCGCAGGAGGCGCGCGCGGTCTTCGCGGAGAGCGACAGGCGGTGGCGGTCGCGCCCCCCGGTGGTGCTGGTGGCCGCCTCGGTCGGGAGCTACGGGGCGTGCCTGGCGGACGGCTCCGAGTACAGGCACGCACGAACACCCTTTGTTTTGTTTTTTTTTTTGTCGTGAAACTGCGAGCTAGACTTGTACTCAAGGTGCGCGTCACTTGCTTTGCTAACTGTTGTGGATGCAGTGGCGACTATGGCAAGTCGATCACCAAGGAAGCGCTCAAGAACTTCCACAGGAGGAGACTGCAGGTGCTGGCCGACGCAGGCCCCGACCTGATCGCGTTCGAGACGATCCCAAACAAGCTGGAGGCACAGGTACACGTTGGAAACCGGATCTAATTTTGTGCTTCCTTGCGCCAAAATGTTATGTCGCCGATCGTGCGCAAACTCGATAATGGGTACCCACACGTACTGCAGGCCTACGCCGAGCTCCTGGAGGAGAACGACATACGGATCCCGGCCTGGTTCTCGTTCACTTCCAAGGACGGGGTTAACGCGGCGAGCGGAGACCCCATCACCGAGTGCGCGGCCGTGGCCGAGTCCTGCGAGAGGGTGGCCGCTGTTGGAGTGAACTGCACCGCTCCAAGGCTGATCCACAGGCTTATCCTCTCGATCAAGAAGGTTGCTGTAGACCTGCATCTCACGCTGCCAGTTTTTCTACCTGTTCACGTCCTTTTTGTACTAGCGTTAGCAAGCTGCGTTCTGACGTTTGTCAATTTTCAGGTGACAAGCAAGCCGATCGTCGTGTACCCGAACAGCGGCGAGACATACATCGCCGAGACGAAAGAATGGGTGGTACGCGCCCTTGCCTTGTCACGTACAAACATGAAACATGTTTCGTTTTGCTCCGTATTTTGCCTTCTGCGAATAAATGACAGCGCAAAAGCCTCACGCGTTGTCGTTGCACAGGACACGACCGGCGCATCGGGGACGGACTTCGCGGCGTGCGTCGGCGAGTGGAGGCGGGCGGGCGCTGCGCTCATCGGAGGTTGCTGCAGGACGAGCCCGGCCACGGTGCGAGCCATCGCTCGGGCGCTGCGCGAGGACGACGCCGACGAATACGATGATGTCCCCGCTGTGGCCGTGCTCTAGATAGCGTTCATTTCTTCGATTGCCCATGGAGACTGGAGAGGCGATGAATCGTCGTACGCCACGAACTCGCCTTGGTCGGAGAGCAGTGTAGTCGAACGAAAAGACGCCATATGTCGTTATCGCATCTATGCATCTTCAGCAATAAAGTGCAATCTGGAATGCTGTTTGCAGCTTGTTCGATCTTTCACTCGGACTAAACAATCTTAGTTCGGCCATGAGCTCATGTGCTTAGCCGACGATGCTGCAAATGTACTAACTGAACACTACGCAGCCAGTTTCATTTTGTCAAAATATACCTTTTCGATCTGCCAGGGCCAAATATAGTACATAAATTAGATTTTGGAGCTACAGTAATCATGTGTGTATTAAACATTTCATAACAAGGCGCACGCGAATCCTCTGGGAAAACTCTGATGGCGATCTGAGCCGTAGCAACAAAGCCCAACTTCAAAGGTCTCAATTTAGTATCATGTTGATCCAGCTAAACAACACTTCTCATGATTGTCTATCCTTCTCTGAAATTACCTGTCACCACCCATGCCTCCGAACATTCCACTCATCTCCTTTGATCCCATCTGTTTCATCAGAGACTGCAAACCGCCCATTCCACCAATCTGCTTCAGCATCTGCGGCGGAAGGACCTTGCTCATGTGCTGAACATTCATGTTGCGAGACAGTGCACTCATCTCTCCTTTCTTTGGAATCTTGAGCCCCTTCATCTTGCCCCAGATTTTAGCAAGCCGCTTGTACTCTTCCAGCATGTCCATGACATCCCTGACAGGCCGGCCAGACCCCCGTGCAATCCGAATAATCCGTGATTCAGTCATTAGCTTTGGATTTGTGCTGTCAAGCTCTGTGAAGAGAAAAGATTCATGAACACAAATATGCAATATTGATCCAGTTATTGTAAGAAAGAAGCTTGTCACTGCAACCTACCAGCATCTGTCATGGAATCCATCATCGTCATGTACCGCTTAATCTTAGCCTGACTTTCCTTCTCATGCCCTTTTGGCATCAACTCAGAGCTAAATCCAGGCAGCATAGAGAAAACCTGAAAAATAACCCAAATTTAAAATTGTATCCGAGACACAAGTCTTGACCATGAGTCCATGACACGAGGTACGGATCCTCATCCTCTATTACTGTCATTCTAAACAACACTATCTAAAACGAATCCATACCACTTGTTTTGAACAATATATTTAAGAAATTTCAAGGACACTAGAGGTAGCCAACCTGGCCGATAGGACCCATTTTCAAAATGTTCTGGAACTGCTCATACATAAGCCTGAGAGTAAAGCTTCCTTCAGACAGTTTCTGCAGAAGTTCAGGTTGTTGATCGGTAGGCACTACTTCATGAATCTTATCCATGAAGCCTGACCAGTCTCCCATCCCTGTGAATTACACAAAGAAAGCTTAACAGAAGGTAACACACAGATAACGACGTAAAAGAAAACTCCTTTTATTTTCACTTACCTAACAGGCGACTCACAAATGGCTTCACATCAAAAACTTCAAACTCATCAATGTGTTCTCCAGTTCCAATAAATATAACAGGACTTTTCGTTGCTGCCACCCTGAAAATAAACAAGGATGCAGGACATGAGTCACACATATGTTTTCAAATGTTGGATCTGGTGTAAAAGTGCATTCAGTGAAGGTATCCTAAATACACAGTTACACACATGTGCATAAGGAACAAAACCTTGTTACACAAACAGAACAAACTAAAGGCACCATGCAAAATGTGGTACAATGTAGCTGTTTTAAGAGTAAATACTATCTCATAATCCCACCGTGGAATCACCATTGTTAAACTGAGCTTTCATGATTGAGTACTCACTACGTCACATGAGCAGTTTAGAATTATCTGTGCAAAATGTACCAACTATAGAAAAGGTAAGATTCCAATTGAGAGCATCTACTTCAGTTTCTGTGGAAATAATTCTTCAAAGCAACAAAAGAAAATAGCACCAAAACCATATTGCAACATAAGACTGGAAGAGAATACTAACGCGCTAAGAGCGCCACCTCCTTTCGCGTGACCATCCATTTTTGTAATAATCACAGCACCAACAGAAACACTTTGTTTAAATGCTTGTGCCTGATCAAATGCAGCCTGACCAATACTGCTGTCCATCACAAATATTACCAAATCTGGTTTCTGCAGGGAAATAAAGGAATGGTGGTGAAATTTTTGCCAGGTTTCATGGCATTGCCGAAAGCCAGAATGAATTTGAGAGATTTGAGTGCGCATACAGTTGCTTCTGAAACTTGCCGCATTTCCTCAAAGAGTGCTGCTTCTTGTTTATGCCTTCCACTTGTATCTACAATGATGAGATCACAATTTTCTTTCTTAAACCTCTCCACACCCTCAACAGCAATTTTCACTGGATCAGACTCCATGTAGCTGCAAAGAGTGTGTTAGAAAAACGGAGATAATAATAAGATTGACAGGTGACAGAACTCAAGAGTATAGCACCTTCCATAAAAGGGGATCTTGGCTTTAGTTGCATTTTGTTTTAGTTGATCAAAAGCACCAGCCCTAAATGTATCAGCACACACCAGTGCTGGTTTGAATCCTTTCCTTTGATGATAATATGCATACTTTGTACAAGTGGTAGTTTTACCAGAACCTGCACGAAAATGATATTATCTCATGAGAAGAATGTTGAGCGTGCAAGGGATACCAAGCATATACTGACTGACAAAATTTAAGATTTATTTCATCTTTGCATATGTGATATGACAATGGTAGAAAGACCTACTACATAAGCTATGTCTTGCTGTGCAACCAAGTTCAGCCAGAATAAAGATAGATTATGCTATAGCATTGAACCTCATATCAAAGCATCTACTTGGATTTCAAGTTTAAAACAGCCCATTTGTTCAGCTAACACCTTGACCTTCAAGATGTGCGTCTCCAACTCCAAGGAAGAGATATACAGAACTTCTGATAGCGATAGACTACCTCTACCATATTCCAGGAAGCAAAACATCCAACAAATTTTTGCATCTTAACCATCTGGGTGGTGTTGGTTCCTCGGAAAACTTGTTGACAAAAATATATGTTTTTTCATAAAAGATAAAAAAGACCAATAATCAGGTAGCAAAGCGCACAATTTGCTAAAACTTTTGATATTGGTCTTGACCAACCATTCAGGTATTTATAACCTTGATAATGGCATGAACCCCATATGAGAACGATCAAAACTGAGCAAGTTAATGTAATCGTGCTTCCAATTTATCAGGTCGTTCTCTTAACAGCTTAACCACCTCCAATTTATGAGTTGGATTACTGGAGGTGACAACTCTCACTGTGTAAAATGTTTTGAACAGTTTCATTTAGATTAATAATGGTCCAGGGCAAGGACAACGGCCTGTAAGTCTAAAAAAAAGAAATGAGCAAAGAGCAAAACATTCCAATTAGACTAGACTTTATTAAATCAAGTTTTGATATTTCAGGAGCTCTTGAGCAAAGGAAACAATCAGTCAGACTTCACTTGGGCAAATGCAGAGCTGTCAGCATGAAGTATAGAGCAGCGACAGGGAACCGACCTTGCAGACCAACAAACATGACGACGCTTGGCTTGCCCTTTTTGGGAGTGAAAGAAGGCTTCCCGGGATCCAACATGTTGCAGAGCTCCGTGAAGACAGCCTACAGCAGCAACGTTAGAGATCAATTCAACAGGATGAACGGGCTAGCCCCAAATTACACTGAAATCCCTCGAAGCTTTCGACGGATTGGGCGGGTTAGGCGAAGAATCGCTACGCCCCTACCTGCTGCATGATGCGGCGCTTGTTGGTGCCAGCGGCGAGCGCCTCGAGGTTGACGATGCGCTTAATGTTGGTCTGCATGTCGCGGACCATCTTGAACTGGACATCGGACTGGAGGAGCGCGCGCGAGATCTCGTTGAGGCAGTCGTTGAGCACCTTCTCGTCAATCACCGTGGCGTTGCTCATCTGCGCCAGGGCGCGGGAGATGCTCCCGCCCAGCTGCGCGAGCACCATCTTGCCGGATTGGGGGTGATCCGATTCCTCTTCCCTTGCCTGTGGTGGTAGCTTCCGCGGGCGGGGGAATAGAGAGCTAGGGTTCCGATCAGGGGGAGGGGGACGCCTCGCTCGGGTGAGAAGGGGATGGGGAAGAAGAAGAGGTTATGGTGACGTGGAGGTGACGATCTGGGGTTGGAACGCGGAGAGAAGGTGGTGAGAATGCGTACGCCTCCACGCGCTCACGGTGAGACGGTGATACCTTTCTTCGGTTGCTTATACTTGGAAATCAAACTCCCCTGTGAAAACGATCAAGCCTTGTTTAGACGAGAAAGTTGGTGAAAAGTTGGAGATGTAAATAGTGTATTGGTAAACGTATCTGTGAGAGAAAATGTGACTCGATGTGACTGGAAAGTTGGTGAAAGTTAGCGAACTAAACAAGACCCAAACTCCTGTGGAAATTATAAAAACTTCAATCTGTCCAAAAAAGCCTTCAGAAAAGATGGGATGGATGATTCTCAAAGTCGCTCCTTGATTAACATCACGTGACCCAGATTAAAGTTTCTATAGTTTCCACGGAAATATTGGTTTTCATAGAATACGTTGAGTTCTTTAGTTCCCTAAATATAAACAAGGCCTTATACGAATTTGACCTTTCTTTAATTCCCTAAAATGCATATAATTAGGAGTCTAAAATATAGACTAATTATAAAACTAATTATATACTTACTGTATCAAGGGAATCTTTAAGTCTAATTAATCTACGATCATCATATACTTACTGTAGCACAAGCGCAACTATGACTTGAAACATATGGAAGGAGAGAAATCGACGAGTGTATGAAGGCAACATGGCGACACCATAAGTTTGAAGGAGGAGGTGCAACTCAGGGAGGGGACTTTATGCCTTGATGTATCCTTATGTTACTTGTGTTAGAAAACTGACTTAGCAGTGCTGTTGTCTCTTAAGAAAAAAAGATGTCGCACACTCCCATGACAAGATGAACAAGCGTAGATTTGTTTCAATGTGCATAAGATTATCCCTGCAAGCTCCAGCTAAATTCAGAAAACGCAAAAACAAGATGAACGAGCAGATTTCTTGCACCTGCAAGGATAGTAAGAAATCATTCCTAGATTAATCCTGCCGAACATAATAAAGAGCATTTCCACTAGCTTGCAGCACACGGAGCAAATATGATGCATGTCCAAGTGTTCAAGTCTTGGTCGACAGTCCTTTGCATTGCAACTAGAATAGTCCTTCCCCTGCCACACGAAAAGGTTGTTGGGACAATGCCATGAATTTGCGAAGAACACATGCTACATATGAATCAGAGTCTTCATGAACAAAAAAGTTAGGCAATTAGGTTTCCATTTTCCAAATTCATGAGAAATTACAGTACACAGTACCCAGCGGGTGGTGAATTACTGGCCTATAAACATGCACCGAGTTTTCTAGCCTATATAAGCAAAGGGAACACACACAAACATCTCTAGCAGTAGAATGTTCCTAGTTACTAGTCGTCCTATGGTTCGAAAAAAAGTTACTAGTCGTCCATAAGAAATGATAATGATCCAGATGTGCTACACATGTCCATATGAAACATAGAGCTTTTTAGATGCAAACTGGACTTACTTAATTCATCTAATGATTTGCTGACATCACTTTCCCCTGATTGAAGCAAGCGTATTTTGCCTGCACAAAATAACATTTTTAAATTAGAAAACATACAATAGAAATGAACAGAACTTGGAGCTTTAAAATTCAAAAAAGGACGACATTGCCACCAATTCTGAGTCAGTAGGAATAAGGTACATTGATATAAATGAAAATATTTAGGTTGCATTTTGCAGATGTTTGGTCTACAGCAAGGAAAGCATAGTTAACATGGAATTTTGTTTCCACCAAACAATATAGACAGCAAGGGATGAATTAGTCAATTAACCCCATATGGGTTAAAGCAATTTCCTGTAGAGTGATGTTACATGGAAAATAGGACAACTGAAACTTGAATGGAAATTAGCATACCATCACGGCGAACACAGATCTCGGGTATATTTTTCAATTGATTGTTGATTCTGTCATTGTAGACTCTAGTCTCGATATCACCCTCAACATAGACAGCAGCACTGAAATAACACATGGTTATAACAACTTCGTACCAGTAAAACTGACACTCTGAGCTAAAGTTCTGATATCATATAATGCAGAAGAAAATAAAAATTCTATGATTTTCACATACTTCTTGACCAACTTCTGAACGGAATATGCACCAAGGTCTTCATTATGGACAGCTATTCGATGCCACTGTGCTGGCATTGGCAAGTTATCAGCTACTATCCTCTGGTCAAACATACCAGCTGTCCCAACAGTGAATACAGTTACCGTGTGCCCGTTTCTTAATATTTTTTGCACAGGCACTTGTCCAACTTTGCCACAAATAATCGCCTGTCATGAATGAATTAAGCAAATGAGCCAAATTTCCCCACTGTAAACTGAAATATGAAGTACTGTTCTCAACTTCTCATAGAATGTATCAATTACCCGATGTACACCACGGAATGAATGTTCCTTATTTTTCCTAGGGCCTTTAAAATCGTCATCACCTTCGCCGTCCATGCCATCCTTCTCATCGATATCAGAAAAAGACACAGTAGAGCTGAATGGTCGTGGTTTATAGGGAAGATCTATAGGGAAAAAAAACAACGTAGCAGCCATTTAATATCAAAAAAATTGTAGCAGTATGCAACAAACTTAAATTATTTGCCTCTTCTGTGAAGAGAAAGGAGGAAAATTACTACCCACCAGCTAAGCTCCACTGTGCTAGGAGCCTCTTCAGGCTTAAGCCCTTCATAAGTCTTGTGCCCATGGTAAGTCTACGCCCCGCTTCAAAAAGGAAAAAAAAAGGTGGGGAGTCTAGGCACATGATACAATCGACAATCGGTTAAAGGTGAAATGTATTCAATTTGGCATTTGGCTTACCAAAACCCCTATAACTTTTACCGCGAGAAATGAAATTAGGATTGAACTCACTCCTGAAAAGACCCACCCAAGCAAGTTAGGGTTCCTTACCAGCAGAAGAAATCAATCTACAAGTGGATCACAGATCACAGCTCCATGGCAATCCAACACTGGCAAATGGAGAAGGAGCTGCAGGACAACCACGTGGTGGGGTGAGTGGAGCTGTAGACCGGCGGCTGGCGCTCTTCGATGGTTGGAGGCGGGGTTTGACGGCGCGGGTGAGGAGAACTGGAGGAGTGAAGGACGGTGGCGTCGTGGTGTGTGCGCGTGGAGGACTGGAGGTCTTAGTGCTGGATCTTGGGCCGGGCCTAGAATGGTCAGAAGCCCAAGATGGTCTCGGTACTTTAAGAAGAAAATTGCAGTTTTCTCAAAAAAAAGAGAGAAGAAAATCTGCAAAAACAAAAATCTAAATGAAAAATTCTCGTTATTTGTTTTGAGTGATGCATTTAAACACTGGTTTAGTTGAGTGACAAGCCAATTTGACCTGATAAAAATTACGAGTCTTTTAACTTGTACGAAAAAGATTGGACTAAATTAACACGCAACGGGTACGCCCACCACCGCGGCATCTCCGTCTCCGGCGCGACGGCCGCTGCTCGATGGCTCGATCCGCACTGCAAGACAAGCGGGAGAGCAAGAGGAAAGGCCGCGCTAAGGCACTTCCATATTGTCACAATGCCTATTCCTTATCAAGATATCAGTTGAGCATTCGTCCAAGCACCTCCCCAAAACAATTGAAGATTTCCAGCTGTTGGTGAGTCTCAATCAGTTCCAAGTCGTGCAAGTGTACATAGCTGCTTTGTCACCTATCACTCTATCAGTCAGCCCGGGGTGCATGGAGTATGGTGTATTGTTTTGCCCAACTCTCACAGTAAAGTAAATAACAAATTTATTGGACAACGGAGTTTTTTTTTTGTTTTTTTTGCAGCCAAGTTGCATACTTTCATCAATATAACTTATACACCATACGCCAAATAAACTGGTCCAGCACTGAATAAAAACTTCATAACTTACACAAGGAGCAATGAGAAGCTTCTGCAAGTGTAGGAACTCGTCAGCTTGATTTCACATGCAAGGCTATCCACAAGGGCAAGCGTTATGTTCTTCAAGACAAGAAGAACCTTTATTCATATATCAAAAGGTACAGCCGTACAGGGAAGTGGCACAACTACATGAGTGGCTGAATGGGTATTCCTTGCGTCAAAAACGGAGAAAGAATGAGCTATATACTACAGATACAGAATCAGACACCACATTTTCCCATCAAAATGTTACATATACAAACTCTGTTCCTAGACACATGTGAGTTGTGACAAGTAGGGATGAAAGTGGTATGGATATTTTCCGTCCGACCGACCGACCGAAGGCCCTCGGGCCATAAATGGTACATACCATATCCGGAACCGAAAAATCAATATTCGACCGTATCCGTATCCGCATAACAAAAGTTGAATGTCTATTGTAGATATGTAATATATATCAATATCCGATGTATATCCGACATATTTTGTACTTTCTGTATCCGAATCCGATCCGGCAAAAAAAAATATATGTATTCGTATCCGGGCATATCCGTCCGTATTCGATCCGTTTTCATCCCTAGTGACAAGCACCTGAGTTGCCTGTTATGATGGATATACAAAATCAAATCTGTAAGAGAAGGGTGAAATACTGACAAAACTATATGATTTCCATCTAACAAAAGAATAGAAACACAGAGCTTCATCACGAGTTATGTCAGCCGTTGTAATCCTAGCTCCGAGGAAATGAGCCTGAGCAGCACTTGTACAAGCTCCCGCACCCTAGCTTCTCTGATGGTTCAGCAGGGACAACAGCATTAGTAAGTTACACTACCACAAGCAAAGTTGGGCCATACACATACACATCAACTATAGGCTTACAAAAGTCAGAAACGATATCGTCAACCAATTTGATTTATTTAAAACTGATGCTTAAAAATGATTATTTTATATCTTTTGACTTTTATATTTAGTCCCAAAGCGAGCAGTATCACACAAAATCAACTCAAACGGGGGAAAATATTTAAAGAAGTATTCCACAGAGATCATAAACAAAACCAGCCTTTTTTTTTAATAAAGAGAACATTCAAGCAGCAACCATGGTTTTGAGAATTGGAACTGAGGTTAGCAGTGCCAGATGGTTCAATCAAAGTTCGTACAGTAAATCGGGCAGTTTCTTTTCAAAATCTGGCAGGTATTTCACATTTTCAATCAAAGTTAGTTGTGAGAAATTTGCAGCTGGATGCTAACTATCTACATTTTCAATATTAGAAATGACTTAAGCTAGCCAATACCTTGTTTTAGAGATTTATATGGCTGAGTCCATAATATTCAATATCTTTGCCACACTTTTTATAGTTGGTCTTATTGTTGCACGTGGATTGTATGAGAGGGGGGGAAAAACCCTACTCTAAAGGCACACTTTTTATAGTATGTCTTGTACGGGGGCCCAAAAAAAATTAAGTATGTGGCCTTCACTATATCACACGATCAGAGCTATCTAATCAGCATGGGAACCCCAACTTGGTGGCTATAATAAATGGCCTAATAAGCGTTAAAGAAAAAGACATGTGCTGCCATGGTCCACGACTTGTCAACTGTGCCTGAATATTATAAGACATACCAAAACCTTTTTTTTACCTTGAGACAACAAGCTCCGAGAAAGTGGGAAGCAAAGATAATAAATGAGCCCGACCATGGGATTTGTTTTCGCCCATAGCTTCTTTCAGATATGTCGGAATGTTGAGAGCATTAGCTGCATCAATGTCTATGATTAGTCTAGCAAGCTCTTGAAGAACACAAATTGTTTCTTCAACCCTCACAGTAGGCAAAGGATGGTCTCCTGCAAATGCCAAGAGTACGACAAGATAGATGGGGTTTAAAACTTCTAAAACAAAGCATATTCGTTATGTAGATTATAGATTTTAAAGAATACATCAGAATTATCAACAAAAGAAAACTAAGCTCAAGAATATTATTATTTTCAAAGATACCTAGGTCATTTTCATCAGCTAAGAACTGGCCCAGTATAACCTCACACCGCTTCAAAAGAATGGAAATTGAAACTTTGCTAGTTTCTGATGCTGCAGCAGGTGAGCTTGCCTTTGCTATACAGCTGCAACCACAAAAAATAGCTACACTGAGTTCTAAATTTACCAAGTTAAGCTTCAGCAGAAATTACACTGCCCAATGCCCATATCAAATCAAAGCACTGCCCACAAAAAGGAGAAATGGAAAGTTAGATGCATGTAAGACTTTGCCATCCACACCCAGTATCTTTTTCAACAGATCCCCATTCCCCAAATCTCTCATGTAATATGCATGCTTCTTCAAATATGAGCCATGCTGCAAAATTATTTAAACATGATCTGCACATTATTTTACATAGACTTGCACAATGCTTGTACCTGCATAGAGAAAACATCATCTGCAAACAGCTCAGCGAAAATCGGCTGCAGTGCAAAGGTAAAAGGCCAACAGTTTGAACAGGCAGGGATCCTGTTCTTGAGGCACATCGATCAAGACAGTTCACAAGCCTTTGCAAAACCTGAAAGAATGTGATTGTCAGATGGGTCACAATTGAGCATTTACAAGGTCAGAAGAAAAGAGACTTCCAAGCCACAAGACCAGCAGACGTTGTGTGCAGCTGCGAGACGTAAAAGAATACTTAATCCTTTGTATTGACCAACTAACCTCAACTGGAGCATCCTTTTGCAATTTCAGGATATCATCTCCGAAGACAGTAAGGACACTCATCTCAAGGGTCTCATCAGCTGTAACAGAGTCAGCTGAAGGAACATCTGATGACAACACGCGTCCACAGGAACCAGCAAGAAAGGTTTCATACACGTCCGCAACCTCCTTCCAGAAACGAGCTCTAGAAAGTTTATATGAATTCACATCGCTTTTGCAATCGGCATTGTCCTGCCTCACCTCATCTGTAACAACACGGTTGAAGCATTCAGCAGATATTCTCCAAAGGGTACCCCTTGGGTTGTCTCTTCTTGTATTCATGCACCTAAGTAGGCAACTTTCAGAGTCAGAATACAGGAAGAACACAATAATAATGTCATGCACTCATTATCTCGAATCTATGTTGTTTAAATGAACCTTTTTGACATGGAAATTCATAAACAAGTACAAACAGTTCTGCTGTTCTACAATGAGCATATAGCCTTCTTTACAAGCAAATGTATTGTTACTGTTGCACTGTATTATCAAATGAAAAAGAAAAGAATTTACCTCCCAAGACCTCGAATGACTTCTGGAGACGCACTAAACCTTTCATTTGGTGGAGCCTCCAGAAAAAGGTTGACAATGATCGGCACAAGCTTTTCTACAAACAGAATACCCCAACCACAGCTCACCGGGCTCTCCAGTTTTGTACTGCTGCCATTGAGCTTACTTCGTTCAACTGTAAACATAGCAAATTGCACATATATTGCTCAATTTAAAAAATATTTTCTCATGTTATCCAACAATGTACATAAGATATTATAACATTTCTTACCAAGGGCACGCTTTGCACCATCTACTGGTGCATCAGAACTCTGATCATGTATTTGTTTACTATTTTTCTGGAGGGGTCCTTCTTGCCCATTAAGATAGCATAACAGCTCAAGGAGGAGAGGCGCCCACATGGAAGACAATAAACTTGTTGGACGTAGCATAGGAATAATTTCCAATATACCTCGTTGTACAGCAGGGATACTACCCTAAAGCACAAAAGACTAATTGAGACAACATATTCAATGCTGGCCAAATTCAAATAGAAGTATGAAAGTTATCAGGATAGAAGCATTGAAAAAGAAACATGCTCCAATACTATCTACGAGAAAATAGATTTAAGAATGATCTAATGCTGTATTTTCATGCCAAGTTTTCACACAAAACCAGAATTGTCGAATAAGAAGCATGCACAGGTATACCAGTTCATTATCATAGTCAGTAGGAGTCATGGTAGCTTTAATCATCAGATGCATAATTGCCATGAGCCTTAGATACATGTCATCATTAAACAGAGATTGAGCTTGAACGTAAAGATCACCTGCAGGAGTGAAACACAATTAATTGCTCATTGCAATATCTGATGCTTGGAGGATAACAACAGAAGGTAACAGATTACCAAGACCACGAAGCACCTCTTGCTTCACTTTGTCAGTTGAGTCGTTCTTAAAATTTGGTGAAGTTTGAAGAACAAGTTCATAAATATCAAGAACAGATTTGACATATGAAGATTCCAGATTGCCCTGAAAAAATATATCCATGAAACATGTATTTATGATGCTTTCATTATCCAAATAATATCTGAAATATCTCGCCCCCCTAGTCTTGTACCCCAATATATTCGCAATCGAGGCTCAATGCAATACAGTCCATGATTTACAAGCAATATACTTCCTTGATCAACCACAGTAATAATAAGCATTACTCAGGTAATAGCAAATACTTTTTCCACTAAAATACAGATAAAGTATTTGCTAAGATCTAATAAAAACCAAGAAGAAGCCAGTACACTTGTAAGTCAGTTTATCTGTTACCAGTGACTACTTTTCCTAACAGATTACATCCAGTAACGGTGGCTAGTGCCAGCATACACAAATTGCAAAATCTCCACTAAAATTGTCCACTAGTTTCAAAATTGGTAACCACTTGACTTGTTTAGGGAAAACAAAAAAACCCTAAGGACACTGTTAGCTAGTATGCCAGTACTTGAATAGAGTTATGAAAACATGGAATTGTTATTTCTGAAGTTAGATTGCTAGATTAAGACATGTAAAAGAGCTCAGACCATGTAAGCACTAGGTTGAACTACAAATCACACGTGATTTGAGTCTCTAGACCTGTCTATCTCATATACCACCATTGCATTTTTGGAATTTTTTCTGTACATATTGATGCTGGTTCATGTACATTTCTTTTAAAAGAGAAACAATAGGGAAAATGTAGTGAGGCTAGCATGGCATGGGAGGAATTCTGCCTAACAATAAGAAGATAAGCAGATACTTCTATGGTGAATAAAGCAAGCAGACCTGCAGGGCAGATTATCTAGCTCCTATCAGACAAGCCAAAAGTGTCTAAATTGACCAATCCAGAGAGAGATAGTTGGTCAGGGTCGCAGGGGACAGTACCTTTGGACAGTTTGCGCCAACAAATGTCTGCAAGCAATTTATGGCAGCAAGAGCAACTTCCTTGCTACCATTTAAGATGCTATTTTTTATGAAATCAAGGAAAAGCACCCAACCTGAACATATTTGAAAGCAATGAAGTGTTACTTGAAATTTAATAACATACTACAGATACACATGGTAGGCAGTGGAAGAAAAATTTACCGGACGAAAATTTGCTTAATTGCTGGAGGAAAGGGAAAAAAGAACGCAAAAGCCGTGCAATGCCACCTAGTACAAGGACAATAGTTTCATCCCATTGCTTTTGTGCTGTATTTCGACTGCAAAAACAAAGAACATACTTAGAAGAAAGAATGAGGTAACTCTGTGAGTGAGAAGAAACATTTTTCAATCCTTACAGCAGGCAATGCGCTGACTTAAGACTTGGGAGCATAAAATGAAATCAAGAGTTCAATGGTGTTTGATGCAAGAGCAATTACGCGTGCAAGGAAATACCAGAAAGTTAAAAGCTACTATCTAGGTGCATTCCTAATCAAGCCAACGAGCAAAAATTATTGAAGTTCTAGTGAAGCCCAAAACAAGAGAGTCAATTAAGGTTCATCCAGATCAAGTTGCAAAGCTCAAAGCAATATTTTCTGCTACCAGTAGTTTCCTATTCAGGTAACAGCCAGCACCTATTGTATATGGTCCTCTGAAAAAAAAAATATAAACCTGTGATGGATAAGCATATGAACAGCTTTGCCTGCCCGAGTACCTAGCTCCTTCCCTTGCCACTCATCTCGTGATGAGGTAGATGCCTGAAAAAGAAGTTTTAGCCTAATTATAATCAGAGAAGATTCATGGGAAAGATAAAATGCACTACCTAAATGCGACGTTACTTACCAAGTGGGAAACATGCTCTAACATAGGGAAAACATATGACCACAGACAATCCTCCCACATACTTTTAGAAAGCTTTTGGCCATGGGTGCTGAGAGTCTGAAAGAGAGTCCTAACAGCCGAGTTCCGAACCTTGAAATGGAAAGAACAAAAATGAACTTCGCATAAGTTTGTACAACAGAGCTAATGGCATTAAGAAAATTGTGCCCGCCTAATATTCAATGCAAATGACTCATCCTAGGCAAGTTAACACATTTTTTTCAGGAAGAAAGTCAAACTAAAATTATTTTCACGATAGGAATAAGATGTGAGCATTTATTTTCGTGATGTGCATACAGAGGATGCCAAGGTACAATGAATTACTAATTTGCAGCACAACAGTAGTACCATATAGGTCACCTATCATTCAATGAGCTATTAAAATATTGCTCCGTGATATCATGGTCATCCTTGACAGGAAAGTGGTATGTGGAGATGTACCTCAGGACGATCGTCTGAGCCCAATTTCTGGAGGACAGAAAAAACTGAAAAGAAAAGTTTACTATAATCAACAACTTGTTTCAGGGGAACTTGCTTGATGTTTGCCTCTTCAATTGTTGCACCCGACTGATCCTCTGCAAAGCAAAACGAAAGTCACGTATTAGTGATAAACAAAATCAAGGAGGAAGTATAATCATCTGTGGTGGCCACACACACCTTCATTCATGTGATTAGCTTGCTCAAAAGACTTGCTGATTAATCCCTTCACGACAAAATCAGTAGCGGTCCACAAAAGGCCAACTGCTGTTAAACTTATGTTTATTTCAGTTTTCTGAGTACCATAGGCTCCAGTTACCAAAATGCATCTGCATTTGTTGACAAAAAAGTTTAAGAAAATCACAAGAAATATCAAAGAAAAATAAATATACAACTGATTTCCAAGATGAGGATAAAACCTCTTGTGAACTGAACATAACTTTTCCTTTCAACGTCTTACTGAGAAAGCGAGCTGGAATTCTCTTTTCCTTTGTTTTTGTTAACTAGCCCTATATTTAAACAAGGTTTACTTAACTAACTAATTCAATCAGTCATGATTGACGCAGGAAGCATAAAAAGTTTCTAGATAGCTGCAGCAAGTGATGGCAAATGGTGACAATCTCCAGTGACTTCTGATAGCACCAGTCAGGCCCTGGTCTTGTGTCTAAATAACTATGGGATAGACAAGCTGTCTATTTGTCAGTGCAGTTTACCAAGTTAGACATTTACGACATCATTATATCATATACTTTGTGTGTATACCAGTTGAGGTTATTGTATCTGTATTTTGTACATCTGGCAGCCTTAGGTACATTTAGTGTCCATTCAGGTAAGATAAGCAAAATATTCTAAGGCCCTGTTTGTTTTAGCTTCTGGTGGCTTTATTTGTGTTAAAAGCCAGGAGAGGTCTGGAGCTTGGCTGGATCCCGTGGGATGCACTTATGAGGGGAATCACATGTATTATACATTTCATTCATGCAATGGCCAATCCACAAGACAGTTTTTCAACTTCTCAAAAGTTGGCTTTTACAAGTAGCAAACAGAAACCAGCTCATGAAAAGCTGCACGCCAAACAAACAAGCCACAAGGTAAGTTGCAGCATGTGAAATTATATGAATCACCAATCATGAGAAATTATGCTGGTGGCATTCGTTTATATAAGATCCGTACTTTATAGTCCACCTTCCAATGAGATTAAGGAAGAAAAGATTTAAAATACTTTGACTTAGTTTTCCTGTTCTTATTGCAATTTACTTTCATGTTAACCAATTTTACAAACCAAGATATGATATCTATGAAGGTAGAATATTATTCACAAATCAGCATAGTATTTCACTAACTGTTGAATGGGTATTTTACATGATAAAAAAATGGAGCGGTTGGCAACATCAGTCATGCAAGGATGATATACTGCAAATCACCACATAACTGGCAAGAGCCACAGAAAAAGACTCCCATGCTCTCACAGCATATTCAACTGTCACAAATGCTATAGATATTATCACTCCACCGAAGGCACCGTTTAAATAAAATGGATCCAAATTAGAAGTGTTACTATCTTTAAATTCATAGAATCCAGGAATATACTAGTGCATGTTCTCTTCATTTCCATGGTTCTTTTTTGTCTTGAATTACCAAGGAAAAGGTCCTCCCAGAGGGAACAAATACATAGTCATTATTAGCCAAGTGAGAATAATAGCAAGAGCAAAACATTACTAAAAGCAGTGGATTCGAGGGACTTACTCTTCAAGGCATTGCACAGGTATAGTTGCCAGTCCTTCATTCATTATAACACGTATGCTCTGCAAATTAAATAATGAGTTGAAGCATTTTTAAAGGGCATGTTACAACTTATATGCTCATGGCAAAGCACTAAGATGTACAACACTTCCAGAAAAGAAAAAAAAACAAAAAATAAATGAGCACTCGGCATTTAATATCCTTTTTATTTAACTAAAATGACCAATATAAAGAGAAGTGTTGAAGTTTATAAATGTTTCCCACTGTACTTTCGTTGCATATTTAAAACAGCTTTACAGGTCAACATTAGTGTATCAGTACTTAAAAAATGTTTCTTTGGTCCTCCACTCTAGAGTTGAGAAATGTAGACCCATAATCACATTCAACTTTCATAGTCCAATGTACGCAACATAACAGGCATGCAAGTGGAAAAATCTTCCCACAGAGAAATCATATCATGCTAAACATAGCAAAGAGTAATTTAGTAATTTACCTGGAAGCCCAAGGAGATGAGATCCTTTTCTGATGAATCGGTAACCGCCCTAGAAAAAAGATGTATGTAAGCAACCAGTAAATGTTGACTAAAAACATATAACATGAAATGAACGTATAGCAGTGACACCTTAACATATGAAGAATGCTGAGCCAGCTATACGACAACTTCTCTCCATGTCTCTGTAAAAATATGGCTGAGAAGGTATCATCTGATGATCACAATGAAAAGCATATAAAAGAAAATATGTACCTCGAGAACATGCAAAAGAATCTTTAGTGCACCCATTTGAACATCAACATTCTTGTTGGACGAATAGAGAATCACCAATGGAGATAAAACTGCATACTCAAATGATACGGTTTCACTTTCATTGACCATCTAGCAAACACAGGACAAATGTCAGACAAATCGCGCAAGCAAACAAACAGCAGACTAGAGTTAAATTATCGAGCCCTTACTTGGCTTTCTTGAAACTGATGAGGTGCCGAACTAATGCCCTGGAATTTTTCAGAACCCACTACCGAACAAATTGATTGATCCAATGAATCCAGTGCCATACTTCGTAATTGTGGGTTGGAGCAATTGGCAAGCTACAAAAGTGTTGTCATGACCAAGATCATCATGGTGTTACATAAACGGAAAGAAAACTACAACTGGATAATGCTGCTACCTCGAGATGATGAGCTGCGATTTGATCCCATATCGGTTCAACTCCTGAACATTATAAATAACATAAATAATCAGTAGCAGAACTAAAAAAAATGTGCCAGTTAGCTTACTAAATATACTCCACATTAATTGCATTGCACAGTAAAGATTAATGATCAAGTACACCAATGGTCTGATCTTCCTAAATCCAATGCTCATTCATTCAAATGAACAATGCCATGAGTAGTAAATTTCTGTGTGATATCTCATGCAACGGCATGCTCCGATATAAATTACCAATGTATCAACAGTAATACTCAATGACCTAAATGACACAGAGCAGACAGTATAAGATGCCTCGCAAGCGCAAATAGAGACGATATCATGTGCAAATTAAGCTCACTGCGAAGAAAGTGTCGACAACATATGTCAATATGTCATCATCCTCAAGTTGCCACAACTAATTCATGTATGTTATTTTATCTAAAAGAATGCTCCAAGTAAAGAAAGCACCCACGATGCAGATTGTTGACAAGTATCGATGTCATGCGCTCCACTGAAAAGGAAATGCTGCCGATCTGCTGGCCTGACAATGGAGAACTTCCAGACATGTGCTGACTTGACAATTGGTGCAGTGCAGACAGAAGCGACTTCACTGCAGCTATGTTCATCAAGGCTGAACTTTCGAACAGCTTCCTCCAACAAAGAAACAAAATGCAGTTTAACATTACAATTAAAACATGAAAATAAGCAGCTTTCAAACTAAGCTCTCCCAACAATGAAACAAAATGCACTCTGGCATATAGGTAATGCAGTTAAGAGATAAAAAACAACACCAACAAAAAGCCTGAAAGAACACCAGAAAAGTTTCCTTCCTGACCTGAGAATTTAAAGAAGAGAGAATATGGAAGTCGCTGTACTGTCCAGATGTGTCTCTTGAAAGTCTTGAAACAGAAGCTGATACTTCCTGTGGAAGGAACTGGTGGTGTCAACAAAACGATAGTGCTAACGTAAATTTGACACAGCAAACAATGTGTCATTTCTGGTAATAAAAAGTTAGCAGAAAAGAAAAGTACATCGACTAACACAAATTCCTCAACAAACATAACAAGTAAACTAGGGATAAAAGACTGTAACCTGAGTGGAAGCATGTGGAGAATGGATAGCTCTATCAAGTGCAGACAGAGTCTCCAATACCTACAATTACAAGGATAAGAGATCTAGCAGTAATTCATGAACTCAATTCTTTTTTTTAAAAAAAATGGTCCAACATAATCCAACTCACTACTTACCAGAACCCAGGAAGGACCAAGGACATTGTGTAATCTATGTGCAACATTAAAAAGTGTCCTTAGTGCCTGGTTCAGAATGGAAAGAAGTGTAACTATATGTGAAAAAACAAGGGATAATAATATAGCTGTAAGCGATATTTCGCCTGTTTCCTACTTGCCTGCACATTTTTTGGTGTGAGAATAATACTATCACGCTGATCCATTGAAGTTTCTGACTTCTTTGATCCAGGAGACAGCAGCATGCTGGCATAGATTAAGGTGTGAATAATTGTGGAATGGTCATGATACTAGAGGTAGCATACAACTTTCAACACAATTGAAGTATTCGATATAACATGAAATAATGAAATATAAGATCAGTGTTTACTATTTTTACAGTAGTCAATTAAGCTATCATTTCCCACATATCAATTATCACAATACAATTACCACATAAGTTGACAAGGAAACAAAAATCTTATCCTCTATGAGGCCATTAATGATGCCTGATATGACAAGACCTAGAATATTCTCGGTAGCTATCAAAAGAAAAAAAAAAAAGGAAGCTCCAATCATAGCATCCTAGGAGCATGTGTCCACAGATATTTGTAAATAGAACATCACGAACACACGGAAAAACCTCAGATCAGTTCATCAGTACAATATCCTAAAAGATACAATTCCATTTTTTTAATTCCTAGTTTCCAAATTTAAAACTCGAGATAGAAAACCCTCTTTTAGAACATATATAAGTCACAATGTTGTGGACACCTTCTTCGGCAGGAAATCCCAGTGCAGGAACAAGCACCAGGCGTCCACAACTACTTAGCTCTATTTTAGTTCAGTTAGTTGAGTTTGTTGCGCCAGCTGGAGATTAACTCGGCTTGGCTTAAAGATAGGGATAAGTTTGTGGAGTGGGAACCTTTTTAGCTAAGGCCTTAGACTTGGTTAGGGTTTAAGCAGGAAGATAATCCTAGGGAGGGCGAGTCGGGATGTTATTGATATTCTCATGTTCATCGGTATTCATCAGTCCAATAAATAAGCCATAAGACACAAATTTTAGCGCTGTCACACGCTTATGCAAGAAATTTGAGAAGGGGGGTTCAGGCAAATGATATATTATTCTAAAAATAAGATGTTTGGCCTATATGCCAATATTCTAGGAATCAGGACACAAGTGGCATACCTTTTCTTCTCTCCTTCATTTGGGTTATTGATTGTAAACTTGCAAAGTGATGCTAAGAAAGAGTTCAAGGGCTCTATAGCACGAAGAACTCCACAAGCCTGAAATGCACCCCACATTGTAACCGTCAAAGTAGTTAACTCCCTACAAAGGATGGGAAATGAAAAAAAAAAGAAGGAAACGCAACATAAAATCAGTAGCCCTTAAGCTATATCATGGGAAGGGTACCGTCGTTCCCTAGATGGACTCAAGTAGGGAAATTTTCAAAAGGTTTTGATACATCAACAGATCACTATTATCACCTGAGTGAATGCCTGGTATCCTTTCAAAATCTCTAATATTATAGCCTCCCCTTGTGACCTATTAATTAGATTACCACAACCATGAGAACAGGGGAAAATATCATATAATTTATAGGAAGGTACATGTGAGTTTAAAGATTGAGCTGACCTCATCAAAATAAGAGACAAAGAGTCAAGGATGGTTAACCACGTTGAATTGACCATAGCCATACAAAGAAGGGCCAACTGTCCACTACATTCCACACTATTTGATTCACATTTTGGTGACTCAAGCTAAAAAAACAAAAAAAACAAAAAATTAATGGCTTTGAATTCCCAGATTCATTATTTTGTTCATAAGAATCATCTCTTCTTAGTTCTTACCTCACCAACATCTAGAGCTTCATCAGTTAAAGTTGCAATAGTGAAAACTACCCCTAAAAGTCCCTCAAGGGCCAGAGTGATGGTATGTGCTTCGCTAGCAACCAAAACAGCAGCATTTGACGCATCGTTATCCATACTCCACTCAATCCCTGTGTATGATAATCATCAATATCTGAAAAATCTGAGTAAAGAAACAATTAACTCAGAGGAACAAACTTTTTTTCTCGAATATGCAGGAGAGGTGCATATCATTGTATTAATAGTAGGAGAGTTTCGGCCAAAATAGCCTTACACCACACAACACCCACACACCCAAGACACCAACGTACGCACGCACACACTCATTCCCAGAAAAAACTTATCACCACACTTTATTAATTGTACCTTTAGCTTTACTACTGAACATTCCAGCAACAGCAGCTAGAGTCTCTTCACTTGAATCTGAAGCCTATAAGAGAAATATTTCTAGTTAAAGGAATAACAATGGACAATTTTCAAATAAATCAGTTCAAACAAAAATGCAATTAATAAGGATGATAGTCTTTTGAAGCAAGGGAACAAATACCACCTGAATAGTCGCTACCACCAAAGCAAGTGCTCTAACTATGTTCTCCACGACATTAGTATTCGCAGGATTCCTGTATTATTAACAGAAGAAAAGGATATCTTCATAAGTTCTCCCGTAAAAACTACAAGTATTATGCCCAGAGACAAAGCACCAATAGAGTTAATGGGCTCCAAGAAGTTTTTTTTTCCCAAACAACAATGCAAAAGATTAATCATTACAGGAAGCTTTTTCATCAACATCCCCAACAGATAACTCTTCAGATGAGCGAAAAGCATACGGCTACTGCTATCAACTATAAGAATCTTCAAAGCCCGTGACAAGGTTTATGTGCAACCAATCTCCATGAGAAAATAAGAAGACTTAACGAGAGATTTACACTATCTCTGACAATGATTCCTAACAGATTCAAAACTTTCTTAAGGCATAAGTCATCTTTCACAAAGACTGAAAGTACAAATTTATAATACAAGAAATGACTTGCCATGCTCTCCAATTTCCCCTGATTATAGTGTATCTTAGTGTTATCTTCTACAGAATTGTTTCCAACTATTGATTCTAGCTAAAAGGATCAAAAGGAAAATAAAATATCTTTATGGCTCTGCAGCACCAGTCTTACACATGGATCACTAGAAGGCGGAAAAAAACTAGATTTCCAACTGTATACTAATTCAGAAATGAAAACATCAAGAGATGCTCAAGAATAGCACTGTGGATATAATACGTACATGTCAAATGTCTGAAACAGCAAGCGCAGAGTGCAGGCTTCTACACAAAAACCCTGATAAACAAATAACAAAATATTAATCATCAACAAACATGAATTTCTATTGCAGCCAGGGAAGCTTACCCTTAAAATTTCAAGAACAAGTATCTGATGCCATAATGGTAAGTCCTGACGGGTAACTTTTACAAGCATATTAAGGAACACCTGTGAACAGAAAAAACTTAGAGCATAGGTAGGCTAATATAAATGATGAATTATAAAGTACCATGAGCGCTCATGCAATAGTGGACTACTTATTGCATATCCCAAATTAGTTGGTTCAAATTGTTTCGTGTAAACTAGCTTGCAATTTCAATCATTTCAGGCGGGGGAAATAGGCTGCACATTTCTAACTACGCATTCTCCTGCATGTTCGGTGAAAAAAAAAATATAAGGGACAATAGCTGCCAGGAACTACCCTCCAAATTGCAGAGTGAAATCTCTAAGATCTACTGGTAAATCAATTTCGGACGATGGGAGCCAAAGCTGATTACACTATACAATAAATAATGAGGACCAGCCAACCAGGACGGGGGTGCATGAGAATGGGCAAAATAATACCTCACTTTCAGTAACAAGTGAAGAGCTGTAGAGCCTGATGACATGGGAAACAAGACGTAGGACTAAACGACGGAAAGAAGGCTCCCCTGCTTCACCCTCGAGCTGAAGAAAGGTAAAAATAAAAACAGATCAGGCAAAAAAAACAGCTAATGGCCAGTGTTCTATTGTTGTGCTGTGGAATTTAATAGAGAAACTATAGTTATTCTAGTACAATCTTTCAATTAAAGTCACATAAAAATGCTTTCAACTACTTTTCACATCCAAAATTCGATAGTAAAATAGTCACCTTTGGACAGCCTTTGCAATGCCAAACAGAGACTAGAAACAAGATGACCACATAAAAACTAGCAAAGTGAGATAGTAAAGAGCCAAGGCATTAGTAGGGCCAGCTTTTTTTAATGCCAAACCTCTGAAGCATCAACAACAAAAACACATCAACTTTGTGACTTGTAAATATAAACATGCCAATGTTGCAAACGTGAATGTATACTGGATATACCAAACTTTAGATAATGCGTATGTATGTGAAGCTTGTGACTCAGGTGATCTCAATCAAAATTTAAAACTGCAAATTAAACATATCACTAAAACCTCCTCATTTTAATGAACCTACCTCCACATTAGTGCGGAGTGAAGTCATGAGAAGTGAGCAAATTTGATGCCGCAAGACCTGGCACATTATTAAGAGATTCCAAAGTTATCGATAAATGATTTTTTTTTATAAAAAAAGTGCCAAAAGGAGTATGGGAGGACAGACCTGCTGGTAAGATAACAATACCCGGAATATAGCAACATATGTGGATAGCACAAACCTGTTCAGATG
The DNA here is from genome assembly GCA_015342445.1 of Digitaria exilis. Classification (NCBI taxonomy): domain Eukaryota; kingdom Viridiplantae; phylum Streptophyta; class Magnoliopsida; order Poales; family Poaceae; genus Digitaria; species Digitaria exilis. The sequence goes on from JACEFO010000520.1 coordinate 939,391, forward strand.
AGGCTTAGATTATTCTATGTTCGGCATAATATTTACAGTGGACTTGTTCTATACGCGTTTTCAAAACACATGTGCAGTTGAGACCCAACCCACAACTAAGGTACTTTGAGAGCTTACTCAAGTATGTCAAGGGCAAATGTCCTATGCAGCGAATGAACACGAAGCCACATAGCCTAGAGGGGAAACAAAAGGTCAGTAGTCACTCACAAGATTATGTGAAGAGAAGAAAAGAAAACACTTAGTATGTCCTAATTTCCAGAAGAATAAAAGGTGCTAGCAGAAACCGTTCGCACATACAGATCCACCTGCAGCAAGAGCTGTCAGGTCTTCAAGCAGACGAAGTCCAAGCTTTCCTACATCACTCAAATTCTCCCTCATGATAGGCTCTCCAGAGTTGCTTACTAGTGAACTGTGAGGTAAAGCAATCCGAATCAGTAGAGGAAAAAGGAGAAATGCAAAAGCAACACACAGAAAAATAACATTAACAGTTCTGCAGTACCTTTCATGTATATAGTATAAATTATCTTTTTTTCAAATTTAAGAATGAGCAAAAAAAAATGTCTGCTGTTTCATAATGTCAACTAGCAATTGCCTTAATAGCATAATCAATAAATAAATACATAAATAAATAAATAAATAAATAAATAGACAGATTCTTACAGTGTGCGACTGAAGCTATGAGTGACGTTATCAGCAACAGAGCTAACACGTGAACTGATTCTTGCTGAAGAAGCTTTACCAGAGGGAAGTGATTCCGCACGAATAACATTATCAAAGACCAATGCCACTGCTTGTCTAAATGTAGCTGCTGCCGTACTAAACGAACGTTATGTGATTTAGGATATCACAATAAGGGACTTGGAATCAGCGAGATAGTAGTACAACAATGAGCTTACTTGCGGACACTGTCAGAAGATCGACTGCTTTCAAGTAGGTAAAGGCATATTCCAAGAGCTTGAGACATACTCTCCTGAAAGAAACATAAATGGTCTACTGAGAAAAAAGTAGCACTGCACATAATCAACATGAGAAAGATGATAAATGTCAGCACAGGTAACAAGAGGTGATGAGTCATTCTGTTCTATTTTATTTTTACAATCTTGATAGATAGAAGCTTTCACGTGTTCTAAGGTTAGCTAAACACATGATGCATAAGAAGCCTTCCACACAAAAGAAATAAAATTATAACCACTGCTAATTGATACCTCACTTTCAGGATGTAGATGTGATTGAAAGAGAATTAACATCGTTTGCAAAGTCTTTAGTTGAACAATCTCATCTGCCATCTCTGCGTGCTGAAACAAACACCAGAGCTCAGAAACAATGACTTCAAGGTTGCAGCCAACTATATATGATTATGGACCTCAAATTTATCAAAGGCATGCACAGAGGAAAACGATAAGGAAGCTTCTAATACAAAAATAAACAACCACAATAAACTTCTAGTCTGACAAGTTGGTTTGGAACTATTGTGCCTGTAAAACATATTCTCAAGCTCAAATAAAAAAAACAGTAAATGACATGAAAGTTCAAAAAAGAAAAAAACTTGGCGAGCCTAGGAGAAATGAGGTGCTGTTGTAAATAAGAAGAAATACTGAAATAGACCCCAAAATTCGAGTTGAACAGGACTCAAGCCAGGCAGTAGGAATGTACACCCACAGTCCCAGTTCCCACTAACTGAGCTAGGTTTAGTTCCTAAATGGCATGACAATCAAAAGATAACACAAATAATTTTAATTTGTACATTTATAAAAACAAACAGAGTGAGACGTGTGCCGATCAAGAGCAAATTTGAGCACAGAAAATGCTCAGCAAGCCCTAGCCCTAATCGGGAATCACTATATGATTAAAAGGGTCAGGCTATAATGGGGCGTTAACTTAAACCTACTGTAATATCACCATGTATTTTAAGCCCTTTTCTTTCTAAAATTTTTCTTGAATAATAATTTATTTATCTATAAAAGTGGTGATCCTCCATGAGTCCTAGATTTTAAGAATCGCTAACAAGTCTAATCCGTCAACAAGTTTATTCTAAACCTCATGTTTAAGTAAGAAGGCAAGAACTCACATCCTTCAAAGTTGCTAGTATCTCCTTCAGTGCCGATGATGCAACAGCACCATGCGATATAAGCTTTTGCAAACAGGATAATCCTATTACACTCAACTTGACAGCCTTAACACTGCATGCCATCAGAAACATCCGCAGTATATCTTCATTCTGAGCTATTTCACTTGGACCAGATAGAGATCGGAGCTTCAAGGAAAAAATGAAAATAGATGTCTCATCAGCAAACAAGTAACACAGTACTTAATCCAAATATGATACACCATTTCTTAGAAGTATAGAAGCTCCAAAATTACTAAAATGCTCGTGTCCAGGAAATAGATAAAAGGTGTGTTCATCAACTAATATCTAACACATTATTTAGCCAGAGAGAGGTCCTTGATACTATAGAGAGCAAACAAAGACTTGAAATTTATGGATTAGATGGATATGGTTAAGTACTTTATTGCAAAATAGCATGCATATGGTTTCAAAGCTGAGTTTATAATTGCATATGAACCATGGACCACAGGACTACTATCGTACTGGATAATAAACCCTTCAATTTGAAGGAAACTAGTGAAGTTCCTCCAGCTGGTTAGTTCTTACTTTGGGGGTGCTTATACAAAACAATGGAAACGGTATGCATTTGGATGCGCTTGAGATTTTCCACTCCAACAGTAGACACGCCACAAAATCACTTCCAAGCTTCTAAAATTCTAAATCAAAGCAACCTAAGCCTGAAACTCCACCCAAAGCCAGTCATCATTGTAGACATTCTACACCCACCTAGTGTAAGACTTGTCTAAGAACTAATACTTAACAACGACGAACAAAATTGTAGCTAGAAAATTAAAATCTCACTCAGAGGTTCCAACCGTTCAAGTAAATTTGGGGCAATCCTTGTCCAGTATCACTAGTTCACAACACGCTGTTACCGCAGGGCTAAATTAGAACTAGAGTTACCAAAGCCAAATGAACACTTCAAACCCCAGCTACCCGTCCAAACGATCGGGTGCCACACCCGCCGCCAAATGGATCCGGAACGAGCGAGCGCGCGACAGGAACACGAAATGGGCGGCGGCGTCATGAACACTGGTGAACTGGGCGAAAGTCGGGAGAGTCGGACCTTAAGTATAGCGTGCTCAGCGGCGTCCTTGACAGCGGGGTGGCGGCGGCGCGCCTCGGCGGAGAGGGCGCGCAGATCGGCCTCCAGTGCCGCCATGAAGGCCATCTCCGCCTCCGCTTCCGACCTGCTCCTCCTCAGGAGCGGCAGGGAAGCGACGGCGAGATCAGGGGGTAGGGGTTTGGCCTGCGCTGCTTTTGCGGGGATCGGAAGTGGGAGGCCGTGCGGGACGGGCCTGCTGAGATCTGAGGAGAGACGAGGACGACGACGAAGAGAAGCTTTAGGTGCGCTCGATGCTAGTAGTTGCCTTCGTTTCGTTTCGTTTCGCGGGAAGAAGGTTGCCGGACCGTTCGTTCTAGATCTTGCGGTTGGATAACCTCTTGGTCTGTTGATTAAAGCTCTTCAAATATGGTTCTATTCAGTATCAGAAAACCATGTGGTAATTTCAAAAAAAAGAAAAACACATATTCTGCTATGAGCGCTGGGCAAAGTAGGGTTATTTTCGTTCAAATAAAAAATAATATTAGATTTTTTTCTTGCAAAACAGAAGCTATAAAGTCGTTTGAGTCTGTTCTAACAACATTACAATTACGATGGATTTTCTTTCTTCAAATGAAAAAAATTACCCTATGGTGCAACTTACCATACTTATATGTTGAGAGCTTTTTTTATAAAAGAATATATGTTGGGAGTTGTGTTAGGCACCAAATGCCACCATTGAAAATAGATTATACAATTTGTTATAATCTACTATGGGTAATAAACAACTTAAATTATTGTCCAAATTATATAATCTACACATGTAAATGATCATAATCCATAAGCTCTTAGATGCTTATTTCAAATCATTTATACACAAATAATATATACCCTCGACAATTTGGGCAAACAAAAAAGCCTATGGAGAGATTATATAACCAAGAATCGATCATTTGAATTATATAATTAAGCACCAAAATATAAGCTACATTATATAATCGCTTGTTTAAACAAATAGGGCCTTAGTCATAGATAAATATGGACAGAAATTAGGGAGAAAAAGGTTGAGCAACCATAAATGTAACGTATCAACGTGATAGATCACTAGATATACTAAACGAGGAGATAGGTATCATCCTATATTACGTTGGATTAAACTAGTGAACCTTTTACTAGTTTTAATATAGAATACCTTTATCCTTAACAAGGAGCATGTTGATACACCACTTGGTTTTAACATAAGTTTTACATTGTGGTATTCATATAAAAATAAAATATACAGAACCACGTATATGTATGTAAATTTTAGTAGTATTGCAAGATGAATGAATTGGATTGATTGGTGTAGGTGAGGTTCACATGTCGACTTTCTTCATTTTTGTTGTAAAAACAGACACCATGCTCTAAGGTTGAATGAAGATTGTAAATTTGATGATAAAACGTAGTCACAACCAGACAGCTGAGGAGGACATATTTTAAATCATCTATTCATTAGTGCAATATTTTTTTTGGCACAAAGGAGTTTATTTAAAAGAAAGGCTAGAGCGTTGCCATGTCATTTAAGAAAGAATAGGAAGTCCAAGCTTACACATGTCCGATTATGCATAAATAAACTACCAAACTCAGAACTCGGTAAAATAGTACTAACATTGGAAACTACGGCACACTCAATGTTTATGTTAGGCCCTCACATCAATGCTTGTGATGCAAACCAAGTTTTTGAGGTAACATTCTCGACCACAATGACAGTGTAAAGGATCGGAGTTGCATAGAGCCATAGTGTAATCAATACCACTAGTCTTGCATTCTGTTTCATTGGTCACTTTGGGGGTAACCTTGCATGGCATGTACTGGCAAGAGCTTTTGAGAAGAAGCTTAAAAACAAAAGAGCTTTTGAGAAGAAACATGGAGTTACATATGATGCCACAGCCACCTCATTTAAAAAACGGCAACAAAAGGAAGGAAAGTGAGCTACGCCCGATGCCGCCATGGCCATCCTTCTCGTTTGCTCTATCTGCAGCGTTGAGAACCCATTATTGGCTAGCTACCACTGCACCAATTTGTAGATGTTGTATATCACAGACAACAAAACTTCATGCTTTCCAATTATTCAAAGTCAAAATAATTGGAATGTATGAAGCACAATCTGGCTACCACTAGACAATCGTATGTATATTCCAATTATTCAGGGTTAGAATAATTGGATTGCATGAAGCACAATATGCACAATTTCGCTACCACTGTACAATGTTCAAATGACATTGATTGTACTTCATGCATTCCAATTATCCAAAGTCGGACAACCATTGAAGAATTTGTCTGTGGCAGTAGTGATAGCTGAGTAGCAATAATTGTCGTCAAGGATTGGCATTTAACCTGGCATATTGGTGATGATCACTTGTAGTGAATAGTACAACTTTCATGATAAATACAGTTTACAACAGTGATCCAACTCTCTCAGTTTAGGTGTGAGCAATGCTCAAGAACATCGAGTCAATCAGAATTCTAGGTAATGCAGATGGACTCGAACCTGGCCACAAAACTAGTAACGCGTGAACATCGAGTCAATTACTAGTTTCTGGCTGCATCACTAGCTCACCGTCAGTTTCACTGTTTCAGGTTCGTGGTCATCCACGCACCGCTTGGTGATGGGGAATTGGGGATCCTTTTATGTTGCATCCCTTTCGGCCTTTCCTTAGGCCTTGTTTGGTACGGCTTCAGCTCCTCTAAAAATAGCTTCAGCTTCAACTCCAGCTTCTTTAGTGGAGTGGCTCTTCAAGTGAAGCCGAAGCTGTTTTAAAAAGTGTTTGGCAAAATAGCTTCACTTGCTTTTTCATTATTGTGAAAGGAATATCAAATGTCTAATGTACCCCTAGCTATATATGACTTGCTTGTGCATATCAGTTTTATGTTTTTCATAATTTATATGTGATTTCATATAAAATATTTTTTAACTTATATTGATAATTTCTCTCTTTTTCTCCTTTATTTTCTCAATTTGTTTCAATTCATTTTCCTAGCTTATCCATGCACAGCTTCATCCGTCCTTATCTTCTATCTTCTCTCCACACCGTACACTTCCAACCGCTCTCGTCTAGCTCCAGGGGCCTCCACTCCCGCAAGGGTGCAAAGACACAGCTCACGAGTGTTGGCTGCACCTGCACCGCCCTTCACTCTCTTGCCATGCACTGCTGTTGCTCCGGCCGCTGCACGCGCAGATGCTGCTACTCCTCCCCCAACTACGCGCAGGAGCTCAGGGCCACATGCTCGCGCAGTTGCGCACCCGCACCCGGCCGCGCGGCTTGAATGGAGCGGCAGACACGCCCAGAAGCCAGCCGGTCAGCCCACCGAGCATTGCGAATTTGAAGGTCACTTCTGTACTTTGGTTGACGGAAGGGAGAAGGAGCCGCGGGGAGCTACATTTTTTTGGCTTCGGTTGTCTAGTGTAATTTTGGCTCCGGCTCTTGGATGGCTTCCCTACCGAAGCCGTTTTGGAGGAGACCGTTTGGTAGGGCTCCAGCAGGAGCCACGGCAGGAGCCGGAGCTGGAGCCCTGCCAAACAGGGCCTTATTTGTTTCACTGCTCGACCGTCCGATACTGAGCACCAATGCACCATCGAACGTGTGGACGCTTACTTGCAGCTCACACTAGCTAACCATTCACTGAGCAATTTCTATTACCAATTCGCGAAATGATGGTGGAAATCTCAATTACTAAGTGTCACGACATTATTACCGATCGAGAGACACGGACATACGGCCGATCGATTACTCGTGAGTCGTGACGCACACGTATCTATCTGATCGGGCTTAACTGCAATGGCTTATTATTACTAGGTGGTAAGCGTGGTCGGGAAGCAGCTGTCGTGCACGCAGCTGAGCACGTCCCGGTAGTCCCTGTCGATGGTGAAGGAGTCGTACACCTTGCCGTCGCTGCTCTTCTTGTACTCGAACAAGAGCGACGAGTGGTTGAACGCCGTGAGCTTCACGAACCCGTAGTCGCGGTCGCGGAAGATGCTCCACTTGGGGATCGCCTTCGTGTAGCTCGACAGGTGGCTGCCGCCGCCGCCGGCCACCACGAAGATGGTGCCGTTTATCGTCCCGGAGTAGTGTCTCTTCTCGTTGGTCATGCACTGGCCCTGGTAGTTGCAGATGGTATATAAGCTACATGTTGCAATTCGCAAAGAATCGGAGAGTTTCTTGTTGGATTCCTGACGAAGGCGTGGCGTATATAGGTTGTGTATATATATATACCTGGTAGACAGGGCAGGTCCTCTCGTAGTTATGGACGTGGCCGAAGAAGGCGATGTCGACGCGGTACTTCTGCCACAGCTTCTGCAAGCTCTCGCGGCCCTCGGGCTCCTCGAAGGACCCCTCCATGGCGTACCAGTCATTGGAGGAGTAGCCAAGCACGCGGTGCGCCGCGAAGATGAGCCATGGCTGGTGCTTCCGGTCCACCGTCGAGAGACACTGCTCGATGAACTTGTACTGCTCCGTGCCTTCCCGCCAGTCGTGCTCTGAGTCGGCAATGCAGAACCGGAACATCCCGTAGTCCACCTTGTACCTGCACACCAATGCAACATGTCTGCTCATCGAATTTCATGTTCGAGATATTTTTGTTCTATCAATTCAATTGGAATATATGTATTGTGTTGCTACCAGAAGTTGGCTCTGTTCTCTGCTGGGTAGTAGTACATGGTCTCGGCCGGCACGCCGCACTCGCCGCCGGAACCCTTGGTAGCGGGGGTAGGATTGGAGAAGAAGAAAGAGTTGGGGAAGAGCCGATGAATGATTAAATTGGCAGAGTAGTTTTAGTCTTACATGATAATCTGCTCTCCTCTCACTATTTCTATATATATATATATGAGAAGCACAGCACGATACTAGATACATGGGCCAAGCCCTCATAGTGTGCACGCAGGCACTCACACCCATTCTGGCCCAAACACCTTCGAGCTGGGCTTCCTGGATCTTGGCTGACGGTGAGGCCCATCTCTACACTGAGTAGCAACGGGGTTAACACTCTCATGGTTACCGCTGCACGATGTACGTGCATATTGAGATGCAGACTTCGTCCAGACATAAAAAATGTGTTAGACTTGACGGCATGTACTCCAGATATAAGAACAGATCAGTATTTTTAATTACATACCTTGCGATCATGTAGGGCTTTTTAGCACTGATGGGCTCGACCTGCGCGGTGAACTGGTCCCATTGGGAAATGTAGCCGTTGGCGTAGGGCAAGTCGCCGATGTGAAACACGATGTCGTAGTTGTCCAGATCCTTCACCAGTGTGTCCGTCGTGTTCAGCGACCCTGGCTGGTAGTTCGCGAACTCGTTCGAACCATCCCTTTCCGCCTGTCAAGATTTTCGTTATTAGCATGAATGCATATGTATGTAACTACAGACACACATGTATACCATTTTAACCCACTTTAATTTACTTGCATTGCATTCCTATGTGTAACGTTTGACACGTCAACACACTCAGCGTTGTTTCGTGTTATTACGAGTGGATTAGCGCTGGACGAGCCACGAAAATTCAACTCACCTTTCCCATGTCACCAAAGACGATGACGCGTTGCAGCGAGTTCTGCCCCGGGGACGTCGGAGCACGGAACGTGTAGGGCTTGCCCCACACGATGGACCCGTCCTGTAGCTCGTGCCCAATCTTGTAGTAGTACCTGCAGAGTCACACGATGCAACAAGATCCAAAATGCTACATTTATAACTGTCACATGCTAGAACACGTTGACCATGCAACATGCCTCTGGATCGAGAGACACACTCCAAATTAAAGTGTGAGGGAGACAAGTGACGAAGTGCTGTGTAAGCCATTTGTCGTGGCACATGCGCGCAGTATATATGTATGTACTCACTCCTTGTTTGGCCACAGGTCCCTCATGAACGCGGTGTGGATGAAGCCGGGGTCCCTCCAACCAATCGTGCGCGCCGGCTCGCCGCACATGCTGCCGCGGTTGAAGGTGAGCGTCCCGGCAGGCGTGCGCGCGAGCTGGCCGGAGCCGCCGCCGACCGCGCCCCACTCCACGAACGAGTACGCTTCGCTGATGTCGTACCCGCTGGTCCATGTCACGGCCATCTCGTCGTGGGACTTGCCCTGAGCGAGCCGCGGATACACGGGCGCCTTGGGGTCCTTGAACGAGATCGGCTTAGACACCGCGATCAGCTTCGGCTGCATGGATAGATGCATTCATGCCTATAAAATGCGATGCGATGGCGGCATGATACACATGCTAAGTTAGCATGCATTAAATAACATTGATATGCGTGAATGCATCGGTTGACTTTTATGCTTTATTTAACATCAAATAGTAATCGAAAAGATGCCTTTCGTTCCAGTCTTCCAGAGAAATTGCATGGGAGCTTTATTATTTTTTTTAAAAAAGAAATTGCATGGGAGCATGCAGAGAGTGGTGGGATCTGAGCTTGATCACGTACGTTTTCGAGGCCGCCGGTGAACAAGGCGAAGGCGAAGTCGTAGCGCTGGTTGATGAGCCGGAACCGGATGCTGCCCTTGCCCCAGTAGATGTAGTTCGCCGAGTAGTTGGCGTACTGGGACTGGTGCCACATATATGCATGAGTAGCACAAGATTCAGCAAGAAGGTAAATGACTAAGCGAGTGCAATGCAACACTAATAAACTGGCTAGAGCTTGATGCTTGCAAACTAACCTTGATAGGTGCCGTGCAGAGCAGCGGTTCTCCGGGGTACCACCTCCTGGGGTTAGGGCACGTACCCGAGCTGTCACACCATGGGATCCATGGCGATGCCCATGATGCGCGTCAGCCAACTGAATTTGTACTACGCTTGAAATGTGTCTATAAATTATTAAGGATGAATCTTACTTGAAATCAGCCGGAGAAAAAACGGCAATCCAGTCGTCGGCGGACGGTTTTGTCCAGCCGTACTTTACCGTTACCCATTCAGTGTCTTCTCCCTGTCGAAGGCTTAAAAGTTTAAGAAACATATACACTGTCATGTATTCATGTGTGCTATATAAAACAACGAAAATGGTGAAGTGGTCGTGTTTTCATGGTTCGCCTTTATTGAACAAGTCTAAACGCTTCACTTCATTTCACTTTTTCACTTAAAAAGTGAAAAAGTGAAGTGAGCACAGTTGTTATGTGGTGAAGTCTGTCTATCCGGGTTAAAAGTTATCAATTAGGTATGTGTGTTTAATTTTTCTATATTTATTTTAAAATTTGACCAGCATTGTTCTTTTAGTGATATGTGAAGTGGCTATTGATAATAAGATACATCGGCTCATAAGAGATCGTGTTGTTGTATACGTGTTTGTATTTATCGGGTTGAGTGTACATTCATTTATAGAGTGTTTGGGTCTCTCGTGTTGTGACTTTTCTTTACAAAGGCTTATAAGTAGTACTAAAGCAAGGTATTTATTGAGTGTTTGGCTCATGGGACGGGTTAGATCTGATCCATTTGACAAAATTGCCGGTCCAAGTCTAATGAATTTCAACCAATTGCTATAAGCCTTGATTTACTGCTGAACTCGATGAGGCAAAAGAAAATGACACCAACTACTATGCCAGCTTCAAGTTGTTACAGAGAGGTCACAACTTTTTTGAAAGTCAAACGCTTTTATGTTTGACTAAAACTATAGAGAGATCACAAATATTTATTACATCAGATAGATATACTATGAAAATATACTTTTTTGATATCATGAATGTTATTATTTCGTTGTATAAATTTGTTCAAGTGAATGCTATTACTTTATTGTATAAATTTGGTTAAACTTGAGATACTTTAACTCTAAAAAAAATAGAATGTTTTATAGTTTGGAACGGATGGAGTACTATATGGTATTCTCTTGTCTCAAGATAAACAGAAAACGAAAATTAGATCATCGATAACTGAATAACTGAGGCAATGTCAAATCCTACTTTCAGTGTTAGATCTCTGCTGGCTTGACCAGGAAGAAACTACAAACATAGCGAGCACCGGTGGTAGCTAGCGCATATATAAGGTACCTGCTCTCCGAGCAGCAACGTCTTCGCCCGCACGTACGCCGACGGCTGCATTTCGATGGTGGTCCTGTGGATGGCGATCTTGGACAGCGGCTGGAACCAAGGTTGTTAGTATCGGGATACTAGGTAGTATCGTTTTTCGCTTAACAGTATCGGATCGTAGAATTGTATCGTAGTATCGGGATTCTATCAAATTCTACAAAATATATATTTTATACAAGATTTGTAAGATATTGTGCATAATAAAGTCTAAAATATTGAGTTTCGTTCATTTAATTATCCTTTTGCACATTTCCTTAGTCTTATTAACATTATTTTCAATGTAACTTAATTTAAATAATATTTATTGTAACTAAATTATTTAAAAAAATATTTATACCACTAATTATGTAGTATCCTAGGATCGTAGTATCGGGATACTACGAAATTTTAGGTAGGATCGTGTAGCCTCAAAGTAGTATCGGGATACTATGAAAATTAAGATACTAGGTGGTATCGGTATCGTTTTGGTCCGGTAGGATCGTAGTATACGTATCGGGATACTGACAACTGGCTGGAACCCTTCCGCCGGTGACGTGGTAGCCGCCGCTGCCGCCGCTGCAGCCAGTAGCACCAGGGCTACCGCCACCGTCCCCGCCACTCTCCTGTCCATTTGAAGTATGTAGCTAGCGACCGCTGCGCTTGCTGGTGTTGCTGTGCGTTCCGCGCGCTGATGAAGTGAAAGGGCGCAATGGACTGGCATTTAATACTGGCATTGCAGTAGCGAGCTAGTGGGGCCTGACAAGGAGATCGAGCTCACCAGCCTGAGCTGGAGGAGTCCGTCGGAGCGGTAGCACGCCGGCTGCGTGGTAAACTTGATAATAGCCCGCGCACGTGCTGCACGCATTTCCGTCTTGAAGGCCTGAACGATCGATCGTATCGTTGCGCGCACAGACGACGACTTCGCCGCCAACAATTTTTTTTTGAACAAATTAGGGGGGAGAACTCCCCACCTATTTTCATTGATCAAAAGGCCCCGAGCAGGGGCAGTCACAATTACAAGGATCATCTCGGAAGGCCGAGAAGAACAACATGAGATCGGCAAGGCCGAAAGGGAAAAATTACAAACAACATAGAAAAGAAGAGTCTAACACACATCTAATGTCACCCTGAGAGTTTATTGCCGATCACGGATTTGTCCAAGCTCCAAGCGACTTACTTGTCGAACCTTGTACTGACCATTTACGAGCTCCGCCTTCCATCATCATCTAACCAAGGTGGGATAAGTACCCACCCTAGTCGTCTGGTCGCCACTCTTCTTGATGCCCTCCGACGCCCTCTGAAGAGAAGGTGAGAGGTGAAGGGGGAGGAACATCACGAAAAGAACGAGTCCCTGTCCTCGCTAACCCGGCTTCAGACAGAAGAAGGGACCGCAAAGGTTAGCATGAGTTCGAAAAAAAAAACACCCTCATCGACCGATGGCCGTGGAGACACAAAAGTCAGCAGGCACGAAGCGCACGGTAGGATGGTGCAACAGCAAGTTTCTCCGGTCAGACATTTTAGAAGCCAGCAGGCACGAAACGCACGGTAGGATGGTGCAACAACAAGTTTCTCCGGTCAGATCCGCTTCCGCTTGTACGTACTGTCATTTTCGGTGTTGACACCGTCACTTTCTATACTTGTACCTCCAGCACCGGAAACACACGCGTTGTGACACGGCACGGGCATACGACGAAGGGCTCCGTGAACGCGTCATCATCGGCGTGGAGTCACTACTCACTGATCGGAGACGGCGGAGTGCCTCTTGTTTTCCTGCTGCGTGTGTGCATCCGTTCAATCGTTCTCCCGCACTGCATAGAGAGGAAAGGACCCTGTCGGGCCCGAGTGAGGTTCAGGAACTTCACGCCCATCGCCCAATCGTTACGTCAACACACTTGGCGAGTAAGGCTCCGCGAACGCACCCCTGCAACCACACCCTCCGCCCCATTGCGTACTCCCAGTTACCGAAGCACGGTGAGTTTAGATTAGGAGAAAAAAAATACTATAGATCTTCTATGAATGGGAGAAATGAGATGAAAAAAAAAAGTTAAATAAATAGTGTTTTTTTGGGTAGGAGTTGAGGAACTAAACGTACCTAAATCCGGTGCCGTGGCCCAGAGACGTGATGTCGCTCGCACACCAGTTATGTGAAGGAAAAAAAAAGGCTCTCTGGTGCCGCATACGTCAAGAGCAATGAGCGCGGGCCCACACTGATCGAGGCCTGACCAAGCAGCAGCAGCAGCATGCGCCAGCATCCATCCAGCTTCCACACTCCACTCGAGCAGCTAGCGCTCCTCGTACGTACGTCGCCGCTGCAAAACCCCCAACTCCACCGTAGCCACTCCGCGCCGTCTCGCTCGCCGGCCCAGGGCCAACATGGCGTCCCGTAAGCTCGCCGTCGCCAGCGTCCTCTCCCTCCTCCAGTCCTCCTCGTGATGGCAAGCCCGAGCACGTCTCCGAGGAAGGCGCAGCGAGCGGCCACTTCCCTTCGATCATCCGCGCACCGGAGCCGAGGTCGCCCAAGAAGGCAAGAACGACGGGGCGGGCCGCGCCGGCAGCACTGCCGTCTCGAGCCTCGTAGGAGACCTCCCTCCGCGCCCGAGGGCTCCGCAGCCATTCCACCGCAGGCGCCCGAGCCGCAACCACATCCTCGCCGTGAGTCCTCTTGTCTACGCTCTTCATTTTGCTGCAACCATATGGCGACTCTACTCATCCTGCACGATGCTGTCTCATACTCACCCCCACCCGCCCAAATGTGTCAACAGCGAAGGAATCTGAGGACATGTTCTGCTTGATCCCCCTGAATGTCCTGATAAGCATCCTTGTATGCTGTTTGCTGCTATCGTAGAAGGAAGTCGAGGAACATGTGCACTCATCATCCGCTTGCTGTGCTACCCACCTTTGCTTTCCACCAGTTGGTTTCACACACACCATTTTCTTCCGTGACGACGATCAGGGAACTGGGGAGTGAGCTGATGTGGAAGGATGAGGTTCACGTGGAGTTAATCTTGCCGAAACTAAATGGCTTACGCTTATGTTGGTGCCGCTAACCTAGATCTGTAGCGCTACATCTTAGTCGCTCTCAATTTATGTAGCTGTTATGGTTGCTACTTGAAGTCCATTGCCCAAGTACCCTGTTCTTCTTTGCGCTAGCCCATGTTCTGGTCATTCATACGCTAATACAGGGTTGACGGTAACGGGGACGTCACAGATCTTTCTGTGATGCTACTAACACATGCAATTCCATAATTATAAGTAATGCAACATTAATGCAATGCGAATGATCGAATAATGGAATCGATACACTGAATTTTATCAGTACAATTGTTCTCCTCACACAATAACTTAGCATCTCCAGAGTTCCGGAAACATGGAACTTGGCTTCCGCTAAACAAAATGCAATGACATAGGCTATACACAATGGGGTTCTCAGATTGACTTGCCTCCGAAGGAGGCTACAAGCTGTCTACTCTTACACAGCAGTCAGGAGCAAAGCAAAACATGCTGATGCAAAATATTTGACGTCATCGGCGTCTGCACCACCACTAGCCGGGTCAAATCCACCTCGTCTGCTTATTGGCTCATTGCTTTCAACTTTCCATCCGGTTCCTTCTTGAGCTCCTACTCTGGCCATGGTAAGGGGGTTCATCTTGACCAGTTTACCTACACATACAGAGCAACAGAGAGCAGCAACAAAAGTTGCTGACTTTTCCGATATCTACTTCTGAATATGTTCTCTCCCAATTTTGGGTTGCAGTGCCGGGCAAGCCTCATGATACTGTCCGGCCATAGCATATTGAAGCGATGTAAAGATTCTTGGCCCATTTCTCCTGCAAAAGACCCATAGTGCATTGTTGACATTAGAGGGGTGGTTTTGAGCCCCAGCTTCAGGGTGCCAGATATTACTACTACTACTACAAACATGAATGTTGCATACCAAGATGGCAGAAATCACAGCAACTCTTAAGATCCAGAATTCAAATAAATCAACATACCTTTTACAGTCTAGTCACAAATAAAAATATATTACCTTAACATGATTGCTTGGAAAAGCAGATGTTCTAAGGGTTTCTTGTGTCTCGTCCATCAGTTTTCTTTTGGGTATACTCAATATAAAAGCAGCTTGATCACCAGTGGCTGCTGTAGAAGTTATTCTATATCCGTTCTCCCATCTTCGGTGGATACCTTCACTAGGATAAAGAAAATCCAATTCTACTACCTGCATTACATAACAGAGAAAAGTGATTTCAAACATGTACACCACAAAAATATACAAAAAAAAAGGAATATTAACATATATCATATAGAATGAGTCAATTTGTACATAAAAGCCCAGATACTTTCAGATACCAAATGTTTTGTATACCATGGTGCCCTAGATGGTTAGACAAATAATTTATCTCAAAATATGCATATGACTTGTTCCTTTAACAAAATTACCAAGTGCTACAATACCTGGTCAGAATATCCAGAGTTCCTAGACATAACTACCCCCCAGCGGCTTCCTGCAGTTGTCATTGATGTAACATGAAAACCTTCCTTCCATTTCTTGTTGATCCACTTGTAGGGGAATGATTCACTAACTTTGTAAGACTGTTGAGTGTATGGAGTTCCTGCAAAGTGTAGATAGGTTTATAGTAATGTAACTCGTGTGATAATTCTCAACTGGAATACATAGATATGCAATGCTGACAAGTCAGTGAAAGGCCACAGAGGCCAATTATCTGAATACTCATGTGTCTGCATCTAACAGTAAGAAAAGACACATCTTCATTCATTATTTCTGGTTTAGGCCCTGATTTTAGAAGTATGGCATCAAACATCAATGTGATTTGCTTTCTTGTGTGTATTCTCAACATTTTCTTGTAACATATCTTGAAACTAGAAAGCAAATAAGACTGTGAACACTAGACTATCCAATAACAACCACTTGCTTTGCCTGCTGTATGAATGCAAGATCCACAAGTCAGGCAATTCAGCATAGAGCATTTAACTCTGTATATGTTTGGTCAGTGACAACAGCACACAAAAATTTTCATATACAAGCAATGGATGAGCCAAGTGTCAATTAGGACATACCTTTTGACATAACCACAAAGGAACTCCCGTTCGTTGCACCGGCTATGGCACTGATGTAGTAGTTATTTTCCCACTGTTCCATAATCCAATCCTAAAATTTTAAAAGGAAAAGGTTACTTGTAATTCAGAATGTAGCCTTGCTTAGACAAAAGTAACATGATTCAGAATAGAGATCATACCTTGTGAAGGAATATGGGTGAAAGTTCATAAACTTGGGATGTGAAACCAGTTCCTGCGTCCATAATAAGGGCCCATAGATTCGCTGAAGATGCTACTGAGCTAATGTACAATCCATCTTCATTACCCTTCTCTATGTGTTGATGAAGTCTGGCATCTGCTACATTGTAATGGTATCTGAAAGCAAAGAAAGCATTTTAGCGAATAAAGCCATATAAGTATATAGCTACCTTAGGCGATACATTAAACTTACTGTTTATTGGTAGAAGTATGTATGCTAAGCTATATTGTTCTTAACGATCAAAATGGCAAACCACTAACAAAATTTACATACTTTGCTGGTAAATTTGAAAAAACAAACTGCTGTGTGAATGCAGCATGACTGTATGAATATAGCATCTATTGCTCCTTGACAAAGACAAGAAAAAAAAAATCTCAAAAAGTTTAGCGACAATCAAGACTAAGCACCCCAATGAGTTGACTAACTCCTTCCACATTCAAACAGATTGCCACAGGCAAGCAGCCATACTTGATACACGAAACTCCACGTAGAAATTTATATAAACATCTATGTAAGTCCTTAAACCATAAAAATTCCATCATATGGCCACCAGCGAAGTATGTCCACACAAAACAACTTCATAGAGTGGGCAAGGACCACCACACAAAGTGTCTAACTTCAAACTCCCCCCCAAAAAAAGTAACTTCAAATTGAGCATATTATGACTAGAGCCATAATGAATGCACCCTATAAACCTATTATTCACTTAGTTACCTCTGCTTCATGGGCCTCCTAGCATTATAAACTGAAATCCACTGATTCGCTGGGCTGCCAAGTCTAACTTTCTTCTTCGGTTGCTCATCTTCTTCCAAATTTACAAGCAATCTTCCACGTTTTTGTCCAGCCTACATATGAAAATAATCAAATATCCAATAAGTGCAACAACAAAAAAATCAACAGCTATGGAATAACAAAATAAGAAGTTTCATTCCATGTTGCAAAAAACAAACCTTTAATGCACCATCAATTCTAATAGGCCTCAAATGCTGGGGCTCAATCAATTCATCAAAAAGGGATATAAGCTTTGAGTAATTCGGTTCTTCATCAAATCTCATATTTGTCACAGTCTCCAGGAAGAGTTTGAATGGAGGTGGGCAAAAACAGCATAATAGATCTGGAGATGTAGACATTTTCTTCTTGCTAACAAGAAAACTCTTATTCTCACCCTGCAAGTATTCAAACATCCCAATTTATATATGAATTCAGGCATGTAAACATTACAAATTAGTTTCATTCGTTGAATGAGAGTCGATTCATTAGTTGAATGAGTCGACATAATGCATGTATAGTCAATAATCAAAAGAATGTTTTTATGGCGCGATTAAACAATTCCATCAAAAAATAAGATAGCAAACCTGATAGCCTTGCCACGGCAACCTTCCTCTGAGAAGAAATATTAACGTATATGCTAATGATTCCAGATCATCCCTTCTGCTACCAGTACGGCCTAAATGGGCATGGACACTAGCATATCTTATTGTACCTCTGTTAAGAAAGGGGCAATGTAAGGTCAGTGGATTGAAAGGAAATGAACAGCACATCATGCATTTAAAAAACAAACCTGAAAATATCTGGCTTCTGATCATATTCAACATGTTGCCCAGATGCTCCTCCTTCCTTCCATCTAGATGCTGACAGTGCAAATGGTAGGATTGTAAGAATGAATACTTGCTACTCGAATTTTACATCAGCATTGTTATATATCAAGTATAATTGTATAAAGCACATGTGAAACATAGTTCACAAAATGTTAACAGATATTAGTGTGACAAATTGGTTAAATCATCTTAATATTTGCAAACAATATCAAGTGCAATGACGTACCTAATCCAAGATCAATCAAAAAAAGTTTTTTCTCATCAGGGGATCCAGGTTGGCCAAGTAGAAAATTCTCAGGTTTAACATCTCCATGAACAAACCTGACAGAAAATTACTGATAAATAAATAAGGAGATCCAGTAGGTCAAATAGAAGTCAGAAAATACACTAGTTACCCTTTTGCATGGAGTTTCTCAAGTATAGAAATTGCCTCTACAGCTATGCAAGCAACCATATTAGCAGTCATCCTGAATCAAACATTGGTGATGAGTCAGCAGCATACAAAAATATGAGCGAAACAAAGCAGATAGGACATGTATCTTACGTCTGTCCAAATGAATTCCAGACATCCCAAAGGCTAGGTCCTAGAATATCCATCACCTGGAACAATTGCATTGTTTATTTCTTCAACTTATGTAACATAAACTCACATTCAAACTATGTACATATAAGAACTAACCAGAACATAGTAATCCCCTTGCCGGCCTTTGTAATGAACCCCAGGTACGCCATAGCACCCATTCAGAGCACTTGAAACACATGCAGAAAAACAAAAATTAATTAGTAAGATTAGTCCTCATTCCTCAAATGCAGCAATACTGATAATATGATAAACTGCTTTCATATTTAACAGAATGCAGACATACAAGCAAAACAACAGAGTTCCTATAGTAATGAAAGGTGCATTCAATGTGACCTACATTCAATGTTTCATGTATCAGCTTAAAATGTAAGTCAAGAGCTACTGAACAAAATTTTAAACTAGAGCAATAATTTGTGTCATCATGTTTGAAGGTGCATTTTTGTACAACTTTATGATGCGTAAAGCATTCAACTTAGTATAATATAATTACCTATAAACTTGCCACTCATAAGGAGGGCCATAATTGCAACCCTTACTGTTGCGGTGCTCGAATTTCAAAGCAACCTGCAGTTAGTATGCCATGTATTAGTACAACTTCCATATGAGGATATACTTGAGATAGTGGTGTGTGTGTGGTGGGGGTGGGGGGAGGGGGTTGTAAACCTCGTACGCATCAGGCCCAGTACGCTCTGTTCCCCCAGAAACCCTTCTTCCAACATAAACTTGACCGAAACCACCTTTGCCCAACTTCCTCTCAACCTTGTATTGCGGAGAATGGCCTACTTGAACCTGCAAAAGATTGTTTGCCATTACTGGGTGACTAAAATTTCAAACTCAGTTACACACTTGCAACTCTAAGTTTTGACATCCCTGACCGCTGTTAGGTCTTACTAGTTACCAACATATATTACTTAAACATAATCCCATTAACCTTGAGTACACTGTTATTTCAGTGATTCAGGCATTCATTAAGATTCTCAAGTTTGAATCTTCTAAGTAGAGTGAATAAAATGCATGCAAGAATTTGATGTGTAGTTGGTTATTTGCAACAGTAGTTTTATTTACTAGATGGTCAAGGTTTTAAATAGCCAGCTACCGCTATCTCCCGCTATAGCCTTTTTAGAGAGCCGTCGCTAGGAGAAATAGCTCGATGTAGCCGGCTATAGCTTCCGCTATCAGCATTTTGAGATCCTTGCAACTAAATGCCATAGCCCACGATTTAAAACATTGGATGTAGCAGTGATATCTGACAAGTGACAACTGCAGGTAGTCAGATATATGCACCTTTGAGTGCTCCAAAGCTGATCGAAGATGTGAGTAGTCTATATCTTTTAGAGTAAGTCCTAATTGATGTGGACTACTAATCTGGCCTAGCTACAGATACATGCAAATAGGTTATATCACGTGCACATCTGCAAAAGCCCACCTCGATTCACCTAGTAACCGAAAATTATCTTAGCTTCTCATGTTTGGTTTTAATTTGGGAAGGCAAGGAAGGATATTAGCTTTTGAGGGATAGCCGAAATGTCTTTCCTCCAGTAACCTTGCCAAGTGGCTTGTGGGCAAGGTTGGGCATAGCAACAAACATGCCACTTTCACATGACTAAATTAAGTCTCAAAATAGAGGTGATGTAATACTTTTTTTTAACAACTGGACCCATGTAAAATATAATATAACATGCACGATGTGATGCTAAGTTTAAACGATCAAAGAAAGTGCATCAATAGACACTCACTTGCAGCACTTAGAACGGACCATGAAAAATCCCATGGAAGTGGGTTCAGACACAGACAAAAAAATGAATGTAGGTGCAGCGTCTACCATGTAATACATACAACTGACCACATCTAACTACACTAGGACAACACATTAACTGATCTAATGTTAAAGGATAGAATTGTTTTCTCATGAAAATGATATCCACCCATCTTGAATCCATAAGTTTATATTCTCTAATGCCCTCCTAATTTCTTTAGGTTACTACATCTTTTTTTTATGCACGAGCTATCCCAGCAATTTACATAGGTACACTTCTAGCTAAGAATTGAGCATATAGATATGACTATATGAGCATTCAACTCACTTCTTCCCATGAAAATAGCAAAGATATTTATTTCAGATATAACCATTACAAAGACTACAGAGTGAGAAGATGCTGCTTTGTTTGTCACTTGCTTGTGATGATGTAAAATAGTAAATATATGCTGGTGTCAAATATGCACATCACGAATGGCTGCATGGAAAATACGCACAGCTGAAATGCATTCATTAATAAAATTCTACAGTCCATGTACCATATGACACCTTGCCACAATCTATATAATCACTATTATCCCATTTTCTAATATAAACTGACAGCATAGGTCAGGCATAATTGCATATGAAGACTGAATAGTGTACCTTCTCTGGGACTGGGGATCCAGTTCCTTCATCATCACCTCCGGCAATCTTCTCAGCACTCCCACCATCCATTTTCAAAGCCTTATGGGCGAATTTCTCGATGGGCTGTGCACCACCTGCAGCACGACCACCAACAGCAGCCCCTGGAAGAACCTCGCAAGGCTGGTCAGGGTCCAAGTCAATCACTGGAACACCTCGTCCTCTTCCTCCCCTTCCGCGCGCTGTTCCTCTCCCTCCACCCCTGCCACCCCTTCCTCTACCTCGCCTTCCTGCCACCGTAGGTGCCACCGCAACCAAGTTACCAGCAGGGTCCTGGGCCACGAGATCCTCAACCTTCTTTGCCCTCAACCGTGATTGCCGGACTCCACTACGCAACTCTGGCATCCTTTATCCCCATGCACTTCCGATCGCCTACGAATCTGTCAATCGAAAACAACAATAACACATCTAAGTAGTAAATAAACTGGTACTACATTCTACTACCAACACACCAGACATAAAATATCACTGGGAATACGAGAAAACACATCCTGGATAAATTAGTGCTGATCGAGCACCCATAAACAGGCCTTCACTTTTGCGATTGACATCTAGGACTCACACACAAGCTCCTGAACCGTATCCCATTTGAGGCCAAACAATCAACGCAAGGCATGACATGAGATTTCCCAACAGTCGCTCCGCATCATCCCGCCCCTTCCCAAATCCTATCCCGATCTCATCCACACAAATTCCTCCCTCGGAAACCGATCAAAATAAGCGCGATTAACGCGCGCCTACACATCGCCCGCCTCATCAGAACCTGCCCGGCCGCCACCCCCCAAAAAAACGCTACGGAAACCAACAGCGGCCGCGGGGACAGGCGCCGCCACAAAAATTTCCGCCACGAAACGGGGAGATCGGCGGGCGCCGGAGCGTTCGCCGCGCGATCGGACGCCACAGCCGCTAAGATCGGTCCGCGCTGCGCCGATCGCCCGCGCCCGCCTCTGACTCCTCCGCCGCTGCCGCTGCCGCCGCCGCCGACACGGCAACCAATCCGTGGCGCGGCACGGCGCGGCGCGCTGCGATCGGCCCCGGAGGAGGAAGGGATGAAGGGGTAGGGTCCGGCACTTACCTCGGGGGGAGAGACCTTGCGGCAGCGGCGGCGGCGGCGAGGGGGGGATGCGCGGAGGGATGGGTCGAGAGGTGGGGGGAGGTTGGTGTTTGGTCTCTCCCGCAGACACACACACACACACAACGCAACACACACCGCTGCGCTGTGGCTGGCTGTCTGGGAATGGAAGGGGGAGGAGGAGGGCTAGCTTTTTGAAGGCTTCGCGTAATCGCGTTGTTTTAATTTCCCGTCCTCCGTTTGGAAGGGTGGGAGTGCGCATGCATGCGATCTTGGATGGATCCAAGGGCCAGAATTCGCCGGGGCCGCGCTCGAGGTGCCATGGATAACGTGCAATGCTCGGTGGGGCCCGACGTCCAGGTCTGTCAGCAGTACAGTACCAGATTTTTTTAAGCTGGATGGGAATGGTCGTCGGTCTCACACTCTCACCGTCACTGCTTGTACCGTGAGGTTTGTGCATTTCTGCTTTTCTTCATCTTTTCTCGTATATTTTACCTCGCACTGAGATGTATTTTGCCATTCTGGGGATATTACAAAGCATGCTCTGTACTCGTTTAGCTAAAAACATGTTGACGCTGTTATTTTCTGCGTTTACATTTTGGGGTATGGAGTCTTATTCGATATACTACTTGTGGGCTCATGACTTTTGAACGGGTGGGACATTCTGGCTTGTGTGAGTCAAAGTAGTCTCTTTAGAGGGCTAAAATGGTCAGTCAGAGTGTGGTATATCTATCTATCACGCGCATGTCTTTCTTTTCTAGGCACGACACATATGCAGATATGCTTACCCCTTTTCAGACTGATTTCTTCCATCAGCAGCATGTGGAGTCTCTGTGCAGCACAGCGGTGATATGGCTCTATCTAGTTTTAAATACCCGACTAAGCTACCGTTATAGCCAGCTGTAGCTGCTAGAAAAGAGCTTCCGTTATTACATTTATCCTGCTATATCCCGTAACGTCAGCCCTGCCGCTAAACATCTAAACCCGCTATTTTAAACATTGTGTGTGCCATTGCAACCGTGGCACGGGAAAGTTAAACAGAAGCATAGGTGTGCTGTGTGCAGTATAATCGTGATTTGGAAAAAAAAGTGCATCGAATATTTTAAATATGAAACGTTTGCATGAAAACAAAAAACAATATAAGGAAAGTGTTTTTGACATGGTGATTGGTGAAAACGCATTTGACAAGGAACAACTTGGGAAAGAAAACATCACGAGTTCGACTTGACTTAGAGGGGGTGGGCTGGTTGCCTCCGTTTCTCGGTCCATAAAAAATACCAGCAGGCGCAATAAACGTGCTATGGCCCATCAGAGCGAATTGTATGCCCACCAAAGCGTATGGGCTTAGGGGGGCTTAGGGCCCGTCACCGTCAGTGATACCTTGTCGGCCTGCTTGGTGGTGGATCGGACGGGCTACGAATTCTGTGGATTCCGACTTTTCAGTGCTCAGAATACAGAATTCTGTTGTCCTAAAAAAAAGAATACATAATTCTGTTTTGATGCCCGAGCAAACGTAGAGACAGTCTTGAACGTTAGAACGTAGCCCAAGTGATTTTTTTTTTTGCGAGAAGTCCAAGTGAAATTTTGCAGGCATCTAATTCGATAGATTCGGTTCGTCAGCCGTCATCATTCCAGAGCGGTTGAGCCTGGGTTTGAGTTTTCCTCTGGTTGACCACTGAATATGTTCAGCCAATGAGCCTGCATGCAGATGCAGCATGCACTTCGCCTTGTTCCTCTGACGAAAAATTCAGCGCAAACGTTACCCTTTGGATTCGCGACATTTTGCTACTCCCTTTCACCAGCTTTCTTCTGTCATCATAAGATTTTCAGCCTTGTTCACGGCGTGAATTTGCATAGACAACATTCCATCGCGAACGATTCGAGAATCCGAGACCAAGCAGCTGCTGCTCTGATTCGCCGGTTCGGACCTCTCATCGTGCGCGGCGAGCCGGCGGGCGGATCGGCCGCGCCAGCATTGCCGCAATGATTAGGACGTTCCGCCCGCTGCTGCGCATCACGCAGCATTGCCGGCCTCGACACCTCGCGTTGTCCGCCTCTCACCTTCCGTAGTCCGTACCTTCCTTCCGTTCGCCTATATATTATACCATTTTCTTCTCTGTCCGCCGGCTCTCTCAAATCCTTCCGCGCACGTCCTCCGGTGGGGGCGGTAGACGTGTCTCCATATGCCCCGCGTGTAGCGCCGCGGCAACAGAAAACAAGTAAGGTATCCGCCTGTCGTGCCGGAGTTTTTAAACACTCGTCGCCCATCATTGTTGCGTCAGTGCTTATGTTTGCTCCTTTCCATGATCCCTAATCCCAACCCTCACCAGCTGCCAGCTCGGCCGTTGACACTCTCAAGGTACTAGTAGCAGGAGCCCCAACCTCTCCTCCGCGCCCGCGCCCGCGCCCGCGATGGCTCATTCTTCTTCCTGGCTCACGGCGTGCTCGCCGTGGTCGGCGTTCGCGACGCTGGCCGCCCTCATGACCGGCGTTCTGGTGCTCAGCTACGTGTCGAGCTCCTTCTTCAACCAGCAAGCTCCGTACGAGTACGACGACCCGGCGACAACGGCGGCGGTGGCGTCGACGGTGGCGCTGGTGCCGAGGAAGGGGATCGGGTACCCGCCGGTGTTCGCGTACTACATCACGGGCGGGCACGGGGACTGCGTGCGGGTGACGCGGCTGCTCAAGGCCGTGTACCACCCGAGGAACAGGTACCTGCTGCACCTGGACGCCGGAGCCGGCGCGTACGAGCGCGCGAGGCTGGCCAACTACGTCCGGTCGGAGCAGGCGTTCCTCGAGTACGGGAACGTGCACGTAGTCGGCAAAGGGGACGCCCTCGACGGCCGTGGACCGTCGGCTGTCGCGGCGGTGCTCCGTGGCGCGGCCATCTTGCTGAGGATCGGCGCGGACTGGGACTGGCTCGTCACGATGGGCGCCGCGGATTACCCGCTCGTGACGCAGGACGGTGAGTTTCAGGCGGGCTGCCACGTCGTGTGCCTGGTCCGTTTGTGATTGCCGTCGTGTCGTGCTGACAGTTGGTAGCCCTCTGCAGACCTGCTCCACGCCTTCTCCTCCTTACCGAGGGACCTCAACTTCATCGAGCACAGGGCCGATTCCGAAACCCATAACGTGGTTGTCCTCGACCAGAATCTGTTGCAGAGCACGAACGCCGAGATCTCCTTCTCGTCGGGGCACCGGGAGAAGCCTGACGCGTTCGAGCTCTTCAAAGGTAATAACGCAGTCTCTCTCTCTCTCTGCATTGCACCACAAATCCGCAGCATTTCTCACCTCCGCGGCAACTAACGACGCATTTGATCGCATCGCATCAGGTTCTCCGTGGGCGATACTGAGCCGGGGGTTCGTGGAGCACTGCGTGGCGGCGACGGACAACCTGCCGCGGACGCTGCTCATGTACTTCAGCAACACGCTGGACGCCGCGGAGTTCTACTTCCAGACGGTCATGGCCAACACGCCGCGCTTCAGGAACAGCACCGTCAACCACAGCGTCCGGTCCGGCGTGCCGCCGCCGCAGGCCCTGGACCAGCGGGCGCGGTACGACGCTCTGGTGGGCAGCGGGGCCGCCTTCGCCGGGCGGTTCGGCGACGACGAGGCGCTGCTGCAGAGGATAGACGAGGAGGTGCTGCGGCGCCCGCTCGACGGCGTCACGCCGGGCGAGTGGTGCGCGGGGGGCACCGGCGAGGAAGGGGCGGCCGCCGAGTGCTCGGTAGGGGGAGACATTAACGCTGTCAGGCAGGGGGCGGCGGGAAAGAGGCTGGCGAGCTTGATCGCCGGCCTTGTCGGAAACGCCGCGTGCCATGGATGTAAGAGCTAGAGCATCGGCAGAGAATCAATTATTTTTTTTTGCTCCTGCAAGGCTCGCTTAGCTGCGAGATTAATACAATTATTCTTTCTTTTTCTTCTCTATACAACAATTTCGTTATTCTTTTTGTACCACATATGGTTCAACACTTCTGCTGAATCACTGTAATATGTACAGGCCAGAAAAGAAGAAGCTTTACTTTTTTACTAATGGCTTTGATCAGTCGATCATGACTCATGAGAGCAACAGGCTAACGGCTTACTGGTCATTGCTCAATGCTTCTTGTTTTTGCAGACTTGTGCGTTAATCAATGGCCAGATCCAATAGTAGTAGCAGTAGGTCGATGAGGAAGGCCTCCGGCTCTCCGCTGGTCAAACTTAGAATTTGAAATGGCTTTTGCCGTTGTCAAGACAACTAGGCAGTAAAGGATCTACGTGTTATTTGAATTAATGAACATCACAGAACTTTGGTAGAAGGCTCTCAAAACACGAATGCTGATACATAGCCTCTTGATGCCAATTTCTTCACGAAATGTTGTAACATAAACTAGTTTAGAATGACATCAACAAACAGACCATTCATCAGGATCTGCTAGACTGGATAAATAATAGTGCGCAATGACCATTTTCCTGTTATACATGGGAAACAATTTTGGCAATACATTAAAAAAATTAACCACAGGAATAGCCAAAGAATGAAAACTCAACAGTGGCTGATTTCCTTTAGACAATCTCTCGCCTGATGGAACCCTAGATGGCACGCACTATGACAGCTTTTTTTTTTTTTTGGCGGGTACACTATGACAGCTTATCAAGGAAAGGATTATGCGTTGCCTACAAGGAATCCTCCAGGGATCCACCAAGGGCACATCCTTCAAAATTGGATTCAAAAGATTCATCTTCGTTGTCCGTATGTATTTTCTAGCACTTGTACGGGAGGTCCATATATTCTAAAACACCGGTCATTAAATGAGCCCACGAGCCTTGAAACTACTTCCTTGAAGAACATCGATGCAACCTGATGAGACAAGAAAGATTCAGATTGTAAGAGAAACAGCAGCCACATGGCATGTTAATAGATGTGCAATATCATTAGAAGCTTGGTTTACCTGACGATACAATGGTGAATTAAACTTAAAATCGACTAAGAAATAGAGGTCACAGGTCCCAGGAACAGGACCAGGCTTAAATTCCCAAACGTTTATCAAATGATCAAAAAGTCCACTTTCAGATGCTGTTGTCTGCACACAGACGATACTGGTCAGAAGTGTAAAAACAATAAAAATGCAACGTTCTAAAGCATAGGCAAAATGGACACAAGATAGATATGAAACTGGAAGAAACTATCTCATCATTTTCTTTTTCAAAAACAAAGGCTGCCAAGTGCCAATATGATATTGAACACAACATGGAACCATAAGATGAAAAATAAACGTACTATAAGAAATCAGAAGGTGCTACAGGTATGACCAATTCATAGTTCTAGAGACCTAGAACAATGGACAATATTTTCTGTGGCACAATCAGACACACATCGATCATCTAAAAATTGATAAAAAGCAATTCAACATAAAGCACCACCATAGATAGGCGATTGCTAATCTGAAGGCATTTTGTTTTATTTTTGTACACGCAACCATTAAATTCATAGCCATGATTCTTTGGTCTCCCTGACTGTACAAACCATGAACACTAAATCTAGAAGATATGTCCATATTAGTGTAAATTTTAATCCAGTGTACCTAAAAAATGAATTGATTGACATTCCTAACAACAATTGCCTAACACCAAATGGGCACTTATTACTACATCAGCTAAGGTAAAAAATTTTAGATCTGACTAATAGTTGGCTAAACAAGAGTGTATAACTTATCGAGTAACAAAATGGCCCAAAAAGTATAATAATCTAGAGTATCAACATGAAATTGGAACTTCCACAAAGGATATTCAGGACATAAGGTAAATCCTAGCCAACAATAATATCCTTTCACTTGCAATGCTGTGAACTATTAATCACAATATGCCCCAAATGTGGCTAAGAGTTCTTCGAATTGAAAGATAAATGCTCTTTAAATTGAAGAAATGGACATTATCAACGCAAAAAAGTAATTATAACTAAGATATTGTTTACAGAAAAATATAAGTGACCTTAAATCAGTCATACTACATTAATTTTTTCGTGACCATGCCTTATCAAGTTTGTCATTAAGCGGGGAAGTTTCATACTAAATTATATCAACCAAACAAGAAACCTGGCTACAAGTACAAGTATCAGTTAAGCAAGAAATGACTTGACTACGAAAGGTAACGTCTATAATAAATACTTGTTTCAAATATACGTCTATTTACAGCTCAACATTACAAACAAACAACCAAATACTGCTAGTGGCATACTAGTATCGCATATAGATAGAATTGTGACTTCTTCATTACACAATTCTCACCTTGATATACTTGGGCTTCTCCATCTCCACACGAGACACATAGCTTTCGACAAGGAACTTGAATCCAATCTCGAGCTCAGCATCGAATGAGCCATCATCGTGCCGCCTAATAATCCTGGACCGCTGGCACCATGGAACAAAGTCCTCGTAGAGGTCCACCGCTGCGACAACCGCAAACATTTGCTCCGGCGAGTACCTAAGCTCAGCGAAGCAAACACAAAACCACAATCACCAACGATTCCATGCTACGAATGAACCAATTACCAGAGCAGCTACTAGGCAGCTCGCTCGATTGACCGCATACCCCATCACGCGCCTCTCCTCGTAGACCTTGGAGAGCACGCTCCCCTCCTCCCCGTCACCGCATCCCAGGAAGCACCTGGTCTGCGCGCGCGCCATCCACCCCGCGCCCATCACGCCGGCCCGCGGATCGGCCCACCTGCCGCCGCGCCCGAGCACGCGCTCGCCGCCGAACGCGGAGAGCGTGCTCGCGCACCTGGCATTGGCGAGCGCCTCCCCCGCGCCGGCGGTGCACTCGGCCTCCCCGCCGCACCTCCGCAGGAGGGACGACGCCAGCCCCCTCCTCCGCAGCACCGACCTCGCGCACGGCAGCATCGCGGAGGCTCCCCCCGAGCGTGATCCGGCCCCGTGGCGGGAAAGGGGGAACCCTAGATTCGGGGTGCCGCGGCGAGGGTCGTCGCCAGAGAAGGCTCTGGAAGGGAAGGCCGGACGGAGGAGTGGAGAGGGTGGATTGGGAGAGGCGTGAGGAAACGGAGAGCTTTTGGTTGCGGCCTTGCGGGGGAGGAAGCCGGATTTGGGGGCTGGAGGCGGACGGGCGGTATGGGACGGAACGCGCGAGGACAGCGGGCGCACGAGCCGAAAGGCGAGACCCGAGACCGAGATGGGGGAGATGATGCGTGGTGCGGGCAGGGTTATTTTTTTCGGTCCGGTAGTTCGAACCGCCGGCCAGCGGTAGCGGCTAGCCTTCCGGTTTGACCGGTAACCGCTGGAAACCGAACAAATTCAAATTTTGAATTCAAATTCCCCTTTCCGTAGGTTTGCTTCGGTTAGCCGGCCGGTTTGACCGGTAAGCCGAGCGGTTTGGGCGGTTTGGACGGTAAGCTGGCTCAATACATAATTTGTCATGTTTTTAAATTTAACTAAAAATTTAAAAAAATAAAAGAAAAATTCCTAAAAATATTTCAAGGTGCGTAGAATTTAATGGTGTCAAAAATTTTCAAATATTAGTGTATTTAGTATTTTTTGTGTGCATTAGAAGTTCAATGAGCTGATTTTTTTCTTTTCCTTTTTTTGTTGAACTTCTAGTGCCTGCAAAAAAATATCAAATGAGCAAATATTTGAAAATTTTTTACACCAATAGATTACATATAACTTGAAGTATTTTTAGAAATTTTTACGACATTTTTCTATTTTTTTAATTTAAATTTAAAAATTTCAAATGGTTCAAACCGACGCTAACCGGAACGGTCCGGGGCGGTTTGGTCGGGATGGTCAGGTGAACCCTGGGTGCGGGTGGCGGCCTGCTGGGCCGGTGGGTTTGGTTTGTTTTTTTTTTGGTTTTTTTTTTTTTTGACCAAGGGTTTGGTTTGGTTGGTGTCGAGCGAGGCAGTCGGAGGAAGAACCGAAGCAGGATCGGACGAGTCGCCTCTAGTCTCGCCTCGCCGCCGGCTTGGAGTTCTCAGCAGGCTGCGCCGTTGCGCTAGGCCTGCTACTCGCGTGGTGTTATCGCTGGATTGGCTACGCCTACCACGAGGATCATCCCGGCTAAACTGCGGAAGTGACACGTCTACGTCCGAGCGCCGAATTTGACCTTTACTCGAGAGTTCACGGTCTAGTACGTTTGATTTTTTTTTGGAAAGCTGTTCGATAGAAGCTTCCCTCACGGTCATGTGAGCTAACACCTGTACGCGTACGCGCGAACCCAACGGAATGCTGAGACTGGGAACGTTGGAACACGGATATGGAGCATGAGTATCCAATTTCCACACGGTGCGATAGAATAATCACGGGCTCGGGGGCACGGCCATAGTCAGAACTGGAGAGATGCTTAAGCTCTAAAATATTTAGAGATAGCGGCTTTTGGCGATATCACGAGAATACTTTTTTACCGATCTTACACCACGTGAATACAGCGTTTAGTTTATTTTTCTACAGTGCATACAAATATACAATAATCAGTATAACCACGAGAGATGGATTGAGTGATTGTCTCGAAATTTATGGGATAGACTCACTCATGATAGGCTACCTCATTAAAATATGAGATGGTTAATCAAATCGAGAACTCCACAAAGGTTATCACATTTCAATTGTTTTCACAAGCCTCTACATCAATAGAATTTTACACCATCTCGTGTTGGTTTTTTAGGAAAAATAAAAGTCGTTTCCTTTTGCAATGGACCAAAGTTCCCAACATTTATGGATACCTATATAAGAATTTTCAAGGGATGTTTGGATAGTTCAATTACGAAATTTAAGGGGAAGAGAGTGTTTAATTAGGAAACAGTCTTGGATAATCATCAAAATTTAAAAAAAGACCACATATATATATATATATATATCTTCTATATCTATAAAAGAACGAGTAGAATTGAAAACATTTCTCACCCAATCTAGGCCCACGGTACCCCTCAAGCTGGACCCACCTGTAAGGGTCAACGGAGGTGGGAAGAGGATCAAACCCACAAAAACTGATATTTAGAAAATGTTTCTGCCAAAAACATAATTATTTTGTTACCCATGCCTTCCCTACCCGGCCATGGTACTCCTGGTTTCTTTCTCAAGTTCTGCGAGTCGTGCTCTGGTTGGACATCGCGTTGTCAGTGGTATATCTGCTTGCGTATGCGCGAGAACCGAGTGCTGGTTGTGCCTCTTGACGCCTCTGGAATACAACGATCTCGCTGCAAATTTTAGGCGAGCGACCGGCCATGGATTCAACTATTCAAGAGCCAGCGATCTGGCCGTGACGCCCATAGCCGGGATCCGTACCGCTTGGGCTTATGGACAAGGATTGATATAGGCACCAGAGCAGGATGAGCGCAGGAGCCGAGCGGACGGTGTGGGCGTGTGGCAAACGGAGGAAGAGAAGTGAGAGTGGTGACGACATGAACAGGAAGGAAGAGTTGGAATCACGTGAATTCAGCTAGGGTAGTCACGCAGAACAAATTAAATATATGTGTGCTTTATAGAAAATTATGTTTTCAGTATAGTCCACGGTCTGCCAGTCAAATCCATTAAAAAATACTAAAATTGTCTATACATGCCGCTTATTCTACCAGTAAAATTTATCAAAATAATTGAGAACGAACATAACGTACCTTTCACAGAAGGTGGACATATATTTGAAAGGTTAAATCAATCTAAGTGGTTTGCATTTAAAAATTGTATCGTGGATTATTAAGAATAAATGACATTTAGATTTAGACTAAGAAACATTCATGATCATAATTGATTCAGATATAAAAATAATACCCTATAAATCAATATGATATTTGTTCTTTTTCTTGGTTGGTTTTGATTGGTTGTATAACTATATGCATTTACTGCAACCAAACACAATTCTTATTTGCTCATTATTATGTAAATAACATACTGTTAAACCTTGTGTTTATGTTGTTATCAATGTTTCATGTATAGACATCAAAGCTGGTAATGCAACCAGAATTGACACTATTTGTTCTCTCTTAAATCACTATAACTAACACCCGTCTAGCCGCCAGTGCTGCGTGAGCTCACGCTCAACATTTATAATGACAGACCCATCTTCAAGAGAAAAGACCAATAATTTGGTACCACGTGCGTGTCGCACGTGCGTCTTTACTAGTATATATATACATACTACCTCTTCTCGCTCATACTCCCTCCATCCTCTTTTGATAGTCCTATTTCACCTTGACACAAAGACCAAGGAGAACAACCTTGCTCATCATCTTATTAATGCAACATAAATTTTTTTAGTTGATCATCCAATGTTTTAATTAGAAACTCCTCGTCACTGGTGCTATTTATTACCATGTTCCATACTAATAGCAAATGGAACTATTATTTGTAAAAATTTGAGTTTTTAAAATAGAACTACAAAGAGAATGGAGAGAGAACACCTCTTCTCGCTCGAAGTTTCGGGGCGACGAGAGCGATCGGCTGGTCTTTGTCCTATCGGTGTACGACGCTTGCCTTCCTTCACGTTTTTTACGGTCGCGTGTTCTGTTTTGCGACGACGCGGTGGGCCTTTTCTTCATTGTTTCGGCCTGTTTCGGCTATGCGGGCTGTCCATGTGTCGACGATGTATATGCAAGCCTTTCGGAGGCCATACAGGACTGGCCCATATTTGGCCTGCCGCGGCCCCTCGCGGTCCCTGTCCTTTGCCATTGCTTCGCCCTCCGGTCGGTGTTGATTTCCTCCGCCACCGCTGCCCTGTGGCTTCGCAAGGTAGGTCAGGTTCTTGCTGTTCTTTGGTTATCTTCCTTTCGTCGCTTTGCTCTCTGATTTTGATAGCAGCGGCAGGTTGACTCCTCCTTCTGTGCCTCCTTTGGCTGTGCTCCTTGCCTGTGCGGCTGTGCGGCGGGAGGCGAGCCTGGGCAAAGCGCCGCAGGTGGCGAGACTCAGCTTCCGTTCAATCTGGTGACCCACTGACCCACGAGAGTGTCGCTGCCATGGGATAGCATGCTAGCAACTTCAAGGAGAGGGTGGCCCAATGGTAGCACTTGCGGCAGGAAGAGGTCATGGAGCTTTCTTCCTGGTGGGGAACCACCCAATTATACCACACTCCGTTGCCTAGCAGCACCTTGCATCAGGCGCATCTGTGCTGGAGCAGCAGCAGCAGGCCCTCCCAACTCCCAAGCGCCGCCTGATGCCTGCTCGGCATTGACTCGACGAAATCCTCCATGCCTGGCGGCGTCTGCCGACGTCATGCTGGCAGGGCAGGCGCCACCACCGTCCGTACTTGGTGCTCTGTGATTTGCCATTCGTCAACCCAGCGTTGGTTGCCACTTGCCACATGAGGTGATTTTCCTGTGCTTGCACTCTAGGTGTCTGATGAAATGCCGGTTCAAGCTAACAGATTCATTGCACATCCTTTCAATGTATTTGCTAATTGAATTTTTAGCCTTCTATTATTTTCTTGCCAAAGTTATATAGGATCAATTCAACAAACCGAGATTGCACAGTTCTATATTCTTCATCAGGTTCTTTGCATTACAATAAGAGCACTTTGATATGTTAGCCTCCTAATTGAATCATAAGTTTCACCACAAATCAAATTGGTACCTACATAATATATTAAAATTATTAAATATAAGTAGTAGGAGAGAACTTGATGCAATGTTTCTCTTTATGCAGGCATTCAAATAACTAAAATATGAAATTTTATGAAAACTCAGGCAACATCCAATGCCCATGCTTCCTTTTATATAAGGATTGACATGAGTGAACGATGAAAGCCATACAAACTCCATGCACAACCACATTAACAAAGGTTAGTTTTTGAGACAAAAATCATTCTAAGATTATATTGCTGGCAGGTTATGTCCTTTCCCCTGTCATCATCCATTCTCATAGTTAACATTCCAATTGCTTTTTATATAGTACAGACTTACAGCACATTAGGTGACACTGTTTATGCCTTTGTTTGTACCACATGATCAGTTCAATACCCATGTCAGCATGTTGTCTTCTTGCTGAATTGTTCAGTATTTCTTATCCTACATCCCATGGTTCTCACTTCATAGTAATCCTTAAATTACTTGATCATACATGGATAATCTTTGTTCTTTTAGGCAGTAATTGATTCTTTGATATTAATATATCATTTCCACACCCTCTTTTCTTCAATTTGAATATGGCTAATACAGAGCATGTTTGCTGCTTTCTTTCATTTAAGCTGAATATGTAGGTTCATATGGATCTGGTTATTTTTTAATACAAAAGTGAGCTGTAGTTTTCAGGAAAAAAGGCCAACATTATCTGAATTTTGGATATACACACTAATTATTTATTCTCCTAACATGTCTACAGGATGTCCACTAAGTTAGCAAGGAATGTTGCCAGTCAGGCTACCTTCACTTCGTTATGCTTGATGAGCCAGTGAATATTTCTTGGTCATTTTGTGTTTCGTCATTGTAAGTTTCCTTACAAATCATTCATTGGCTTCTTTATATGGGAAAAGTGGCAAAGCTATGAAAGCCTGCTTTGAACTTTTTAGGCCCTTGATAAAGGATGCACGTACTCATTCAAAATATCATACTAACTATTGTCTGTTGATTTTTCTCAGCTTTATAGTAGGATGTACATAGTGCAACAAACTCACGAAAATCCTGGCATATTCCCACCTTATACCGGAGAGCGGAGAGCTAATAACATGATCCTCTCTATTATTTGATAAACATCGTAAGCAGGGCTTAGACAACTATACTTCCTATCCATCACAATTAGCCTTTTTCCGCTCCACTTATCTTATACATTCTCTGTTTTTTTTAGGAACTACTTTCTCTTCACATCTAATCCTTTTAATTGCTACTTAAGGGAGGCTCATAATGAGTTATGAGGCAACTTGCGCTTAGAATCAACTGGCGCGGCGAAGCGCGCCTGTCGTACTAGTTGAGTCCATGATTCAACATAAGCTACAAAATTGAAAGGAACTACAACGAATCGTGGGCCTAAAGGAACTACAACGCATGACTACTCCAGCCCAAAGCCCACTGTTTTACACTAACCGCCTCTTCTCTCTCTTCTCCCTTCCCCTCTGACAACCACCCCACCGCGCCTAGGGACAGACTGACAGAGGGAGGCACCGACCTGCAAGCCGCGCTCCCGCTACCGGCCCCATCACATGAACCGCCCACCCAACCGGGCAAGCCAGTCCTCCTGATCATCGATCGGGAGTTCGGGACACCACCGTCCACCGCGGCGCCGACTCCGCGGCGATGTCGGAGGAGGCGAAGTACCTGGAGACGGCGCGGGCCGACCGCTCCTTGTGGCTCATGAAGTGCCCCACCGTCGTCTCCCGCGCCTGGCAGGAGGCCGCCGCCGCCGCGCCCGGCCCCGACGCCGGCGGTGCCAACCCTAACCCTAGCCCAGTTGTCGCTAAGGTCATCCTCTCCCTCGACCCCCTCCGCGACGACGACATGCCTAGCCAGGCAAGCCTCCTCCCGCTTCCCTCTCGTCATCTTGCTGCTGTGTGCTGTTGTTCCCGTGCATTGCGTTTCGATCGATTCGTGCTCTATCTCCACGTCAGCGTAGACCGAACTGTGGGGACGGATGGGATTGGTGAATCTAATACGTGCCAAGTTATTGCGATATTATTTGTTGAGGTTCAGCTGATTGAAATTGAAGTAGGTTCTGACTTCTGAGGGCTATGATGACTTGATGAGCCATCAGTGATCAGTCATTCAGTCTGAACTCCCAATAGATGATATTTTAACTGAACGTGTCGATTTCTTTGACTTTTAATCGACCGTAGATCAATTGATTTTCTGTCCCACAGCTATTGGAACTCTATAGGATTATCTTTTGGATAGTTGGATTTGCGTTCTCCATATTTATGTAGAAGTTGATTATCAATTTATATATACTCAGAGATGCAGAACAGAAGGGAAGTTGGTATTCATGCAGAAGAGAGAACAAATTTCTACCCCCATCGTTTAGGAATGTGAAGTTTGAACCAGTTATTCCAGTCACTATAAGACATCTTTAGTCGATTAAAATGTTTTCGATCATTCTTTTTTTATGCTATATGTAACACTTACGATACTTATGTTTCTTACATGGTGTTTAATGACACAACAGATCAAGATGGAGATGGCTCAAGCATGCAGCGGCAATACGCCAAAGAGTTACTCTCTGAATATGTACAGCGATTTTGTGCCAATGTGCATTTTTTCTGAGTCTAACCAAGGTTGGAGCCAGGCTTATTTAGTTAGCTTTCTTTCATTCTTTGTGATGTATCTATGCATTTATCTATTTTTATTCCGTCAATTTTTATATTGATTGTTGCGAAGAATTCTAGGCTCTAGCAGGCCACTGCTGGTTTATTTGAACCCTCTTTAATACAATCCACTCTAGAATACATTCTTTCAAACTATTTTAACATCCGAACAACATCTTTATGACCTTCATGCTCTTTAGAGTGATACGAGCACACGTCTCCTACTGGTATAAAAACACTTCATGTTTGAAGTAGTGCTTCCACATATTCTTTAGAAGCTTTTTATTGTGGAAGATAATGCTCATTATTAGAGGGATCTGTTCATATTTGTCAGTATTTTAGTTGTAAGCTACTTCGTTTGTTTCCTGTACCACCCAATCTAACCCCTAATTTTTGCAGGGAAACTAGCCTGCGAAGGGAAAGTTGAAAAGAAATTTGACATGAAACCGCACAGGGAAAATCTTATGGACTATGGAAAGTTATGCCGTGAGCGGACCAATATGTCCATGGTTAAACCAAGAAAAACAGAGGTAAATCTTAGTAACGATTTTTTTTACCTGTTAGTATTTTGTTTATGAAGTGTTTACTTTGAATTAGATTGACCCTTTTCTCTGTCACACCTTGTAGTTAATTCTAGATGACAATGGAAAAGGTATGAGACCTTTGCCTGTCCACCAGCTGATACCACCTGGCCCAAAGGTAATTGTTCTTTCTAAAGTATCTATAAGTTTGTTGTCCAATGCTTATGTTAGCTGGGACTCGGGTGGTATTGGTTGTTTAAATACTGCGTGCTGTTTTATGAAATCGGGGTACTGTTTTCTGACCTTGCACACAAACTTTCTTTGGAAAACGTTTCCGGAGTTTGGAAAATGTTTTTTACAAAATTCGTTGAGTAAAAAAGGAAAAATTTTGGCCAATATGGGTGAAAACTCACGCACGAAAGTTACCCCCTCATGCATGGGGTTGCCACCCCTATGCAAATGATAAAATATTAAAATGGTAAAGGGACTAATGTGATATTTGTTTTGTCATGATAAGAAGAAGGTTCCAGTACCAAAAGCTAATGAAACGAAAAGAACACGGATGGATCGTGGGGAACTGGAAAAGAAACTATTCAAGCTTTTCGAGAGCCAGCCGAATTGGTCCCTGAAGCAGCTAATGCAAAAAACTAATCAGCCTGAGGTATTTCTGTCATATTTTCCAGAGCCTACTTAAGAGATGAAGTTTGTTTTCCTATCACAATTACTGCATCTCTGTTATCGAATTCATGCCAATTGCACGTGCTTATGTTCTCTGCAGCAATTCCTGAAGGAGATACTGAACGAGATCTGTGTCTACAACAAACGAGGGCCAAATCAAGGGACGCATGAGCTCAAGCCTGAATACAAGAAGTATACAGAGGACAAGGCCACTAACTGAAATGAAGCTTGTGTATCGTTTACAACTTGGGACGTCTTTCCCTGATATGTTGAATATGACTCGTCGATTCTGTGGGAGCTCTCAGCTGTTAGGTGTTGCGTGCTTGTAAATCTCCAATGTGTCATTGGTCGTCACTTACATTAGTTTGTACGCATGGATCGCTAAATCTTTTATGGCACTGGCAGCCTTACGCAACAAAGTGTAGTGCAGTGCAGCAAACCTTTAGTATTTCACATTTTGATATTAGATTCGCGATTATATGTATACCCCAACTACTTTCTGTTGACTAACATTTTGACGATGTTCGTGATTAGCAAATAATTCCGGTTCCAAACTTGGTTTTCACATTTGTAACTGTGTGATTGAATTCATGCCTAGAACAATTTAAAACATATCCAAAAAAATTATCACAAAAAAATATTTTTGACTTTTTTCACCTTTTCATCCAAAACATCATACAAGAATGTAATTTCCTTAATCTTGATATTTTCTAGTTTAGGCCCTGTTTATTTGGACAAATTTTGCAAAAACAAAAAAAAATCACACTGGGAAGGTTTTACTTAAATACATATTTTTGTTTTTTTCTTCTCTCACCATCTCGTCATAGCGAAGGCGGCGCAACGTGGCCGGCCGCTCGGCGGGTGCCCGTCCAGCATCGCCTGGCACCAGTAGAGCATGGGTGACCAATCCATCACCACGTTGTGAGGCATCACCCGGTCCGCGTCCAGCCTCACGCGCACCGCCAGCGAGCTCCCGCCTCCCTCGCTGCGCCTCTATGCTCTCGTACAGCGCGCTGGGCACCCCTAGTCCGCCGCCCGCGGCGACGAAGCGCACTGTCTTCGTGCTCCGCCCCGGCACGCAGAACCCCGGCAGGTCGGCCCGCGCGAGGGGCACGCCCGCGTACGCCACCACCGCGCTGCCGTTTCCTGGCTTGAAGCAGTGCCGCCACACGTAGGGGTTCCTGACGCGGAGCGTGACGGCGAATTTGGGCGCACCTGCCGCGCGGTGGCCGGGCTCGAGGTCTTGGATGCTCGCCACTGTGGCGGATACATCGGGCGGGCCATTGATCTGCCAGCAGAACAAGAGCAGGAAGAGTCCCAGGATCGCCGGGATCAGCGCCAGCTCGACGTGGGGATGCCTCCTAAGGAAACGTGTCCACCGGTTCTGACCTGAGACGACGCCGACGCCGTCCATGGATGCGTCCATGCAGGGCACGATCGAGGATGGCCGATCGAGATTCGAGAGAGGGAGGAAACCGGCAAGGTTAGGACGACGACACACGGCTTGGATGAACACTCGGCCGGGAGTTTGGACCATATACCTCCTGAGCTCTCTGGTTTTGTGGTGGATACAATACGGATGCGGCGTCGGATTCTACTCGCACTAGGGTCTGTCGCTGGGTCAATCACGTTTCACGATCGCTCACGTACGGTTCGTGATTCGATCGTGACTTCTGAGATAAACGAGCTACTGCTGCTGCTAATTCCTCGTCCTGAAGGTCTGAACAAATTCAATTGTGTTGACGACTGAGCACGGATCGAGGAGTATGGGTCTCGGCGTCGACCTTGAGGAGGCGGCGCGGCCGGCCGACTACTACGACATCTTTGCCGATCCACGAGACGACGAGGCACCGCCAGTGTGGGGCTACAGGGCACCCGGCTGCTGGTCGCGCATGAGCGTCGAGGACCGCCATCTGCATCCCAATCCTAATAGTGACGCTCCTTGCGACGGTGCTGTGTTCCGGCGCCTACATCTACACGGCGGGCCTCAACCCAGCCTCCTTCGCCGGCGATAGCACAAAAGACAAAAGCAAACGCAGTAGTTCAAACTGTCTGGTGCTGTTCTATTTAGTTGTTTCCAAGCAGAAGCAATAGTTCAAACTTTTTGTGCTGTTATTTTCAAACTAAATTTAAGTACCCTGGCAATGATGAATTGATTGTCAAACCAAAGCCGAGAGGATAGAGTGGATCATAGTGTGGGTCTCCCACATTCATGGGCAGCTGGTCAAAAGACTTGAACCAAGTACGGGGAAGCTTTCCAGTGAATCCATAATCCCCAAAAAGGCATCGGCGACACCCTGACCTTCGGTGCCAGGAAGCCAAGCAGCAACAAGCGCTTCCATCAGTGTAACATATGGTTCAATCACAACAGGACGGCTAGAGACGACAACCACCGCACATTTAAACGCAGATCAAAAGCACACAGTTCTCATCGTGTATGGACCGGGGTGTAATACAGTATAGGTTAGTGCTGTCACCTACTGTTGCAGAATAAGGTGGGTCGCCAACAACAACAATAGCAAATGAGAAGTCATTGTGGTTCATGAAACTGTCATCAGGATTCTCAGAGTAGACAACACGCGTTGAGTCAGCAACCGTGGACTTTATGGCATCAAGAATAGTATTCCCTGCAGAGATACTCATTGCAACGAAAAATATAGCAGAGGTTTCTACTTGAGATATTTCAATCATTACGTGCTACCGAACGGAAGAAAAAACACAATGTTGTGTTGGGAAGTTAATATATTCAAATTTCCAGTCAGGAATCATGTAAGTTTAGTAGAACAATAGCATCGCTATCATCACTATGTTGTGGATCATGTACGCAGTATCTAGGTAAATTGTGATGTGTTAATATCTGTCAACCATCCATGGAAACTAAAGCAAATGTTGTGCCTGTTTCAGATCTAAAAGCCGAAAATGAAGGACTGTTTTGATATGATGCAGCGGAAATATGAAGAGTGAGTGTGTTTATCTTTGCCTGTACCTTTGCAGTTAGGAATACTATTTTAACACGTATTTGGGGAGGAGGGGGGGGGGGGTGGAGCCCCCCTGCACCCCCCCTGTATCCACCCCTGGTGAAGGTGGTGGCCAGGGTTAAGGGGGTTGGGCTGCCGGAGCTCCTCCGGGACCGCATGGCGGAGGTGTGGTGACGGTCAGGGATGCTGGAGCTCGATGTCGAGGTGAGAATTTTCCACAGTAGCGCCAATGACTGTGCTGCCGGCGATTTCTCTCATAAGGTGGTGGCCTGCAAGGTGAGGTTGGATGGACCACTACCGGAAACTGGTTATATGCCGAGTGCCAAACTCTTTGCCAAGTGCAGTGATATGCTTTAGAGACTGATCCTTACGACAATCGGGGCTAGCGCCATGCTACGGTTAGATGTATAACTTGCTGCGTGAGTAGTACTCCTTCGTATTGAAAATTTGTCATCATTGACATTTTTACAAATTTTGATTGTCCGTCTTAGCCGGGTCAGGCACTCAGGCCGCTCATAAACTGCTCAGGTGTTGCAACAGTAAATTGGGCGAGTTTATGCTCGTAGACTAACATAAGCGCCTAAATTGAGAATGTGTACCCATTATCGGTGTAGAATATGATCTGATCATCGGTGACGAATATGTCCCGATTGCTTGCTTACATCCTCCTCTTTAAGTGGATACCAAGCGGATCTCTTGCTTTTCCTTGATAAATGGAACTTCCTTTTGGTTGTCTGTTTTGATCCGTCATGTCCCGGACCACTAACGATTCAGACGATGCTTGACGATTGTTGTCGCTTTCAGAGCCTGGAGACCTTGAAGCAAAGATTTCTAAGACGATTAAAGCGAATAAATTATCTTAGAAAATAACTGAACTGGATCGGACGTGCAGGTATCTAGGGATTAGTTTTAGACGGCTACTGCTTGTGTGGGGGTTGGGGCCTTGAGGGAGGTGTGAGTGTGACCACTGTTCTTGTCAGCACGCCCTGGCTAACTATGTACACCTAAATTATCGTACCACTAACCCGATTTTGAGGTGGTTTCGAGTCAATAAGGACCATGACATGTGTGTAGAGTCAACTAGAGGCACCGTGTTTAGATGAACAAAACAAGCACAATATTGCACAAACACATTTATCATATTACCAACTGTCAAGAGAAGGAAATTATGTGTGAAACAAGTCTAATTACTACTACTACAAAACAAGAGCGTGCGATCAGTATCCAGATGAATCCCGATATCATTGACTGAAGAAAGCATCCGCCTGAACTGTAGCATCTCCTTTGTTTTCCCGAGAAGATGTATATCCGTCACAATTGCTCGATAGGGAGTCCATGGCACATCATGGTTGGATCACGGACTGTCCTAAATACGCCCACCTCAACCTTTTCTCTTGTGCATGATGAAAGCCGCGCAACGTGGCCGCCCTCCCGGCGGGTGCCCGTCCAGCATCGCCTGGCACCAGTAGAGCATGGGCGACCAATCCACCATGTTGTGCGGCACCACCCGGTCCGAGTCCAGCCTCACGCGCACCGCCAGCGCCACGCGCTCCCGCCTCCCTCGCTGCGCCTCCATGCTCTCGTACAGCGCGCTGGGCACCCCCAGCCCGCCGCCCGCGGCGACGAGGCGCACCGTCTTGGTGCTCCGCCCCGGCACGCAGAACCCCGGCAGGTCGTCGGCCCGCGCGAGCGGGACGCCCGCGTACGCCACCACCGCGCTGCCGGGCTTGAAGCAGTGGCGCCACATGTAGCGGTTGCTGACGCGGAGCGTGACGGCGAATTTGGGCGCCCCCGCCGCGCGGTGGCCGGGCTCGAGGCCCTGGAAGCTCGTCACGGTGGCGGATACATCGGGCGGGCCGTTCATCAGCCAGCAGAACAAGAGCAGGAAGAGTCCCAGGATCGCCGGGATAAGCGCCAGCTCGAGATGGGGATGCCTCTGCAGGAAACGTGTCCACCGGTTCTGACCTGAGACGACGACGACGCCGTCCATGGGTCCGTCCACCAGGCACTCCATGGTGCAAGAGGGAGGAAACCAGCAAGTCGACGACAACACCTGGTTTGGAGTTTGGAACATAGGCCATGTTTAGTTTGCAAAAGATCTTTTCAACTTTCCTATTCATTCCTCTCAGAAAACACGCTTCCTAGAGAAATTCCCCTTCCCCTTCGACTCTCTTCAACTTTCCTATTTATCTCTCTCACAAAACACGCTTCCCAGAAAAGGTTCTTTTCTCCTCCAATCAACTAAACACCACAACATATAGTATGGATCGGGCACAGGCCGGGTTCTACTCGCACTAGTCTAGCAGTCCGTCGCAGGATCCATCACGTTTCAGGATAGTTCACGGTTCATGACTCGATCGTGAGATAAACAAGCTGCTACTACTTCCCTGAAAACAAATTCAGTCGTGTTGACGACTGAGCACGGATCAAGAAGTATGGGTCTCGGCGTCGACCTAGAGGCGGCGGCGCGGGCGGGCGACTACTACGACATCTTCGCCGACCCGCGAGACGACGAGGCGCCACCGGTCTGGGGTTACAGGGCACCCGGCTGCTTGTCGCGCATGAGCCTCGAGGACCGCATCTGCATCCCAATCCTAACAGTGACGCTCCTCGCGACGGTGCTGATTTCCGGCGCCTGCATATACGCGGCGGGCCTCAACCCCGCGTCCTT
This sequence comes from Digitaria exilis, assembly GCA_015342445.1. Lineage (NCBI taxonomy): Eukaryota > Viridiplantae > Streptophyta > Magnoliopsida > Poales > Poaceae > Digitaria > Digitaria exilis. Next base: position 982,628 of record JACEFO010000520.1, read on the forward strand.
CGCCGGCGGTCTCGCCAGCTACGACGGCATCGACCCGGGCCTCCCCGGCCGGATCGTCTCCCCTGCGTTCGGCGTCGCGCTCCGGATGAACAACACCTGCGTCGACCGCGCGAACGTGGTCGTCGCGTACGCCGGCGTGGCGCTCGGCTGGGCTCGCGCGGAGCCGTGGGACTGCGAGGAGGAGCGCCGGACGAAGGAGGTGGAGGTTGTGGCCAAGGGCGACGGGGTGGGGATGCCGGAGCACCTCCGGGACCGCATGGCGGAGGAGTGGCGGCGGTCGGGGACGCTGGAGCTCGACGTCGAGGTGGAAATCTTCCGCAGCAGCGACAGCGACCGCGCAGCCGGCGATTTCCCTCGGAAGGTGGTGACCTGCAAGGTGAGGTTGGATGGACAGAAGTCGGAGACATCGGCTTGCGAGTGGTATGCTTTAGAGCATCCCAACGACAGCAGGGGCTAGCGCCCATGCTTCAGCCAGAGCTGTAACTTGCTGCGTCAGTAGGATTTTGGAACAGAAATTGTACTGATTTTCGTAGATTGACTATTTGACCTTTGTATATACATACCTGCATGTGTACATCCACCACTTTTACCTCGCTTATATTACTAAGATAAGAAAACAAGACTGCATATGATAATAGTTAACTTTTTATCGCTCGACGAAAAGGAGACCATCCAGCGCTTGAGGCTTCCTCCCGCGACACGTGGCCATCCGACGGTTGTGGTCTTACGTGAGGATAAATTTTTTTTACTGCGTCTGTAGGATTTTGGAACAGAAATTGTACTGATTTTCATAGATTGACTATTTGACCCTTGTATATACATACCTGCATGTGTACATCCACCACTTCTACCTCGCTTATAGTACTAAGATAAGAAAACAAGACTGCATATGATAATTTGATTGATAGATGGTCGGGAACGCAATTTTGCAGGGGTATCAGTATCATCCAACAAGGCAAAACCTCGTGTTAAGCCGTTACGAACTACGATTGCCAACGACACTGCCAATAACTCTAGACACAATCGTACATAAACTAAAATAAAAGGGCAGCTGGGTGTTGAAATACGCCTATGCCCAAATCATTGATCAGGACCAATGACAGCAGAGAACACAGAGAAACGTATATCAACCTTTGCCTGGAATCTCCCACATTGTCAGCACCAGAAAACCTGAAAACAGCAAATAAGATGAAATACGAAGTGAGAAGCGCAAAATACAAAAGCAAAAGCAATAGTTCAAACTGTCTGGCGCTGTTCTATTTAGTTGTTTCCAAGCAGAAGCAATAGTTCAAACTGTTTGCTGTTATTTTCAAACTACATTTAAGATACTTACCCTGGCAATGATGAATTGATTGTCAAACCAAAGCCGAAAGGATAAAGTGGATCATAGTGTGGGTCTCCCACATTCATGGGCAGCTGGTCAACAGACTTGAACCAGGTACGGGGGAGCTTTCCAGTGAATCCATAATCCCCAAAAAGTACATCGGCGACACCCTGACCTTCGGTGCCAGGAAGCCAAGCAGCAACAAGCGCTTCCATCAGTGGAACATATGGTTCAATCACCACAGGACGGCCAGAGACAACAACCACTGCACACTTAACCGCAGAGCACACAGTTCTGATCGTGTCTGGACCAGAGTCTAATATAGTAAGGTTAGTGCTGTCACCTACTGTTTCAGAATAAGGTGGCTCGCCAACAACAACAATAGCAAATGAGAAGTCATTGTGGTTCATGAAACTGTCATCAGGATTCTCGGAGTAGATAACAGGCGTTGAGTCAGCAACAGTGGACTTTATGGCATCAAGAATAGTTGTCCCTGCAGAGATACTTAATCATTGCAACGAAAAATATAGCAGAGGTTTCTGCTTGAGATATTTCAATCATTACGTGCTACCGAACAGAAGAAAAAGCACAATGTTGTGTTGGGAAGTTAATATATTCTATTTTTCACTCAGGAATCATGTAAGTTCAGTAGAACAATACTATCTTTTAACATGTATGCAGATGATGCTTCAACCCTGACAACCCATGTTAGGAATACTATCTTTTAACATGTATGCAGATGATGCTTCAACCCATGTTATTTAGAGATAACAAGATACATAGCCCTATGGAAAATAACTACAATGCATGCCGACAATTCAAATTGGCCATTGAGTTTATCCCACAAACAGATAAAATGAGAGAAATAGTACACACAAATACAGCTCCTTTAAATTAAACTTGAAGGCTTCCACATGAAGGCAAAAGATTCAAACATATACCAAGTGCACATACCAGTCGTGATATCACCACTGCCGCCCATCCATTGGATCGACCATCCTCCACACTGGTAGCCCAAATTGCTAGCATGACTCCCAGCTACAAGGATCCTTCTAGCTTTCTTTGGGAGAGGTAAGAATTGCTGATTGGGAGAGTTCCCATTTTTTAGGAGAACAAGTGATTTCCTGACAGCTTCTCTAGCCAATTCCCTATGCTCCTGTATAAATTGAAGGACACAGTAACTGAGTTCTTCTATCATGAATCTTAACCTAATCGTCCACAAAAGCTCTGTTTTTATCATTATGTAACTTGAGAAAGTAGTGTGCAAAATGCCAAAATGTGGAAATGATATAAATGTGAACAACTTACCAACCTTCTTTCCAAGCTGATCTGCAAAGCTAAGATCAGCCAATGGATTCTCAAACAAGCCCATCGTAAATTTGACTCGAAGGATACGCCTCACGGCATCATCAATTCTGCTCATATTGACGATGCCCTTGCTGACAAGAGACGTCAGATCGTCAATGTAATCAGTGTAATTGTACGGCACCATGACCTGGAATTGAGGTGACCAAAGTTTTTAAAGAAAAATGATGAAACAAAAAACTTCATTCATCACAAAATCTTATTTCCAGTAGAAGTTATCAACCATGTAAGCAGCAGCTAGCATGAAAGAAAGCAATAATGTTCTCAAAAGAAATTAACATACCATATCAATCCCCGCATTTATTCCAGCTTGCACAGAATAAGTATAGTTTGCACCAGGAGGTGAGGTGATACTATCTATCCCTAACCAGTCTGATATCACAAAACCCTGTGGACCACCAATATGCAAAATGAAGTTTTTTTCATCACAGCAAAGTAATGTAAACTAAATTGCAGATTGTTACTAACCCTAAAATGGAGTTTGGATTTCAAATATCCAGTGACTAGAGCATGGTTGGCATGCATTTTTACACCATTCAAGCTTGAGTATGACACCATAATAGTCGCAACACCCTTTATAATAGAGTCATAATACGGTGGCATGTGAATGCTTAGCAACCCATGTTCATCAATGATAGTGTTATTCTCATTGATTCCATTATGAGTTCCACCATCACCAACAAAGTGTTTAGCACAAGCAGCAACTTTATCCCTGCATAAACCATAAGCTGAATTATAAGGATAAGACAGAAAATTCTTTGACACTGCACATATTAATTCTACTTGCTTCCCAAAAATATTCAGTCAAGGCCCTGTTCAGATTCCTCAACTTTCCACTATTCATTTCAACTTTTCACTATTCATTCCAACTTTTCACTATTCCTCCCTCACAAAACACGTTTCCCAGAGAATGCTACAGTGTTTTTCTGATGCTACAGTGTTTTTCCCTACAATCTAAACACACCATAATGTACTGATAGGGTACCCTCAAGGCATACTATTAGTTTCACTTAGATAAATATGTGGGTGCCTTAGTAGTGGCTAACATCTACCACACCATTTTTATCATCACTGAGAAAAGAATATCTTACTTCCCAGCTACATATGGAACTCCCTTTGTATGATTGACTGGGATCTCTCCTTGTAAACCAAGAATGATATCTGTCATCTGCTGGACAATGGTGTGATCTTCACTGTAGCTCTCGTAACATCGTCCCCATCTTGGATCTCTGCAAACCTAAACTGAGATATAAGAATAGTTTCTGATCAATATAACTTATAGTGAAACATGGAACATGCTCCACCAAAGGTCTGATGCACAGAAGAAACAACAAAACGGTGTATATGTTCTTACTGCAATATATGGAGCAAAGGTATATTGAATGCCTGTAGCTCGCACTTCAAGAGCAGTTGCTTCACCAATCCTTTTTACAAGGTCAGGATCCCTAGGAGCACAAGAAAGGCAAGATGAATATATATCAACATATATTTACTGATAAGTTTGCTTGATCTTCCTGCCAGCAAGAAACAAGTTTATGTTACCAAATGTATGAGTTGGTTTCAGAACATTGTATCCATCAAGCAACATTTTATTTTAAACTGGCTAACAAAAATCTTGGTAAAAGGTAAACACTGCAGCCCAAAATTCGAAAAAAAGAAGTTGCCTTGATGAACTTTTAGTCCATCACATTCACGCATTTACCATCCATGTGACTGTATTAATACTTTTGAAAGGTGTTTTATCTGCTCGCAGTTCCCGTCTGGAGGCATATAGGATGCTTGTCATATTGCAAACGTGTAGTACGTAGACTATCAAATACACACCTTGTAGCTCCAAGCCCGATGTTGTGAGGGAATAATGTGGCGTTGTAGACATTGTTGTTACCATGAACAGCATCAATCCCATAAATCATAGGAATTCCTAGACGTGTTGATAAGGCACCTTTCTGGAATTCATTTACCATGTTCACCCAAATTGATGGAGGAGCCTGGGGTGCAGGAACGCTTCCACCACCACTTAAGATGCTACCTAGCAAAAAGCACAGAACTTTGGCATTAAAAGTTGTATAACCACGGACTTAGATACCACAATGTCGCAAATGAGCTAAAGCTGTGGAGTGCTATAGGTTTCATTTGTCTTTATATCCCAAACAGAAATTTATATGCAAGGTCGCAAACATTTCCAATCACCTCTACAATATTCATGTACATTTACACAAGCTTATATAGAATTTACCTATGAAGTATTTTTTCATGACATCTGCAGATGCAACCTCCCGTTCTATCTGTGTCATCTGGCCAATCTTTTCAGCAAGGGTCATCCTACCAATAAGATCTTTTATTCTAGTGTTGATAGGCTGCTTTGGATCCTTGTACTTCATGTACTCTGCATCTCCCATCGCAGCAAAACATAGCAGTAGAAGGCACACCCAAGAAGCATTCGAGCTTTTCATGTCCGAAAAAATCTAAAAAACTCCTTCGGAATAGTTGATCTGATGATCTTATCTCTGATCCTCAATGGAATTTGAAAGATATCCTAAATCAAACCATTGGAGATGAGAGAAGTTAAAATGATCTGGCAGATCACAAAGAAGAAAGTGAAAGTGTATGAAGAGAGCTTGAGGGATAACAAATAGGCTTCAAGACATGGCTTAACTAAGAAGTAAGGTACCTCCCCACAGGTTTGCTGCAAGAAAAGAAAAGGCACATTGTGTCTGCTGCAGTGCTTTATCTTACCATTCAAAAGAAGGGATGACCTCTTCTTGAGGAAAAAATATTAACATCTCCTTACAACTTTTCCTCTCTACATACTTACTCGATCATAAAAAGAAAAAAAAATGCTGAAGCACGCATTTGTCCACATTATCACAAATCAAATTCAACTATCTCCGTTAGTGTCCATAAGTGTCACTTTCAGATCCAACCATAACTACACACAGTGCATCGGGCATGACTGAAAGAGAGCCCGCAGGTAAAAATAGAAGAATTGGAATTCGTATGGCATGTACTCAGTCTTGTCTGGTCAAACGAAAAAAAAATATGAATGAACACATCGGGTCAATTGTTCTCAGGACCCAGAAGGGACCGAAGAAACCAACCATGTGGAAGACAAGTCAGGCATATCCCCGTCGGTCTTATAAAATACTGGCCACACAACATGAACTGAATCGAACCAAATCAGCCGACAGCACAACTCTACGCTAGCGTCACCCTATTTCCACGCTTGTTGACTTGTTCTCGCAAAACACGGTGCCGCTTCCCGCGGAAATCTCATTCGCGGAGTACTTTGGCTGATCTAGAAGGGGGGCATCGGCAGGAGGGGGCAACAGCCGGCGCGGCGGCTAGCTGGTAACAAGGTGGAAGAGTAAAGTTGGGGAATGAGGACTGTCCTTACCGCGGAGCAGCCACCGACAAAAAAGAGTGATGATGCGGCCAGCCAGCGTCCGCTCCGGATTCCGAGCCGGAGCTGAGCTCAGTCGCCGTCCCTCGCACACACATGCGCGCACCGGCGAGGCGCCGGGGCTCGACGAGAAAAGGGCGGAAGTTGGAGGTGGCCTGTGGAGGGAGAGCAGCGAGCCAGCGACGTTCGCTCACTGCGCCGCGCTTTGTAGCCTGAGGTGAGTGTCAGCTTCGTGTCGCCAGTGGGCCACCCACGCGTATCGGCAGCAAGAAGTCGTTTCCATCGGAGCCCGCCAAGCCCAACGCTACAGCGTCGCTGGAGGCCTCAGGATCCTCGTGTTTATTGGTCTCCACCTCACATATTTTGATAGCTTCGTAGGGTGTTAGAGTAGCCCCTGCAGGTAGCAACGGCTCCATTTGACAAAAGGCTAAGGCACTTGTTGAAGCTCGCGTTGTAGTGGAGAGAAGCCTGGTCACACATTTTTCTGGGAGAAAGTGAGTAGATTCTCATGTCACTTTTTGCTGCCACAACAGGACAAGCAGTTGAGGGAGAAATGGCTTGCGTTGAAAAATTCTACTGTCTGAGATTTTTCAGTTGACGTGGCCTCCTACTTTTGGGTGAGTCTGCTAGGGAGTGCTCCCTGCGTTGGGCTTTGCCCTAGTTACGAAGCATTTGATGAGACTCGTGTGGAGACTCGTGTGGAGTGCAAGCATTTCACGAAGGCATGGGGGAAATCTTCGGCGCCGAAATAGCGCTAGACCTCTTGCCAAATATTGGAACAGTCGAAGAAACCAATCGTTTTCAAAAAAACGAAAAAAAGAGAGAAACCAACACGCGCAGAGCAGAGGGAAACAAGGAAACGAATTCAAGCAGGAAACATGGTAAAACACTGATCAAGACGAATGTTGCGGATGGTCCAATTAAAGTTCAGATTGTCTACTTCTCAGTTATGACCCGTCAGGAGCAGGTTCGCTCAGAGCCGTAGGGGCTGTTCGGCTGCTCATTTCAGCCGGCTGGCTGTGGCTGGCTGCAGCAGCAGCAGGCATTAGACGAGTTAGCTATGTGTGGGGCAGCAGCCGAAACAGCCGTAACGGCTCCAAGCACCAGCCCAGCGAACACCGCCTTAGAAGGTTGCACAAGTAGCTTAAGCGAGATACAATAGAAGTAAAAAAAAACTGTCCGAATTAGAAATGCTAGTTAGAGCATCTCTACTAGTGCATGTAAATTTGAGCTTTTAAATTTTATTTTATAAGTTAACATGTAAAATTTAGGGATCTAATTTTGCATCCAACTCCAGTGTGGCATGTATCCATATTTTTGTGGGCATAAAAAACTCTTATGGGGCATGAAAAATGATGAGATCCATGGTTTTGGAGGGAGGATGAGAGGCTCCCAAATCTACGGGCTTGGAGGAGAAATTTAGAATAGCATGTAAAATAGAAGAGAGTTTAGGAGCTCCACTGGAGACTTTTTTTCTTAGCTCCTAAAATTTAGAGTAGAGACCCTCCCACTGGAGATGGAGATAGTTGCAAAAGATGGAGATAGCTGCAATAGATAGCTCGAAACAGGCTACATCTGCATCGCAAGATCATCCATCAATTGTCCTCTTGTGTGCTCCAATGTTCTTAAGCGGCAGTTGTGCCACCTGTGTTTCGACAACAGAGACAATAGTAAGAGCATGCACAGACAATGGATCGGAGTTTCCAGCAAAATCACATTGCGGAGTTCAGAGATTACCTTCGCTGTTGTTGGAGTAAGGCAGGCTGACGGCCACCCATGCGTTGTCGCTAATAGAGAGCATGGAACGTGTAACACCTAGAATTTTCGTGAATTAGAATTTGTGCTTTATAAAGAAAAGAGTAAAAATTATAGGAGTTGGTCACAGATGGAAGAGGGTCAAAAAGTTGACTTTAAGATCTTATGCTCTTACGAATAATCAGAGACAGCATATGCGTAGGACTCGTCGAATGCATTCCGTTTGACTAGCCACAGGCGTCATTCGGAGTTCGGATCGCGAAGTAATCAGCGGTGCAAAATTGAACCGTTGGATGAATAGTAAACAGGGGGTTACTGTAGCTTCGCGCCGGATGATAGGAGTTGACTCCAGAAATATCGATGTTTTATTGAGGCATTGTTTTAGTCCCGTAATTCTGTGCAGTTTGTGCTTCCTTAATATTAGGAAACCTAAACGACATAATTAGAATTTTGGATTTGAAGAAAAGATTTCATAAATTTGATAAGGTTTCCATATTGTTAAATATTATGTTCAGACGAATTTTGGAGCTCCGGTTATATCTGTTTGATTGGAGATGTTGTGCAGCAGCTGTTAGATTTTCAGTCTAGGGTTAACCTCAAGATTAGCCTATGTTAATGATGTCTTTTGTTTTTAAGTATAATTACGAAGATTCATTATTTGAAGTTAACTTTCATCTGGTAGAAGATGATAATTTTTTGGTGGTTAGAATTATTGTGTACAAAAAAGAGAAGTAACAGTGCTGCTGTTTTGACTAGAATTTTGTGTGTTAATGTGAGGACGTTGGGTTCAGACGTAGGAACGCTTTGATTGATGTATTTATTTTATATATATGTTTGTGTGGAGATGAAATATATTTGTGAACAGGTGGTTGAAAGGTCTTTAGGATGCCTAGAGGGGGGGTGAATAGGCTCCGATCGAAATCTGAAACAATTCTCAACTCACAAAATCAGTTCAGGCCGGAAATTCCGGTGCCTGGCCGGAAATTCCGGACACGGAATTTCCGGTCAGCTCAGGAATTTCCGACAGCAAGGTGGAGTTGCTCGAGATTCAAAATTCAAAGCCTAGATAAAGATTCTACTTGAATAGAAACCTTGCAATGATGACCTAGATGCTAGTGTATATGATTAGAAGCAGCGGAACAACACAAGCAAATAGATCGGGTCAATACAAGATATGAAAAGCAATATGAAATGCGTAAAGGAAATGAGACACAAGATTTATTCCCGAAGTTCACTCCACAAAGGAGCTACGTCTCCGTTGAGGAACCCGCAAAGGGTAGAGTCTCTTCCAACTCTTTTCCTCGATCAATCGACCACAAAGGTCTAGATTGACTTTCCTTCACAAATCTCACACTAGAGAGGGTAATACAAACTTCTTGGGGTGCTCACACGAATTGAGACACTCCCAAGCAACCTCAAACCGTCTAGGAGTCAAGCTCCAAGAGTAACAAACGAGATTGCCAATCAAATGATGCCTTGAGTGCTTCTAGAGATGAACCAATCACTTTTCTCACTCAAATCTCTCCCCAATCCAAACCCTAGTTGAATCCTCTCAAAGATTGGCTCAAGGAAGGTTGGGAGAGTGAAAATGGCGAGCTCAAAGTCTTTCTTTCAGTGGAGAACCGAGAGAGTCAAATGAAGGGGTATGGGGGCTATTTATAGAGGTCACTCAAAAACTAGCCGTTATGCTTGTCAGATGACCGGAAATTCCGTCGGGGTGACCGGAATTTCCGGTACACCCTAGATCAAACTCAGTACGGAGAGTCACACCGGAAAATCCTACATATAATCCGGTCTCTCTCTGTGAAACCCGGAAAATCCGGCCAGGGACCGGAAATTCCGGTCACAGGGGACTTAGGCTGAAAAATTCAGCCCCCACAGGAAAATCCGATGCAATTTCCGGTCGCTCTCTGTAAAACACGGAAATTCCGACCCCAGGACCGGAATTTCCGTCCACCCTTGTTAGTGAGCAAAATGCTCTTTCTCAAAGTTAGGTGATCATCCAAAAATTACTTCTAGGCATCATTTGTCTTGACAGACACGTCCCTCTTGATAGTACGGTGATCCTATACTCAAGACAAAGATAAATAAAATATATTTAGCTATCCATTTGAGCTTTTCACCATATCGTTTGCGTAGGGGACATGTATTATATTTCTTTTGATTTTTCTTCGTGTAAGCCCTGCAAATACTCAATGGAAACATGAAACCTCCAAATTATGATTGTCATCATCACCAAAACCAACTAAGGGGCCATATGCACTTTCAATCTCCCCCTTTTTGGTGATTGATGCCAACACAATTTGGGTGAAAGATATACAAATACAACTCATGTTTCAATTTCATTTTCATGTGAGCTAGCTCCCCCTTAATGTGTGCATCTTAACCTTTGTTGGCCTCAAATGCCTATGCACACATTTTGGAAAGCTTTCTCAAGATATAGCATTTAAGATCATGTATATATGTGCCATGTGTGAGACAATAGTACGTGATGCATATGACATGTTATTCACACAATAAAAGGTGACAAATGAACATTACATCAACCATAGACATCACACAAAAGAATATCTCCAAATAAGGTTCATCATCACACATAAAGACATATATAAGCACAAATTAAGTTTTACAAGCCACGTTTTCAACCATAACACAAGTACATCATATAAAATGGCTTACATGTCCACTAGCTAAGCATGAAAGGATGGAAAGATAGATAAAAAGAAATGAGGAAATGAGGGGCCTCCATCCGGGACAGTCACCCAAGTATTCTCCCCCTTTGGCACCAAGCACCAAAAAGAGAGTGTCACTCATCACCGTCATACTCTGAATCGCTCTCCTTCTCAACTCTCTTGCCTTTGTCCTTGGCTAGATCGGCGGCGTGAGGATCCTCTGGTGACTCAAACTCGCCCTCCTGTTCTTCCTCACTGCTGGAGCTCTCCTCCTCCTCTTCCTCTTCTTGAGCTTCTCCCTCAGCCTGCACACCTGGCCCAAACACATGTGTGGCCTCTCCAGAAGGCCCTGCATCCTGAGTAGTATCAGACCAGGGGTTATACAAGCGAACCGGTGGAGAGACATTCTCATCCTCCTCTGAAGAAGCCTCAATCCCAAAGTGTCTCATCATTTTCTTCTGTCTGTTGGCTTGCTTGATACTTTCTATCTTCTGCCTGTGAAGCTCATCAGCCAACTTCTGATTTCCCTTAAAGCAAGAAAAGAGAGCTTTGGATAGAAACTTTAGAGTGCTAGTCTTCTTCTTTGTAGGAGGTGGACCAGTGGGAGAGCCTTCCTCATCATCTTCTTCCTCCTCATCTCTAGGCAATGGTGGACGTGAGGAAGATGCTCCAGAGGTCCTGACTCCTTGTGCTCTCACTGGTGATGGAGCCTGAGACCCAAGGTGAAGCATCCTCTCAAGCTGGCCTTTGTTGGACTTGTAGGCAATGTTAGACTGATCTGTGACAAGTCCAAGGCCAGTGACTCCAAGAATGATACGGAAGATATACGGTGCATAGTGACAGCTGCTCGTACCATCATGAGAGCAGGTGATGATCTCATTCCATATAAACTTGGAGACTGAGAAGGTAGGCGAGGCAGGGTTCATGCGGCTGAGAATACTCTTGGCTCTATGTGATATATTATAAGAATCTCCAATCCTGGGAGTGAGAGTGAACCTAAAGAGCTGATTCATCAACCTGTAGTATGGCTTCAGACCATGAGTCTTCCCATACTCAATCTTGCCATATCGATCATCATACATGAAACTCAGACGAGTGTCATGAGAAATGGGCTCACTGTGCAGGTCAAAGTCGTGAACATCCTCGGTAGGCAGACCAAGAAGCCCAGCAAAGGCAACAAGTGTCACACAGTATTGTCTGCCTCCAATCGCCCAGTGCAAAGTCTGTGACTGCTGATCAACATATAGAGTAGCATAAAACTGAGCAATCACTTCATCATTCCAATCTTGCCTCATAGCCATCAAATCTGTCAATCTCTTCCTCTGACACTGAGTATGTACCTCTCGGGCTATCTCACGAATAGGTGCAGGGAAGGATAGGAGATGCTGCCAATCAATGTACCTCATCGGAGTGGTCCTGTATCTCATAGGCATGATGACACTCTCATACCAATCAGCCTGGTGAGGTAGCCAAAACCTAGGATCACCCCTAAAACCCCTGGGACTCTGAGCTGGATCTGTCCCATATCTCACATGCCTGATATCAGCTGTCCTCCTCTTGTAACTAGTCATCCTTGGATCCTCAGGACTCCTGATAGGCCTCATGATCTCCTGACACTGAGTTGTGTATATGCTGAGATCAATGTTAGGATCATATGCAAACTGTGCTCCGCTGGCCTGACCACTAGATCTTCCCTCATCATCACCACCAGTCCCCGCACCTCTGCCAGTCCCAGAGCGCCGACCACGGCCTCGACGGACTGAATCCTGCCTATTTGCTGCACGCTTGCCGGCACGACGAGGCGGATCCGGCCTCACATCCTCAAGATGGATCTCCTCCTCAGACTCTGATTCACTTGACTCATCTGGGCGAGGACGGCGAGCAGCAACCTTGGTTCGTGCCATCTGTCAAAGTGTAGATAATGATGGATTAGAAGATGCACAGAACCAGATAAGGGTGTTGAACGGGCGTCTGTCGGAAATTCCGAAAAGGGCAGGAAATTCCGAGCTCGGAAATTCCGGTCAGCGGCCGGAAATTCCGACCGAGCCCGTGCACCACACCAAAATCATGGAACTCGAGATTTAGCCCACCAAAAGATATGAAACTTTGGATATAAGATGGACTATGTAGCAGGAAGATAATCCTAGGAGGAATCGTTCTAGAATCAATCACATTTAGAGATCGGATAAAACCTAGGTTTAGAGATTAAAACTTGAAAACTTCCGATTTCTCCATCCATTGCAAACAAGATGATAGGAATGAGTTCTAGGATGAATAAGGAGTATATGGCTCAAAGGGTTTCATCTAGTTTCATCCGGAGCGAAAGATCGAGCTACCAATTGAATGGATTACCTTTGAACTTTCCCGCGCGAGATCGGAAAAACCGGAGTGGGAATCGGGTTTTCCGGAGGATGGACAACCTTCTCCAATGACCACTAGATCCCTTCCTCGGTTGGAGCGAAAGATCGCCCGCACAGTAGAGAGAGAGAGAGGGGCGGCGGTTTGGAGAAGAAATAAAAGAGTTTAGGGCTCCAACGGCTATGAGAAGGCCTTTATATCCTGGCAGGACCGGAAATTCCGTCGGAACTGACCGGATTTTCCGGCCTGGCCGGGTTCAGCCGGAAGTCCCGAGACAATTTCCGGCATGGACGGAAATTCCGACGCAGGGGCCGGATTTTCCGGTGAAGATCAGCAGAAACAAGCCAGATTTTCGATGAGATTGATTGGGTGATTTAGAAAGATATAGCTAATGGACATATAAGAAACTTGACTTAATAGGACCAGCCACAATCAACAATACATAACAATGGTCCCATAAGCCAAGAAATGATCCAAAGATCACAAAATCCAATATTTTCTCAAAAACCAAAACAAACACACGCCAAAACTTGTTTTGAACCTAACTAGGCAACAATCAAGTATGTGCTCCATATCACTCCAAGTTACGAGAATCCAAGATATTTAGCTCACTCCTCAAGGCACAAAACCTTTTCTCATCTAATGGCTTTGTGAAGATATCGGCTAGTTGGTTGTGGGTTCTCACATGGCGTAGTACGATATCTCCTTTGAGTTGGTGATCTCTCAAGAAATGATGTCTTATCTGTATGTGCTTTGTTCTTGAGTGATGGACGGGATTTTTGGCTAGTTTGATGGCACTCTCATTGTCACACAACAATGGGATTTTGGTAAAGTCATATCCATAGTCTCTCAAGGTTTGCTTCATCCACAAGAGTTGTGCACAACAAGCACCGGCGGCAACATATTCCGCTTCCGATGTGGATAAAGCTACGGAGTTTTGTTTCTTAGAGCTCCAAGACACCAAGGACCTACCAAGAAATTGACAAGTCCCCGATGTACTCTTTCTATCTATTTTGCAACCGGCATAATCCGAATCGGAATATCCAAATAGATCGAAAGTGGAGCCCTTGGGATACCATAAGCCAAGGTTAGGTGTGTGTACTAAATACCTCAAAATTCTCTTAACGGCCTTAAGGTGACATTCTTTAGGGTTGGCTTGATATCGAGCACACATGCACACACTAAGCATTATATCGGGTCTAGATGCACAAAGGTAAAGCAAAGATCCAATCATGGAACGATATACCTTTTGGTCCACCGATTTACCTTTCTCATCAAGATCAACATTTCCTTTGCTTGGCATGGGAGTCTTCATGGGCTTTGCACTTGTCATGCCAAACTTCTTGATCATATCATTTGTATACTTGGTTTGGCATATAAATGTTCCTTCCTTCAATTGCTTGACTTGAAATCCAAGGAAGAACTTCAACTCACCCATCATGGACATCTCAAACCTCTTTGCCATGATCCTACTAAACTCTTTGCAAAATTTCACATTTGTTGAACCAAAGATGATGTCATCAACATAAATTTGACAAACAAATATATGACCATCAACTTTGTGAGTAAAGAGAGTAGAATCGGCTTTGCCCATGACAAATTCATTTTTAATAAGAAAATCCTTAAGGCATTCATACCATGCTCTAGGAGCTTGCTTAAGCCCATAGAGCGCCTTATGGAGCTTGTAAACATGGTTAGGATACTTTGGGTCTTCAAAGCCGGGAGGTTGTTCCACAAACACCAACTCGGAGAGGGGGCCATTCAAGAATGCACTTTTCACGTCCATTTGATAGAGCTTAAAATCATGATGAGCGGCATAGGCTAATAGAATGCGAATTGACTCAAGCCTAGCTACGGGCGCATAGGTCTCACCAAAATCCAAACCTTCAATTTGGGTGAAACCTTGTGCCACTAACCTTGCTTTATTTCTTGTCACTACACCATGTTCATCTTGCTTGTTGCGGAAGACCCACTTGGTTCCTATCACATTTTGCTTGGGTCTTTCCACTAACTCCCAAACTTCATTTCTTGTGAAGTTGTTCAACTCTTCTTGCATAGCCATAACCCAATCCGGATCTCCAAGAGCATCTTCTACCTTAAGTGGTTCCAAAGTAGAAACAAAAGAGTGAAATCCACAAAAATTTTGCAATCTTGAACGAGTGGTTACCCCTTTTCTTATACTCCCAAGAATGTTCTTTACGGAGTGATCTCTTTGGACCATTCGACGAACTCTAGGATGAGGCTCTTGATCTTGTCTTTGAATGGGTTCCTCATCACTTGCATCGACAATTGTTTGATCTTCAATAGGGGGATGTTGAGCTTCATCACTTCCTTGATTTGATTGTTCTTGATCTTGATCATGATTGTCACCATGAGCTTGATCTTGAACTTGTTCTTGCACTTGAGGAGTGATGGATGGCTCAACTCTTGTTGATGAGGATGGTTCGTCTTGCTCTTGAGATGTCTCTTCTCTTGGTCTTACTTCACCAATTGCCATTTTCTTGATGACTTCATATGGAAGCTCTTCTACATCTACAAGACTTGAATTAACTTGCTCTACTTGAGAGCCGTTGGTTTCATCAAATTTCACATCTACGGAGGTTTCAACACAACTGGTGGTTTTGTTGAAGACTCGGTAGGCATGTTCGTTAGTACCATAACCAAGAAAGAAACCTTCATCAACCTTAGGTGCAAACTTTGAACTTTTGGGCTTTTTGTTAAGTATGAAACACTTGCACCCAAAAACTCTAAAGTAATGCACCTTAGGCTTGTTACCGGTTAGGAGTTCATATGCGGTCTTGTTGAGAATCTTGTGAAGGTAGAGGCGGTTGATTGCATGACATGCCGTGTTGATTGCTTCCGCCCAAAAGTTGTCCGGCGTCTTGTACTCGTCAAGCATGGTTCTTGCGGCTTCAATGAGTGTTCTATTCTTCCTCTCCACTATACCATTCTGTTGAGGGGTATAGGGAGCGGAGAACTCGTGCTTGATCCCCTCTTCATCAAGAAACTCTTCCACCTTTGTATTCTTGAACTCAGTTCCATTGTCACTTCTTATGTTCTTGACCTTGACTTCAAACTCATTTTGAGCTCTCTTGATGAATTTTTTCAACACATCTTGCACTTCACTTTTATCTTGCAAAAAGAACACCCAAGTGAAGCGAGAATAATCATCAACCATAACAAGACCATATTTGTTACCACCAATGCTTATATAAGCCACGGGACCAAGAAGATCCATGTGTAGGAGCTTGAGAGGTCTTGTGGTCGTCATGACGTTCTTGCCGGGATGTGGAGCTCCAACTTGTTTTCCGGCTTGACATGCTCCACACAACCTATCTTTCTCAAACACAACATTGGTTAGTCCTAGGATGTGCCCACCCTTTTGAAGTTTGGCCAAGTTCCTCATCCCAACATGAGCAAGCCGGCGGTGCCAAAGCCAACCCATGCTAGATTTTGCCACTAAACAAGTCTCGGGTGTCACTCTATCAATTGTGAAATCAACCAAATAGAGTTTACCCTTCAAGCGACCCGTAAATGCAATAGAGGAATCCTCTCTTCGAAAGACGGTCACACCCTCATTAGTAAAGAGACAATTATAACCCATTTCACAAAGTTGTGAAACGGAAAGCAAGTTATATCCTAAGGATTCAACAAGATATACATTTGAAATTGAATGGTCATTTGAGATAGCAATTTTACCATGACCAATTACCTCCCCCTTGCTATTATCTCCATATACAATCTTTTCAACGGGTTCGTTGTATGGCTCAAATGAAGTGAACAACTCCTTTCCTCCGGTCATATGATTTGTACATCCACTATCAAGCACCCATCCTGTGCCACCGGAGGAGTAAGCCTACAAAACAAGGTTAAGCTCGGGGTTTAGGTACCCAAAAAGATTTGGGTCCATTGAGGTTAGCCGAAAACATTCTTGGTACCCACACACTCCTAAGAATGTTCCTTTTAGTGTAGGCACCAACATACTTGACCACCACTTTGTTGTTCTCATCCATGGTGACCATGTAATCATTTGTGTAGCTAGGTGATGGCTCATGAATATCCTTAGCCTTCACCTTGCTCTTAGCCTTCTTGTCAACCTTCACCTTAGGAGTGGTGTCCTTACTCACACCACCCTTCTTCACTCCATGAGCCACATCCATCAACTCACCAAGGTTCTTGGATTTCACGAAGTTGACATGCTCCTTTCCCTTGATGAGGTGCCTACCATTCACCTTTTCACCCCTAGTGTGACCAAGACCATCGGTCACCTTGGGATGTCTCCATGTGGTGTATTGGTGCTTGCCCTTGAATTTCTCATCATTGCAATATCCTTGACTTACAAGCATGTTCAATCTATTGATTTGATCATCCTTAGCCTTGATGGAAACCTCTAGCTTGGCAAGGTTAGTGAGACAAGCATTTATATCAATATTATCACATTTAGCACATCCTTCACTAGTGGAGACATTGGAATCAAGGGAAGCCTTAGATTCAGATGAGGTGCTATCCAAAAGAGTTTTATAGTTAACTTCAAGATCTTTGTGTTTGACCTCTAAGCATGAGAAGCTATTTTGAAGTTTACTATAAGAACTCTCTAGTTTAGCAAGAGAGTCATTTGCCAAGGAGAGATCCTTGGATGCCTTCTCTTTAGAGTTATTAGTTAGAGACAAGTCAATAGCTAACTTCTCAACCTTACATCTCTCTTCGGCTAACTCCTCTTTCAATGCAAGGTTTCTCTCCTTTTCAAGGATGAGCAAGTCTTCTTGCATTGAAAGAGAGGTTTCTCTTTTATCCAATTTCTTCAAAAGCTTTTTAATTTCTTTAAAGCCTTTCTTTCCAAATTTCTCTATTAGACCTAGCTCAAACAAAGCTTCTTCATCTTCAAAATCATTTTCTATGTCACTAGATGAAGAGATAGAGGAGGAGTAGTTGGATTTGGATTTCACCTTAGCGCCCTTGGCCATGAAGCAATGAGCGACGTCATCCTCATCATCACTTGAGAGGTTGTTGAAGAGGCGTGAGGATGAAGAAGATGGCTTGTGAATGGCTATGGTTGCCATTTCTTCATCTTCGGACTCTTCATCACTTGAAATCCATTCCATACCAAGATGAGCTTGCTTTTGATACTTCTTTTTCTTGTGATCAAAGCTCTTCTTGTACTCTTGAGGCTTGTCTTCTTTGTTGAACTTGCTTCTTTTTTCCCCTTCCTTGTTCTTGTCCTTGTTAGGACACTCGGCAATGAAATGCCCATACTCACCACACTCATAGCACGGCCTCTTCTTGGTTCTTCTCTTGTCTTTGCCACCAAAGTTCTTCTTGAAGCTTCTCTTCTTCATGAAACTCTTGAATTTCTTCATTAAGAGAACAATCTCTTCATCGGTGCTTTCTTCCTCATCACTTGATATCGCCTTCTTGCCCTTGGATGACTTGACCTTCTCATCCATTTCTTCTTTTGCCTTCAATGCTATGTCTTTGTCACTTCTTTTCTTGCGAGCCTCACTTGCCATTTTCTCGGCTAGGTCATGTTGTGTGAGCTCACTAAGAAGTTGGACCGGTGTCATCTTTCTATAGGATGGATCTCTTCTAATCATAGCGGCAATGGCATAGTTGTTTGGCGAGTATGCATCCAACATCTTCTTGGTGACCTTGAAATCACTCCAATCTTCACAACCAAGAGCTCTTATTTCATTGATGAGTGCCATGAGCCTATCAAAGCATTGTTGGATGGTTTCATCATCAAGCATGACAAAACCCTCAAGCTTCTTGTTGATCACATCAATCTTTCCCTCTTTGATCATGTCGGTTCCCTCATGTGACTCCTTGAGAATTTCCCAAATGTCCTTTGCCACTTCAACATTTTGAATCTTGTTGAACTCTTGTAGTGACAAGGAGCTTGTGATGACTCTAGCGGCTTGAGCATTGCGGTAGTAGTCTTGTGCTAGCTCCGGAGTCATCTTTCCATTCTTGGGCACCTTCACACCTACATTCACAATCTCCCAAAGCAAAGGGTGAAGCCCGAAAAGATGCATTTTCATATCATAAGCCCATTTAGGATAGTTAGTTCCATCAAAGTACGGAGCCTTTCCTAAATTAATTGATTGAAAATTTGTAGAAGAAAACTTATTGAATTCATCATAATTCAAAGGAATTTGTGCAAACCCCTTTTTGGTCTTCTTCTTCTTTTCTTCGTCGATGTTCAACTCCATCCACTTCTCGAACATCTTCTTTGCCAATTTGGCCTTGCGCTTCTTCTTCTTTTGCTTGGCTTCATCATCACCCGAGTCGTCACTTGAGCTTGAACTTGAGCTTGAGCTTGAGCTTGAGCTTGATGAGCTTGAGCTTGGTTCTTCATCTTTCTTTGATTTTTGGTTCTTGGACTTTGAGCTTTTCTTTGACTTGTTGCTCCCTTTGGACTTGGCACTTGTCCTCGACTTGACGGATTGCACGTCATCACCTTGAGGTTGAATCGACGGATTCACCTCTTCTTCAACTCTTTCAACATCCACTTCTTCTATCCCATACCTCGACATCCTTCTCTTGAGCGGTTAAGCCTTGATCAAGAGACCTATGCTCTGATACCAATTGAAAGGTCTTTAGGATGCCTAGAGGGGGGGTGAATAGGCTCCGATCGAAATCTGAAACAATTCTCAACTCACAAAATCAGTTCAGGCCGGAAATTCCGGTGCCTGGCCGGAAATTCCGGACACGGAATTTCCGGTCAGCTCAGGAATTTCCGACAGCAAGGTGGAGTTGCTCGAGATTCAAAATTCAAAGCCTAGATAAAGATTCTACTTGAATAGAAACCTTGCAATGATGACCTAGATGCTAGTGTATATGATTAGAAGCAGCGGAACAACACAAGCAAATAGATCGGGTCAATACAAGATATGAAAAGCAATATGAAATGCGTAAAGGAAATGAGACACAAGATTTATTCCCGAAGTTCACTCCACAAAGGAGCTACGTCTCCGTTGAGGAACCCGCAAAGGGTAGAGTCTCTTCCAACTCTTTTCCTCGATCAATCGACCACAAAGGTCTAGATTGACTTTCCTTCACAAATCTCACACTAGAGAGGGTAATACAAACTTCTTGGGGTGCTCACACGAATTGAGACACTCCCAAGCAACCTCAAACCGTCTAGGAGTCAAGCTCCAAGAGTAACAAACGAGATTGCCAATCAAATGATGCCTTGAGTGCTTCTAGAGATGAACCAATCACTTTTCTCACTCAAATCTCTCCCCAATCCAAACCCTAGTTGAATCCTCTCAAAGATTGGCTCAAGGAAGGTTGGGAGAGTGAAAATGGCGAGCTCAAAGTCTTTCTTTCAGTGGAGAACCGAGAGAGTCAAATGAAGGGGTATGGGGGCTATTTATAGAGGTCACTCAAAAACTAGCCGTTATGCTTGTCAGATGACCGGAAATTCCGTCGGGGTGACCGGAATTTCCGGTACACCCTAGATCAAACTCAGTACGGAGAGTCACACCGGAAAATCCTACATATAATCCGGTCTCTCTCTGTGAAACCCGGAAAATCCGGCCAGGGACCGGAAATTCCGGTCACAGGGGACTTAGGCTGAAAAATTCAGCCCCCACAGGAAAATCCGATGCAATTTCCGGTCGCTCTCTGTAAAACACGGAAATTCCGACCCCAGGACCGGAATTTCCGTCCACCCTTGTTAGTGAGCAAAATGCTCTTTCTCAAAGTTAGGTGATCATCCAAAAATTACTTCTAGGCATCATTTGTCTTGACAGACACGTCCCTCTTGATAGTACGGTGATCCTATACTCAAGACAAAGATAAATAAAATATATTTAGCTATCCATTTGAGCTTTTCACCATATCGTTTGCGTAGGGGACATGTATTATATTTCTTTTGATTTTTCTTCGTGTAAGCCCTGCAAATACTCAATGGAAACATGAAACCTCCAAATTATGATTGTCATCATCACCAAAACCAACTAAGGGGCCATATGCACTTTCAGTGGTGCACCTTCGGATCGTTCTTAGCTCGCTTTCTTTTGATCTTCATCGAAGGCAAGTGAATGTAGCGGTGGTTTGCTACCGTTTTGGCTGGTTATTTTTATCACCTAAATCTTAATATTCAGAATATTACCACTTGAATTATAATCTGAATACTTGTGCTAAATGGAGGATATTTATGTCTTATTCACTCGAGGTTTATTGGCTTATCTCCATTATAATTGAAGTTGAGATTGTAGTTATAATTTAAAGTGAGGTTGTGGTTATAATTGAAGGTGTGGTTGTGGTTATAATTGAAGGTGATGTTGTGGAGATTCTATTTCTCATTATGAGACATATGAGGCATATCATGAACGTACCATCTCATTCGCATTGAAATTTGTTGCAATCCTATGGTTGCAATTGTACCGGTACACATCGTGCGTTGCTCGAGGAGGGGTGCGATGTAAAAGTGGTCATGGCATTGCATTCATATGCATTCTTTTGCATGGAAGTGAATAACATGATATGTTATATTGGAGGTTAAGTGGTCTTATATGCAGCATTGTATATGCTTTACTTCTTGGTATTTTAAACTGATGATTAATTGAACTTGTGGTTTAAATAGTTGGTCAGAACAAGTTCACTTGCTGAGATTTTTTTTATCTCACCCTTGCTTTACTCATTCCAGGTTCTTGATGATTGCTAGGAGGGAAAAGAGGGATTAGTTGCACGTCACAACTCATCTTTTTCAGAACCCTTTTATCTTAATTCAAGTCAATGTGTTGTTATTGGGAGACTCGAGACTTATGCTTAAAGCATAGTGTGGTTGTTAAACTCTTATTCTCCTATTATCTGGGATGTTGATTGTGCGAGTGTGTACTTATATGATTTATATCCATTGTTATTGCTTCCGCGTTGCTTATTAACTCAGAGGAGATATTGCTGAATTTTCCAGGTGTTGGTGGATTTCGGGTGTTAGGTAACGTACCTTCAGGGATAGCCATGTCACTGTGGCGAGGGTAGACTTGAATTCTGTTGGTTAGCATGTAGCAGCCACATCCGTTGGAGCTGACAGGCATGGTGGTAGTTGGCACTGTGAGATTAGAGGTGATGGCTGGTGCTATGGGGGCTGAGTGACCATCCACAGTCGATGTGTGTTCCAGGGATGAGTCCATTGCTTTAACTTCGAAGTTGCCTTTGGAAGATAACCTAAATCAAACTATTGGATATGGGAGAAGTGAAAATGAGCTGGCAGATCACAAAGAAAAAGGTGAAAGTGTAAGAAGAGAGCAAACACATTTATTTTGACGGATAACAAGTAGGCTTCAAGACATGGCTTAATTAAGAAGTAAGGTAACCCCAAAGTTTTGCTGCATGAAAAGAAAAGCACATTGTGTCTGCTGCAGTACTTTACCTTATCATTCAAAAGAAGGGATGCCCTCTTCTTGATGAGAAAATATTGACATCTCCTTACAACTTTTCCTCTCTACATGGTACATGCTTACTCGATCATAAAAGGAAAAAGATTTTGAAGCACGGATTTATCCACATTATCACAAATCAAATTCAACTATCTCCGTCAGTGTCCATATAAGTATCCCTTCAGATCCAACCATAACTACACGTCAGTGCATCGGGCAAGACTGAAGGAGAACCGTTTCCCTTAGGTAAAAATAGAAGAATTGGAATTCGTATGGCAAGTACAAAAATAGAAGAATTGGAATTCGTATGGCAAGTAGTCATGTCAGGTCAAACAAAAAAAATATGAAAAGACGAACACAATCAGGTCAATTGTTCTCAGGACCCAGAAGGGACCGAAGAAACCAACCATGTGGAAGACAAGTCAGGCATATTCCCGTCGGTCTTATAAAATACTGGCCACCCAGCATGAACTGAATCGAACCAAATCAGCCGACAGCGCAACTCTACGCTAGCGTCACCCAATTTCCACGCTTGTTGACTTTGTTCTCGTAAAACACGGTGCGGCATCGCTCGGAAATCTCATTCCCGGAGTACTTTGGCTGATCTAGAAGGGGAGCAGCGGCTAGAGGGGGCAACAGCCGGTGGCGGCCTCGTTTTTCTTAACTTCAGAGGATCTGATTCCCTAGTTGATAGTAGCAAGGTGGAAGCGCAGCCGAGCAGCCACACACAAAGGGTGATGATGTGACCAGCCAGCGTCCGTTCCGGATTCAGCTTAACGGGTGTGTTTATACTAGAGAAAGATTCCTCAAAAATACACTGTTCATCGAAAAAACACTATAAAGAGTATTCTGTGAGTGAAAGAGATATGATGGATAGAAAAAAAAATAGATAAATAATATTTTTTTTAGAATCTAAACGCACCCACACATATGCGCGCACCGGCGAGGCGCCGGGCTCGACGGGAAAGGGCGGAAATTGAAAAGGCTTCGTGTCGCCAGTGGGCCACCCCGTCTCGGCGGCAAGAAGTCATTAGCCCACTATTACGAAACATTTGAGAATCGTGGGTGCAAGCATTTCACGAAGGCATGGGGAAATCTTCGGCGTCGAAATAGCGGCACCAAATATTGGAACAGTCCAAGAAACCACTCGTTTCAAAAAAAAAACGAAGAAAAGGGAGAAAACAACACACGCAGAGCAGAGGGAAACAAGGAAACGAATTCAAGCAGGAAACATGGTAAAACACTGATCAAGACGAATGCTGCGGATGGTCATATTAAAGTTCAGATAATCAGATTGTCTACTTCTCAGAATCTCAGTTATGGCCCGTCAGGAGCAGGTTCGCTCAGAGCCTCACATAGTTGCGCAAGCAGCTTAAGCGAGATACAATAGAAGTAAAAAAGCTGTCCGAATCAGAAATGCTAGTTATAGTTCCAATAAATTGAGCTCAAAACAGGCTACATCTGCATCGCAAGATTATCCATCAATTGTCCTCTTGTGTGCTCCAATGTTCTTAAGCGGCAGTCGTGCCACCTGTGTTTCGCAACAGAGACAATATCTTCAGTGGGTTCGTAAGAGCATGCACAGGCAATGGATCGGAGTTTCCAGTAAAATCACATTGAGGAGTTCAGATTACCTTCACTGTTGTTGGAGTAAGGCAGGCTGACGGCCACCCATGCGTCGTCGCTGATAGGGAGCATTGTTGTGCCTTCAGGGATAGCCATGTCACTGTGGCGAGGGTAGACTTGAATTCTGTTGGTTAGCATGTAGCAACCACATCTGCCGGAGCTGACAGGCATGGTAGTAGTTGGCACTGTGAGATTAGAGGTACTGGCTCTGGCTGGTGCTATGGGGGGTGAGTGACCATCCAAAGTCGATGTGTGTTCCAGGGATGAGTCCATTGCTTTAACTTCTGAAGTTGCCTTTGGAATGGGCGGTTCACCGGCTTTCAGAGATGTGTCCATGACTTCAACTTTTGTGCTTCGCTCTGGAATGGATGGTTCATCAACATGCAGAGATGAGTGCGCCACTTGAATTTCTGTGCTTGGTTCTGGAAGGGGCAATTTGTCAACTTTCAGAGATGAGTTTGTATCTTTAACACCCATGCTTTGCTCTGGACGGGGCAGATTGTCAACTTCTGGAGATGAGACTATTACTTCGGTATACGAGCTTAGCTCTGGAATGGATGATTCATCAACTTGCAGAGATGAGTATGTCATTTCAACTTCTGTGCTTGGTTCTGGAAGGGGCAGTCTATCAACTTTAATAGATGAGTCTGTACCTTTAACATCCATGCTTTGCTCTTGAAGTGGAAGGGGCAGTTTGTCAACTTCTGGAGATGAGTTAATTACTTCAGTATTGGTGCTTGGCTCTGAAAGGGATGGTTTGTCAACTTCCGGAGATGAATCCATCACTTCAACTTCAGTGCTTGGCTCCGGAATGGATAATCTGTTAACTTCGAACTTTGAAGATTGACCAATTTTATCAGGAGATTGTCTTGTAGCAGCAACAGGAAGCAGATTAGTAGAGCCAGCTGATCTAGCATCATGATTTACTGCACATGAACAAAACATGAACTGATTAATGAAAATGAAGATAACATGGACAGACCCACCATCATCCAATGCAAATACACACAAAAATAAATTTACACAGGTTGCAGCATGTAAACATGCAACACACAGTATCATGGACAATGGATGCAGAGAAAGATATGACCAGCCGAAAGTTAATCAGGGACAAGTTGAACTTAACCTGTGCTCCATAGCAGGGAACATTCTAGTGGTTCAAATTTCAACCTCTCTGTGGCCATAACATTGATTGACCGGTTAAGGAAAATATGATCCAAAATTTTTGTTGTGCGATTTAGATTATCAAATTTCAGGGAAAGTAGAAGCACGGCGACTATGATATCACAATATTGCAGTTATGCCGGCTAGAGGCCATGCCTTGTGTAATTCTACCAGGACCCACAGGTCAGATCAACAAAATTTCCCTGCACTGTTGTGTGAGGTAATACATGTGTTTACAAATGTGCCCTAAGCAGCAATACTAACCAACTAATACCATGCTCATAACATCAAAAGGTATGATCAATGTAGCTTCAAAACTCCAACTCACCAAAGTAACAGAAGAAATTAAACCTGGGCATATGGTACAGCACTGAGAGGCTAAGGAACTGATGCGATAATTGAAATTTGAAAAATAACATTCATAAACAGGAACATGAAACTGGTCAAGAAGCAGCCTAATACCAGAGACTAAGGAATATGAAGTTTCCAAGTTACTGCTGTGGTACTCTGCAAAGAAACAGAACACAAGGAACGTAGCCAGAAAACTCACCAGCAAAAAGGCCATTATCCTTGCTATGCTTTGTCATTGATACAATGGGAACTGAATATTCAGGTTCTATAATCTTGATCTTTTGTCCAGAAAACAGGTTCTCGGTTCCTTGTTGCATGGATGATCCTCCATATACAGCAGAAAAAGCAGAGCCTTTGTCCCCTGAAAGGCAAAAACATGTTGCTAACAGTATGCAAAATAACTTGTGCATAGATGGAAAAAAAAAGGAGAAGATTGGGCAGGGGCAATTGAGCTTTAGAAAAACACTGAAAACAGAATCCATGAGAGATATAGCATCATCATGATTTTGAAAAGATTGTAAACAAGGATTAGGATATTAAGTCGTATGCTTTAATCTAAATTCTAAAGCAATATGGATGTGGAAACAGATACGACTATCAACTATGAAGTGTTCACAAAAACTATAAACTATGAACTGGTCACGGAAACTGTAAACTATGAGCTAGACAAGTCTTAGCAATCAAGCTGCACATCAATAACTGCTAATGATGCTATGAATTTTGTAATCAAGGGCGCACTGACATATATTGTGCAGATAAACTATAAAAAGTTGTCATAGATAATACTAAGACTCAGTCATGTGGCAGTTCCTGTTTCCATCCGCGCATGTGCACAGTCTGATAATTTAGTCGGGTTGAAAATTAACCTTTTTCTGAAAGGAAATTATCATACATATAGTCCGAAACTTATCAGATTATCAGAGCAATGCAAGTTCTATACGCATAACTGGTATATATATGTCAGCAGGCAGATTAGGGGACCGTATTCATAACTGACAGAAGAAGTTAAATTTTAATAAGAATGAAGCTTCCAAAACAGAAATGCCATCGTTTGATCCAATGTAACAAATAGAGAAGATACTTGTAAATTTATTGCTATGGTGGGAAGGTTTGTTCTTGATGTGAAGGCAACTTAGTGACTTACTTCCCTTGAAATGTTGAAAAGCAACCTTAGCAACATTGACCTCTGCTTGCTTCTTAGTGTTCCCTGGCTCTCCCTGGAAAGTTGTACCTTGAATTTCCACAGTTGATACAAAGGCGCCAGAGTGATTCGAGACCTCTAAAGTTGTAGCATAGACAGGCAAGGGAACACCTTCTTTCTGAAGCAGTTCTTGTAGAAGATTCTTATAAGATACCGATGGAACCTGTCAAAGATAGAATGACCCATTTAAGTATATATAACTACCTTGTAATAACAGTTTAGGCTGAATGTGTGTTTGGGATATTAGAAATTTAGAATCTCAGAGAAATTAGCCATGTAAGCAGAGCAGATGCATAGTGACATAGCCCTAGGACTTTACAAAACGACTGAAGAATGAAGAAGTTTAGTCCCTATCTGAAGTAACAGAGTAAAGCTCTTGTGGTCCAATTTCTTTAAAAACTGTTGTCTGGTTCTTATGAACCTCGCTTCAAGCTAGCTGTTAGGCATCTGCAATGGTTGCCTTATTACAATTTGAACTGCAAGCTGTTTGAAACAATTTTGAGAGTTTACTGGCTCATTGCTACTTTCACATTTGTCAAAAAGGAGAACATTTGTTCAGGAACGATAACATCCTTTGGAATAAGCAGTCACAAAAGCAGGCAACTTTGTGCATAATGAGTTTCTTAGCAAGCCGAAATCAAGTGGACACAAATTATTCAGCCTTTAACATAACTAATACACTAATAACATTACCTGGAATGCAAGACCCAAGAACTAGTGGCGGCCCTAACTTACAACTATATTACTTATTCGCCAACAGTGTGTCAAATGGCATGTGGTTAAAATAAAATTGCACATCAGAATGAACTAAAAAATTATAAGTAGATATTAAAATATGTCATTTCAGCTTTCATATAAGTTGTTCCCAGTTTAAAAGTCACTTAAGTCACTTTATTGATGTAGATCAAAATGTCAGTGAACCAGGACAGCTGAACTTGGTTTTCTGAATGTTAACTGACAGTACACACAAATGCTGAAGAGTGTATAAGTAATCATAAATAGGTTATGTGGTGCTAACTTATCCATAAATGAAAAAGAAAAGAAACGGACCAACCTGTGACTGCTGTGGTGGCCATGCTTCTAGAGGTAAGGACATCAGAGCAACTCTTGCAGCAGCAGTTTCAGCTTCCTTCAATGTGCGACAGTATTCTGGGCTCTCAAATGTTTGCCCATCTATGGTTACTTCTGACTTGAATAGAGGAGCATGACGAGAACCTCCATGGATGGGACAATACATTGGCAGGTGCTTGCCTCGCTTCTGAGCATAAATTTGTAACCGAGTCTTGTAAGGGAGCTGGGTCTCTACAATTGAAAATAAAAAAGAATAGTGAGTGCTATAGGTCAAGCAAAAAAAATATTTTCCTTTTTCAAATGACCAAAAACCTTTCTAGTACCATGGAAAAAAAAAATCTTTATAACATCAGAGAATACATTGCAATTTTGAGGGAAGGAGATATGGATCACATGATGAATATTACTGGGATGCAAGCATGTAACCATTTTACTAAATCTACGGACAATCTCTCTTGCATTTCATAAATTGGTTCAACGTGACTTCTACGAAATTTACTATGTATCATGTGATTCACATGCTATATCCATTATACAACAACCAATATTTTAATTCAGGGTCAACTACATACAAGAATATCACGATGTCCTGGCAAAATCAGGTGCCATCAACAGGGAATCGAACAATAAAATGAGCTGGTGAGTCATAAACCCACATGGATACCTGCTACCAGTACCCCAATTGTACTAGCAGACTAGCAGCAAACAAAAACAGGGATCATTTTCTTCTCCTTTACTATAATATTGATCTGCTAATAAGTTCAACTGTTCAGAAGTTCATCCGTAGAGTACTTTCTGAAGCTACAAAATCAAATAGTTGAAACCGAAAAGTGATTTTTAACACATTGCTCAGGCATCAGCACAGAAAAATTAAATGTACCTCACATAGAACTCAGAAAACGAAGGGTGCACCAATCCAATGCTACAGGCGACCATACAACGATTTTTTTGTCATTTTTAAGGAAAAAGAAACAAATATCGCATGGGGTTCCTACTTCCTAGACGAAGAGGAATCTTACTGAGAAGATGAGAAATCCAATTTTTACCCCAAAAAAGTACCAAGCCAAAGTGCCAGACAGGCTAACTCACCGGGCGGCGGAGGCGCTGGAGCGACTGGAACCGGGTCAGGGGCTGCGGCCAGGAGTGCGGTGAGACGTTCGAAGGCGGCCATGGCGGCGAGGTTGAGCGCCTCCTTAGCCGACCTCGCCCCTTCATCCGGGGAGCTGAACTTCTCGTCCTGGACAACGACGGTGGCGCGGAAGAGGGGCACGTGATCAGGGCCCTCACGTGTGTGCTGGTACACCGGCGGCGACCACCGCCGCTGCTGGCACAGCTCGTGCAGCCGAGACTTGTACATTTGTGCGCAATCTCACTGCTCTCTGCTCAGATTTGGGTTGTTCCTCGCTGCTATGGAGAATGGATTGGGGCTCGATTAGATTGGACTCACGAGTGTTGGGTGCCTCTGGCTCTGTCCTCTCCTCTCCTCTCCTCTCCTCTCCTCTCTGTGGCGGCTCTTCTACATTCACGTTTCTTGCCTTTTAGATGGAGGGTTTGTGGGGCGCCCCTCATTGAGTGATTTTTTAAGACAATATAAAGAGTGTCAGAACTCCGTATCGGTTGGACGATTACGAGTAGGGATGAAAGTGGTATGGATATTTCCCGTGGGACGGACCGACCGAAGGCCCTCAGACCTTAAATGGTACAGACCGTATCCGAAACCGAAAAATCAATATTCGACCGTATCCGTATCCGCATAACAAAAGTTGAATGTCTATTATAGATATGTACTGTATATCAATATCCGATGCATATCCGACATATTTTATACTTTCCGTATCCGAATCCGATCCGAAAAAAAATATATATCCATATTCGTATCCGGGCATATCCGTCCGTATCCAATCCATTTTCATCCCTAATTACGAGATCATCATATTGATGACACTGACACCATGGGAGCTAGCTTACACAGAGGTTAAAACAAATATATTTGGAGGAAGTACATAATAGACAGCTAATATTTATTTGTCATACATAATAGACAAGTTATACAGATATTTAGACAGTTTCTGTTTATTTGTTGTCTGCAGAGTATTAATTTATCCCTTAACACGTAAATCATGGTGATATGGTAAAATTTGATCTCTGTAGCTATTTTGGTGCTTACATGAGAGAACGCATGATATATTCACATAAGTCTCTTAGTGAAGCATATAGGTATATATATAACATATTGGTATGAAAAAGTTTTACGACACATAATATGATATAATAAAAGTAAAATTTTGATTAACAAATATAGCTCTAATTTTCTCTTTGCACATAATGTTGCCATATATACTTAACAAATCATTTTTTAGTTGTGTAGAACGCGCACGGATTGCCGAGTTTGTACTAAGCACTTGTGCAAAGCATGGGTTAAGATTATTAGTGGTAACTCCTAGTACTAGGACAATGGTTGCACTCGGGTTCTCATTCAAATCTAATGGAATTCTAACCACCCCCTTCTCTATCATATTGTATCATATCGTGGAGGATAACATAAGTTTACATAACATAACGTCACCATGTTTCCATAACCGCGACGGATGATTAACAATATCAAAATGAGAGACGCCAAATGCACAACATCCTTCCTTGCCCCTTCTCGACAACGTTAATTTTCTTCGTGTTCAGGAAGTTCATTGAACTTAATTTTTATGCAGAGTAATAATCCCCATGTTCTTTTTTTAATCTAAAATTAGTACAATCATCTACATCACTTATTATTCTCCATTGATCATAGCACAAACATCAGCTATGAGAATGAACCATTCCTTCACTGGCTCAAATTTTAGACCTACAACATTGTTCCTAGCTCCTACATCCATATATAGTGGTTCCTATGAGCAATAGTGACAAAAATAGAGATCAACATTAAGGAAAATTAAGCTCAATTCAATACCATGTTTAGAATCTGAAGATAGCATTAGCATCCATGGTTGAGACATCAGGCTACAGTCGAAGAAGTTGTTGGCACCATTGAAGAAGCAACTTCCGTCGGTAATGGACATCGAAATAGTACTTGCGCCATAACCACTTGCTCCGATGCCACTGCAGCTCCCTCTGTTGCTACCATTCTACGTTGCTGCCACCACCGACGACGAGGATGCCTACCCAGATTGCGACGTCTTGGCTCTCCATTCCCGTAGCGCCTCCGTTTTGTGCTGATCTCGTGTCCCTGTCGCAACCGACTGCTTCTCTTCCTGCCACATGGTGTGTCTGCTGCCGCTTCGCTAGGGTTTCCTCACAGGGGATTTGGGTGATATTTCAAGGGTGGATGGAAAAGGGATTTGGGGGAGGGGTCGATTGGTGTGAGATTTGCCACGCGAAGGAGGTAATCACAACAAGGGAAAGCGAGGCGACAAGTCATCGACTCGTGTCGGAGCATGTTTCGGTGTTGTAGTCGAATGAGATGACGACCAGACTCTTTCTTTAGTAAGTGAGGATCATATCGAATGGAACGGATGAGGCGGACGCAAGGCGACGACGGCTGTCTCGTCGTTGTACTTGCCCTTATGCCCTCTCAATAAAAAATAAGGCTTTTACTCATTCAAGGCGGTCAACTTTTGGCTGATGAATAAAAAGAGAAATAATTAAATGCATAAATTTAAGGCTCGATGGTAGCTGGAAATACTTATGCCGTGCGTATGGAGATTAAAATTCAAAGGCTAGTTCTTCGAGTTGGTGTAAAAAAAAAAAGAGGACCAAAGTTTAGCCCCGAGGATATGAATGGACCTCGTTATATTGAAAAAATAGAGTAAATTACATCCACTATACAACAACTTATGAGGTTGTATCATTTTGGTCCAACAAGTAGTAAAACATACAAATACATAAATAAACTTGTCAGATGTGCGCATATATGGTCTTATGTATGCTACGCTTATGTATTTTGCCAAAATGATAGATGATGTAGACAGTTTTATGCATATGGTCCATATATTTGTTCCACTGTTTCATCTAAGTCTTCACTATGTGTGTGGCATTTTGTATTCTTATATCGGTGGTTTTTTTTTAAAAAAAAACTATTAACAATAGGTGACCAACTATACGGTTGTTTAGTCAAAGTTTAACGGCAAGATGGATCAATCCTGTCTAGTCTACACTGCATGAACTCTTGTGTTCGGAAGTGAAAAAGTTCAAAAAAAAAAAAGGCTTTGCTCGTAGTCCTTTAATAAATTTTGCGGACTGGTATACTGTTGTTACCATTGATTATCATAGAAAAGGATTTTTAAAATGTAAAAAACTTTATATATATTATGCACATATAAATTATACAAGGTTAAAGTTAGATTAAAATATAAGCTGGATTTAGAAAAAAAAAAGGTAACTTGATGTCTTGGTCACACATCTTTAAAGTATTTTTTAGTCGTCTCACATATGTCAAAAACTAAAAGTTGCACACATGTTTAAAAACTAGATGACAGGGGGGGGGGAGGTTTTGTATATAAAACCGTCCATTCTCCATGTCACGGTGGCAAAATTTACCTATGTAGAGTACATGTGGTCGTATATGCATGCCATTGATAAGTCAGTGTATCTGTTTGCATATTTTGCTACTTGATGGACTAAAATGATACAACCTCACAAGTTGTTGTATGGTTGTGGTAATTTACCCGAAAAAATGCAATGAATACCTGGCTTCAAAATCCTGGGTATGCCACTGGGGTATAATGGTATAATCAGTTGCATTTCAACAATTATATTATTATAAGTGTTAGTCGCAAAGAAGGCAAAAAATCTAAATACACATGAAACCAACATATTAAAGTTACAATAATTTCTCCTTCCCCAAGACGTCATGAGAGAAAACGTCCATAGTTGGACTGCCGCCGTTCTGTTCTTCTTGCCGCTGCAGTTGCTGCGAATCCTGCGATGGTATGAGAGGCGACGGCAAGGCCCTCATCGCGGGCTCAATGTCTATGAAATCCACCGCCTGTGCAATGGAGCCGCAGTTCACCATTTGGCTCGTCGGCGACGCGGCGGCGTACGAAGGATTCACCGTTGCCAGGGCCAGCCTGCGGTTGAGGAGCTCGGTTTGCGCAATGGAAAGCTCGGCCTGGACCAGAGCTACCTGTTAGTTGTGCAGAGCTCAGCTGATTAGAAGAAACACTTTTGAAGGAAGATA
Organism: Digitaria exilis; assembly: GCA_015342445.1. Lineage (NCBI taxonomy): Eukaryota > Viridiplantae > Streptophyta > Magnoliopsida > Poales > Poaceae > Digitaria > Digitaria exilis. Next base: position 1,015,468 of record JACEFO010000520.1, read on the forward strand.
GTGTGACAAAGAGAGTGTAACGAGTTTTCATAAATACATTTAATAAGAAATTGGTGATCAAAGGTAAACAGGAAAAAAAACTACTTCCAGTATGCTACGTTTTTTAAGGTCAAGTACTTTCACATGTCCATTTCACCAAGTGCTGGACCGCACAGTGAAACTTCCTCTAAAATCGCCATGGGCTGTGACGACCGTCGTGGCTGTATCAAGATCGCGTGCGTGGTGGTGGTAATGTGTTAACCTGGTGCTGGAGGGCAAGGATGGTGCCGACGCAGCCGTAGACGGGGTCGGCGATGCGCGCCTGCGCCTCGTAGCATACTGTGCTGGCCGCGTCCCGGCGCAGCGCCACGGGCACCCGCGACAGCATCTTCGCCACGTTGCTGGCCCCGAACACCTTGTGCACCGCCGCGAACTGCGCCGCGCCGGCGCCCGAGCCGTGCTCCCTCGCGCCGCCACCGCCCCCGAAGTGCGGCGCGAAGATGCACCCCGGCACGCACCGCCGCCGCAGGAACTTGCACGCGCCGCACGGCGCCCCGGGCCCCCCGGGCGGTGGTGCTTCCTCCTCGGCCGCCGTAGCCTGCGCGTGGGCCGGGCCTGCGGCGGACGCGGCGCCCGCGCGCATGCCGTACGGCTGCATCGCGCGCGACATGCATGTGCTGCGTGCTACGCGCGCGCGGGGGCGAGGAGGTCAAAACGAAGGCGCGAGCACCCGAGCACCGGTGGTGGCGGTGGATCGCGGCACCTGGGCGAGTAATGGCGGCGCGCTAGCTACGGAGTACTGGTTGGGTGAGCACGCAAGATTTATGAGCTCCGAGTCGCTCGGGGAGTGCACGCTGCTCGCGCGGGACGGCGCCTGCGGATTTCGCGGGGTGGGAACTCAGAATTCAAAGACGTCTGAACTTACGAGCTTCCTCGGGCGTGGCGCGAGTGTGACTCGTGCCTTCTCGAATTCTTCCTGAGAAGGCAGAACATCGGAGACTCATTGATCAATCATGGCGCCTCTCCGAACTCCAAATTCTTGCTCATCCCGAAATGAAGGTCCAGGCCTACGCAAGTCACACCTCTGAATCAATGATGCGTTTGTGTTCACTCTAGTGGACGTGTGGTGTGTGGATGCCCGTGTTTCACAGGGAAAGAATCTGCCATGTCAATTGTAAGCAGGAAACGCATGTCCAACTGCCAAAACGAATCACATGCTTCTCACCAAAATTTGACTCGTTAACCTTTGCTACACACATTACGGTATCAGCATAAAGAATGTGCAATGGAATTTCTGAAGCCAATGTTCTTTAAGTGGCAATCAAACTCGTTTGGAAGGTATTACAGAGGTGGCATAAGCTCTTAAGTTTCTTCCGAAGGAAGCACACCACAACAACCCAAGCCTCCACAAAAGCAGCGCAAACCATTTGGCCTAACCCTAGCATCCCCATAGCAGAAGGTGAGCTCTTCTCCTTCCTCGATATCTCTGGCAGAAAAGAAGCAGAGTCTTGGGAGCAATGAACCAGAGGCCCTCACTAGCACAGGCTGCAGGTTGCCTCTGTCACATGAATGGTTGATAAAGCGAGCCACATTTCCCACTTTGGTTGCATCAATGTTAACTCTTAAGCATGCTTTTCCAGAAGGGAGATGCTCTCGTATGACAATGAGGGCAGGAGAGAGCTTCCCAGCAGAGGCAAGTTCATCGTACAGTCTCTGCCGCCTTCGTGCTTCTTCTGTCGTCAAGAACTCACCTACAATTCGAATATAAATATGACCATGAAAGTAAGCTCCAGTGACATCAGGTATCAATATCAACGTGAAATGGAACTGTGGGAAAACAAAGAGAAGGTAGAAAAGATGGCATGTGTAATGGGGGCCCTCAAGTAATTCCTACAGTCAACGTTCATATTATATATGCCCAACTAATCAGTGCAAAAGCTCAGCCTGCCATTCTGAATATGAGCTGATAAACTTCTGACCATGCTACGCCTAGCATAAGCATGCATAACTTCTGATCAAAACAAAGCCCAATCTTAAAGTCCAATTCCAACCTTATAAACCAATGACAAAGGATCACTAGGCCAGCAGCGGTGCAGAAATTACCTGAAACTCGTAAAGATGATGGACACATGAACGTTGGTGATCCTGTTGACTAATCTCTTAACTAATTCCTTTTTCAGATAGCGATTTAATGTAGCACAAAAACTATTTCTTAAACAACCATGTAGAATGAACTTTTGCTTAGTGCACCTAAATTCTACCACCACATTTTATTTGTATGAACTGCTTAAGATGTATGGTCGACCTATTTCGAAAGGATCTTGCATCCAAAAGGCATGATACTCTGTCCTTTATGAAAGGCTGCTAGTCTAAAAACAAATGTTTTTTTATGTGACTGCACGGGTTCGATAACAACTAACAAGGGCTTGTCTTCTAAGCATGTAATAAGAATGTTTAATATCTCTTTCCAGCTTTGATAAGCACAACCAATGCAACGCGACAAATACACTACCAATAAACCGAAAACACAGGTTGGCAGGTAATAAGAATGTATCCATGACCCGTTGAGAGCAGAGTCGTGTCATGACTGCAAATCCACTAAGACAGTAAGACTATTCTTCTATGATCTTGTGCATCAGCAAGCATATTAATTGGATTTTTGAATGGACTGAAAGCCTGACTGCTAAAACAAAATGTTAAAAAAAGAAGTATTGCTCTGCTTATTCTTGTCTGTAACAGCACCCCAATTAGCAACCCAATGTTCATAGATCAGCTGTGCTCATCCCAAATTCCCAAGAGGCAATCCAATGCTCATAGATCAAATGTGTCCTTATTAGGAAGGAAAAAATGAGACTAGATGCTTTACCGGCGTATTCGCACACAAACTGCCCGCGGCCGAGGGCCTCCGCGGCGTGCAGCCCCCAACCCTTGTGCACGTCGCGCACGACGCGCAGCCGCACCGCGACGCCGCGCTGCGTCCGCCTGTTCCCGCATGCGGGTCCGCACGCGCACTCGTCGCCGCACTCCCTGAGGCTCCCCATCCCGGCCTCCGAGCCCGAGCCGGCCGCGTCGGCCTCCGCATCGGCGCACGCGCACCGGGGGCCGCCGCACTCCTCCGCCTCGCACGCGCACCCGCACACGGCCGACGGGAAGCCGTCGAGGCTGGGGCGAGGCCAGGTCGGGACCGGCGCCCGGGTCCCGGAGCCACCCCATGGCTGGGCGCCGGGGGAGAGCCTGGAGAGGGAGAAAGGGGTGTAGAGGAAGTAGGCGTAGGGCTTCGAGTCGACGCGGTTGTGGAACGGGATGGGGAGCGGCTCAAGGCCGCGTGCCGCGTCGGCGGCGCGGCGCGTGGTGACGACGGCCGCGGCCGCGCGGAGGGCACGGCAAGCGGATGCCGCGGCGGCGAGGTCACGAGGCGGCAGCAACGGCAGGACCAGCTCCGCTGACTCGATGACGGCACCCGGTGTCGCCGGATTCCTCATCTCGGACGGGTCAGACCAACGCCTGTTCCACAGTAGTACTCGCCGTGCATCTCGAGCTAGACATATCTATCACAGACGTTATTTGGAGTGGACCCCACGTGTCAGTAAGATGAAAAATACGCGTACACGTTCCTCTTAGATGGTGGTGGAGGAAAATGAAAATTGAAGTAATCAAGATTGATCATTTGATCCCCAGGTTCATCTTGTTCACCCAGCTCGTCACAGGAAGGATAGTTCTATTTACAAAATGTGGATCCTTATTCAAGGGAGATCCGGAAAAACAAGGCTCAGGTCTTTCATAAACGTACGGAGTACGTTGGACAGAAACAAAGCGACTGCTTATACGGAGCAACTAGATGCCGGGGTTCCCATCGGTTGAGACTGGAGAGCGCACGTTTAGCGAATCAGAGGAAGATCTTCTTCAAGTAGCATTGCTGTCCTCTGCCGACTTCTTGTATTCAGGCTTGAGCTCGTGCGTCCCTTGGTTCGGTCCTCTTTTGTTGTAGACACAAAGGTCGTTCAGTATCTCCTTCAGGAATTGCTGCGTGGAGGAAACAAAGTGCAGACAATTTGTAAGTGACGCCTTATGTCAAAGATGCAGTAATTTGCACTAGTAGGGAACCCATTCTTGACTAGAATTAGGGAAAAAAGAAGGTGTTGTGTACCTCAGGTTGGTCCGTCTCTTGCATTTTAGCTGCTTTAGCGACCAATTTGGTTGCCTCTCAAAAAGCTTGAAAAGGATATTCTCCATGTCTGTACGATTCCTTCGTGTTCTTTTCATTTCAAAAGGCTTTTGTGGTACTGGCTTCTTCTTCTCCTGATAAACAAAAACAAATGCTGGTAATGAGATTCATTATTATTATTATTTGCATGATTGGCCCATGATACCATCAAGTGAAATTTTTAAGAAAAATATGAACCTTTGCCTGAATAACAAACTAATGTAAATAATGAGTTCCCTTTCGCAGAAAGCTAATCATTTACATAAACGAATAGGTACAAGATAGAAATTGTGGCTCCAGAAAATAGAAACAAAGCACTATACTGACAAAGAACAAGAACCTTTGCATTTGTAGCGGAAGGCATCAGGCCAACCATGCCAGGCATTGGTCTCATTCGATCTCCACGGTCATCTACAAGTACCTACAAGTAGTGAAGGTGAAAAGGGCAATTTTGTTGAGATATATGCACATGTGTGAGGGTAAATCATCATCAGATTGGTCACCTCTACTCTTCTTGGTTTAGCCATAGACTTGGTAGTCCTCTCACGGCATAGCTTTCCATATTCCGCAAGATTTTCACTGTGTGGTTTCATGTCAAATTTGTTATCGACTTTCCCTTCACATGAATATTTCCCTGTGACGTCACAATTGTTTCATATAGGAAAAGGTCATTACAATATTATTCACAGTTAGACTATGTGCAAGCCTCAGAAAATACAAGTAAGAAATTCTTTCTGACTGCATGGTCATGCGCTACCCAAAGCTTAATATGCTGTCTTTACACAAACTCCTATGTGATGGTTACTGTGAATGTCATCACACAGTGAAATGGAAACGGTAATGTGAAGTTTCTGGTTAAGTGAAATATATTGAGTCCATAATGAAGTCAAAGTGAGGTAATGACGGAGCCAAAATATCGAATAGGTGCATAATAAAGAATTAAGTTTAGACCATACAAGCTTACAAAGGAATTAGTGCAGGAAATGAAGAAAAACTAGACGATTGGACTGGTCAACAGGACAACACGGAACAAAGGTGTCAGTGTGGTATGCACATAGCATATGCCCTTCCAAATAAGTTGTGTGATAGTGTACAAATTGGACAGTATAAATGAGCAGTTGCCACAGAAGATGAGGCCTAGGAACTCCAAACTGAGAAAATATTTATTTCCCACATGAGTAGGATGCATGGAATTTAGAAATGATAATTCATGGACAGCATGATTTGCAAAAAAAAATCATTTACAAGCATGGCAAACCACCTAATTAAATGCTAAAAATAGTTCAAAAGAGTTATAACTATTGAACCTAATTAGATGACGTCAGACATAGATAAGAGTCTCCAAGACACAAATTGACAACTAATTTACATCATATCACATCAGCATATTTTTAAACCTGGTAAAAGTATTCCAGGAGCAATTTTAACACAAATTACATATATTATTTAACACATATTGACCTGTATGATCGTAAACATGCTGTTCAAAAGTTTGGCAGTATGTACACAACAATGAGTATAAGATTATCTATAGGAAAAATCCTTGAAAATAGAGATGAAAAAAGTTGCAAGCAAACATCATGAAGAAGGTGAGTTAATATGGTTCCAACCTTGGTTAGACTCAGAAAAGACGCACATTGGCACAAAGTCATTATACATATTCAGAGAGTAACTCTTCGGAGTATTTCCATTGCTTGTTTGAGCCATCTCCATCTTGAACTGTTATGGCATTAACACGTTATAAGAAACATAGGTACATAATAAAGCACCAATGCAGCATTGAGAAACAACGCTCTTATACATTCTGATTGAATAGCCGGACATACTCATGAAGAAAATGAGAGGCATTTATCTCATCCCTTTAAACTAAATAAATTAAATGCACAAAGCCCATCCTTTTACTTCTCTGGTGTCACTTAGTGTAGGTTAAATTCGGTTTCTATCCCTGATGTTGAGTTCCGACAATAATAAAGGCATATAAATAAGCAGTCAAGTTAAATATTAGGATATCCCTGCTGTTGACTCCCCAGGATTGCCAATCAAGCGAGCCACCAGGTTTGACAATAAAGTGGTATCCAAGAATGTAGTGGCTAGTGAATCACTGATCAAGGTTAAGACTACATAGTCACATAATATTATATAAGAGGATGTCCGAAAACTCAAATCTAAAAATCAATCCGCTGAATATCCCCATGACATCGAGATAAATTAGCAGCATGCTAAAGTCATCCATCCCATCCCCATTTAAACACCTTGGTCCACATTACCACACAAATCAAGCCGAAACAGATAACCGCAAAGGGCGCGGAGCACCAGCGAACACGAGACCAGAGGATGTAAGGTGCCGATGGGAGGAGGAGCCTTGCCTTGGTCGGCTGCTCGTCGCGGAGGAGGTCGAGGGAGAGGACGACCTTGGCGACCACCGGGTTAGGGTTGGCACCGCCGGCCTCGGGGTTGGAGGTCGCGGCGGCCTCCTGCCAGGCGCGGGAGACGACGGTGGGGCATTTCATGAGCCACATGCGTCGATCGGCACGCGCCGTCTCCAGGTGCTTCACCTCCTCTGCCATAGATGCCGGGTCGGTGGTGGGTTAATGGGGTTCGTGACGCTCGTCACGGAGCGTTCCTTACTCGGCTGCTGCGGCCCCTGCGATGAGGGCGAGCGCCACGGCTCGCAGGGTCGGTTGGGGTGGGTCGGCGGGGAAGGGGAGAGGACAGAGGATGAAGAAGGAGGCGGCGAGCGCTAGAGAAATCTGAAGAACACGCCGATCATAAATAAGAGCAGGCACAGATTTGGGCTATGCGTCTCTCGCTTGCAAGTGGGCTGGTGTATCAAAAAAGGCCCAAGCTGTAAACAATGTGAGGCTGGGTTAGTGTTTTTTTTAGATAAATGTGAGGCTGGGCTGTGTGGTTGTATTGGCTTGACAAATAATTGGGCCGATTTGGTTAACGGAGCGTGTTCTTGCAAAATAAATAATATTTTTTTTGGGGGGGGAGTAAAAGATTTTTTCAAAAAAGGGGGAAAGTAAAAGAAAAAGATATATTAATTATTATAGAGATATAGTAATAATAAAGAAAATAAGTTATATGTACAAACTGTATACATTTTTTACTAACTGGCTTGAATTAAAATATGATTGAATCGTAAGCGAACCCATGGTTTACATGCAGAACAAAAGAAAAAAAATCAGAGCAAGCACTCCAAAAACAATATGAACCAGAAACATATTTGTATTGGACTAGTATACAAAAGAGTTATATGGAAATAGTTCTCAATAAAACGTTGGCTATAAAAGTAAAGTAAATCATAATATATCGTTAGGAATAAAACTTCCACTATAAAAGTAAAGTAAATCATAATATATGGTTAGGAAATACACGGTCTCTCCTCTCTCTCTCTCTCTTTTACTTTTCTTTTGGAGACATTATTCACCCTTTTTGAAATTAGGACTAAGTTATTATTCGAAATACTAACAAGAATACAAAGATATTATACATCGCAGAACTAGCTAAACCCAAATATTTGTATGCTTACGATAATATGTATTTTAGTCGATCACGGTTTATTATCTGAGGAAGTAAAAATGTTGCTCTGCTGCTCTGGTCCGTCATCCACACTGAGCACAGCTCTGCCCAGGACCACAACTCGCAGAATTCTAGCTAAATCGATCGTTCTTGTGATCCCTTATCGTCTTATAATCTTGCCATCCAACGTCCGAGGAACATCTGTGCTAATGTGACAGACTACGCGATAGACCATCGCGTTAACATCGACCTCCAAGGCCGGCACGGCGCCCTGAGCGCCAGTCAGATGCGATCGCCCATCGAGCAGCCGCGGCGAGCCTGATCCTGCGTGTTGCGGGTCGGCTTTCGTACGTAGTTTCGTGTCGCGGAAGGGCTCGGAATAATACGGGGAGAAACAGGGATACTACGTAGGGAGGTGGTCGAAGAAAGGCCTGTTACAAACTGTTTCGCCGGAATCCAGGTACTACTCCATCTATGACGAACAGACGATGGCGAGTTGGATTCGGACCTGTGTATAATTTGTAATCTGTTGCTGTGAGTCTGCGACTTTGAACATCAGTTTGTTGATGTTCCTGAATCCGGACTCCTGTATGGTTTCAGAGTACAGCCCGCGAGAAAGACGCGGCATGCGCAACGAAACGAATACTATATCCAAGAGAACACGGATACAATTGTTTAGGTAATCATCAAAGGCAAAGCCTGGTCCAGCTGCCGACTTGTTTCTCTTCCGCTTTTCGGCCCCTCCCGTCGATCCCGCCGTCAGCCCGTCACGGCATAATCCATGGCCGCCGGACCCTTAGAAGAAGATCATGATGACCGGGATCTGCTGGAGAGGAATCCGTGCGCGAAGTGCATGGCGTTCACAGCAGCCATTGTGGTGTGCTCAACATTGGTGCTCCTGATCGTTTGGGACGCCCTCTTCGGCTTCGTGCGACCCGAGTTCTGGGTGAAGGTGCCCGGCGTCGAAGGGCTAATCCAGAGCGTCGACGCCACCACAGCGCCGGCTTTCAACATCACCCTCCGCGTCAACAACGAGGGCAACAGATTCTGGGAGATCTGCGGCAAGGGGGGTCGCGTGGACGTGGCGTACGAGGACGTGCCGCTCGCGCACGGCCAGCTTCCCGACTTCTGCGTGCCTCCGGGGGTCGTGGGCTCGGTCCCCGTCGTCGCCACCGGCGACGGGCTGGGCCTGCCCGGCGAGCTGTACGAGCGCATGGCGAGCCAGCGCCGGCGGAACGAGCGCGTGTCGCTGGCGGTGCACGTTCGGATGTACGAGGTAAGCGGCATCGGCGATTCACCATTGGTGCTGTGGTGCACGGCGGTACTGCATGGGCAACCGGAGGGGCCATTTGTCTGCCCAATTCTCGGGCAACCGTTTGACCTTTTGTAATGCCTTAAAATATACATATTTATTAAACATAAGTGACTTTATTTTGTGTTTTTATGTAAGTCGACGCTCGTGGCCATTTGGTCGTCGTAAGACAGGTGAGATCGAGCGCTTCCAGTTTGGGCCCATCGTAGTGTGTGCTGCCTAGTTTTACTAGGTTATCAAGTCCGCTTTGGCGTAACGGGTTAGGGTTTCGGGCTGTTGGGTTTCATGTCCACTGGAGTTAGAGGAGGGGTTGGGGGGTGGAGGTGGGTGGCCCGACAACTCTTGGACATCTGGTGGGCGTGGTGGTGGAGGGGGGAGGAGAAGTTAGGTATTGTTAGCGACGGCGGCGGCGACTGCTGGAGCTGTGGGTGGCTGCGACCAACACCCACAGTTCAGATTGTTATAAAAAATAGAATTAGTTTGTTAACTGCTTTGACTGTAACTTCTCTATTGAAATAGTTTTTTTAAAAAAAAATAATTGAAACAATTTCTTTGGTGGAGCTAAAGTTAGAAAAATATTTGATAAAATGGTTTTTTATGACAATGTGGTAATTTTGAAAGCACTTATACATGGAAGAGGAGTGAAGGCAAGAAAGTCACTTCTCTCTCCACCTTTTTTTTATGAAAGTCGTTTTAGGCTTTATGTGGGGCTTATTAGGTGATGTTGTTTTTGTTTACCTGTTTGGTTTGGATCGGAAGAGCTTCGCCAGACGGTGGAGAAGTCGAGAAGACCAGGTGTGTGTGGGTGGGGGGTGGGGGGGGGGCTAACGTGGCACCATATCTGGAAAAACTACGACATCAATACACCTGTGGCCTGTGGGTAAATCGGATCGTTTCAGTAGGTAGCGGGGTTCAAATAAACTGGTTTTGGGTTAGGAAGACGGATCATACGGAGACGTCGGAGAGTATGGCTGTCGCCTGTAAGTATACTAGTTTTTTTTTTTCCTTGGAGAACATGCTGTCGAATAGGCCAATAGGGGTTTTTTTTTTGTTGAGAGGGTAAAAGACACACGACTACACAACACCACACTCACACTGCACGCGCACACACGTGCGCGTCCTAGGTTAAATGGGGCCTTTCTAACCTCGAGAATATTAAGGTAAAAAAACTCGTGAACATCTAGGGCCCATTTCATTAAAAAAAACATATAAGGCCCATCTTCATTCAGCCCAGCAAAAGATAGCCGAAGAGATGGACCCGCTTTAGAATTAGAGAATTATGTAGAGGGTGTTTCTGCATTTTTTATCGTAAGTCCCTTCCCTTCTCACGAGAGCGCCGCCGCCAATACTCGTGGGCTCATGGCGCGGCAGCATCTCTCTCCCCGTGTTCCGCTGTTCACCCATCCTCTAAGGCCAGACTCCCCGCCGGTAAGGGGTCCGATATGCGTATAAATACCCGATGCCAGTGCGTTCTCGCGTCGTGCGGTTTATCTCGGCGCCACAGTAGAGCGGCGGCCGAACGGTTAGAAGCTTTCCCCACTTCTCGCGTCTCCGGCGGGATGGCCTCTCCGGTATGTCATCGCTGTCCTCTCCCCACCTCTCCCTTTCTTCCCCACGAACTGCGTCGCGTTTTTGCTTCTCGTCGCGTTGTTTGTGTGCTTGGCGAGCCTCGGTTCGCGTTCGTTTGGGAGTCTCGATGTGTTCGTGTGTTTGGGGCATCGAGGGGGGAGCCTGTAAAATTCGAAACCGCATTCTGCAACAATTTGGTTGAATGGGCCATGTTTACACATGTTCCCGATTGTTTCAGTGGCACTGGTCGCTTGCCTCGCATCCCAATCTGTTTCCCCACTCGCCCTCGCGTTCCGTATGTTCGTTCATGTGGATCGGCTTTGGCTATAGCAACAGATGAAACCCTATATGTGTTCAGGTTATCAATTGTAGACTATATATATATAGCAGTACGGTAGTGTGTACACAGATTCACCCCTACTAATAATGTTGATAGAGCGAATTTATGTCCATAAGCAGGTTTCACCAATTATTTGTGGATCAAAATCTTAATTAGACATCAAATTGCTTCGATCCCTGGCCTTTAGTGAAGTACATTGACAGGTGTTCTGGTTAATTGCAAACTTTAAACTGATAACCCTTCATAAGGGTTACTTGGTCCTACTAACAATTTAGTTATTTAGATGAACTGCCAGCTGTTTTTCCTTCTGGTCATTGCTTGATTATTTGCCAATAATGGCTGGTCAATTACGCTTGATCTTTGAATCTTCGTAGTTTGAGGGACTATCTTAGAGTCTCACTATATTTGACCATTACCTCATAGAATGGTTAATCTCTTAGTGGTGTTGGTTCTTCTGATCTTATTTTGACTTTTGTTCCAGTCGAGGCCCTTATTATGTTTCTTGCAAACTGATTGCCTCCACTTGTTGACTAGTCTCACGCATCCTAGTTATTTCTAACTTTTTTCTCCTAGAGCTTGATTAAAGTTACTCCAACAGTCAAACTGAATTGTATAGTTGGTATTGATGAGTACTATTATCTTGCTTTTTATACTTCTGGTAAAGTTAGAGAAATTTTTTGTTATGAAAGTGCAATTTTCCATATAGCACTGTTTATTTACCTTTTGTATATTACATTCGAACTGACTTTTTTATGTTGATGTTTCTTACTGAAGGGTGTGGTGGGACTGATATTTGACATTGTTGGTATGAAATACAAACAAACTTTGCATTTGAGATATTTATTAGAATAAACTTTGGCCTTATATATTTCTTAAACCTTAATTTCAGGTTTGCTTGTGTCAGTCTTCATTGCATATCCACCAATGTAAGTATCTATAAGATTTAGGAGATGTCAAGCTGTGTCCCTCAAATTTCACTTTGCTTGGGACACAGTTGGAATTTCTCCATGTCATCGTAAACAAGTTCCTTCTTGCCTGTCAAGATTTTATTTCTAATGCTTCACTATTTTTTATTTGTGCAAAGGAGTAATTGGAACAGCATATGATCCGTGTCTCGGTTATCGTTGTCGTGGAATATCTGGTGGATTCTATAATACAAGTGTCAAGGATTCAAGATTAGGAATGTTCTTTACTTGATGCTCTAGTATACAGATTGTTATCGGTCTATGGATATTTCATTGGTTTCAATGTACATGATTGCTAGTTTTTGTTTCCCCCGAAATACTAGCAAAATGGAAGTAACACAGAGGTAATGGCTAGAATACCTGCTCATACATGTACTGACAATGTAGGCACAACATTTTACATCCTAATTTTGGTTGCATGATTTGCACTAATACTTGTATATATACTAGTACTTACATTTCTAGTTGCAAAAAAATGTGCCTTCTTGCAGCCAAAGAATATCGAGACTACATCACATGATTGACATTGGTCTGGCTAGGCGATACCAGTGGTGGCTTTTGGCTTTGCTTTTTCACAGCTTCACCATGGTTATGATTGTAGTCAAGGAGTTCATCACACTAAGGCATTCAGGTTCTATCAACATGTATTTTCTGCATCTTGCGAGCCTACTTGCCAGGTTTCTTGGTCCCATTTTTATCCTGATTTCCAGCATAATCCTACTAGCAAGATTGGCAAATCACTACCCTATTACTCAGGTATGGATATCCTAATGTAATCTGAGCAGCTAAACCTCGTTTTCTTTCTGTATGGTCAACAAGATTATGAACTAGTTGCAGCATTGGCATGCACACTAATTTGCAGGATGTTATGGTTACGAGATTCATCATTGGATATGTCTGGATTGGCTATCTCTCATTATTACTTACAGACTTTATCTGTTCTGAGAGTACTCTTATGTTGGAGCTCATTCTCATTCCGATCACTATATGCACGCATGCATTGCGCTTTATCACTCAGGTTTGATAAGTTTAGCTAATCATTGAGTATATTCCTTTGTAATGCACATATATTCAATATTAATTGCCACATGACTAATATAGTGTTTACATGCATGTTTTGTTAAGATAATAGAAAGTATAGCTATTTTTTCAATATAGTATAGATTTTACTTAGATATTAGGGTAGATTGTTCTAATAGTTGCAACCATTATTTACATATGCGTTTGGTACTAACATATTTTATTTGCATACATGTGTCATGGTTTCCAATACTAATGCAGGGGCCATTAGCTCAGATTGAGATGGTGCCACTCCTACTGTCAATCCTAGGTGCTACTCCTGGTGTTTTATGTCTCATTCCGCTTCAAGGAGAGACGTTTTGGGAACATTTGGTAAAGCATATGGCACTTAAGGTAAGCAGTAAAATTAGTACCACCTCCGTTCCAAAGTTGGTCGTTTGACTTTTTTTTTACCCCAACTTTGACCGCTTGTCTTATTAAAAAAAAGTGCAAACATAGTCAAATTTAAGTCATTTTTGAAGAACTTCGATTAATAAACGCGTGGTCAAACTTGGGTTCAAAAAAGTTGAACGAACTAGATATTGGAACGGAGGATGTAGTAAGACAAAAATAAAGCCCAGTTTATACCAAGATTGACTTTATTTCTTGCAATTTTTCTTTCTAGATTGCTACTCTTGCTGCTGCAGTTTCCAGAAGTCTAGATGTCATTGTTGTATCTTGTCATGCAACTCGAGAAGCAGCAAACTACTTTCGGAGTAGACTACATGAGTGTTTCTAGTAAGGTACCACCCTTTAATTTTCTAACTAAGTTCTTATAATAGTGAAGTGGTTAAATAATTCCATAGAAAAAGATCTATATTTCTGATTTCTGAGACGTCTTCTCATCGAAATTCAGTGTTTAAAGCTCTAGCCCATTTCATTAAATGAAACATGGTTCAAACGTATTGAAACTTTTTGTGTTCCTGTTGTTGTAGTCCTAGAAATGAAAGAAGTTTAGGTCATAATGACCCCGGTTTTTTTTGTACTATATCAAATTGTACTGTGAATGGTTTAGTGGTTCTCAATTTTCTGTCACATTGACCTGTCTTTGTCTAGGAATGAATCCATCAAACCTTTATGACAGCTAACTAAGAATACTAACGAAATTTCATATTTTGATGCTGTCCAGTCTTCAGCTTGAAGTAATACTTTTTACCAAAACGAAGTTCTATATGTATCTTATAGGGATGCACATAAATTTCAAATGGCACTAAAATTGACTCTTTCATCTCTAAACATTGACTGACCATTTCAACATGAATAATGCCCATTAATGAAAATTTTGTACTGATTGACTATTTGCCCCCAACTCCAAATGTGAAGTTTTTAACTAATTATTCTATGTTGTTTTAATCAGGAGAACATTTGATGAACCCTGTAATTCTGCTTGCGGGATGCATAGTCAATCGGCTCGAAATGAAGTTTTGTGGTTCAAATGGTGCCGATTCTTCAATTTTGCAATTTGAGGCTGAGGTGTACATATGATAGAAACAGACACTGGAGTTCTACATCTTCTATTGAAGTGAATAGATTAGCAGTTACAGAACAGGAAACGACTTTTATGCCTTATTATTTGGCACATATCATCGAAAACTAGTTTGGAACCTCCTGCAAACTTGCAACCGATAGCTGGAATTTACTATACTTGTGCTGTAGTAGCTTGTAAGGCTAATTCTCCGTACATCTGACATAGATTAGTACTGGTTCCTCGTCTCGAGATGGTTGTAGGTAAAAATGTTAGGCTGTGTTCAGCTGAATTGGGGAAAAGTACTTTTTTCTCTGGGACGCGTGTTATGCGAGGGAGATGAATAGTAAAGGTGAAAAGAGAATTTTTAGAGATGTGTGTTCTGTGAGGGGGATGAATAGAAAGTAAAAAATACTTTTAGATTTCTTTCTCTATTTGTTAATCCCTTGTTTGGTTATCGGAGTTTTGTTTAGAATGGAATAACTGAGTCACAGCATTAACTCCTACAGGCTCTTTGGATACATTTGGAATTGGATCCCAGCCCGGCCCTCAATTTGGTGCTCCATAGAGCCTGCATATTTCTGTGCGAGAAAAATCTCTAATTTGCCTCTCGTATTAAGCCAAATACACATCAACAGCTCCTCTCTCACAAGTCACTAGTCTTTAGCCTCACTAGGGTATATATAGCCAACCAATCATCCCCTTGGGGCTTGCTCGGATTCAATACGAATCGGACTCGTACAAATATTATTTGACATAATATCTAAATAAAACAAGGAGGGCACACACCTAAAGTTACTTAGCTGCTTGTCAGCAAAAAAATGCTCCGGGGTCGATCTTGTGTCTGAAATTTGCGGACTGCCGAGGGTGTGATGGTCGGCTGAAACATAATAAACTCGCGACAATGCAGCTGGAACAAATTCCAATTCATATCATATTCATCTCCTCGTAGTTGTAGCTGGACAGATTGGTCTGCATAGAACACATACTTAATGCCAACTGACATTTTTTGCTTGAACAAATTGGTTTAATTATATATAATATAAGTTAGGGACTGTGCTTATTTGTCCCTCCCCAAGCAGTATCATTTAAACTATTACTATGCTGTGCTTAATTATGTGCTGACGTTTCTTCCTTGGTCGTAAACCCATTTGGTTAGTATTAAACCAACTGTTGTGATCAGAGGGGGGTTGGATTAAATCTACTATCCTCCTCAATCTTTTTTTCGCGACCATGCCTGGACACATTTTTCATTAAGAGGAATAAGCAGAGTTACAAAGCGCTTGCCATTGCCACAGAAGGGGCGGTTGCAAGCTATGGAAAAACAAGCAAAGTTACATATTGCGTACATGATCTCGCGACCCTACGTCTACGTGTACAGCCTGAGTGAACTCCGACAACGCAATGTAGCCTACCTGCACCCAAATTGAAGCCTCCGCAAGAGTGTCGTGAAGCACATGAGTGGGTGGATTAGCGGTTGTGTTATTGAAGGTTCGATTATTCCGTTCTTTCCACAGCATCCATGAGGTAAGGATGCTGACGTGCTGTGTTGGACAAGAAAAGGTGTTTGAATAATCCCGTAGTGGTTTTCCTAGACGGTATCGTCATGCTGACGTGATGTGTTGGACATGGCTGATGACTTTGACCGGCTGGCCAATGGGGCCAGTCTGTAAGTCTTTTTCAGAAGGGGCGCTAGTTTGTAAGTGAGACTGGTGAAAGGATCATGATGTCTATGAGAACGGGTGAATTAGGCTTCTACAAATTTTAAAGAATAAAACAATCATATGCAATAAGCCTATTCACTCCATGTGCCCGAGGTATCGATGAGTCGACAACTCCCCCTAGTCTCGTTGGAGCACCCGCGCAAGGGTATAGCTCCCCCTTGATCCACGCAAGGATCAAGTGCTCGTAGTGAATATCCATCTCACACTCTAGGACGGCAGATTCCAATAACGTTTGACCTTCTTGGGGCTTCACACATCCTCCTTGTGAGTTCACCAAGATCACCACCACCAAGTCATCTAGGTGATGCCGATTCACCAAGAGTAACAAGACAAATATATATCTTCACTTGACCTACACTAGACCAAGAGCTAGATGGATGCGCACTAAAGAGAGTCCTTAATCTCCATAAACTAAGGACTCCAAGCAAACCAAGTGCCTCTCGTTCCTTCAAAGCCTCTCAAACTTCAGTTAGGAGCATAGTGAATTTTGTATGGCAAGAGAGCTGAAATGTGGGAGAAGAGATGCTATAAATAGCCCACTCAAATCCACTAGCTGTTGGTGCTGACGCAGAGGGACCGACTGATTCGGTGGCCTAAGGTGGGCACTGAATCAGTCGGTGCCTCATTTGTTTTTGAATTCCAACGACTAGCCAAGGAGCACCGACTGATTTGGTGCCCCATTGTGGCACAACACCGAATCAATCGGTCCTGCCCAAAATCACATAGTACCGAACTGGCACTTCTAGCCATAATGACCGATTCATTTAGTGCTGCCCACCGAACCAGACGGTCCCCTGAGTCTCGGGGGCCGCCGACTCATTCGTTGGGTCTTGATTGGGTGACACCTAATCAATCGGTTTAGTCCAAAATCACACGATACTAAATAGTTATTTCTAGCCATAATGACCAATTGATTCGGTGTTGTCCACCGAATCAGTCGGTCCCTCTGGGACTTAGACTAGAACATGGCCCTAGGGGCACCGAGTGATTCGGTGGGCCATGGTGCCAAGGACCAAATGAGTCGGTGCCCTTGTTTACTTTGCAAAGCAAACATGACACCGATTGATTCGGTCCATTGCACCAGTGAGCACTGAATTAGTCGGTCACAGCTGAACTTCTCTGAATTCAAACTTCTTAAGCGTGAAACTCATCGAATTCAAATTCTTTGAGTTTCCAACCTTCACCAAGGCTTCATTTGTACTGCCTAGCACTATAATTTCACAAGTGTGCACCACACCTATACTCTAGTCTCGCCTAGGTCGAGTTACAAATCATTAGCCCCCTTTATAGTACGACTAAAGGAAAACAAGGTCCTAAACTATTCTAAGTTCCTCTCATTTTCCAAACGACACTTAGAACTAGCTTATCCTTAACCTTCGCACATATCCTTTGATCCAATACAATCATCTCACATGATGGGTGCCAAGAATACCATGAAAAGCCCATCATTGTACTAACTTAAGAATTGCCGCTGCAAAACACACGTTAGTCACAATGATCATGTAGTCATTAATCACCAAAATCAATTGAGGGGCGTAGATGCTCTTTCAGACTAGTTTCCCTAATTTTAAAGAACAACCTCATCCCTCCAACCGAGATTTTTAAGAAGAACTGGGTATTCATTTTTGTTCATAGCATCTTGTGATTACAGACCAATTTAAGACATCATTAAAGAAAAAAAATTACAATAAAGTCTTTGTACACTCTCGGTCATCCTTGCCACCAGCAGCCTGGCTTGAAACTTACCTACACTAAAACCACTGAACAAACCAATTGAAGATGATGGTCCGAGACCACCACATCGTCAGGCAATGAGGGATCTTATGCCTCAAGGACATCTAGAAGCCCAAAATTGCCTAGCGACGAAGAACCCCAAAAGGGAATCGAACCACTAGAGGTGGGAATTAACCAACCCAAATCTACTTCGTGTTGGTAGGTAATCCAACCCATTTTCTCAACAAGTTGGGAAACATACCTTCCGAAATTTCTCCACATATCCATTGCCGTGTTCTACTTTGGAAATCTAGCATTATCCTTGAAACCATCGGTAGCAACGGCACAAAAAAACACCGGGGAACCACACATCGACGCACAAGATAACACCATAATGGTTACAATGTCTCATAGCAAATTACCACCATTGAAGAGTGTCCTATAGCCAAGACATGTTTTTTTGTGTCCTAGGACTAATACCACGATTGCAGGATGTCCATGAGCCAATTTTGCCGGTCATTAAGCACCACATGCACCTCAGGACAGCACCAGGACTCGCTCAACACAAACATAAGCGATAGTGAAGAAACCTGGAAGGGACAAAAGCTTACCGTCGACTCCGTCGGTAAGAACTCCAACCCTAAAAGGAGAGGATATATACATCACCCACCGGATCTGTCGTTCCCAAGCACATCGACGCCAAAAAAACCACCAACGGCAAGGAAATCAACGAATACGGCGGGGAGGAGAAATCGTCGGCACATCGGTTCTCTGAAGAGTAGGAAGTTTTTTTACCGAGACGCTGCTACGACTGAGTCTTTGGTGGCAAGGGCGGATCCAAAGGTGGGCCGAATGCCCTAAGATTTGGCCCAAAGAGTAACAACTTTGTTGCAAATGGTCTTCTACCCTAGTGGTTAGGAGCCCCGGCTGTACCTCCTCAGGTCCTGAGTTTGATTTCTAGTGGGAATGAATTTTTGGGCTTGGGTTAAAAAAATCACCTTGTATGTCACCACGCCAAAGCACGGGTCTAAGGCCCGACTCCGGTCATTGGTCATCTCACATGGGCTACAGTGCCGCTGTGTAATGATGGGACATGCGTTCAGGGGTTTTCTCGGCCTACGTGAGAATGTCTTCTTCTTAGCAAAATACCCCGGGTTGCTTACCCTCCCGGGGCCGAGTTTTGTTAGTAACAACTTTGTTCTTAGCCTTTTTGTTTTGCAATTGGATGTAAATTTGTTTAAACTATTGCAAGTGTGTATGATTTTTGGATGTAAAACTTCCAGAGTCATGATGGTAGGGAAATACATATGATGATTCATCATTTTAGCAATGAGTCCTAAAGTTATTCGAAATACACAGAAGATTTACATGACAAAGTTAGCGAAACAAATTAAATAATTGTATGCCAATAACAGCCTGTACATATATTATTAGAAGCAATTTATTTGAGAATTGAGAAAGTACACACCAAATGTTGCCGGTCCATCATCCATATACTGATGATAGCACAAGACACACATCTAACAGACCTCTAGCTAATAAGTCGATCGCTCTTCGGATCTCTTATCATCTTAACCTTGCCGTCGAACGTCCGAGGAATATCTGTGCCAATCTGACCGCCTACGCGGTACATCACCACGCTAACATCGAGCTCCAACGCGCCTGATGAGCGCCAATCGGATGCCATGCGGTCGCGGAGGCGCCGCGACAGCCCCACCCCGCCTCCCCGCGCCACCACCTCGAAGTCTTTGGTCCAGCGCCCCTCCGCGCAGTCCATCGGCTCTACGCGTGCCCAGCCGAGCGCCACGCCAGAGTACACGACGGCCACGCGCGCGCTGTCCACGCAGGTGTTGTTCATCCGGATCGTGACGTTGAACGACGGCGAGACGATGCGGGCGGCGCCGCCCGGGTCCATGCCATCGTAGCCCGTCAGGTCGACGGAGTAGGAGGGCTCGCGGTACGTCAGTCCAATTACGAGGACGATGGCAAGTGTCAGAAGCAAACTCAGGGTTAGAATCATTGCTACGAAGCACCAGTCGTTCTGTGCAGATGGGGGCCAAACGGCTGAGCAGCAGCCGTGGCGGCGGCCCCAGGTACATGTTTCCTTATCCGGGTCGTCGATTTTCATGGCGTGGTAGGGCTCCGCCGTCGCCGTTTTGAGGTTCATGCCGAGACCCATGGTTTGTTTGTTCAGCAATCAGCACCTGTCAGCACAACAACAATATATACTGCTAGGCGTGTCATCATCGACGTACTTATGTTCTCGATACCGTTTTGGATTATGATGCTGCGACTTTGCAGAGTCTGTTAATGTTCCGGCTCCTATTTAGTTTCCGGGTCTAGTCCGGCGGCGAGTAAGATCGACATCGTAAGACATGTATATAGATCCATAAAAAAAAAAGTAAAGGTCCGGTTCTTGACGTAAATCCGATCCCTCTCGCATATCGTACGTCTCCGCCGACATCCATGGCCGCCGGCCTCTTGGAAGACGACGACGATGGGTGGGATTGCATGGAGAAGCATCCGCGGGCACAGTGCATTATTGTCAAACTAGCAATAGCCATCATCGTACTCAGCTTGGTATTCGTGCCCTTCCTCTTTTGGGACATCCCGTTGGTGGACGAGTACCCGCCAAGCGAGTTCTGGGTGAAACTGCGCGGCGTCGAGGGGCTCGAACGGAGCGCCGACGCGGTGGCCGCGCCCACCTTCCACCTCACACAACAACGAGGGCTACAGATTATCGGAGATCTGCGGCAGAGGGGACCGCGTGGACGTGGCGTACGAGGACGTGCCGCTCGCGCACGGCGACCTCCCCGACTTCTGCGTGGCCCGGGGGGTCGTGGGCTCGGTCCACGTCGTCGCCGCCGGCGAGGGGCTGGGCCTGCCCGACGAGCTCTACGAACGCATGGAGCGCCAGCGCCAGCGGAACGAACGTGTGTCGCTGGCGGTGCACGTGCGGATGCGCGAGATAACCGGCAGCCGGGGTTCGCCTTTGATGTTGCGGTGCAGCGATACTGCATGGGCAACCGAAGGGGCCATTTCTCTGCCAAGTTTATTAGAAGTCGGAAGAAAGATACTCATATGCACGTGTCATGTACGAAGCAACTTCATACTGACCAAATACTAGTTCGGTTCTCGACGGTGATATATGTATTATCTTCTCGAATGCATTTGGTACTCTCTTTAGCTTGCCAAAAAAAAAAATCTTGTGCCTAACAGGGAACATGTGCATCTTATTTATTAGGGAAAAGTCTGTTTTTCACCCTTCAACTGTTACAAAAGTCTGATTTTCAACCTCAAACTGCAAAAGCGGATATTAAAGGCCCTCCAACGATCCAAACCATGCAAAATTGGCCCTTTGGGTGATTTTGAGGGTGGTTTTAGATTTTATAGAAATAGCAGAAACATTATTTAAACTTTAAAAAACAATAGCTAATTCATTTTGGACCCAAAAATATGAAATCAGTGCCAAAAGTTCTATTAAAATGTAACCAACCTATTGGCACATTATTTAATGTTATTTGAATATCATATATTTATATTACTAGTGTCTTATTGTTTTTTCTAAAAATAATTAGAATAAAAGTAAATAATATGCAAATAACTTCTAATGGTGCACCAACATATAGGTCACATTTTTAGAAAAAAATTGGCACTGGATTCATATTTTGATAATTAAAAATAAATTAGTCATGAATTTTTAAATACAAAATTATTTTTTAATTTTTGGAAAATACAAAACCACATTCAAAACCACTCAAAGGGCCAATTTTGCACGGTTTGGATAGTTGGAGGGTCTTCGATGTCCGATTTTGTAGTTGTGGGTTAAAAATCAGACTTTTGTAATAGTTGGAGGGTGAAAATTAGACTTTTCCCTATTTATATTATTATTTCCTTTGTGATTAGTTTGTATCCAATTGTATAACAGTTGTTCGATCTTCTAAAAGAGGCTAAAACGACATGCGTCTAGATTTACTAGAAGGTAGATGCATGTATGTCATGCACATACGTTTACCGAAAAAATCATTAACTAATAATTTAACATCAGTGCATCAGGATCAAAAAATTAATAAGTATCCGAAAAATTAGCTCCTTTGCGAACTATCCTTTGGTCCTACTCGATTCCTAGGTACTCTTACTCGGCATTGAAGGCGTTGAGGTCGTCTTTGTTGTCGGCAATCCATATCAGAGATCTAGGCAGTCCAAAATAATACTATCAAATTAGTACTGTACTCGATTTGTTCATCATCCTGAGGACCGAGAGAGGGATGTCGATCAGGCCGACAGTTCAGGTTAGTTGTCTGCGTTGCATATTTCGGCACACTAAAACCGGATCTATCTATATATAAAAGAACGAGTTAAATTGAAAACGTTTCTCACCCGAATCGGGTCCGCGGTATCCCTCACGCCGGACCCACCTGTAAGGGTCAACGGAGGTGGGAAGGTGGTCAAACCCACCAAAATCGAGAGTTAGAAAATGTTTCTGCCAAAATCAAAATTATTTCTCACCATGGTTTATGTACCCGCCGCTTTTTTTTTATAGTCTTCTAAATTGACTCGGCGTGAGATAAAATCGGCTCAGCGCCGCGTGAGCACGTAGGCAAGCACGGCGCCGCGGGAGCACGTAGGCAAGCACGTCGGCCCACTATTACGGCCCACAGGAGTTTAGCCGCCAGCCGGGCGTGAGAGCAAGCTTGTTTGTTGAGGCCCAAGCTGCCGCAGTCACGTGGCCTAGACACGTGGTCTGCTGCTGCTATCTGGAACGGAACGGACAGGGCCAGGCCAGGTGCAGGCCACCAGCACCAGGAGATCTGGTTCGCTAGGAAGGACGGCATTGATTCAATCCAAGTGAGCGAGATCTTTGGATAATTTGTTGTTGCCCATTGCCCTTGCTTACATGCGTTCGTGAAGATTATCATCTATACATGATAAAGGCTGGCATGAGCGTTGCGCCGCAGAAACAATTAATCTATGTGCAATGTGATTTGTGCTGGAATAATGTGGTTGAGTTAGTTACAAATGCAATATTTAACAGAGGCCATATAAGGACTAAGATTCTTAATAGATTGTTAAAAAAGACATGTGCACAAAGTTCTTAAAATTTTCAAATTATAATTTATTTAGAACAGTAAGAGGATTCTTATATGCATTCTGTCAATTCATTTTCAGTTTTTGTCATAAACTTTATTCTCCTATATTTTACCATAAGAAGGTATCAAAATTATGATTGTATCACGTGCGTGTCGCCCGTGCACCAACCTAATTTGGATCCAACTTACCCCTCACACTGGACCCACATGTAAGGGTCAACGGATGTGGGAAGTGGGTCAAACCCACAAAAACTGATATTTAGAAAATGTGTCTGCCTAAATCATATTGTTTTTCTCACCCGTGGTTTTTTACCCACCCAAATAATTGTTCTCTCGCGACAAAACAATTTTTTTCTAAATCAGACGCTTTTTCCTCCCGAACGTCGGTGCTCACCTTCTGCTCCTCCCGCACGTTGGCGTGGCGGTCTCGCCACCTCTCTGCCTCCCGCACGGCGGCGCTCGCCTCCCGTACCTCCCGCATGCCGGCATGGTTGCTGCTCCGCCGAGATGCACGCCATATTCTGCCACCGGAGCTCCGTCGCGGGGAAGAAAGGGTCGGAGGTGCTTCCAGCACACGGCACAGGGATGACGGACGTGGCCTCCGTGCGCAAGGAAAGGAAGAACGCCACCCGCGTGGTGTGTCGGTGCAGAACTAGCTCGCGGCGCCGTGATGGGCCTCCTGTTCTGTAGGGACAAGGCATGAAAGCGGCCACCGAGATACCCCCGACGAGGCAGAGCGGCTCCAACGCAGGCGCGGCGGTGTGACACACGCAGAGCTGCTTGTGCCTAGGCGGAGGACAGGGCTCACACGGGCAGTGAGATCCGGCGACAGGTAAGGCTCAAGCTTGACAAAGATTAGGAGAGGAAAGGGATCGGTACAAACGGCAGGATGAAACGGGATGAGATGCCGCAAAGAATAAAATTGAGATGGTAAGTGGGCTCCATGAGGAAAGAGATCAGCATTATGCTATAGCTGAACTATTGAGTATGTAGTCTTTTGTGGTTTCTATAGATGATGACTATGCAACTTTCGATCATTTTTACTCGTACCAATTTTCGGCATGGATTTATGACTCATGTGAGGCCAAATTATGGGGTAAAAACAATGACTTCAATAAAAATATTGTTGAGTTAAAAAGACATCGTAGGAGCACAAAAATCATTAATCTTAACTAATGATTTATTTGGTGTCTACTATTAAGTGTGCATTTACGTGTCTATTTGGCGTCTACTATTAAGTGTTCATATGTCCTATAATCCACGAGGAAAATTGAAAAGCAATCTCACCCAAATCGGAGCATCATACTCCTCACGTTGGAACCCTGTATAAGGACAAGAGAGGTAGGAGAAGGTGTAGATCCATCAACACTACAAGTTAGAGAAGGTTTGTGCTAAGTACTTTATCACCGCTCCAGTTTTTTTAATAAGGACTATACTCTTTGTGGCACGTGCGTGTCGCACGTGCGTCTTTGCTAGTCATCATAAAAGATGAATCATGGCAGGTGTGTTTCAGGAATCAGCTGGCGGCCCCCCTTACAACCAAGACTATGGCTGCCGCCTCACGCTAAGAAAACAAAACAATATGCATGGTTACTTCACCATTGGACAGATAAATGGCCCTTTCGGTTGCCCATACAGTGTCGTCGTGCACCACAGCACCACCGGCGATCCGCCGCTGCCGGTCAAGTTGTCTATCCGCACGCGCACCGCCAACTGCACGCGTTCGTGCCGTCGCCGCTGGCTCTCCATGCGCTCGTACAGCTCGTCGGGCAGCCCCAGCCCTTCGCTCGTGGCGACCACTGGGACCGAACCGACGATTCCCGCGGGCACGCAGAACTCGGGGAGGTCACCGTGAGCGATCGGCACGCCCTCGTACGCCACGTCCACACGGCCCCCCTCGCCACAGAGCGGCAGCTGGTGGCCGCGACGATCGTAGTTGACCCGGAGGGTGATGTGGAAGGTGGGCGAGGTCACCGCGTCGGTGCTCCGGTCGAGCCCCTCGACGGCGGGCAGTTTCACCCAGAACTCGGGCGGGAAGAAGTCGTAGACAGAGCTGCAGACGATCAGAAGCAGGAACGGCAAGCAGAATGCAATGGGTACTAATGCCTGCCAAGAGCCGCCGCGCTCATCGTCGTCTAGAAGGCCGGCGCCCATGGATCCCTAAGCTACCTGCCAAAACAAGCTCACGACTGGACCTGGCTTCGGTCGATACAGCCGCGCATTGTTATATATGTTAATATGGGCTGGTGTATCCGTGTATGTCTTTCATGCGGACTAGAGTCTGAAACCTAGTTCCAATCCTAAGTTTAGCAAATTCAGCAAAGTCTTTTTTTAAGAAGAAGAAGACAAATTCGCAAAGTCCCAACAGCTGAAAGATTACACCTAACACCTGTCGGAATCCAAAACGACATTAGTGTACTTGGCCGGACAGAGGCAGACTCTAAGACAACCAGACATGAAACCACACGCGGAATCAAAAGAACAATTAAGTCAGTCTCAGTGAAGTTAGATTTTTTACCTATAATTTGTCAAACAAATCTATCTATCTATTTCTAAAGCAACCAATGATTCTGCCAGTTTTTGTCCGTCCTGATAGTTGTCCCATTTGTCAGTCCCATGAATCGGTCTCTCGTCACGGCGTGCCATCGGAATATCGGATGACATTGAATCGAACTCTCTGCGGATACTGAGATAGACTCGGATTTGGGAAGAACAGAAGAGATTGAAGACGATTTTACAAGAGAAGGAATAGATCGAATCAATCTTCAATCTTTGAGGAAAGATTGAATCGGATTTTTTTCAGAAACAATGTAAAAAAACAAAGCGAACCCGCGTAAGAAGGACCGCACCCACCTCCTATTCGATCTTGTCCATGAGCATCTTGATCCTGTCGACCACAAGGACTCAAGGAGACCCAAGCACGCACCTCACCACGCCAACGTCATTCGCAGTCGCAGTTGGCGGCTCGCATCGCACAGCCCCATCGCCCGCAGCGGCATCATGACGCCGCAGTGGCTCCGCCATCCATCCAGGCTCAGCACTTCAGCACCCTCCGCCGTCGAATCCCGCCGCTACTTGCCTGCTAGCCTGCCCCTGTGCCCCAGCCCAATGCGCTGCCGGCTGCCACTTGGAGTTGCAGATGCGATGAGTGGAAGAAGAAGAAGAAGAACAGATAAGGTTTGAGTGTTTAGCGTTGATGTCGTTTGGACGGATGTGGCCGTGACTTCGCGAGGGTCAGGCGCTGGATGCATGTGTGCTGCATGAATGGGCCGTCGTTGCCAGTAGCTGGGCTTAGTGATTAATTGGGCTGGCTCCAGAAAATCGCCGGATGCACATAAGACTGGCTAGCTATCTCTTTTGCTTTTTTTTCTCTCTATCTAATACGTACTTCTGTGTTGTTCGATTCTCCATAAAAAAAAAAGCCTTCTATTGTTCGGTTCCGTAGTTCATTTGATTAATGATATCCCACAAAAAAATTGAAATTAATGATGCAAAGGTAAAAGGTTCTATTTTGTTCGGTTCCTTGGTTCATTTGAAATTAATTATGCAAAGGGCAAATGAAAGTTTTGTGGTGCTTTGGGTTTTAACCATCCAAAAATAAGTAAAATGTGTCATACAAAAATATGTAAATTGAATCCAGTTTCTAAGCTGTTTTTTTAGAATACCTTCATTTAAACTCGAACAATCCAAATAAGTCACATATATAACCTTCACCCGTAGCAACGCACGGGTATTTTTGCTAGTGGTACTAAAACATGGCATTATGAGAGAGCTGTATTTTTTTAGGGGGGGGGTTTGGGAGCTTAGGTCTATTTATAAAAGAACGAGTAGAATTGAAAATAATTCTTACTTAAATTGGGCCCATGGTATCTCTCATGGTGGACCCATCTGTAAGAGTCAATATAGATGGAAAGAAGATCAAACCTTCTAAAACTGATATTTAGAGAATGTTTGTGAAAAAACGAATTGTTTTTTTCACCTGTGTTCGTCCTACCGGCGCGTGCTCCCAAGTCCCCACCATCCCACCCGCGAGGCACGTCCGACTTCCTACAGGACACGTACGGCAACATGTTGGACCGGCGCCAGTAGAGGGCCTGCTTGTGCTCATGCATGGGCACGGGGGTGTGACGACGCGCCGTTCCGTTCGCACGACTGCACGAGCGCACGAGCAGGCGGAGGCGGTCGCGGAGGCCGTGGTGCTGCTTGAGCCCGTCCGGACTGGCAGCACGCTGAGCCCTCAGGCTGAACAGAGAGCAGAGGATCAGAACACATGTGCGAAAACTGACGTACATAGTCCACTTTTTAACAAAGGTCAAGATTGGCATCTCATAAACTTTGGTCTTGTTTAATTCGCCAACTTTTTCATCACATCAAGTCACATCTTTTCTCACAGACATGCTTACCAATGTACTATTCATACCTTCAACTTTCCCCAACTTCACCAACTAAACAAGCCCTGTCTTTGTTCTAAGCTATTAGCTATAAATGAGTATTTTATTGGATTAGTTGTCCATTGGCAAATCGACACAGTAGAGCAGTATCCATAAGCAAGTTCGAAAGAACAATGTCCACGAGCAAATATCAGGTTTCTTTGTCCAAGGGCAAAATTACCCATGTAACAATGAATAAGTAATCAATCAAGCAATGCGTGCTACGAATGCCATTGATTGATTGCCTGCTGCCACCAGAAGATTCAAAGTACTTGAATTGTGTAAGAGACTAGAAAGTTGGGAGGGGCAAAGACTTATCGAAATTAGAGTTCAAGAATGTTTCATTTAAATACTAGATATTTTCTCACCGCTTCGATTCCTTACCCGCTAGCTGTAACTTTTTACTACATGTGTGTCGCACATGTGTTTTTGCGAGTAGAGAGAAATAAACAACTTGGGCAACACAACGTTGTATTGCACATGTAACACCAATATAAAATTTCACACAGTGATTTGCCTTCTACTGACAGTTGACTACTATAGATTTTCGAAGTGCATATATTTTTATACTTATTAGGTATACACTACATATTAAAAGGTAGCTATAAGTAAAAACGATCTATATATGATTTGGAACGGACAGGGTAGCTTTTAGTTAGGGTGTCGGTTTTTTTAGTACGTCTTTCAATCTTCTGTTTAGATCATTTATTTAGGAGTTAGGACTAGAGCTAGTTGACTAAAAATTACTCGCTGTGAGTATAGGTGAAACGCATCGTCCAACAAGTCACTAATACATGCATCCAAAACCAAAAGTATATGTACTTGCGATCAGCATTCACACGCCAGCTCTATCATTTGCATCCTCATCGTGTTTTCTACATAGAGCACTGGAGCACTTCACATGTGGTAGAAGAGAGAGTGATAGGCTACATCCAGTTACAGCTCGAGAAAGAATCTTTGAGTCAACAAAGTTTTCTGTCACCGCAACAGTATCTGCATTGTTAGGCCTCAGTCGCCTTTAAACAGCCTTCTCCTGTGTCATGACAACAGCGGTGACAGTGTGATTTGGTGCACAGGCAGAGCCATCCATTCCGCTTTACATCATTTAATGGCGAGCAGGGGCCAGGAAGGGAGGTGAGAGCCAGAAGCTAGAAAATTACATCTAGGGCATTTCGTCACCAATCATGATCAAGATAAAGGAGATCACCAGTCCCTGACTCGGGATGCCCAGAGTTTGGCGTGTTGGACGAGCAGACGAGGGTTCGTGGAAGCATCATACATGTGCAGGCATCGAAAGACCTTCCTGTCTCGCGCTTCCAGGCAATACAGAGCACCAAAAGGATGGCTGTGCGTAGCTAAGTAGAAAATTCACAAGCAAAGGTGGTGACAAGCTCATTCGCTGGTGAGGCGCGAGGGACCACCAGCCACCAGAAAGAAGCCACGGCTGAGTAGCTGAAGAATGCGTGGTGTCTCTGTGTTGCCCAGACAAAAAGGGAATCAGTTCAGCCCAAAGAGGTGAGGAGGATACCATCTGAAAAAGAGAGAAAATAACAAATATAAGGATAATAGTTATTCAAGGAAGAATTGTTAAAAGAAAAAGTTATTCAAGGAAGCAAAAATGCCTCCTCCTCTCTGCCACATAATAGATAGCTAGGAAACATGTGTCTAATGGCCAAAAGAAATTCCTCATTATCCTCCTGCATATGGTCTTACCTAGTGTAAGCAATTTTGCAATATCAATCTAGATCATCAAACAAACATCCTGGATATCTACGAGTAAAACAAAAGAAATGAAAAACTACCACACATAAAAGTTTTTTAGTTATGTTATTTGAATATTAGTTTCATTAAATGAATTAAGCCAGCAAAACACACGAGAGCCTGTAATAGAAAAAAAAAGTTGAGTTCCGTAAATGTAAATGCTCTAAAATATTTAGTTTCAGTCATATGCTAAAAGAAAATTTACTACCGACTGAAGGATAATTTCAATGGTTATTGGCTTACTGCCTACTGGATTGTCAAGTTGTTGCATTATTTTATTTTCTTGGTGGGTCATGATGGAAGCAGATGTTTGTCTCAACAAGCAGCACCAACAAACGAATAAGCTTTATATAGCAAGAGTTAATATAGACTTACCGGCACATGGGCAGATCGCTATATCATAGGAAACACTCATGTAGCCTGCTTCGGAAGTAATTTATCGCATCTCCTGTAGTTGTAGCGATACACCATATTGATATGGCATCTACTAGTCTAAAAATTGCCCCAAGAAGTGTAGCTATCTAGAGAAGAAGAAAAAAGGCCAAACAAAAGAACGTACAGTATCCACCATAATTTCAAATCTATGTGACTTTGGAGTTTTGATACTTACATGAAGTGCTGGGCTTTGCATCACATGTTCCCAAAAGCTACCACTTGGTGGAATGAGAACTAAAGTACCAGAAACAACACCAAGAACTGCTACTGTGAAAGGTATCCTCTCAAATTGTGTGGATGTGTCCTGCAGTAACAGTATAACTCACTACATGGATGCAAATAAAATACTTTTAAACTACTGTGTAGTACAGATGTAATTGACGGCACGGCACCTCTAGATTCTATTATTACTTATCCAAATATCAATTATCTGTTCTTTATAGTTTGTTAAAATAAACCTCAATATTAATTTGGGATTCAACTAAATCCATCACAAGCTTGCAGTAGCTATGTACAGAGCTGTTGAAAATACCTTAAACCTAATCAATCATACCTGACTTGCGAGGCGCAAAGTCTGCATGCACAAGGTAATAGGAATAAGGACAATCTCCAATGTGATTGTGCTCTCAAGATATATCATGTCTGTAAGCACAGCCAGAACATAACCAATGCAACCAAAGGCAATAATGACTCCAGTAAAGCAAAGATCCTGCAAAATATAAGAGCATGGGGCCTTTAGTTGATACTTGATACCCTTGTGGGCCAAATGAAAAGAATACTAAATACAACATCTGTATGTAGTACATTTCTGTGCTATGTTTTACCTCTGAAATAGGGTAGTGCCAGACTAAGATTCCAAGTAGAACAGCACTGACAATAAGAGCAAAGAACGGGCTGGGACATTGGGAAAATAGTCTCCAAAGACCCATGTCTCCAGGCAGGAAGATAACCTTGTATTTGTGAAGAATTAAGGTCAAACTGTGGACCAGATAAGCAACAAGCCAGGCCTGGACCCTCCTTGCAGCAAGATGATTATTGGGATTCTGCAGAAGTGGAACCAGATGGGAATCATCAGCAGAAATTGGCACCTGCCTAAGTCTCCACACTCTCGGGCTGAGAAAAGAATTTGCATTTTTTTTTCAAATAAATTCATCCATTAGTGCAAGATTTTCCAACAAATCAAAGTACAAGGTTGAGCTTCAGTAATCAGTAAAGGAAAAGGGATACATGTATCATTATAATTACCTCTTGGTGTTCTTTTAGTTGTATTGCTAGTATTACATAAAACCAATGCTAGCAAACTAAAATTATCATCCACATCCTTGAGACCAATAAAACAATATCCTTGAAGACCCATAAAGAAATAGCATTCAAGAGCAAAGTAAGGAACATTCAAATTCCTGAATCCATCATAAATTCATAATGTCGAACCCATGGCAAATCTGTATTCTTGAGTCCATCATATATTCATATGTCCATATCCATAACAACATAACCAAGTGCCAAACCACATATAATATGGACGTTCCATTGATTCCTTTCCACAGATAAAACAAAAAAAACGAAATGTTAGGTTTCAAACTTGGGTAAGTGACCCGTGGATAAATTTCAGAGTCCCATGTAAACATCTAGTTGCATATCTCATTGTTGACTGTGTTCAGCAACATAAGTTAAACTCTTGTTCTAGTGGGACAAACCAAGATACATACTTAATGGAAAAGTTTATATACTTACATCGAAGCCAATGTGATAACAATTGAAATAGCATGTCCTGAAATAAATTTACCGGCATATGTAAGAGTACATTTCTGGTACCAAATTACAATAAGATTGTTTTATTACGTACCAACAATATCCAGGACCACTCCCAATGTTCCCTTCAAAAAAAAAACACAACCAATCACAAATTCAGGTATAATATACAATACTGTGAAAATGAAAAGGTCATTTGCTTGTTGTTAGCATTATTGATGACATTCACAGATCTGAACTCATCATTGGACATTACATCCTCACCACCTTTGACAAAGGCAGAGAAAACAAGTTTGGCACAGGCCTAGGTCAGACTAACATCAATAGCTTTGACACGTGCCATTTGCTATTAATAGTTACTCAAAAAAAATTGGAAGACAATAATTACTCCAAATATATTATTCTCCGATTATTAATATTCTCCTAGCAAAGTAAAGGCAATACCTAAAGACCTAAAGTTTCAGAATCGGTTTTTTATCCAGATGATCATCACCCAATCATTTACCTACAAAAGAACAACCGATTGTTTAAACTAAGGCTATTACTTCAAAACAAAAACTACTCAGACTAGTTAGTACCCCCACACAGCCCAGTCTGGAATGTTAATTGCCAAGTGGAAAGGCAGCGGATGCTCCCCTAGGGCAAGGATTTTGATCGAGATTGCAATTTCCTTGTAATGCCGGTTTAGAGAGGCGTGAATTCATCTTGTCGGGGGAAGTTAGGGTTCATGGTTCAACACGCTCCCACTCGATCATTGGAAATCACAGCGCGGAGCGGGGAGGTTCGGGACGAACCTGCGAGTGCGCAGGAGAAGGAGCAGGAGCAGGCGCAGGAGTAGGAACTCCTGCTCGGTCGATTCCCCGTGAAGCGCGGAGAAGTCGCATCTCGCCTTCGCCTTCGCCTCCGCCTTAGCCTCCGCCTCCGACTCGCGCAACCAACTCGTGAGATCATCCTTCGGAAATGAGCGCTCCGTTTATAAGCATGGTAGTGGCTTTCCCTGGCCGCGAAAATCCACATTACGCTAGGCGGTGGCGCACGACAGGAGTCAGGAGGGCCGGGTTCGCGGCTGCCTGCCGCAGTGCCGCCGGGGGCTCGCGAGCGTAGCGAAAGAAGACGGGAAGTCGAGAACGCAAGAGAAGCAGGGAGCCGGGGAGGGAGAGCGACAATTGCAAAAACACGCCTGCAGTTTCTGTATAAAAGTATCGAAGTTTCTTTTTCTTAACATCGCACGTGCACTACCAGTTTATGCATTTCATATAACAACTTTCCTGAAAAATCTGGACAGAAATTTCTCTAATCCTATAGGTACTTTGGTTCCATGGTAGATTATGCAAAGATGAAGGCTACTTTATTTTGATACTGCATATATAGATCTATTCCACGTGTTAGAAAATAAGATTGTGGAAGCAATTACTGTTTCATTGAGATGATACATACAACATAGGAGGCACGATATTGTTGACCATTTTCAGCCAAAGGCATGAAAGCAATTACGGACCGAAATAATGGTCACATACGACATTAGAGGCACGATATTGTTGACGAGGTTCGGTCGAAGACTATGGGCACTTCTTCCCAATACGCAACACCGATCACTCTGGGGTCCCGGCATTGCGCTACCTCCTCATGCGATTCTTTCACTATGTCGTCATGGTTACAACAGTCAAGGAGCCCAAGTTACAAGAGCCCGACATGTACTCTATACTCTACTACTAATACAACTTCAAGTCACGTCATAACCGGACTCGTACAAATATTCGACACAATATCTAACACCATGGTTAGGGCGTGTTTGGCAGCACTCCAACTCCAGTAAAACGACTCCAGGATCAATAAATCCAGGAACTGTAACTCCAGATCACTGACTCCAGGATCCCTTATACTTGTTTGGCTGGTTGTAGGTCTCCAACTTCATAAACAAGAGGTTTAGGTGAGGATAGTCTATTTTGCCCATGATGAATAGATGATTGTGGTTTAGGTGAGGATACATGTATCATTACAAACTCTTTTCACGTCTGAGTTTGTTTATTTACCTTTTTATTATTTTAATTGACTTTTGATATTAATGTTTCTTTACAGAAGAGCATGTTGGGTCTGGTATTTGATTTGTTGGTATGAAATACAAACAAATAAACCCAGTTCCAAACTTACATAATTGAAACCCGGTTTATTCAAACTGAAATGTCAAACACTCAAACATAACCATGCATATAAAATAATTATTTAAATGAACAAATAAACATAATTTTAAACTTATATAATAGAAGAGTTTTACATTGTTTGGCAAGTACCACGGTAATTTAAACATACAAAATCATACGGTTAGAAATATATCAAGTACCTAAAAGTATCCAGTTAAAAGTACCAAAATTATGTGACCAACTACTAGATAAATGGCCTAACATATAATTTAATTTTGTTTTTTCCGAAAAAAAAGGTGTATACGCCATTTCACATTGTGTTTGGATTTGATGGATCCACTTGTATTTGTCGTAATCTGTTGTTGTTGGATGGATTTACTCATTAATCTAAGGAGGATGAAATTACTAAAATACCCATCTTAATAATTTATTTATTTATTATTTACTAAAATGTCGAACATAACTATTTCTTCATTAAATAATTACTCCGTATTTGCCGATAACAACATGCATATTACAGAGTTTGTTTGAGAACTTAGAAAGTACACCGAATGTTGATGGTGCATCATCCATACGCTGAACCCGACACACATCTAACAGACATCTAGCTAATCTAGCTAATAAGTCGATCGTTCTTCTGAATCTTCTGATCTCTTATCATCTTAACCTTGCCGTCGAACGTCCGAGGAATATCTGTGCCAATCTGACCGCCAACGCGGTACATCACCACGCTAACATCGAGCTCCAACGCGCCTGATGAACGCCAGTCGGATGCCATGCGGTCGCGGAGGCGCCGCGACAGCCCCACCCCGCCTCCCCGCGCCACCACCTCGACGTCTTTGGTCCAGCGCCCCTCCGCGCAGTCCATCGGCTCCACGCGTGCCCAGCCGAGGGCCACGCCAGAGTACACGACGGCCACGCGCGCGCTGTCCACGCAGGTGTTGTTCATCCGGATCGTGACGTTGAACGACGGCGAGACGATGCGGGCGGCGCCGCCCGGGTCCATGCCATCGTAGCCCGTCAGGTCGACGGAGTAGGAGGGCTCGTGGTACGTCAGTTCAGCTATGGCGACGATGGCAAGTACCAAAAGCAAACTCACGGTTACAATGATCACGAAGCACGCCCAGTCGTTCTCGGGGGATGGGGGCCCCACGACCGAGCAGCAGCCGCGGTGGCCCCGGCCACATGATGCCTGATACGGGTCGTCGTCGATTTTCATGGCGCGGTAGGGCTCCGGCGTCGCCGTTTCGAGGTCGATGCCCAGACCCATTGTTTGTTTGTACTTGTCTGTCAGTAGGAGAAACAGCGGGGTCCGTTCGACACGGAGGTGGGTAGTTCAAGATTGCACAACAACTACATATACTTTGCCATCGACGTATATATGTATTCTCGAAACCGTTCTGGACTTTGAGTTCTTGACATCTACGGCTCCTATTTAGTTTCCGGGTCTAGTTCGCGAGTAAGACGCCGTAAGACACGTATATATATGTATCCATCAAAGCAAGGTCCGATTGTTGACTCGTAAATCCCTCCCGTATCTTTTAGCAGCCCACAAGCCACCCAGCAGAGGAGCGGTGAAGAGCCAAGTGGTGATCAGTCAAACCAGGAAGCTGAAGTTGCTAACGGGCCAAGAGTGAGAAGCCAGAGGCCAAAGAAGCCCAACCCAAAGTACATCGACGGCCCATGGGCGAGCGGAACCCATGGTTCAGTGTGACTCGTGTCGCGTGCGTGTGTGCTTTCTGTATAAGAGAGAGAGGTGGCGTGAGGGAGAGAGTAGGCTGGATGTAGTAGAAAGACCGCGGTGGCGGTGGCGGTGGCGGAAAACAGCCGGCGGTGAACTTGTACTTGTGAAGTTGTTAAATCCAGTCTAAATTAATCCAATTCGTATCACGGTGCTTACATCTGGTATCAGAGCCAGATTTCGATCCTGGGACCTGTGGGTTATGGGGCATGTCATCAGCAAGGATGGGGTGGCCACTGACCTTAAGAAGGTGGAAATTGTCAAAAGATGGCTAGTTCCTTAATGTGTCAAACATGTTAGGAGCTTTCTGGGGATGGCCGGTTACTATAGGAAGTTTGTTAAAGGCTTTGGGGTAATCAGCAAACCACTGACAAACTTGCTAAAGAAGGGTCAACCTTTTGTCTGGACTACTGAAATCCAGGCATCTTTTGAAGCTTTGAAGAATGCGTCGATATCTGCCCCGGTACTTGCCCTTCCAAATTTCTCAAAACCTTTTGTCATTGACACAGATGCAAGTGACAAAGGAATTGGAGCTGTGCTACAGCAGGACGGTCACCCCATAGCTTTCATCAGCAAGGCACTTGGTCCAAGGAATCAAGGGCTATCAGTGTATGAAAAGGAATGTCTGGCGATTCTGTGTGCCGTGGACCAGTGGAGAGCATATATTCAACATGCTGAATTTATAATCAGAACAGACCAGAAAAGTTTGATACACTTGGAAGATCAGAGACTATCAACACCTTGGCAATATAAAGCTTTAACTAAGCTCATGGGTCTTCAATTCAAAATTATCTACAAGAAGGGAAGGGATAACAATGCTGCAGATGCTCTGTCTAGAAGGTCGGATTTTGCAGCTGACAACGAACAAGTAGAAGCCTATGCCGTAACTACTGCAAGGCCTATTTGGTTGGAACAATTGGGGGCAGGTTACCAGACAGATACCCAAGCCAAGGAACTGTTGTCTCAGATAGCATTGGGACAGAAAAAAGACCATGTGACAGTGGTCAATGGAGTGATTCGTTATAAAGGAAGAATTTACTTGGGAAACAATACGGTGCTACAAACCAAGATATTGCAAACATTTCATGAGGGAGCTATGGGGGGGCACTCTGGGTTCCCAGTGACTTACAGAAGAATCAAATCCATGTTTTCTGGCCCGGGATGAAGAAACAAATTCAGGAGTTTGTGGCAAAATGCAGTGTCTGTCAAAAAGCTAAATATGAAAGGGTTAAATACCCAGGGTTACTTATGCCTCTTCCCATTCCTGATCATGCTTGGCAAACTGTATCGGTGGATTTCATTGAAGGGTTACCAAAATCAAAAGGATACAACTGCATTCTAGTGGTGGTGGACAAATTTTCCAAGTATGGTCACTTCATTCCATTAGCACATCCATTCACTGCTCTAACGGTGGCCCAAGCTTACATGCAGAATGTCTACAAACTACATGGCCTACCTACAGCCATGATCATTGACAGAGATAAGATCTTTACCAGTAAATTGTGGACAGAGTTATTTCAGTTGGCCGGCACACAATTGCGAATAAGTAGTGCTTACCACCCACAGTCAGATGGACAGACAGAAAGGGTCAACCAATGCTTAGAAACATTCTTGAGATGCTTTGTTCAGAGTTGTCCTACCAAGTGGGTCAATTGGCTGCATTTAGCGGAGTTATGGTATAACTGCTGCCATCATTCAGCATTGGGTCCCTCTCCGTTTCAGGTCCTGTATGGCCACAAACCAAATCTGTTGGGAGTGGAGGCAATTGACAGATGCGAAAGTACGGAGCTAAAAGATTGGATGAAGCAAAGGGAAGAGATGACAGAGCTGATTAAGATGCATCTTCTTCGAGCTCAGCAGCGTATGAAAGCACAAGCGGATAAGCATCGTTCCGAACGCACTTTTGCAGAAGGTGACATGGTGTACTTGAAGCTTCAACCAAATGTTTAAACTTCGGTGGAGAAAAGATCCAACTATAAACTGGCTTTCAGATATTTTGGACCATACAAGATACTCAAGAGAATCAACGAGGTAGCATATGAGCTTCAGTTACCTAGCTCAAGCAAGATTCACCCTGTCTTTCATGTGTCTCAATTGAAACCAGCGGTAGGAAACGACACACAGGTCAGTCCTGACATTCCCGATCTTGAGTTTGGCTTCCAAATTCCTATTGCTGTACTGGATTATCGTCTGTGTTCTCGTGCTGGGCATGTGATTCCACAAATTTTGGTGCATTGGTCGGGGTGGCCTAAATCCATGGCAACGTGGGAGGATGAACACATCATCAAGCAAGAATTTCCAAGTGCTCCAGCTTGGGGACAAGCTGGCTGTCAAGGGGAGAGGGATGTTAGCAGCCCACAAGCCACCCAGCAGAGGAGCGGCGAAGAGCCAAGTGGTGATCAGTCAAACCAGGAAGCTGAAGTTGGTAACGGGCCAAGAGTGAGAAGCCAAAGGCCAAAGAAGCCCAACCCAAAGTACATCGGCGGCCCATGGGCGATCGAAACCCATGGTTCAGTGTGACTCGTGTCGCGTGCGTGTGTGCTTTCTGTATAAGAGAGAGAGGTGGCGTGAGGGAGAGAGTAGGTTGGATGTAGTAGAACGACCCCGGTGGCGGTGGCGATGGCGGAAAACGGCCGGCGGTGAACTTGTACTTGTGAAGTTGTTAAATCCAGTCTAAATTAGTCCAATTCGTATCACGGTGCTTACATTATCGTACGTGTCCGCCGACATCATATCCATGGCCGCGGGCCTCTTGGAAGACGACGGCGACGAGCGGGGTTTCTTTGAGAAGCATCCGCGGGCAGAGAGCATTGCCAAACTAGCAATACCCATCATCCTACTCAACTTGGTATTCGTGTCCTTCCTCTTCGGCTACATCTCCGACTTGGACTTCCCGCCAAGCGAGTACTGGGTGAAACTGCGCGGCGTCGAGGGGCTCGAGCGGAGCGTCGACGCGGTGACAGCGCCCACCTTCCACTCCACCCTCCGCGTCAACAACGAAGGCCGCGGCTCGCAAGTCTGCGGCAGAGGGGACACCGTGGACGTGGCGTACGAGGACGTGCCGCTCGCGCACGGCCAGCTGCCCGACTTCTGCGTGCCCCGAGGGCCGTGGGCTCGGTCCACGTCGTCGCCGCCGGCGAGGGGCTGGGCCTGCCCGACGAGCTCTACGAGCGCATGGAGCGCCAGCGGAACGAGCGCGTGTCGCTGGCGGTGCACGTGCGGATGCGTGACATAACCGGCAATCGGGGCTCGCCTTTGACGTTGTGGTGCACGGCGATACTGCATGGGCAGCCGAAGGGGCCATTCCTCTGCCAAGTTTTCGGGCAACCACACGACATTCTTATACCAGCGGTTTAGATGCCAAATACTAGCTCGGTTCTTGACGGTGATACATGTATTATCTTCTCGAATGCATTTGGTGCTCTATCTATTTCTCTAGCTTGCAAAAAGCTCTCGTGCCTTGCCTTGTTATTACACATGGCACATGTGCATTTTATTTATTGCTTCCTTCATTTGTTGATTCTAGATTTTTTATTATAGAGTATAGATGCATGTATGTCATGCACAAGCGTTTATAAAAAATTCAGTAACCAATAATTGTTCCTCAAAAAAAAAAGTAGCCAATAATTTAACATCAGAACGTACTCTCGACAACAAAAAAATCAGTAGGCAGCCAAAAAGTTAGTTCCCTTGCGAACTATCCTTTGGTCCTGCTCTATTCCCAGCTAGTACTAGGCATTGAGGTATTTGTTGTCAGAGATATATAAGCTCACTATCAAATTAGTACTATACTCCATTTGTTCATTATCCTGAGGACCGCCGAGAGGGATGTCGAGATTGGATATTTCGGCACTTGAAGACACTAAAATAAAAAAGGATTATAAAACATGAATCATGGCAGGTGTGTGTTTCAGGAGTCACTGCCGGCCCCGTACAACCAAGACCATGGGAGCCGCCTCAAAGAAAAAAAAAAGTTACTACTTCACCATTGGACAGATAAATGGCCCTTTCGGTTCCCCATACAGTGTCGCCGTGCACCACAGCACCACAGGTGACCCGCCGCTGCCGGTCAAGTTGTCTAACCGCACGCGCGCCACCAGCGGCACGCGCTCGTGCCGTCGCCGCTGGCTCTCCATGCGCTCGTACAGCTCGTCGGGCAGCCCCAGCCCTTGGCTCTTGGCGACGACGGGGACCGAGCCTACGCATGAGAGGACAGAGAAAACCGACTCTTGGATACCGAAGGGTTAGCTAGCAAGTGCTTCGGAATCCAATACTTGGTCACACATGTGAAAGGTGCACTCAACTTACCATGTGTGTTAGCATGATGCAAATGTCGGTTCAAGTGAAATGATTTCGTAGGACCCTTAGAAGCATGCCTTGAAAATGGTACTCGAGAAGAAAAACGAGTGCAACCACCAACAAAGAGACACTGACCTCCTAAGGGAGCAGGAGAAGAACCAGCACAAGCACAATGAGAACCATATCGTGGACCAATGGGAGAAGCACTAGAAGCATGTCCACGAACATGACCTATCCCACTAGAAAAGGAGTCATAGAATCCATCAATAAAATACGGTCTCTCGGGCTCACAAGTGTTCATACCATGAGAAGGGCTATGAGCAACCAAAGGCCTAGAGGACCGAGCACGTCTCATGTCTCTCGCACGCCGATAGCAAAAACTCTCTTGATGCCCATCTTTTTCACAATAACAGCAATGGTACAATGGCCTATCTAGAGGCTCAGTCTGAGAGAACGGATCACCATTCTTAGTCAAGTGAGAAGTCCCTTGGGGCTTAGAACAAGAAGCATCAACAATAGTCCTTGGCCTGGTGCCCACTTTAGGATCACACGTGCCATGGCAAAGGCTACGTGGCTTCCTAAAAGCTTTGGCACGCACACGCCACTCGTGTTTGACACGGCGAAAGCAAAACCCAACGGCGTGCCCATCTTTCTTGCAAAAGGTACAACGAAACTTCGGTTTGGAAATGTGAGTTCCAAAGAAGTAAGAAGCACCTTTGCCATTCGAGTCATCTTGGGAAACACCAGAAGAGTCAACAAACTATCCAAAGCAACATCACGAGTACCAACATCCAAAGACTCACTCTCAAGAGAAGAAGCCAAATGCGATTGAGAAGAAGTAATTTTGAAAGCATCAAAATCGGAGTGACAAGAATCGTGAGAATCCACAAACTTGGCACAAGTGGTATGCAAGAGCTCAATTTCCTTCTCAAGCTTAGCGCACATTTCATTGTGCTCAAGCAACTTGGCGCTCATATCATCGCGCATTTGTGTCAAAGCCAAAACTTCATGTTCCAACTCAATGCATGAAGTGCAGATAAGACCGCATGAGCAAACATCATCATTCTCAACGAAAGCATTTTTCTTGTCACACGAAGCAAGGCAAACATCATCAACAGCTATCAAAGAGCAAGTGCTACAAGGCATAGATTTCATTTCACAAATTTCAGCCCTAGCATGCTCAAATTGATCACATGTGGTGTGAGTCAATTTTAGTTCATTAATTTCAGCAAGCAAAGACTCACAAGAAACACATGGTAGAGAAGCATTTGATTTGAGCAAAGCAATATCATCTCTAGCCTTATAAAGATCATTATGCAAGGCAACACAAGAATCACAAGGCATAGAGGCATTCAACTTCAACTTGTCATTTTCTGATTTCACACATGCAAGAGAAGTGCTCAAATCAACATTCTTTCGAAGCATATCATCACAAGAATTGCAAGGTTTTAAGGCATGTGATTTTCAATAAGACATTCCAGATTTCAACCTAGCAATGGAGCATTTCAACTTCTCATTTTTCCTACGCAAAGCATCACAGAGCTCTATGTATCTTTCATTCTCATCATCACAATCTTTAATGCGATTGCACAGAAGCAAAATGGAGTTGGGAAGCGCACCTTGAGTGTTCTTTATTAGCCGACGAAAACACTTATCCTTCGAGATATCACCATCCTCATAAATGTCGACTAGATCAAGAACATCCTCCACTTCTTGTTCCATTTTGGTTTCCACGCTCCTACTATCCAAGGAGAAAGACACGCGAGAAGAGCTTGGTGCCATATCTCAAAGCACCGTTAGGATTAGTCCAAAGCAAGCGAAAGTCAAGATCACAAAGAGTCGAAGCAAAAAAATCACTCAATTCCTTGTCGCCCAATGGATCACAAAGCCGATTAAGGTAGGAGTGATTCTAACCTGCTCTGATACCAATTGTGGGACCAAACTGGGCGACCAGAGGGGGGTGAATGGGTGCCGCCGAACTAGGCGACCAGAGGGGGGTGAATGGGAGCCCTTAAAAATTTCTTCCAATAC
This sequence comes from Digitaria exilis, assembly GCA_015342445.1. Taxonomy (NCBI): domain Eukaryota; kingdom Viridiplantae; phylum Streptophyta; class Magnoliopsida; order Poales; family Poaceae; genus Digitaria; species Digitaria exilis. The sequence continues at coordinate 1,057,000 of JACEFO010000520.1, forward strand.
AGAACTTGGCCTATGTCCCGAATGCTACCCTAAACAAACCTTTCTTCTAGACACAAGTCAACTAGTGACAAGCTCACCCTAGGAACGACTAGGAAATCTCGAGCAGTGTAAAATTCTCAGAGTAATGAGGAAGCGATGCAAAATACAAGGCTCGAAACAATTTGCACAAAGAATTAAACGAACGACTAAATCCTCGTTAGACAAAACATGCAATTAGTTAATCAATATCATCCTCGTTCAAGCATGCAAGGATTAATTCTTTAGACTCGTTCTCAAACAAGCATACGAGATAAATTCAAGAGCTCTGAATAAACCAAACGCTACACCCGGCCAAACATGAGCTAAAGAGATTAACTAAATTATCAAACAATGATTAGGCAATGAGTAGCTACTGTTAGATGAAAGCAACATTTAGAAATAAACAATTTGAATAGTTGCTCACATGAATAACACCTGCACAGACCAAAAGCAACGCTGCGATGCTCTTCTGATCTTGCCTGCTGCTCTTGAGCCAAACGCCGGTCTGCTGGGATGCTGGGCTGTTCCTGCTGCAGCTGCTGGGCCGCGTCGCCTCCCGTGCGCGCGTGCACTTCTGCTGCTGGCGCCTGCTGCAGGTCTGCCCTGCCCGTCGCACGCGAGCAGGCCGTGCGCTCGTGCCGCCTGGGCCACTGCGTCGCCTAGCCGCTGGGCCGCGGTGAGCGCAGCCCGAGCCGGGAACCGAGCACGTGAAAAGCGAGCGCCGCGTCAGCTGCCCGACCCCGCTCGTCCTCTTCCTGGATCGAATCCTGCGCACAAGCAACAGAGAAGAACAGAGAAGCAAATGGGTAGCTTCAAATCCAAATTACTTCGTGAATACACAACGGTTTAAACCAAGATTTGAGCCGAAGATGCGCCACCACAAAAGCTCATAGATCTCGAAGTGGATTCGGAAAAGGTCAAGTAAATCTTGCAAATTTTGGATGAATTCAAAACCCTAACATGAAGAACACATTTGGGGAAAACTCAAATTAAAACCAAATCCGTGCGGGATTTGATGAGGCATCATATAGAGATTTTTCACAAGGTTCCCAGCAACTAGATCCTCCAACAAATTCCACGAATTTCGCAGCCAAATCGCACGAACGAAAAATCCCAAAAAATAGCTCCGAAAATACCGAAAATAATAAACTCGGGACGAAAAAATTATGCACGAGATAAATGATTTGATTCACTTCAAAGTTTCGGTTACAGGCCAATCCTTGTACTAAACCAAACTAAGATGGCTAAAAGCTCAACACAAACAGCCTCAAATTTCAGCCCCCTCATATATATAGACATTTGGCTAAAGACCAAAATGCCCCTATATGAAGCATACAACACACATACCTCTTAGGGGTAAAACCGTCCAACTTTTTCTCGGTACATTGGATGGACCCGACACCTTCACGACTTCGCTTCGCCTCGACGCAAGCTTCGCGATGATGCCACGCGTCCTCCGATCCGACGCCGCCCGGCTGCACCGGACTCGCCCCCGGTTTTGAGGCCCAAACCGGAAAACCCGTCGCATTGGTGATTTTGTGGTCAAACCACCTAAACCCTCTCGTCCGACGCCTCACGTCGTGACGAAGCCCCGGTTTTGAGGCCCAAACCGGTCAAACCAGTCTCCGTGGCGGTTTTATGGAAAACCCCCGAAACCCCTCAGCTAGTCGCCGCACGACTTGCCGAAGCCCCGGTTTTGAGGCCAAACCGGTCAAACCCTCGGTATCGATGCATGTCCGGCCTCCGCCAAGTGCCACGACGCCTTCGAGCTTTCACGCCTCCGCCGCAACGGCAAGCCTACTCGACGCTCGCCATCGCCGTCCTTCTTGACTTGACCGACGCCATCTTCACCATGTACTCTTGCTCGTCCGTGCACCATGCGAGCCGCCCGTGACTCCGCCCGGTATCCTCGGGTCTCTCAGCCCAAGCCTACTCGTGTCACCCTTCACCGTCTCGGTCCTTCGGCCTGAACCTTTCGTTTGTCCTCCACGACCCAAGCCTACTCACGCTCAGCCTTCACCACGGTCCATCAGCATGACCTTTCGCACCTGACCTTCACCACGCACCGTCGACCGCCATGTCGCACCCTACACCTGCACATCAAAGCCAAGAGCACATCACACACGACAGTTGTCAATCACTCATCATCTCAGGGTGACCACCACTGGTCCTCAGCAACAACCAGCAGATTACACATGTTGGAATCCAAAACAACATTAGTGTTGTACTTGGACAGACTATATATAGAGACGAGACATGAAAGCACACGCGGAATCAAGAGAACGATTAACCAGACGCTGAAGTTTTATTTTCATTGAACAGGTGGCCATGCCTTTTTTTTTCTTCGAAAAGTTCGTTTTACAATCCTCAACAATCACGTTTGTCTGTTTTTCACCCCAGAACTACATAACTAGATAGCATAGACCATTTAACCGTCAAAACCAGACATATTACCCTCTTGAGCCCAAACTGCTATGATGTGCTAGCGGTTTTGCCGGCGTGCCTACCATGCTCACTTTCACCCTCTTACCCACCTAAAATTACCAAAATTCTCCTGTCCTACCTTCCTTTTCTCTCTGCAGCAGTTTCGGCTCCTCCATCGGCGCGTCCAAAACATGCCGTACTCTCTACAAGGATCGCATAAATGTAAGAATCGCTAAAAACAGAGTTAAAACAGAGAAGACATGCACATCGCTAAAAACAGAGCTAACAACAGAGAAGATATGCACTAAACAAGGTTCAAGGGCTTACTAGCAAAGAAAACTAAACCTTCAAGGGCTTTTCAATAGAATCTCGAGGGCTAAAAACATTTATACTTATAGAAATTCTAGAGCTAAAGGGTTAAACTGGTCCCAAAGACTCTGGGATCTATTTTGAATAAGATTAGGAGGTTAAACGCAAGGAAAAGGATCACATCGTAAATATTTTTAAACTACGATGGACAGTGGGTTTATGCGCACAATTTACAGGGGCTCTATCACAAAAAGTGCGGGCGCCGTTGATCCAACATCGGATAGTTGTGGATCAATTGGTGAGTATAAGTCATTGTCGTCGGCTGCTGGAGCGAGGCCAATCCGAGGCTAGAGGCCTCCGTTTGCGAGTGATTCGAAGCTCTCGAGCAAGCTTGGAGAATGGGGAACGTGTTTTGGCGGTTCTTGTCGAACCTTGAAAGCCGGAGACGGCCAACGACGAGCCATGCAGGTTGGCAGCCATGGTGAGGTGCACACGGCACAAAAGAGCGAGAGAACGAGAAAGGGCCGATCAATGGGCTTTCTATCCTCCTTACCATGCTCATGGACAAGTTCTTGGCGAGTGACGGGCGTTAACTGAGGAAGACGACATCGATGGCGACGAGCTAGGGTTGGGCGGTGGTGCAATCTCGATGGTGCTGCGACTTAAGGTCTGGTGGTGAAAAAGCTCGAGGAGGAGGCGCGGCTACGGCTTTATAGGTAGGGAAGGGGCCTGGTTTGCGCGCGAAGCTGGGATGACACACGCCTAGGGGTCGGACCCAAGTTTGGTTTGAGTCTGGGTCGGAGAAGGGCAACGCAAGGAGATGACATGTGGGGTCCAGTCGTATGTGGAAAGAGAGATGTTTGGGCCAGCACGCGCGAGCTGCTGGGCTGATCGGAAGAACAAAGAGATAGAAGAAGGATTAGTGAAGGTTTGAGTGGTTTTCAAATCAAGCAATTAATTTTCAAAAACACAACAATTTTAACTCATCAAAAAATTGAGTTCAACAATCATAATAATACGCTCCAGTATGAAACTATGAATGCATCAAACAAATATATGTGGACCTATAATTAGTTTTAGTTTCCTTTCATAAAAGAATAAATGCCTAGCGAAACAATATATCTTACGAATTAAATTTGTACTTCAAATAAATTCTAGAAAATTGCATGGTGTTGCTAACCAATAATTAAGCGACAAAATTTAGGGTGTTACAACTAAACAGGAGTATGAGCTAATTATAAAACTAATTACAGAAACACGAGCTAATTTGTGAGACGAATTTATTAAGCCTATCTAATTAGTTGATAGATCGTGTCCTAAATTAACATCTATATGTGTGATTGGTTTTGTAATTAGCACACACACATATATAACATATATTATAACATATATTTAATACTTGCCAAACAGTTTTTTTTTGAGGGAAACTTGCCAAACAGTTTAGGTTAGCGGTGCTAAAATTTACTAGCTGGGATCAAACACCCCCTGTAAATTTTCTTATTTTTTGGGGGTACGCGTCCCGTGTACCTCGTATCAGGGCGCTGGGCTTTTCCTCCGTGCCCCTCCTTTCCTCCAGTCGCCTCCCTCCTCCGCCGGCGCGCCGCCTTCCCCACCGCACGCCGTCCCATCTCCTCCACCTCGCCGGCTCCCATCTCCTCCACCTCGCCGTCGTCCCTCCCCTTCACCTTGCCACCGCCGCAGTCGCCGCCGCCGTCCCTCCCCTTCCTCTCTGTCTCTCCCGCCGCCTCCCCTACCGCATGCCCTCCATCCCCAGCACCTTACCGGCGCCGTCCCTCCTCCCCACCTCGCCGTCGCCGCCGTCCCTCCCCCCCCACCTCGCCGTCGCCGCCGTCCCTCCCTTCCCCTCCGCTGCAAACAGGACCTACCTCTTCGATTATTCCCCCCTCACCTCTCTCCGTTTCTGTTTCTGTCCTCTCTCGATCTCCTCCGCCGGCGAATACTGGGCAAGCAGCACTGCTGGGGCCGATCGGCGACGCCTTCACCGTGCCCTTTGCCATCGACGAGCAGCCACGAGGTATGTCCGAACCTTCTCTTCTCTTCCTGCTGTGCAAAATGAAGAACCCTAAACCCTAATGTAAGATGTATTCGAATACCTAGTTATACGACTTACCAGTTAACTTCGATTTGTTTGCAAAAAATATTGGGCGTACACATGTATACTCATGTCCAATGCTTGGTCCGCAGCCGATGGAAGGTCCGCAGCCGATGGAAGGTCCGCAGCAGCAGGATGTCATCGAAGGTCCCCAGCCGCCGATGGAGGGTCCACAGCAGCAGGATGTTGTCGAAGATCCGCAACCGATGGAAGGTGAGTTTTTTCATTGGCCTTTTTGGGGTTTTCTTGGACATAGCACCGTTTGGTGTAGTACCATCTAGTGGTTGTCTTGGCTATACATTGTCTTTGCGGTGTCATTTTCTTGTTTTCCATGGTGACTATGAGCGCCATAGCACTGCTCTTTCACGATCGTAGTTTTTGATACCTGCTAGCTGCCACTCTAAAAAACATTCCTTTGCTTATATATCTGTTTAATCATGATATTGAAATAGTTGTCAGCACGGTTGGTTTGGCAAACCCTACAGATAAGATTAATCATTTTGTAAAGATTTTTTCATTACCTTTGTGTTGTGATGAATTACAATATTTGTGTCTATTGTGAATTATTATTTGTTGGGTGTTGTCTTGCTTCTGTGTTTTTAGATGAACAGAAATTATTGAACCATGGAATGTTCAAGAGTCACATGATTATAATTCATACTCATTTGTCACCTTTGCTGATTATTTTGAAACGGATCATATGGAATTACGACTGAGTATTGCAAAGTGTATGCTCAAATGCTGTAAGTCCATACGTGGCTACTGCAGTTTTTCTCACACTTATGAGACTAATGATAATAGACAGGTTATTTAACTAGAGCATCTGATGGAGATCAGAAATACTATGTAACTTTGCATGCATTCTGTTCACCATGCAACCGGTGGTGGTGAGTATTTTACTTATGTTCACTGTGTCAACTTTTGTGTGTTTGTTAGGTTAATGATCGGTGCTAGTTCTGGTTGTTAATAGTTAGCTATATAGGTTATGATGTGGCAGAGTGACTATCAAAATGCTAGGCATGTGTTTTTAATAAGGGCAGAGTGTGCATAGTTGGGTTAAGTTTTTTTTTGACAGATGATGCACTGAGTGAAGTACAATTCTTGTTTTCTCCTTACTTCACTGATCACTTGTTTCTTCGGTTGTCTAGCAGAATCTTCATCCGCTGTTGAGAACCAACTCGTGCCAGATCCCTCTACATCCAGATTTACATGGTCCATTGAAAATTTCTTCAAACGCAATGTTAGAAAGTATTATTCTGATGATTTTATGGTCGGAGGATACAAATGGTGGGCAATTGCAACTTCCCATTGCTTCCCTTGTGCATTAGCTACTTATAGTGCTTAGCTCAGTGCTTTATATTACCTCCTTTCAGGCGAGTGCTGGTCTTCCCTAGAGGGAATAATACAGATCAGCTTTCAATGTACCTGGATGTTGCTGATGCAAACTTTTTGCCTATTGGCTGGAGTAGGTATGCACAATTCAGCCTTGCTGTGATAAACCAACTAGACAGCAAAATGTCATTAAGAAAAGGTATTCTTCCTGCTCACCCTGATTGTGCATCAGATGTAAAATGTACAGTATTTTCTTCAGTGCTCCTAGCAATATTACTGCTTTCTTTTCAGTTTTCGCGTGAATGCAAGTGTACATTTATCTAAATCAGTGACTCAGCATGAATTTGACTCTGATTATTTATGAAGATAGACACATTAACTTTTTTTTTTCATGTTTCTAATGTTTCTTATCCTGCAACATCCCTGGAGTAAATGATGGCCTTTTTATCAGAAATTACACAAAAAATGTGCTAAATGTTTCATTATTCCTTGGTATTTCATACTATGTTTCAACATATATTGCGTTGTTTTTCTCTGCTGCAAAATAGGTAATTAGGATTATTTTAAATTACGAAACATTGGCTGGAGGGTTAAAAAGGTTCAAAATGTAGGGTAGCTAAGATCTTAGATCGACACTCTGTGTGTTGGTTGGTAAAACAATTTCCCCAAGAAGCATGAACAGTAGTACAGCTCACAACAATGTTATGCGCTATGTTGACATTTTTTTATGTGTATTCAGTTCAACATAAAGTTGGGAAGCTAAATTATTCCAACTGTCATCAACAAATACTCTGGGAGTATTCAGGGCAGAATAAGAGCAAAAGAAGAGCTAAGAGTGCATCAGCAGGCCTATTGGGTCTGGGCCCATAAGGGTTAGGGTTAAGGGTCCCTTGCTTCAGGGTTAAGTAAACCTCTTTAAATAAGAAGATACTATGTATCAATCTAATCAAGCAAGAATTAGAAGGAAGAACCTTCCCTCTTGCTCGGCTGTGGGCAAAAAACCCCTGGCTGGCCCTCCTTCCTCCCTTGCAACCCCAGCCATAACAGGAAGATAAAGCTCTGAGTTACTTCCTCCGTCCCATGAAAAATGCAATTATGAGATTTACAAAAGATCCCACAAAAGATTGCAATCCTAGTAGCAACTACCTGTCTTTTTGCCCCAAACAGATTTTTCAGGTCTTAATTATCTGCATGGTATAGATAATTATGTGGAAATTGAACAGTCTCCATGCCTAAATCAATGGGGTTGAGACAATTATCAAGGGTAGCATGGTCATTTGCTAACGACACTAATCTGTCTTAAGAAAACTTCATGGGATGGAGGGAATAACAAAATAGGAAGGAGAAAGAAGTTGACCTGTTAAACAAAAATTTGCACAATGTAGAGTAACTAACATCTTTCCTTGCTTTCCTCCTCTCTAGGTTGACTGAAAGAACATCTATTGGGATAATTTGCAATCTATCCTGAAATTTGCTTTTTTTTATGCCAATAAACATGTTTTGGGAAGCAAAACCAATTGTTTTATTTGATTTTCTTTCCTTTTTCTTCTCTACAGAGGCAACACACCACTTCAATGCCCGAGAAAGTGATTGGGGTTTCACATCTTTTATGCCTCTGATGGATCTATTTGATTCAAGTAAAGGATATGTTGTGAATGATAAATGCATTATTGAGGCTGAGGTTGTTGTGCGTAAAGTTGTTGATTTCTGGAACTATGACTCGAAAAAGATGACTGGTTATGTTGGTCTGAAGAATCAAGGAGCTACCTGTTACATGAACTCTCTTCTTCAGACTTTGTATCACATTCCCTACTTTCGAAAGGTGCGAATCATTTCTAGTTTTGTGTATTATAACTTGATCCTTCAGTGCTGTGCTGATGCTGATATAATATTTTAGGCTGTATATCATATGCCTACTACAGAGAATGATGCACCTTCAGGGAGCATTCCATTGGCTTTGCAATGTCTTTTCTACAAACTTCAGCATAGCGACAATAGTGTTGCTACAAAGGAGCTCACCAAATCTTTTGGGTGGGATAGCTATGATTCGTTCATGCAGCATGATGTTCAAGAATTGAATAGGGTTCTTTCTGAAAAGCTGGAGAACAAGATGAAGGTTTGCCATCTAACTTTGTTGAAATAAACCCTGACTCTTCCAAGTATCTGCAACTATTTCTCTCTCAGGGAACTACTGTGGAAGGAGCAATACAAAAATTATTTGAGGGTCACCATATGAATTATATTGAGTGCATTAATGTTGAGTACAAATCTACTAGGAAAGAGTCATTCTATGGTAAGCAACCAGGGCAAACATGGAGTTTCTTTTCATTGTTTTACTAGTTGACAAGAATAAAGTATTTTGTTTACCCTTTTTTCCTTGCAGATCTTGCACTTGATGTCAAGGGATGTTCTGATGTCTATGCATCATTTGATAAATATGTTGCTGTGGAGAGGTTAGAAGGCGACAATAAATATCAATCTGAGGAACATGGTCTGCAGGTGAGCTCAACTTGGCCTTGATATCTACTACTTTCAAATGCCATGTCAAAGTTAAGAAGAATTTCGTATTTGCATTTTAAATTTTGCCAATGCAGTTGAACTCTGTCGTATAATGTGTAGCATGGTAATAATGTAATATAGCCATTTCTGATTGGTTTGTTTCTAGCTATTTGGTTGAAATTACTGAATGTACCTTTAGGTTTTATCTAATTTTTTATTTGAGTTGTTGTGGGGTAATTGCATGGTAACCTTGGTGTCACTGATTGGCTTGCATCTATTTGCTTTAAATTACTGAATGTACCTTAAGGCTTTATCTAATTGTTACTTCGGTCATTGTGGGGCAAGTTCTAATTAAGATGCAGTAATGAACTGATAGGAAAGAGTCGCTGGAGACAAGTGTGACACTATTTCTGCCATTTGAAAGGATTTTCTATCTTTTCTTTTTCAGGATGCCAAGAAAGGAATGCTTTTTATTGACTTCCCTCCAGTCTTGCAACTTCAGTTAAAACGGTTTGAATATGATTTTGTGCGGGATACAATGGTCAAGGTCGCCTATCTTTGGATTTCCTTTTTCCATATTTTGTATTTGCATTTTTGGTGCTTACAATCACATGAGAAAACTCTACATTAATGTTCTATTGTATCTAAGTTTTTGAACATTATAGGTTATGGTAAAATGCTGTGCCGATGCTATATTTTATATCGTAGGAGCCTTGAACCATTCTTGACCTTTCAGCTGTCATCTTTCATGTTTGAGGCTATTTCATTGGCTTGAACTTTTGAAACCTAAAAAGGTCAACACGACAAATGCTATGGTAGTAGTATAGTTCTTTCTGGATGGGTTTGAGTAGGCAGATATTTATCGTCTGAGGCACACTTTCAAGATTCTTTTTTTGTTTACTTATAGTTATTTGCATTTTTTCCTGTTTAATTAAATTGATTGCATGATGTAGATAAATGACCGCTATGAATTCCCACTTCAATTGGATCTTGATAGAGATGATGGAAAATATCTTTCTCCAGAAGCGGATAGAAGTGTGCGTAATCTATATACTCTTCACAGGTAAATAGTTACTATTTTGTTGTCACTTGCAAATGAAAAATGTCACAGGTGGGTTGATAAGTACTATACATATTTTGAATTTACATTCTACATATATTGACTTTGTGTTGATAAATACTATACGTATTTTAGAATTAATATTTTGCATATATTAACTATGCTTATCATATTTTTAATAACCATTTATGTGTTTCGCATGTGTAAACTACTATAGTGGACATACTGACATGAAATATCTGCTCGTGAGATTAACGTTTACTTTCGCAACTCTATAGTTGCTGGCTTAATGCAGATTTTTTTTTCTTTGTTTTTTGTTTTTGTTTTTCAAAGCAGTTTGGAATTTGGATTCGTATAGTAACATTTGTAACCTCTCTTCAATGCAGTGTACTAGTTCATAGTGGTGGAGTTCATGGAGGACACTACTATGCCTTTATTCGCCCAACGCTGTCTGATCAATGGTACCGTTCAGTTTGATAATTGAATCAAACTCTTCTTATTTCACTACTTACCAGAGATGTTTCACTGATACTAAATCGTGTTCTTGTTTTAACCTAATCTGATAGTACAGTAAATGTTGTATGAAGTCCATACACATTTGATTTTAAGTGGACACAATTTTTTTTTTTCATATACTCATGCGTATTATAGCTCCTTATTGATCTTTTGTCACTTTTTTGCGACTCAAGTCAAGACGAAAGATGTGCATAAACAAATTTCACTTTAAAGGCTACAACCTTTCCGGCTGAATAAGACATGTGTCCTTAGCTAAGAATATTCTGCGATACATTGTGCAATCTCTGCAGGTTCACAAATAATTTTTTTTTTCATATGCTCATGCATATTATAGCTCCTTATTGATCTTTTGTCACTTTTTTGTGACTCAATTCACGACCTCATTATGGAAAGATGCGCATAAACAAATTTCACTTTAAAAGCTACAACCTTTCCAGCTGATCCTTATCTAAGAATATTCTGCGATACATTGTGCAACCTCTGCAGGTTTGTTACATGGGTAATTCATTTACTTTGCAAATTGAAAATTTAGGTACAAGTTCGATGATGAACGGGTAACAAAAGAAGACATGAAGCGGGCGTTAGAGGAGCAATACGGTGGTGAAGAAGAGGTAATACTTGCAAACACTAACTGAAACTGCTTCCATTGGCCTTCTAAATACATGATGTTATTCTGAGAATTCTTTGTTGCAGCTCCCCAATACCAACCCTGGACTGAATACTACTCCGATTAGATTTACTAAGCATTCAAATGCTTACATGCTTGTTTACATTCGAGAAAGTGACAAAGAGAAAATTGTATGTGATTTGGATGAGAAAGACATATCAGAACACCTTAAGGTAACACTTGTTTATTCAATATCATTTATTTAAGTATTAAAGTCCAGAGAGTTTGTTTTAATATTATGGAAATCTTCCCAGGTTAGGTTAAGAAAGGAACAGGAAGAGAAGGAGTACAAGAAAAAGGAGAAAGCTGAGGCTCACATGTTCACTGCGTTGAAGGTTTGACTCGATTGTATGCATTTGAATATCTGATGGGGACTATTTCTCAGTTTGTACTATATTTAAACAATTTCTTAGGTGGTCCGAGACTCTGATTTGAAAGAGCAAATTGGAAGACATGTGCACTTTGATCTTGTGGACTTTGACAAAATTTATAGCTTCCGTGCATCTAAGAGCATGTCATTCAATGATGTAAAGGTAATCCCGGGGACTTATGGATTGTTGTGTGATGTCCTTAACTATCTGTTATCCTTGCTTTTACTTCTACTTAATACCGAGTATTGGCTGCAACAAGGAGTTTCCCTCTTACCCAGGAAGTTTTGAGGGCATTGAACGCAGAGGGTAGCCTTTGGTGCATGTCAGGGGCAACCAAACTCCGGGAGTTCGTGTCCAGGTCGTTGTCCCTGGGAGCTTAGGCTCCGGTCGCCTCTTGATTAGTTGTGGTGCTGCCATAGTGTAGTGGCCGTGGTGTGTGGTGTGTGTGTCACCGTCAGGTCTTTCAAGACCTTCGTACTTCTACCTTAATGAAACGACGCGCAGCTCCCCTGCGTAGTTTGAGAATAAAAATGAGTTTCCCTCTTTGTTTGAAGTGTTCACAGTATTTAAACAATAATTGAATGCTAGTTTTTATGTTCAAATTTACTCTAAAGCAGGGGACTGAAATCTTGATTATCCATAAGTAACAAGCATTTTTAAATAACTGAGCATGACTTGCAAAGATTAGTGCATCAAGCATGAAAACACAGTAATTTGAGATACACTTTGTAATTATTATGTCAATTAAGAATAGTCTTATTTATTATCTTTTGTATCTGCAAGAAAATTTCATGGTGTTCTTATGGCAGGGGGAGCTTTCCAAAGAATTTGGCATCCCAGTAGAATCCCAAAGATTTTGGGTGTGGGCTAAGCGGCAGAATAGTACCTACAGGCCCAGTCGGCCATTGACCATGCAGGAGGAAAAAACTGCTGTAAGTGGAATGGCCCTTCTCAATGTTGTATTGGTGTTTGGTACAGTTAGAATAACATTCAATTATTCTCTTTAGAAGAATATAAGTTGGTAACTGCTTGTACATTCATAAATCATAATAGACGATGGATGTTTCAAAATGGAAAAAAGATCGAAATATCTGAACGGAAATTTCATGAGGTACTTTTCTTCCAAGCAACTAGCAGTGCAAGGAGATGCCTTTATTGGGGCTAAGGGGTGGGCTTGCACTTGCCTAGCCTTGTCATCCTGCAACCTGGGCCTTCCTTAGCTTTTCCTTGGCCTCGATTAAGTGATTACCACCACTCACTGGTTCTAATGGCAAGGCGAGTATATTCTAGTGATGGTCCACACATATGCTTCCTCTCTGTCTTCAATGAGGAATGGCGCCTTTTCCAATTGCATGACGATTTCATGTGTACTTTTGAGGACTTTAGTGGTGGATGGAACAAAGATGAAGCAAACAGTTAGTACCTTTTTGTAGCATTTTGTGAAACTGGTAGCAGTTTCGAGTTCAGAAGCTTATATTTGTGGCTACACCTTGTGTTATGATATATAGCTAATGCAACTAAGCAACCATGTTTTATATGCTCATGTTCTCTGTCATTCATCTGGTAGATGACATACACCTGTACTGTTATGTATCTGTTTCATTATCTTATTGATTGTCAACCAAGTTACTACTATGGTCTTCCAAAATCCTGGTGGTTTCACTATGCTTTCATTTATTTTTCATATCTGCCAGTTATATCGATTCACAGCTAAGTAATGTTTTCTCCTTTGGGCAGATTGGGCTGCTTAAAGATGCAAATGTAACCAAATTACAGACTTCTGAAGTAAGGCTGTTCTTAGAAGTTCATTTTGGACAGGTGAAATGATTAAATACCTTTTCAATCACTTTTGGTCTCTTATTTTTTAAAAAAATCATTGCAAATTCATCATAGTTACTTTGCTATTTCTTGGTTACTCTTCATTTCCATTCTAACATAGCTTATGAGAGTCATACAGGAAAATCAACCAATTGCTCCTCCTGTGAAGACCAAAGAAGATATATTACTTTTCTTCAAGCTCTATGATCCTGAAAAGGAAGACTTAAGGTTATCCTTCTCTCTGCTATATCTATTTCTTCCTTTATATATTGTTCAACCAATCACACCAACTTGGTATTATCATTGTTGTTATGAAACAGATATGTTGGAAAGTTTTTTGTGAAAGCATCAGGAAAACCATCTGATATAGCAGAAAGATTGAATGAGATCGCTGGATTTCCATCCGATGAAGATATTGAGCTTTATGAGGTTAGAAATCGTTTTGCTGGAGCATCAGATCTTATGTTCCTTAAATTTAGATGACCTTTAGGAAGTATCTGTGCTCCCTACTTATTTCTCTTGAACCTCTCTAGGAAGTAAAGTTCGAACCATGTGTGATGTGTGAACCAATTGATACTGATGTTTCATTTCGTTTAAGCCAGGTTTGTACCATTTTTTATGTTGATGTTTTATTCTTGCTCATATTATCTTTGCTTTATTTATGCCATGTTATGTGATGCTGTCAGATTGAAGATGGTGATATAATATGCTACCAAAAACGCTGTTTGCCAGATAAAATGGATCAATATCGCTATCCTACCGTGCCTTCTTTCTTCGAGTATATTCGCAATAAACAGGTATTTTACATGGCATACAGGCATACATGGCATGAGGCTTAGATGCATGTGTATTATTTCATTCAATTACCTTGAATTACTATGTCTCATACTTCCTGCATACTGTTACAACATATGTTCCTTTCATGTGCCACCTATCAATAAGATATGCAACTGAATTTGTTCCGGCATTGCATATTCTGTGCTTCTGTTTATCTTTTGGTTGTCAAGAACAATGGATCATGTCATGGTGGTTTGTTAGACTGTAGACTGTTAAGGGTATAATAGTCATTGTACTAGTAGTCTAGGGTTTGGGGGCGTTTCCTTCCTCTTGTACTCTCTATATATTGCCCTTTGGGCCTACCTCAATATATCTAGTCCTCTATTCGTAACATTGACATCTTGCTTTGTTGGAACTGCCAAGCTTGTGAAATTGGAAATGCTTTCTTCGACATTGATCATATTATCTATGTTTTTTAAAACAATACACAAGGAAAATGAGGCTGCAATAATCTTCGTTCATTATGTAAACTGTCAGTATTGCGTAATTGACTTGAATGTTGCTGTAAATAGTTGCTGATTGATTTCATCGAGGCTAAAAGCTCTGTTTTGGTGTTAGTGTTAAGGATATTTTTTTTAGACAAGTTTTAATGTTAGCAGAAGACAAGATTGCGACAGATAATCTCTGGAAAAGGTCTGAGGTTTAAATAAGACATGCGAATTGAATTTAGATTTATGTGTGATCATTCGCTCAGATCCAAAATACTTAAAAGAGTTTCCATATAACAGTGTGTAAGATTACCTATTTATATGTCCAATTTTAGCCGTTTTGTATGTCATAATGTATGTAAAATGTCAAAAGTCTACAACGGTGAATATTGCAAGATAGCTCCCTTAAAGTAGTCCTTCCATTCTAGATTGCTACAAGAATGCCACTTGGTACATTGATAATTCTTTCTGGGGGAACTGCTCTCGTTTCATCAACACCTTTATCTGCTTTTCTTGTTTTTTTTTTCTTAGTAGTTCAGTTGAAATTGATCAATTCTGTTATTTAAGCTTTGACCTAATTAGCATGTTGGTGTGCAAACATGTGCACCATTACCATTAGAGCACATATTAGGCTTTTTTTTCTTGTCCATGTGAAAGGGATCTTTATGAATGCCACTGATACTTTTTGTAGTTTGAGAAATTTTACTGGAGGTCCGTTTGCGGGCAGACTCTTAAGCCATTCGTATTTTCTAACTGGTTTCTGATTTTTCGGTAATGTAATGGGTTACATTGCACCTAAATAATGTCCTGCATATGTCACAACAAAAAAATGACAGATCTTTATTAATTGCACAGTTCAATACAGGCCTCTGCATTCAATTTGGTTGTAAAAATAATTACATTAATTAGTTCCTAGTAGGTAACCTGATATAATTGTGTAGGACAAAACTGTATTCTGATTAAAACATAGCATTTCACATGCCATCAGTTTTCTTATACGTGTAGTGTTTGTTTGCCTGTGTGATGTTAGATTTATTTTGCTAGTCTGAATTGTTAGTTGATTTATCTTTTTTTTTTCTGACAATCGTTTCCTATAATTTGTAGGTTGTCCGTTTCAGATTGCTTGAGAAGCCGAAAGATGATGACTTCTCTCTGGAGCTGTACGTGTTAATTGAGCTTGCTTCCATTTATTTACAATATTGCACCGATAAGTAACATAAATTTTCCGTGTAGTTCAAAACGTTCCACATATGATGATGTTGTTGAGAAGGTTGCTCATCGACTTGGTCTGGATGAACCTTCTAAAATTCGGCTTACTCAACACAATCCATATTCTCATTCACCCAAACCTTACCACATCAAATACAGAAGCCTTGATTATCTTTTGGACATGCTACAGCATCATACTCAGGTTTGCACTCCTTTTTGCAAGTGTTCATATTTCTCCTCAGATTATGTGAGCTTCGTTTGATTTAGCAGATATGCGACATATTATATTATGAGACACTGGACATTCCGCTGCCTGAACTGGAAGGTCTGAAAACACTAAGAGTTGCTTTTCAAAACGCTACAAACTATGAGGTTAGTTTCTACACATTTTGCTCAGTGCTTATAATTTTTTTGACGATGTTCTAAGATATTGTTTTCTTGTCAGGTGTCATTTCACATTGTGCGGGCACCAAAAAGTAACTCTCTTTTTGATTTGATTGATAACTTAAAGTCAAAGGTGGGTTGGCTGCATTAATATCTATATTTCTTTGAATGTGGTATTGGCATAGTGATTTCGTTCTGCATACTTTCGCTCTTTTACTAGGCTGAACTTTCTTGTAATGGCGCTGAATTCCGGTTTTTCGATGTCTACCTTCACAAGATATGCAAGGTACATCTTTTTATTAATTTATTTCTTGATTATTTTTGAGTGAATAAATGGTTTCAGTCCTACTATCAGGGTAATTCATTTAATTGGATGTCAATTGAGTTAACAGTTTATACTATATTCTAAAGGAAAGCTTGAATCAAACTGCCAGTTTGTATGGTTGGGTCGGATCCAGATAATATACTTCACCAATCACCATAGTAGTAGAATTTCATATCCTTGCCTAGCCTCCTTTTGCCCAAGCCAATTGCTTATGAGTTATCTCAAAATCTAAACTATAGATATTGGTGGGAGGTTAGATAACTCTGCACTATAGATCTGAGTACCTTTTTGAGAAGGGTGAGATCAGAGGACTGTTTGTCTGGGATGGGGAGGGAGGCTGGTGGTGAGCTATCTACACTTAAATGTTATGTTCCTTTGACAGGACCTAACCACGTAAACCACCTGTGTTTCTAGTTTATCTATCACCTAACTAGGAGGTACAAAAGTTAAGTAATCTTTTTCCTGGTCAGATAATTCTCGATCAAGTTTAGTACAATTCTAGTGAAATATTATGCCTCCTAAGTGTGTGGACTGGACAATTATCGCGAAATGAAGGGAGTTAAATTACATGTCCCTGCAGTTCCCCCTTTCCCCACCACCATGTCTTGTGCATTATACCAGTCCTTTCTTTTCCTCTCTCAAACACTCGTTATACCACTCTCAACTATAGACACCTGCCTTTTGGTGTCACTGAAGATGTACTAGCTGCTAATGGTGCCAAATATTTGGTGCATTTGGGGTTATGGGGCATGCATAATGGGGTGAACTAGAATGGATTTTGGAGTGATAATATGTTGTGGTTGGGATCCAGTACCAGCGTAGGCGCCAAGCAGTAGTAGTTAGCAGTTCGCGAGTTCAGGGACATATCTCCAGTTTGTTAGGATTGGTTTGTTTAGCTAGATAAGGTTGTTAGCATTTCTAATCCCTGGCTACTTAAAGGCTGCGGAGTAATGAGAAAACTAAGCTTGATTGGCAATCTATCTCCTCATCACCTTTCATCTCCTGTCACCTCCACTCTGTCACTCTGGCGACCTAGTCTCCCATCACGGCAGGAAGCCGGCAAAGGAGCGATCTGGTCATTGCCTCAGGGTCGTGACAACTTGGTGTCAGTGATCAGCTCTTCATCATCTTCGATGTGTTCTGGGGCTGATTTGGATCTGCTCAAGAAGCTCCTTGCCGAGCATGAAGAAGCTGTTGTTCTTGCTGGTGTTTCTTTTTATTTTATCTGGAACTGGAAGGACGTATGCGTTATGGTTGTGAACCCATTAATTTTTACACTTGGTTTCATGTATAAAAAATTGTCTTTTCCCTTTGATATTTGATCAAGATGGTATTCATATTTACAAAGTTGCTGTCTTATATTGATCAATTGGTGGCCTCCTATAATTTTAGGTGTATCAACCAGGAGATAAGATAGATTCAGTTAGTGACCAGCATGGACCCCTTCGTATTGAAGAGGTATACACCACTATGTCCGCATGGTTTTCCACAAGGCTTTTGATGGGATTTTTTCTAGATATTATTCGTTTAGTGTTATAATGTTTCTGAAATTAAATCTTACCCCTTACACAGTTCTCTTGTTTTACCAGGTTCCTGAGGAAGAGAAAAATTTGGGGCCCCGAGATCGTTTGGTTCATGTTTATCACTTCTTCAAAGATAATCATGTATGTATCTTTAAGCGTTTTGAGGTTCGAGGCTCGTTGTAGTAATTTGATCCTTTCAGGCTCGTTTCAAAGAAGCTTTAGGGTTTAGGAAAACATATCTTCCTTAAAATACATGTATTAAATGGGTCATATCAATGGATAATATGTTACAAATAGTGAGGTTTTGTGTGGATCGTCAGTACATTTTTGTTAATAATGAACTTACACTGGTGAAAAGTGCTCGCAAAATAGAGGGCTTCACCAGAGTTGGTGGTTGAAATGGCCAATGGATATAGATCGTCCTGTTAACATGTCGATGGTTTTACTCTTCATAGAGAATAGAGATGCATAATCATGTTAGTATCACACACATCATCCTACAATTCACTAGGATTTGGGCAGATTGAGATTTTGAATAGTTATAAAATTGGTAGAGGAACCAGATCATATAATTTTACTGTTGTAGTCAAATGACTGTCTTGAGCTGATTGTTACCTCAGGGTTCTGACAACCTGTAGGTATTGCCAAAAACCTTTTCATTTGGATTGTGATTCAATTATGAAATGTCCTCTGTACCTAGTTTTTTTTGTCCTTGGGAATTCCTCTCTGATGTTTCACATTGCTACTTTTGTTAGTTTTGAGAAGCCATCGTGATTCAGCAGCTGTTACTTTCATTGACTTGACCACTTATTCTCTTCAGCAGATTCAATATTTTGGAGAACCTTTCTTCTTTTTAATTCGTGATGGTGAGACTTTGTCAGATATGAAAGTGCGGATTCAGAAGAGACTTCAAGTTCCTGATGAGCAATTTCTAAACGTACTCATTTTAGACTTTGTTATACTTTCATCTACTGTTGATTTTAAATCATTCTATATTTCTCCCCAACTTTCTGCATAGTCTTATTTAATATGGATAGCATTGCTGCATTCCCATGGCACATTTGCTGACTTTAACTGTCTCATCTAAATGTAATTTGAATTGGCATCTTGGTTTTGGCTCGAGTTTGCTATAGCATACTGTAATATTTGGTCTTCTACTTTTACTTCTGTTTCCTCTTATACTAGATAATATCTGATGTTATGTCTCTTTCATCAGTGGAAATTTGCTTATGTTACATATGGTCGGACAGAATACTTCCAAGATTCAGATATTGTATTGAGCCGATTCCAGGTTAATTTTCCTTTTTTCAGACAGAATCCTTGAAAGAACTACTTTTATCAAAGAATTGAAGACTTGTATACTATTTTTCCTTGTATCTTTTTAGAGACAGAAACCTATTTATGGGGGCTGGGAACATCATCTTGGATTGGAGCATACTGCCACTACCCCCAACAGGTCCTTCTTAGCCAGTCAGGTATTTTTCTGAAGAATTGTAACATTAAGCTGTACTGTTAGATATTGTTCGGCATATTCTGATAGTGGACTGAAGCAATTGCAGAACCGTCATTCTTTTGAGAAGCCAGTGAAGATTTACAACTGAAGTTGGCGTTATTTTGTTGTGATGAATGGTGAGTGCCTCCTTGTTTGAATTGTGAAAATGAAACATGTTTAGTTGGACTGGGTGTGTCCTGAAGCAATGTCTCACTATATGTTGTTTTGGTGTGCTGCTTTGTAAACGCAGAGGAACCGGATATGAGGGCGCTGTCTTGTTCCAAAAGCAGTCTTTTATGTTTTTGGTCATGTACAGGGTGGAGGCTTTGCATAGAGTAGATCAGTGGTGGCTTACAAGTGTTCTCATTTGGTGGATGTATAGGGTTCTTATAGCAACTTTTCCTTGTAGAAAGTTCCCGGATGCTGTATATCGGGGTTGATTATCGTCTTATTTTGTGTTCCCCGGCAGTGCCCTGTGGGAAGCTGTTAACATTAGCCTCATGGCACCTGCTTCAGGTCTAAATACAGTTGATTCAGTGCCGTCAGTTGTCTTTATCGTTTGTCGTTATTCTGGCCGTTGCCTTTTTATCTGTTATAAGTACTACCTAGCATTAGATATTTAGATTGATGAAGTTTACAACTGTGATTGGTTCATTTGGCACAGTATTTGGTGAGCGGCCCAAATTGACTAGAAGAAGGGTTTTGCGTTGTTTTGAGCGGCTCATACTGGCTATAGTGGTCACGTTTTGCAGAATAAGCCTTCTGATGCACGGGGTGATCGGAGTCGGAGGGTCGGGAATGCTGAAACGAACAGAGTATATCTTGAAAGTCGTGTCACCGAATCAGCCCCTTTTCTCCTTTTACGCCTGCTTTGAAACGTTGGGAAAAAAACAGAAAGCGAGGGTTTGGAAAGGAGAAAAAAAAAAAGAAATTATCCGAACGATGCCCCCCTACCGCTGCCACGTCACCGCATTGTCCTCCAGCTCTCCGCTCACCCCATGGCTTCTCTTCTCTGCCCGGCCTCCAGCCGCTCCGCTTCCTTACGCCGTCCCCACGCCTCCTCCCCCGCTCCGCCGTCCTTCTCCTCCTGGCGGCGCCACGGAGGCGCGCCACCGTTCGCGTCCCCAACCGCTTGTCCACAGCCGCCGCGGGCCCTAGCCGCGGCCTCCTACGGCTACGGCGGCGACCTGCTCAGGCCTATCGACACGCAGACAATCATCATAGCCGCCGCCGTCGTATCCGCGGTCTCCCTCTCCCTCGTTCTCGGCCTCAAGGTCTCCCGCCGCCGATGGCTTTTCTATCTTCTCGCTGGATGGCAGGCTGCTACGTCTCTGGTTGTGATAGTTCTTTGCTGCCTCGTTGCAGGGTGACCCGGTGCCGTGCGACAGGTGCGCTGGAAATGGTATTTTGTTGCAGCTTCTTCTCTATTATTTTCTTCCTTCGCTGGCCGGGTAAATGGGTGATAGTCTCGCAATTAACCTGCTGATACTACACAATCTCGCTGCTGCTGTATGCCTACAGCAAACAGTAATCTGGAATGTGAGTAAAACAAAGGGATTGATGGTAATGCGGTGTATGGCTCTGTTCATGATGCTTGTTAAGAACTTAAGAGATACGTATGTGTAGTAAGCTCCTTCAGCCGCGCTGTCTAAGTGGGAGTTCACCATGAGCTAGTTGACTGTCACACTGTAAGGGCATGTGGGGAAGCCTTGACTCCGGATACCATCAAGCTGATTGCCATGCTTATGTAGTAGCTAGCTGACTACGGAGAAAACGGCCAAGGAAAGCACTGACCGTTTGAACTATATAACCATCTATGCATTGTGTTCATAGACTAAACCGAAAAAATAAAAATTTGGGGGCGTTTAAATGCCCTACAAATTGATAGGAACTGTCAATAGTACAAATTGATGTAGTTGCTACCGAAATGGCCCTGGAAACGGTAAATTTGGTACAGCATTATGCCATTATCATTGTCAGAGTTGCTAATGTTCGGTGCTTCAGTCTAGTTGTGCTTCCTTGAACGCTGTGTGCGGAACCGCAGAGGCGGGAAATATTGATTTCCATTATCTAAAAAAAAAGTTGTGTTTCCTTGAATTTTTCTTGCAAGGTACCTCTAGTTTTTTTAAAGACATACATTAACTGTAGTTCATCAACACCACGTTGTTTTGCATGCTTATAATGTTTTGTACATGCATGATCTATTAATACCTTTTCTGTGTTGCTAACTAGGGGGCACGAAGTGTGTGTTCTGCAGTGATGGCAAAATGAAGGTGGAAAATGGAGTCGTCGAGTGCCGTGTATGCAAAGGAGCAGGTTCTTATGTTCCCTTACTTAATAGCCTTTCGATCAGCACATAGTACAAGAGAACAGATCTGAAACTGAAGCTGGGGTTGCAGTGTTATGCTTTGCATCCATTCTGACTCTCTGCATTTCTCATCCAGGGCTGATACTTTGCAAGAAGTGTGCTGGATCTGGATACTCCAAGCGGTTGTAGCCCAGTTAGCTGACATTCTGTGCAGTTTTTACACCTGAAAAACTGGAGTTTGTACATATATGAACTCTTCGCAGTCAGAAAATGTATTCCGATAGAGAGGAGTTCGAAGGGAGACTGATTTACCGTATGCAGGTATATTAGCAATTGAAGTTCGCTGACAATGCGCGTTTAGCTGTTTACCCCAAGATTTCGCGTTTGTGTGAAAGATTGCCTGCGAGTCCGATAAAGCTTTGTCAGGCTTCATTTCTGGCACACGCACTAGCCGACATACTAACTCAACGTTCCGCTGCCTCCGGCATAAGCCTTCGGAGGCCACGCGACGCGTCAAACATGAGCATCAGCCCCGATCACATCATCCGACCGACGCGCGAGGTAACGGTGGGGCAGCTACGCAAGGGTGGATGCGTTGCGCTCTATCCAGCCATCCAGGCAATGATGTCTGGGAGGACGCCTACGCGCTGCGGCACACAATGACACGAGGAAAACCGCCGCATCGTATGCCGCCGGGTGCTCGAGTCGGGCAGACGAACGCGTGGACTCGTGGTGCGCTGGTTAGGTCGGCGAAAGAGCTGCACGGTTTGACCATTGTCTCTGGCCACTCGGTTGCGATCAGAATAACAATTACACGTTGCGAATTCATTATAGAATTTCAGCTCAAAACAAAAGCAAACAGCCTGTGCGCGAGAATGCAAACTCGTTCATTGCAGGGTACGCAAACAGTGCTATACAAAATGGCCTTGCAAACCGACCATACCAGAAGAAATAGTCCCAAGTCCTGACAGAGTCTGGTAGATTGCTTCATCATCTACAATTATGTTTACCATACTAAGCAAAGTATAAGCTGCACCTTCAACTCGCAAGTGCGCAATTCATTCTAAAGACACAAGGAACCTAAGATTGTAAAGCACAGCTCACTTCACAGATTCCAGCTCTGAAGGCACGCGCCAGCCAACTACAGCTGCTTACACATCTGAAATCTGACCGCTGAATTCTGAGTAGTCACCCTCCTTCGTCTTCTTTGTAGTACCTTCCTCAATATGCCTCTCTGCAGGTTGTCTTGGAAATGGGCTTGATTCCCTGTCATGGGTAGAGGGAAAACCAAAAGATTTGAAGAAATCATTGGTCATCCGCTCAGCTTCATTTAGGACGCTGCCAAGGCTCCCAAACAAGCCTTTCTCGAGGGCTTCAATGTCACTGCGAAGTCCTGGGAATGCAAAGGGCTCGTTTGTAGGAAAGCCAAGAGAAAGCGAACCACTTTTCATTTCTTCTGTGACATCTTCTTCAGTGTGCTCAGTTTTGGATTCCACGAGTTCAGAGGGCCTAAACAGAGATAAAGCATTGCAGTGATAACTAGTAAGAAATTTGTGCCAATGAAAAAGTTGGAAAACTGATACGCAGACTTTTGTAATGCCATATAGAATAGGAAAATGAAGTTGTCCATAATTTGTAGGGCAATTCAGGAAAGCAGGATTCATTGTATCAGCTGTTTTCTCTTGGATAAAAGGCTAAGGTGCAAAAATCTAAAGAAGACATGTTAACTTGAAATTCTTTTCAATATTACTGCACTTATATCTCCCCCATGAGCCCCACGAGAAGGATATATATTTGATAAACCAAAACAGCATTGACTGAATCTGACAAACCACACAAGAATAGCGATTCTGCTCCTTTTCTTCTCAAAAATCCTGTATGCAACTCTAGCATATCAATATATTGTTCAGGCCGGCTTCTTGCCTGCCGTGGTTGTCCTTAAGAGAAAAAAAAATCTGACAAACCACACAATGACACAGGCATATACAGGAAGAACAACTCAAGCAGTTTAATATTTCACTAATTAGCCCAGATGTAAAAATAGCACTCCCAAATACACAAATGCCCACCATGCATACACACTGAAAATGAGCAAGCACCAAGCCACTAACAACAATTTACTACAAATCTTGGAGTAAAATTATCACCTGAAATCTAGAAAAAAAATAGCCGATTACTATGCAATGGAAGTAGAGCACAATTAAATTACAGGCACTAAAACTTTAACCCTACATAACCCATTCGAGTTGGCACTTGGCACCTATAAAAGGCTAAAAGTAAAACTGCAGGTATAGTCATCCCCCGCTTTAACTTGTAAGCCTAAACAGAAATTGGTTCCATTATTCCATACTGTTTATCAGCGACGTCCCCACAAATTTCTTAATTAAGTCAATCGTGCCCCTGATCCCCGTATCGCGTAATCTGGTCTCCCAACTCATGTGCACATCAATTCACACGGTGCGAGGATACCCGCAACCTAAGATCACAAGGGGAAGACAGAACGGATGGAAGGAAACATACCTGCCGACGCAGTCGCGGAGGAGCTGCTCCGTCTTCTCGCACTTGCGGACGAATCGGCCGGGCTCGACCTCCTCCGTGTGGCAGCGGGATTGCACCACCCGGCGTGTGGCGCAGTGCGCCCCCTCGCCCTCGCCGCCGGCGAGGCCCGGGCCGCCGCCGTCGTCCTGCCAACGCCAACCCATCGGACCGAATCGAATTGGGGAATCGGAGCCTGATCTGGGTTTGGGCCGGTCGGCTGCGGTTTATTTCTGACCGCGGCCGAATTGGGCTTGTCTTGGGGAGCAATCCAGTGTCAGGAATGGCGTGGGCTGGGTGGCTCTAGAAGGGTGTGGAAGAAGAAGGCTTGCGTTCACAACTATAATGCTTTCCAAATTCTCAAAAAAAAAAACTTAATGCTTTCCATTAAAAATATCATATTATGCTCAAAACAATTTAATTTATTGTATGCTAAAAAATCATTTTCTTTCTTCTTCAATAAAAAATAACCATTTTAACTGTAATTTTATGAAGAAGCAAATCAAAATAATTGATATGAGAGTGAAAAGCAGTAAAATAAAAAAAACACATTTTTTTTTTGAAATTAGCTTTCATTTACCCTTTGGATCACAACCATGGTTTTATACATGTGGGATTTGTGGCTAGAGAATTGTAAAAAAAAATATTGGTATATTTGGTGGGGAAAAACTTGTTTGGTAAGTATATAAATACAGAAGAAAAAAATTGTTGCAGTGGGACCCACTGTCATTAGCATCACCGAAATCACCTCCAGTCCACCGTAGAGTATACTGCAGTAAAATCCAGAACATCTGTGATTGATCGTTCCCCATTCCTTTCCCCACCCCTAAAACCCTCGCTTGTCCCCCGCCTTGTTCACCAAGATGCTCCGCCGCGCCGCCCCCGCCGCGGCCGCCCTCTGCCGCCGCACGGTCTCAACCTCGACATCCCCCTCCTCAACCGCAGCGGCAACGGCGGTCGCTTCCTCTTCTGCCGTGAACTCAATCCTCCTCCGCTCGCTCAAGGAGCACTACCTCGAGGTCTCCAAGATGGCGCCGCCGCCGAAGACCAGCCCGCCCAAGCCCTTCACCATCGTCAAGGGCTCCCTGGACCAGCAATCGGGCCCCGTGCTGCGCCGCGAGTACGGCGACGCGGGGGAGGAGATCTCCATCTCCGTCGCAAGGCTCGCCAATTTCCTGCCCGCCGGCGCCGACTCCGACTCCGACTCCGACTCCGAAGGCGCCGGCGCGGACGGTGGTATGAGCGCATCCATCAGTCAGCTCTTGCTCCACGTCGACATCTCCAAGCCCGGGGCAGGCAAGTCGCTGCAGTTCCTTTGCGGGCTGTACCCGGACGCCGTTGGGATCCATTCAGTGTGCCTGCGGGCAAAGAACGCCGAGTCATGGGAGGGGAACATGGCTTCGAAGGGTGGTGGAGAGTATCGGGGGCGCATCTTCCAGTGAGTTATTCTTCCTAATGCATGAGAAATTGAGATGTTCTGTTAATATTATACTTGATTCTAAAAGAGTTTGTGCAAGATTTGTCTTGACATATATTTTGGACGAATTTTATTACTGCTGTAGTAGGATTACTTTGGAGGAGTAAAATTATGCTGCAATATAGGCTTGACTTCAAATTCTGATGCGAGACTGGCGATCTGGTGTGCTGATGACAAATTTTGTTTACACGTTGTAGCTTATTTGTGGCAAACAGAATTGAGTTAGGAGCATTTTCTTCTATATCTAGCTATTAATTCGAATTTTTTAGGGCTTGAGCTCAAATACAATAGTTTTGATCTTAATGTGGACCATAATCGGCACTCCAGCTGACAATTCAGATAGCCAGTGGCTTTAGTCAGATTTTTTTTTTTTTTTTTGAAGTTTGAAATCCATAAGAACAAAGAACTTCCTACAATGTTTTGCGGTATTCTTTCTATTTGTTTATCTCCTTTCGAATCGTGGTCCAAGTAAAACTTGGGTACTTTCAAAAGTATAACATAATTCTAGTAGCTGCGTGTGAAAGAATTTTAGTGCTCCATTCGGTTCTGATTTTGCTGCAGCTGCAGCCCAAACAGTATCTGACTTAAAAAAGCACAGCGGCCATAGATGGTGAGTTGAACTACCCCCGCAGCTGCAGCTGCAGCCACAGCTATGAATTGAGCACTTCTGAACACAGCGGCCACAGATGCTGTACCATCATGTGGATGTTCATTCTGCATGTTGCCAATTTCACTTTTCTGTGACTACTCTCCAGACCATTAATTGAGTCAGCTCCAAATCACAAACATTTTTAGTGAACTCTCCTTGACTAAAGAAAACAAATCCTTATGCTGGACGAAATACCTGCAACAAGTTTTGTTGTGAGTTGTGGCACTAAAGATATTTGAATACAATAGCCAAGATCATTGTGTCTATGTAATGATGATTGCTTCCAATATTTATCTAAAGGTTATACGATGACTAATAATCCACTTGATGAAGTTATTGATATCTTAAGGGAAATGGAATGCTTATATATATAAATGCCTGTGCATCGATTTTGTCTACAGCAAGTTGTGTTGTGACACCAAAGATATTTAGATACAACCAAGAATATTGTGTCCATGCAATAATGGCTGCTTCAATCATTGCTTTGAATGTTATAGCACTGATGAGTCACTTGGTGAAGTTATTGATGCCTCAAAGAGATGATGATGCTTATACGCGCGTGCAGTGTCTTTATGCAATGTGCAAAATATTGTGAAAAGCATGTTGAGTTTGCATGTAACCTCTAAGAATAACTCAGTATCCTGAAGGTGGTGAAAAGATATATTTGGGCTGCATATAACCTATGGATTCTCCCCTAAGTAAATTCATTTTTGACCCTTTTGTGGGAATAATTCCATGGAGCAGTTGCATTGAATATAGAAGAATTTAAGATGTACTATTTTGCCCAGAATTTGATCCTTTGTTAACAGTTCCAATTTTTTTCACTAACTTACATCACATAGCAAGGCATTCTCCAGTGTTTCTGGAGAGTCGTGCATGCTTGTCTAACAAAGTAAAATAAATCAGTGTGCCTAAAATAGCAATTTATGCTACAGATGTTTAGTTGCCACAAACAAGAGTCTTCTGGTTTTGGCTGTCCTGGTTTATTGACGAGCCATTTTGTGAAGCTACTAACGCCATAAAGTATTTGGGGACAGATAAATACATACGTGCCTCCTAAGCTCCTATGCTATGTGCCATGCATCAAAATAAGACAGACAAACTCCAATTAGTGCATTGATGGCCCCAGCGTGGAATTATTCTTTACCCTGTCTGGCTGTCCTCCTTAACTTTTGACTGACTAAATCTGGTTCATGTGGTGGTGCTGTGTTTGGTACATTCAACACAAATACGTGGCTGATAATAATACTTTGTATTGATTTTTTTTTTTTGAATGTGCAGAGAGTTGGATGAGAAAGTTCGTGATGCACTGCACCTTTACATTGAAACCCGCGGCATAAATGAGAAGCTCTTCCCTTTTCTTCAAGCTTGGCTTTATGTAAAGGATCACCGCAACCTCATACGCTGGTTCAAGAGTGTGGGGACAGTCATCAGTGAGCCAAAGCCATAGTAAGGTACATTGCTATCTCTGCTCTTTATCTGTGCTGGTTAACATGTGCTTTCCATGTGGAACATCTCTGTTTATCTGTAATTTAGTGCCATGCTAAAATTGTGCCCGTTGTAGAAGTACAACATATGCCAATGTTACTTGGGACCAAGTTATTCGAGTATGCTTGGCGGTTCACAAAGCAAAACAATATGTTTGCAGTCAAGCTGTCATGGTGTTATTTCATGGAATCGTAGTGCTGTACTTCATCATCAGCACCAGATAGAATGGTTGGAGGTCTGACTGTTGCCTTTTTCTTCTCAGATGTCTAAGAATCTCAGGCTGAAGATCATCAGAAATGTGGTTGCCTGGCTGTTTTTGCCAGGATGTTGACTGCTGCTAGGATAAGTGAATCAAGTGCATAGTGCCAAGGAGTTTTTGCTTCTCATTAGTTTTTGTACCCAAGGGAATTAGAGGATGATAATGGCACTGGTGTGCTTTAACATGTTAGGGTTGGTGGTCGCATGAGTTGTCATTATTCCTTTGCTTTGCTGTCCAGTTTTGCTGAAACGGTTGTCAGATTACCAATCATTCAAAATCCACACTTGTCCATTGCAGTCTGTCGTCCTGCAAAGATGCACGTATACAATGAGAGATACATTTTTCTTCATAAACTTCCAAATGACAGGGGAGCCTTTTGGTGCATGGTGGTTGTTTCGTTTATGAATGCTACTGTAAGGCCTGTAAGGCTGGATGAGTTTATTGAGCTTTTCAATTGTGATATAGCAAAATATACTGATGTCCTATTTCTTACCATTACAACAAAAAGCAACCGGAGAGCGCTTTATACTACAAATATTTATGAATCTATATTTTCATCAGAAATGCGAGCGACACAAAGGAGCGGCACTGAGTGTTGAAATAAAGCAAGAAGCAATGACGAGTAGCACTGAGTGTTGAAATGAAGAAATTAAGGAGCAATGTCAGGATCAATTCCTCACAGGCACACAATCATGTTCTCTACCGCGTGGCGTAATCCTTTGCTCTATGTAGAGCAGGGTGTCGGTAAACCGAAGCAAATGCACCTAGTAGCTTCGGCTTCCGCCACATCGCCAGTGGCTTACCCTTACCTCTGTCTCCCTTCCCATTCCACAAAGCAGGGACGCCTTATCCTTGCACTGAATTATCTGCACACGATGTCAATAATCTGCCCTTTGTGCTGAATCATCTAGTACAAGCTAATAAATAGCAGATAGCGGGTTGGTAGCGGATTGTTGTCGGGGTAGCAGATAGCATATAGCGGGCGCTATGACGGACGCTAAGTTCCAATAGCGGGACATAAATGTCACTTATTATTTTAAATTATGTATGTCTAAAATAGAACTTTTTAACTTGTTAAAAAACTATTTAAAAATAAAATTATATAGCTATATAGCTTAAGAGTAAAAATATGCATGTATTTGTACTAAAAGAATAGATATATAAACACTTATACGGTTGGTCATTTATAAATTATCTATAAATATCATTATATAATCATAAACCCGCAATAGCGGTCCAAAAGTGGTAGTGCGGACTGCTATAGCGGCCGCTAACACCAAATAGCGGCCAATCAGCTATTTCATGGCCGCCACTTCGTAGCGGTAGCGGTAACTGGCCGCTACCGCTATAGCAGGCGTTATAGCGGCCGCTAACACCGCTATTTATTAGCTTGATCTAGTATCAGTAGTTGATCCATCATGATCTTTGCTTTTTACCTGCCGCGCTTGTTCCAACTATCGAGAGATCGAATCGCCAGTCAGCCAGAGCGTTCGTCCCGTAGGGTCCTATAGTATAGGCCCACGCCCCTACTCTGTGTCTTCTCGCCGCCATATCGTAGGTCTACTCCTCTGTCCTCTTCCCGCGATCGACGGTGGCGGCACGGCAGGGTCTCGAACCACGAGGGTGAATTCTAGCACGAGGGCCGGCGCGGGCGGGACCCCAAGAATCCCGTACCTGCCTCCGTGTCCTCGCGCCGGCGCCTCCCGGCCGCGACGTGGCGCGTGGCCGAGCGAGGAAGCTCGCGTCCGGACGCCGCTCGCGTCACCCCGGATCTAACCTGCCCAAAAGAGAGAAAAGTCCGTGGAATTTTTTTTCCAAAGTGGAACAGTCCCGCGCCCAGGATATTTCCAAAACTGCAGGTCCCCCAGTCCGCAGCTGACGCGGACGTTCTTTGACTGGCGTGTACCGCGGCTGCTGATTCAGCTAGCTAGCCACGGAGTTGGGGTCCCTAGCGTGTGATGCTGGTGTCCCCGGAACGGGGAGCAGGAGGGGTTTGGTGAGCCGAACTCCATTTTGTAAATACTCCTACTAGATGATATGGTTGTCTCCGGTTAAGCCACGCCATCGTTGCTCCTGGATAGATCCTACTGGCTTGTCACTCCGAAGTTTCGATCCGAGAAGCTCACCGTGCATGCGGATGCGGCTTAGCATTTGGTGATTTGGCGACCGAAGAAGCAGAAGAAGCACGTCATCAAGTCGATACATAGAAGCGTCGCGCTGCCGTCAGTGCCGTGCCCCGGTGCCCGTGGGAGATCAACTTCCTCTTTCCCCCGGAAGGACGTTTTGCTTCGGTCGGTGCCAGTGCCACTGCCAGCGCGCACGGTACATGCAGTGAACCGAAACGTCAACCCCGGCGCTTGTTTTATTTGCGTCTACGAGGCCGACGCCGGCGACTTGGAGCCACCACACGCTTTCCACCGATGGCGAGAGGTGAGTTGCCGCGGTCACAGGGACACACACGATCCGGTGTACCCCGACCGCCCGGCGACCGGCAACATTTCTTACTGAGGACGCAGCACGCACCGTACCAAAATGACCGCCCGGTCGCGTTGGGTTGCGGCCTTGCGTGGATGCGAGGAGACCGGCAACATTTCTCTTCTCAGCTGCCGCCGTCCCAACCGGAGCGGTCGGTGCGCGCCCGGCGGCGGCCTCCGTCCTCCGCACCGCGCACGCCACGCCGGAATGGCACAGCCCATCAGGGAAGGGCACGCTGTGGGCTCCGCATGGGCATCAGCCAGGCATGGCTCCTATCCTCCCCACCCCACACGGCCACAGACCCACACAGGGCACAGGCGACAGTGCCACAAGCTCACAGCCCACCTCGTACGGATAACGTGTTGCCCGTGTCCAGTGCGGCAGTGATCTTGGCCGTGCATTGCCACCGGATATTTCCAGCCGAAGCTGCGCGCTGGGAAGGATTCCAGCTCTTCTTTCCTCTGATGCCGACGTGGTTGACTGGTGCCGGCTGCTGACTCAGCGTCGGGGGAAAAGGATAAACACGTCAGCAGGACAGTGGACATATGAGGTTGGTGACTAGGCAAGATGCGCACGTAACGGCTTTGAACTTCGCATCAGTACTATCTGTGGTTGTGGTGTTCATTGAGTTACCATTGCCATTGCCAAGAGTTAACATTGCGATTTGCGAGCTCTTGGACTTAACTGTAGTTTTGGCGTCGAGAAGTGCTACTTGTCTATGATATTGTGCGTTAGGACATCTGACGAAGAAACAAAGCAACGGGAGGGGTTCTATGATACCGTCACGTCCCTTTTGTCAATGTTGTTCAGACGCTGACGGTATCTAGAAGAAGGACGATCCGATTGTGATCCTGAAAAGGTTTCCGATCAGCTGTGTCAGCGTGTTTGAAGCAAAAATTCAGATGTCGACAAAAGTAGAAGCCCGTATCGATGTCGGGCTACACCAACGCGGAGAGTTAAGAAGAAATTCAAAAGTCTGTTCAGTCCAGCCTAATGGTGGCTCGCTGGACACACTATGCATACTCCATATTATACCAGGAAGTTAACGGAGCAGCCACCAGAGAGTAACGTCTTCTGGCGTGCAACGTCAATTATTCTTGGATGGTTGTTTCAAAAAAATTCTTGGATAAAAGCAGAAATGCCAATTAATAGTCCACGTGAGGAGTTTTTTTTTTCACTCAGATGTCAGATCGTTAGGTGCTAGTGGGCGAGTGCCGCGGCACAGCGAAGCAAAAAAAAAAAAAAGTCCGAAGCGTGAGCCCGGGGCGTTGGCTCCGATCCACTCGTTTCCACGAGGCAAAGCTTTACTTGATCGTCCGCCCAAATCCACCCAGCGTCACACGTTCCCATCGCCGGGCGAAGTTGCTGCGACCCGAGAGGAAGGAAACGGAATCAGACAGGCGGGCACCGACCGGACCGACGCTTCCTTCTGTTCCGTCCTGGACTCCTGACGCCGCACGCGCACCGCACCGTAGCTTTTGGCAAACTCGTCGGCGCAGCACGCCATCGGGCGTGGCCTCCGCTCGCACCTCGTACGTCTCGTCGATGTGCGTTGTTCATCACGTTGATACTATACTTCGTTGGATGATAATTGGGTAGCGAGGAGTAATTAATACCGAGTGCTGCGGGGGTAGCTTCGTGGTTCATCCTCTCGATGGGAGTAGCCGACGAGCGAGAGAGCTCGCCATGTTTGCGCGCGTGCCGTGCGCATGGACCAGCATTCCAGCAACCAGGCTGTCGTCGTCGGTCGCTTAGCTTGGCTATCCGCTCGTAACCTTAGTAATTTTCTTCTGTACATCCGGGTCAACAACGCTAGATTTATTATGAGATCGATGCGCTTTAGTTGTAAGAAATCATGATGATCTGTTGCTCCCCGATTCTTAATCCTCCACTAGCAGTATTTTCTTATAGCTAGAGTCTTCTAAATCCACTACTGATCAGAATGAATCCTTCGATTCGATACGTAAGGTTAATCCTCTGAAGGTATCTGCATATCTGAATCTGATGACACTACGATCTATTGGACTAAACGCTACCATCTGTTAGTTCACCTTCGCCTGTGGACCGGGTCCAGCCGTCTCAAAGTGGCAGGCGTTCCGAGTGGCGATGGCGACATCAGCACAACACGCTGGTCTCTCTCGCTCTCTGGCTTTGAAATCTCCACCGACCGCGCCATCTATCCCTCGCTTCACCCCTACTTAAAATCTCCGAGCCGCAGCCTCGTCTTCACCACGCACGCAGAGACCTGAGCTGAGAGCAGCGCGCAGCAACATCCTCGACGCCGCCGAGGCAAGCAACGCAAGCACACAACCACGCGCGCGCGCGCGGCGTCGTCCAGCTCGAGCTCGATCAGAAACCAGACACGCAGCGGCCATGGCGATCGTGGGCGCGCGGTACTGCGAGCCGGAGGAGCGTGTCCTGACGGTGCGCAAGACGTCGCACTTCTCCCCGGGCGACGGCTTCGCGGTCTACGACCACCGCACGGGCGGGCTCGCCTTCCGCGCCGACACCTACGGCCGCGGCCACGGCGGCGGCGCGTCCTCGCCGGGCGAGCTCGCGCTGCTCGGCCCGGCCGGGGAGCCCCTCCTCACCGTGCGCCGGCGACGCCCGTCCCTCCACGGGCGATGGGAGGGCTTCCTCGGCGCCCGCGCCGACGGCCAGAAGCCGCTCTTCTCCGCCCGCCGGCCATCCATCCTCGGTGGCGCCTCCGCTGGCGCCGTCGTCGAGCTCCTCTCGTCGTCGTCGCCGTCGGCCCCCGAGCTGCTCCGGGTCGACGGGTCCTTCGCGCGGCGGTGCTGCCGCGTGGTGGCAGCGCCGAGGGAGGAGGGGGAGAAGGCGAAGCTGGTGGCGGAGATCAAGAGGAAGGTGGACGAAGGGACGCGGGTGGTGATGGGCAGGGACGTGTTCGTGCTCAAGGTGAGCCCCGGCTTCGACGCGGCGTTCGCCATGGGGATCGTGCTCGTGCTCGACAAGATCGCCGGCGACGAGCCCGGAGCCGACGACGCTCGAGCGGACGTTCTTGACGCCAAGATCTGGTGACCGATTTTGCTTGCAGCTCGCTTTCTTGGTTTAGCTGTGTATAGAGCTGGCGATCGATCGATCGATCTTGTTTTTGTTTTCCCTTTTGCTGCGTTGCGTGTTTTTGTACGCGCTTGGCTCCGGAGAAATCGCGAAGCATAATACGTGCTCGATTTTACTTGCTGTAAATTGCTATCAATGTTACCCAACAAGAAATCTAGCCCGTTGCCGTCACCACGGCAAAGCGAATTAGAAACCTTTGAACCCTGTCAGCACTCAGGAGGTAGCCATGTTCATCAGATTTTGCAGCGATGTTTCGATCATTTTGATCGATCATCAATTCATCAGTACTCTCGTAGTCTCATCAGGTGCAGGCGTTCAACATTTTCCCCCATGCCCCTTGATCCAATAATTGGTGTTCCTAGCTCTTCCGCGTCGCTAAACTTTGGTAATCCACCTCAACTGCTCTGTTCAGAACACTAGACAGAATCTTTGGAGTTAATTAGTCAACAAACTAGGTCTAGGTGGAGGCGTCGTGCCGTGCGGAGTCAGGGCCCTCAAGACAGAGCGAGTTGCATATGGAGTGGCAGAGCTTGCTTGGCAGGTCCATGGGTGATTATTGGTGTACCCCGTGTAGTATGTCCTCGAAGACGTCTCCTTCGACCTTCGTTTCTGCGAAACACGTTGCATGCATTGGGATGTGATGTACAGGTACTGCCAATTACGTAGCCACGTAGGCTTTGGTTAATCTCAACAAAACCAAGAAACAGCGAGCTTTGTGCTACTGGACTGTAGTGCTGACTAGACCAGGCCAGGCCAGCTGAAGGAACAAAATTAAAGGAATCTTGGCGTGAAACTAAAAAAAAAACGTTGAGAGTGGATCAGATTGCGAATTTGTGATCGATGCCGATCGACAGGGATATATCCGCTGCCAGCTGATGATGAGTATTGAGTAGTAAAATACTACGGAAAACACATGCGCTTTTCGCTGCACCTTTCACGTCAGCCTCTCAGCCCCACTTGCATGCATGCTACTATTCGACTTGAATTATTGCTGATCTTTTGATTATAGTATGATGTTTCTTATTAAAAACACACCAGGCATGCATATCCACAAATTGCACTTACACTTTACGAGTTCAACATAGCCAACCGTCCACATTATTGCGTGTATATGTTACACATAGAGAGTACGCGAAATCCCCTCACATTGCGCATATATATGCTCCCAGGCAAGAAAAGATACGGCGATATCAGCTCTTCTGCGATATAATAATACACACGCTGCGGCTGCGCCGAGCTCTCCCTCCCACACCTTTCCGAGGGGGGGGGGGGGGGCTACCTATAAACCCCCACAATCAGGGCACCACAAAGCACGCTGCGTGCAGACCTACCATTTCCATTTTCCAGCAGCTGCGCCAGCACCAAACGGCACAATCATTGTTTGTCCGGACGCCAAGAGGAGGAGGAGG
Organism: Digitaria exilis; assembly: GCA_015342445.1. Classification (NCBI taxonomy): domain Eukaryota; kingdom Viridiplantae; phylum Streptophyta; class Magnoliopsida; order Poales; family Poaceae; genus Digitaria; species Digitaria exilis. Next base: position 1,092,006 of record JACEFO010000520.1, read on the forward strand.
GGCAGCAGCGTGTGCCGTTGCTTTCCAGCTTGACTGGTCGCCGGCGCACGAGAGAATGAGCGGGCGATGGGTCGGTCAGTCCGTTGCCCACCACACCCAGCCATATCGCGCTCGTGCTCTCGAGCAAAAGGGACCACGCCGCGGGCGTTCACCGACCTCAATTCATTCGCGCGCGTCCGAAGCCGACGTGACATCTACTGTAGCCGTGTAGGGTTGTGGGGTTGGCACCGAACGCGGCCACCAGCACCAGGCAGTGTCGAGGCGCGGCCGGCAGGCGTGCACCCACAACACGGTCGGAAACAGTGTGCGCCCAATGCAGCAGAGACAGAATGCTACTCGTTTAATGAAACGCGGTTCATTGACACGAACGATCGAAAACGGCTGCAGATGAAGGGATACCATTAGAGATTGGGCTACAGGGGCAGAACAGGAATGGGTGCTCAGCTCTCTGTGAACAGTGACCTTGTTATTGTAATAGGAGTGGCCTGGCTATAGTGGTGTGTGTAGAGTTTAAAATTAGCTGTCTTAGACTAGTACGTGTGATCGGCGGCGGCGTCGTTTACGCGTGCCCTTAATTGTTAGTAGGGGCGCGAGGTGCTAAAGCCAAGTTAGTAAACGCTTTGCACCATGCGCCATGTAGTTTACGTATTGTCGTAGTACGTCCAACGGAAAAAGACTGGCATCCTATAAGATTTCCGAGCGCTCTCTCTGTGGTCTTTGCTTTCAACTTTTGCAGAAAAAGGAGAGATAATACTGGAAAGATCTAGGTGCAGATGCTTTAGGACCGAGGTCAGTAATTGGAGTATTGGTCGTTGGTTTAGTTGTAGTGGTAGTAGTAGGTGCAGCTTGTTTGCCTAGCTTGCGTTCTGTTCTGCTTGCCGGTTGGCACAAAAATATATGACAATACCTCTATGACTCACTCGGCGCACCACATGTAGATGTACTCCAATTAATCATTTCTAATTTGATATTTCATTTTATCTTTAACGTCTAAGAAAATTCACAAGTTCTCAGGCAATGAGTTATTATTTGGCGCTTGGACGACCCGAAAGATGAAAGAGTGGTTGATTTTTTTTTTGGCGAATTTGGGTTTGAATGCAATAATTTTAATTTTGGTTTATTTCAAATTTGAATTTGGCGAATTTCACAAGTTCTCAGGCAATGAGTTATTTCAAATTTCTCGTGGAACCTAGATAGAAATAGGGAGATTGAAAAGAAATTTCGTAAAACTGACATTGCACCCAAAACAACCGGCCCAGTCACTCACTCACTCAGCAGCGAGAAAAGTAAGCCCATTTTGGGCCCAAGAGACGCTTAGGCCTTATGATTGATTGGGTTTGATGGTGCATGCGCAGATTGATTGAGCAGTGTTTCAAGCCGTGCTCCTGTATGTCTCATAAAAAAAACCCCGTACTCCTGTACTTCCTGAACATTAAAAAAAAATAGAACTTCGCAGTGAAGAGAACCATACGTTTCCAGCTCATGCATTCTTCCATATTATGCTGGATTGGTCAACAGTCTAAATCCATAAGTTTCCAGCTCATGCTTTATTTTATTTGCTGTTGAGTTTTTGTTGTAAGCTTTGATTGAAAGGAACAAACATGCTCTTGATCATGCATATTAAAATAACATAGCAGCCACATTGTTGTCAGCGAAAATATTATTGGGCCCAGAAAAATTGAAACAGCTGGTGTAGTGCCGAGCCACACGCGCGCATCAGATTGCACGTTGAGACGATAGGAGAAGAGAAACGGTGAACCGCAGGTGTTAATCGTGGCTCGAGTTGCCCGGAGCATCCGCAGGCCTTGCACGTTCCCACAGAGAGCAGGTCCTGCTCGTTCCCACATCATATTCTAGCCCCATGCCGATCCAGCATACTAACAGGATGTCCCCTTTCTCAGCATCACCGTCAGCAATTATCACCCTAATCAAAGATGAGGCGAATATAAGAGCGTTGGCTCTAACAGATGAGATTCTTCAGTTAGCCCAATGATAGCTCCTTCTGGTGTTCTATGTTTCTTTGAGTTTGAGTTTTCCTCAATTTATGTAATAATAACTATGTAAGACTTGCCTGCTTCTTCCTACTTATATATGATATGGCAGTCTCCTGCCCTAGGTTGTTCAAAAAGAAAAAGAAAAACAAGACCACCCCACGAAGCACGGAACACGGCACGGACAGCCAAATGTCAACCGTGATTAGTCACCAAGATACGTTAGCCACCACATGTGTCACGCCAAAGACGGAGAGGGTATGTACTGTGGCAGGTTCGTAAAATGCACGCGTTTCGCTCTCAATTAGTCACTTCATAGGTATCATGTATGGATACAATTGCTACCATTTCGAACGCCGCAGCGAGAGCGCAGACGCCATGGCGACCAGTAGCAGCAACGTCGCCCTGCTCACCACCCTCCGCGTCCTCACCTTCTGCGCCCTCGCCGCCGCGGCCACCACAACCTTGCTCCCACTCGCCGTCAGCCCATGCTCACACTCCCTCTCGAGAACCATCCTCGCCGCCACCGGCCTCGACCCTTTCCTCCTCTCCTGCACCGGCGACGCCTCCGATGCTCCACCACTCTCGTCCCATGGCGACGTCGACGGCGCCAATCACAAGACCAGCAAGGCCTCACGACCCATCGTGACCGACCAGCTGTGCGTCAAGGGCGAGGTCCCACCAGACGCGCTCCCTCCGTTCCAGTGCTGCCCGCCGGCGTCGGCGTCGGAGCCCATCAACTTCACCTTCCCCGACCCCGGCGAGCCGCTCCGGACGCGGCGGCTGGTGCACGTGGTCGGGGACGAGTACATGGCCAAGTACGCGCGCGCCGTGGCGCTGATGAAGTCTCTGCCCGTGTCTGACCCGCGCAGCTTCTACCAGCAGGCCAACGTCCACTGCGCCTACTGCACCGGCGCGCACCGGCAGGCTGGTCGACCCGACCTCGGCGTGCAGATCCACTTCTCGTGGCTCTTCTTCCCATTCCACCGCGCCTACCTCTACTTCTTCGAGCGCATCGCGGCCAAGCTGCTCGGGGACCCCGGGTTCGCGCTCCCCATCTGGAGCTGGGACGTCCCCGAAGGGATGGGCATCCCCGAGGCGTTCGCCGACGTGGCCTCGCCGCTGTATGACCCCATAAGGGAGCCCAGCCACGCGCCGCCAAAGGTCGCTGACCTGGATTTCTTTCTTCAGGGGGAGAAGAACTTGACCGATCAGCAGCTCATCCTTCACAACCTCCGTGTCATGTACAGACAGGTCGATCTCTCCTCTTGCTTGCTTGTTTTGTCTTCCTCTAAGCAGGTTGCCTGTTTGCTTCGTCAGTTCCGGTGAATGAAGTTCCATTTTTTTTTCTTTTGTTCAAACTTTCAGATGGTTAGTGGCGCGACATTGCCCTCCCTCTTCCTCGGGCAGCCATACCGTGCCGGCGACCCGGAGATGCCAGGCCCGGGCACGGTGGAGTGGGCCCCGCACAACACGATGCACACCTGGACAGGCGACAACTCGCGCCCAAACGCCGAGAACATGGGCGCCTACTACTCGGCCGGGCGCGACCCGCTCTTCTACCCGCACCACGGCAACATCGACCGCCTCTGGGAGACGTGGCGCAACGACATCGTCGGCCCAGACGGCAGCCGACGACGCCACGCGGACTTCACGGACCCTGACTGGCTCGACTCGTCCTTCCTCCTCTACGACGAGGAGGCCCGCCTCGTGCGCATCACCGTCCGCGACGTGCTCGACGCCGACAAGCTTCGCTACACGTACGGCGACGTCGCCGTCCCGTGGCTCGCCGCGCGGCCACCCATCACCCCCGGCGTGAACCCCAAGCCCAAGGGTGGCCTCCGGCTGGAGTCCGTCAGGTTCCCGGTGTCCCTCGACGCGGCGGTGACCGTGGAAGTGAGGCGGCCGCCGCGAGCGCAGCAGCTGCGGAGGAGCCTGGAGGAGAAGGCGCGGGAGGAGGTGCTGGTGATCCAGGGCATCGAGGCGGACGCCGGGGACTTTGTCAGGTCCGACGTGTACGTGAACGCGAGGGAGTACTACAAGGTCCCGGTTGGAGGGAGGGAGATGGCCGGGACATTCGCGACGCTGAAGCATCCAGGAAAGGAAGGAATGGTTGTACGGACCAGCATGAGGGTGGCGCTGAGCGAGGTGTTGGAGGACCTGGGAGCCCAAGGGGACGAGAGCGTGACGGTGACGTTGGTGCCGGTAAGAGGGAAGGTCCGGATCGGAGGCCTCAAGATTGTGTACATGGAGGAGTGATTCCAGCAGGGGCAGGTAGCGTAAACAAGCACCGTACATGCATGTTAGGCTGATGCTGCTACTGGCCTGCGCATTATGTGTATGGCACTATTGTACGTATTCTTTGTATGTTTATTTACAATTCGGTTGATAATTAACATATCTAAATTATTTAATTTTGTTGCGCATGTGTGCGGAGACATAGCAGTTCATAGAAGATGTCAGAAATAAGCTCAGGGATTTACATTTAGTCCCACACCAACCACCACGTCAACAGAATTAGACAGATTGTTACCTCACATGAATGTACATTGCCATGTATATCAGATACAGTTCCATTAGTTCACTATAAATGAATTTGAATTTTACATGCTTCCACGGTGATACAATTTAAAATCTTTCCAAACATTAATATCAGTTCCATATTCCAAAATCAATGTTCAAAACCAGAGAAACATAGATTTTTTTTTTGTTTACCCGGATGTTTTCTCGGAAATCCTGTACGAATTTGAATGGTTTATTGGGTATATAGGATTCAAATATAGTAAGAGAATATTCGTTGGATATTGGATATCTGATTGGATAATCAAGATAGTCAAATATTAAATTCGGATAGTTATATTATGTTAGATATATACATCAGCGAAATTATAATTTATTTCTAAAACTGTATAACTAATTAGCTTCAAATTGGAAAAATACAAAACTAGTAGCAATTGTTTTCTTAAAAATATAATTTATCTATTGATGCTTAATTTGGAATTGTTCTAATCTTGTGTATTCCTATTTTTTGTTTTAGTACTAAATTTGAAATATATCGATAGTTTTTTTTGTAAAAAATAGAGATGTTTTATTTTAATAAAATACCTAAAATGATTTTTGGAATGGTAAGTAATGTCAGCTGTAAGTTTTTCTATTTTTTCTATATGGCAATCAAGTGCTCTGAAATATTGTTTTGTCTCGTCGTAATAAACATATGTTGTGTCTATGTGACTTGACTGTAATGTGCTATAACAAATAATTTGATTTTTCTGCAGACCCTAGTTATAATAATCTAGGCTAGTGGAGTGAACAAATATTTACAACATGCATAATATATATTTATTGCTTTTGCTCAATATCCAATGAAATATTTAGGTATTTCGTGGTCGGGGTTATCCATATTGGTATTTGTATCCGACAGGTATTCTTGTTTGGCTGACTTTGAAAGAAAATACGAGACAACCGCAAAAAAAAAAGAAAAAAGAAAATACGAGACGAATATTGGTGGGGATTATCCATATAGTGTTAGCGTTGCTCGTCCGTATTCCATCCAGTTAAACCCCTGTCGACATGGCATGCTAAATTTTCATGGTGATTGAGGAGCAAGAGAGAGTAGCACATCACTGAGGAGAGAGAAGAGAGAGAAGTGGGAGTGTGAGAAACAAGAAGAATCTGTCACAGTCAATTGGACGAGTGACTTGTGCGTATATATGGAAATGATTTGTGCTCATTTCAACCGTGCCATGCAGATATAAACGACGCTTGCGCGTCTTATTATAATTTTTCTTGAGTGGTTCTAGGTTTCTTGCCTCCTCGTCGTGTATCACGTTGTTCCGGTCTCCCGGAGGCGGGAGCGCGGCCGGGCGACAGCAACGCGACGTCACAACTCACGACCCGTCCTTTCCAATCTTCCATAGCGATCGATCCATGGCTGCGCCCGCGCGCCGTGAGAAATGACCCGCTGTGTTCAGTAAGTACTTCTCCAACAAATTTTTTCTATTCGTCCTACTCACAGAACATGTTTCCCAGAGTATTATTCATCTAGAAAAGTAGTTTTTACTTTAAATCTGAACGGCACATACATGAGGACGAGTGAGGTCGACAGGGACGTCGTCATTCGTCAAGCCGCGCGCGACGGTCACACTCACACAGATGGACCATGACGATTGACGAACGCGACCTCCCGGTCCCGGGGGACAAGTGGTGCCCCATCTTCCGCTCTCTACTTGCTCGCCAATCGCCATGACATTCCTGCGATGTGAGTTGTGAGCGTGGAACACGACACGATTGTACGGAGTAGTCATGCATGTACAGTATCCCTTCCCCACCCATCAGCTAGCGCGCGTGTACCACGTGGGGACTGTGCTGGTCCCTACCGGCCGTCCAGACGGCGTCGAGCTTTGGCAGTCGCAGCTTGCAGCGGGCAAATGCCAAAGCTGGTGCTTGCACGTGAAGTATGTCAGGGGCTCAGTACCCGCTATGCCATGCCAGCTGATCAACCGGGGCAGCCACGACGCACGCATGATGACACGCACGAGCTGGGGCCAGGCAATAACGGGGCGGCCACCACAACTCTGGTACATTCGTACTATAGAGTAGTACGAGGCACGAGGGAACGGTGACTAGAACGCTCTAGCTCGCTCGAGGTGACCAATAGTAGCCTTTGCAACAAGTATCCAAAAAAAAGAAAAGCCATTCGAGTGCGACTCCGACGGCGGCGAGCGCCTGCGCCGCCACACCAGTAGCCCACAGCTCGATCCTCGCTCGGCGAGCAGCAGCATGTCCTCCGTTCCGCTGCTGGGCTCCCGCGCGGCCAACGACGGCCACCAGGAGCGGCGGCGGCCGTCCTGGCTCAGCCGCTTGGTGGACACGGAGGAGGCGTCGGTGCAGCTTCGATTCTCGGCGCCGATGATCCTCATGAACATGTTCTACTACGGCATCCCGCTGGTGTCCGTGATGTTCTCCGGCCACCTGGGCGACGTCCAGCTCGCCGGCGCCACGCTCGCCAACTCCTGGGTCACCGTCACCGGCTACGCCTTCGTCGTAAGCATTTTCCTCCTAGATTTGCATTTGCCATCCTCCTTCCTCCATGGGGCAGATCTCTTTTCGTTCTGACATCCCTTTTTTTTTTTCCATCGGACAGATTGTCTTTCCTTTTTGTTTCTTTGTCAAGACTGTCCAGACTCCAGAAATGGATTAATACTAGGTCACCTAACTTCTTAGCTGGTCCATTATTCTGGCATTAAAGCATGTGCTGTTTTCTCAGTTCTGGATACAGTATTCATTTTCAGTAACTGTACATTGTGTTGTACCCTGCTTATTATCAGTTGATTTTTCATGGAATTGATGAGGACATATCATAACAGACATTTGCTTAGCCTATGCTTAGCAGTCCGAATAATTCCTTTAACTATCTGCATTAGTACTAACACGCTCCTCGGTGAAGAACTGTATCAGGTCTGTAGGCTTGTAGCAATATAGAATGTCGTGTACACTCATGCAATTGCATCATTAGTAGAATATAATAGCACTATAGTGTATTACCTGAATCACTCATGCAATTGCATCATTAGTAGATACAATGGTATAGCCAGATCACAGATCGACAGGCAGAAGTAATGCGTTCCGATGGACGTTCATGTTCCAGATCGGCCTGAGCGGCGGCCTGGAGACGCTGTGCGGTCAGGCCTACGGCGCCGGGCTGTACAGCAGGCTGGGCCTGTACCTGCAGTCATCGCTCATCGTCTCCGCGGCGGCCTCCGCCCTCATCTCCGTGCTATGGGCGTTCACGGAGCCGCTGCTGCTGCTCCTGCGGCAGGATCCCCGTGTGTCCCGCGCGGCGGCGGTGTTCGCCCGGGCCCAGATCCCCGGCCTCTTCGCCTTCTCCTCCATGCAGTGCCTGCTTCGCTACCTGCAGATGCAGTCCGTCGTCGCGCCGCTCGTCGCCTTCTCCGCCGCGTCGTTCGCGCTCCACCTCGCGCTGGCGTGCCTCCTGGTGGGCCCCCTAGGGCTCGGCCTCGCCGGCGCGTCCGCCGCCGTCTCGGCGTCCTACTGGGCCGCCTGCCTGGCGCTGCTCGCCTACGTGCTGCGGTCGGGGGCGTTCAGCGAGACGTGGAAGGGGTTCTCTGCCAAAGCATTCAGATACGTGCTCCCCACCGTGAAGCTCGCCGCGCCGTCCGCCGTCATGGTCTGGTAATAATAATTAAAGAGGGGTTTATGCATGATCGCATCTTATTGAATTAAATTTCTTGACGCGGCCGGTGTCGTCACTGCTGAGCTGCTGCTGGGTCTGGGTGTAACATGTGTTGTTGCAGTTTGGAGTACTGGGCGTTTGAGATCCTGGTCCTTGTCGCCGGATTGCTCCCCAACTCCACAGTGAGCACATCGCTGATCGCCATGTGGTATGTCGATCCATCTGCAGTCTCGATCGAGACTAAATTCAAGCTGCTGAACTTGAAACAATCTCTGATGAACGAAATGTGTGCAGCACTAACACGGAGGCCATCGCCTACATGATCACTTATGGGTTCAGTGCCGCTGTGAGGTGCCTCGTTTCACCACTGATTTTTATTTTTTTATTTTTACTGTCGGATTTAGTTACTTTTGCCTTGTGCTCACAACGTTCATTGGGCCGTGATGTTTTCCCGTCGTTGCAGCACCCGAGTGTCGAACGAGATCGGCGCCGGGAACGTGGACAAGGCCAAGAACGCCGTGAAGGTGACCCTGAAGCTGTCGGTGCTCCTCGCCATCTCCTTCGTCCTGCTGCTGGCGTTCGGGCACAACCTATGGGCGAGCCTCTTCAGCGGGAGCGCGACGATCATATCGGAGTTCGGCAGCATCGCGCCGCTCGTGATCATCTCCATCGTGCTCGACTCAGCGCAGGGTGTCCTGTCAGGTGAGAGCTCGCGCCATCCATGTTCGACCGAGCTTGTTGGGACCTGGGATCGATATGATGTCCCGACCTCATGTCATGATGTTGGAAATGACTGACCGGCACGCACGCGGCGCAGGCGTGTCGAGGGGGTGCGGATGGCAGCATCTCGCGGCGCTGACCAACCTGGTGGCTTTCTACTTGATCGGCATGCCACTGGCGATCTTGTTCGCTTTCAAGCTCAAGCTCTACGCAAAGGTAAACAGTGGTGACTAATTGTGCGAGACTGCAAACTCGTACTGAAATCAACGAAACTTTTTTGCTTGAAGGGTCTGTGGGCTGGCATGATCTGCGGGCTGGCATGCCAAGCCTGCTCGCTGCTGGTGATCACCGTCCGCACCAAGTGGTCCAAGATCGCGGAGGCGATGCAACAGGAGAAGGATAACTACGGGTACGGGGTCGCATAGAATAGAAGGTTGCTGCTCGAGACGAGACTGGCGGCACCAGGAATCGGCTGAGATGCCTTTCCCGATCTTTATGTCGGCGGACAGAATAGTTTGGTAGTGTTTTCTTTAAACCGGCTTAGCATAGTGTAGACGGTTAACTACGCGGAAGCTTAATTTCTTCCGTCAGCTCGACCTTTCGTGTAGCCATTGATTTTGTTTCAACTAACTCCCTGTTTCAAATTTTAAATTATTTTAAAATATTTAGATATATAGTTAGAGATATGCACTTTGATACTCCCTCCATTTATTTTTCTTAGGCGTTTCAGGGCTTTCGTTTTTTTTTCGATTTATAGAGTGTGCAGCCCTTGAAATCCTATTGCGCCTAGACTTCCTACATTTGCCATTACGAAAATAGTCAAAGTAACCCCCTTCCGTTTGCATATAAATTACACACCTCTGCCAGATGAAAACAGTCAAAATAACTCCAAAGTTTACATATAAATTGCCTACATTTATGTGATAGAATAAAAAAGAAACGGCAATTCAAACATTAACTTTTAGATAGCTTCAAAACATTTGTATCTGTGACCAACAACAAAGGTTGGATTAGCTGATTTTAGATTGTACATGGATACGTTCCCATTTATATAATTCCCATTTCATTATTTGGATGAAAGTGAAAATCTTATGAGTTATTTGGTTGTTATTTAATTTTAGCCTATTATTGTGCTAGAAAATTTGAAAATATAAGCATCAAAATTAGTAACATAAATAAAATATCAAACAGAATAAAAAATAACAAATATTACTGAGTTCAGAACATAAAAAACTTTTGATTTTAGGTATATGTTAATTTATTTAAAAGTATTGAAGAACATAAAACCAGTAGCCCGGGCAACCGATGGACTAGTACAGCATAGTTCCATGCATTTCCCACCCCCAAAGGGTGGATATGGATCCTCAGCAGTTACCTCCCTATGCGTATCTATGCTAATACAGGCATCTATACACATCATTCCAAACTCGCTGTACACATGTAAACATGCTAAAAGCATTCCACGTATAAACCTATCACGATCGATTAACCTTGCTATATCTCTTTCCTCGCCAATCTGGGATAAAATTACCAAGAAGGGAGAGGCTCAGAGGGCATCCTTAGCCCGTAGGTTAAGCCAAGCACATGTCTTTCAAGACGATTCCAGTTGTATCACGTCAGACTGCCACCAAGCACAGCAGATGCCTGTGCCACGGCCCTGGCTACTCTGAAGATCTCATGCTGTACAAACTTCCAGGATTCCGAAGTGTTGCTTCTTTTCGCCCTGGATATGGCGTTGGCTATACCAGGATAGGATGCAGTTTCCCAGTCGTTATATTCTGAAGGTCCGTAGACCTGTGAGTGGCGACACTAGCGAATTAGTATCAGCTGTAAGCGGCATTGAAAGGGCGTCCATGAGTATTCACTCACCAGATGCTTGAACCATTCTTGCTTCAAAATGCCTTCTCTGCTAGTGAATGCTCGTTCCGCCTGCATAAGCCGGTCGTTGAGGTCTCTGATCTTGAGCGAATGGTTGTCCTGCTGCTTGCTCGACAATTGCCTTTGAAGCTCCTGAAAACGACCGTCTCTTAGTCATCGCAACGTGCAAAGATCAGTCCCTTCCAGCTTGTAAACCTTGCATGGTTGAGCCACACTTTGGAAAAGTAAGGTACCTTTATTTCGATGTTTGCTTTGACAGCAGCCTTTCTGAGACCTCTGATTGATTTGTGCAGCGGGGAACAACTCACGGCCGTTCCCTTAACTGCATTATCTACTACCTTTGTGTATGCCTGCCATCAGCACAGGAGGTGCATGATGAAAAGGATATATATGTGTTGATTTTCTTCTTGATAGGGTCTCTATGCCTACCAAATGCGGCTACATTCAGTAGGTGGCAATATACCTCAAGCTCAACTGCATAAGACACATAATTGAAGGGTAGGATCTCTTCAGTAGCGAGCCTAAAAGCCACCATCCCCCAGATGCTAGCAGCTGCGACATGATAGTTTTGGTTACATTTAGTGGTGTGTAGCAAGTGATGCATATAAAACTCAGCACGAGAGCCAAAGAAAGCAGCACCTGCAACATGCCTGTGGAATCCAGGATCTGCAAATTTCTCCATCCATACATAGTTATCATAAAGAGAGTGGTAAACCGGGTATCCAGGCCCTAAAAGAGTCAAGGAGTCAAGCAGCACATACTCTTCATTATCCATACATAATCAATATAAAGAGACTGGTCTCAGGGTCTTCTAAGTTTTTTTTTTTTGAAAGAAACACCCCAAGGGAGACCCCTGAAGTTAGGGTCTTCTAAAGTGATACAAGGCAGAACAGCTACCATTCCACCAAAAGAAATTGTGAAAAAAAAATCACGAGTATAATAAATAATGAACACAGGCCATTATACCTTCTCCAAAATGCATATTTGTTGCAGGAATACCAGCATGTTGGACAAAGGCTGCATAATCGGAACCTCCACTGCCTAATCGACCAATCTTCACGCAGGAGATTAACAATTAAGGGATATGGATCTTAAATACCTGAGCAGAAAGCCTGAAAATAGCAGGAATAAAAGGAACTGTATTCCTTTGCACGGCTGGACTTGGAACTTTGTTCCTTTTTAAGGAATAGAATTTGAGTAAACGTGAAGAAATCACAACATAGAGTCCCTAAACATTCGAGTAAACTAAGATGAAGTAGTAGGATTCCTAAGAGTGATGCTACCACTGTGTATGAACATTAAACAACATGATCAACTAGGTCTAAGAAAACACATAATGAGTCAGATAAGCGCGCCATTTTACAACTTACCATGGGAGAAATCTTGGAATTGATCCATGAATCGTACACGGTCTGAGATGAATTGTCAGGATCTTGAACCTTCATGGTTGACAAGGAAATGGTTTGCTTTTTGGACATATCATAGTAAGGAAAACGTTACAAGGTTTAAATCGCCTCAGGGATACAAGCATCTATTGTCGACCGCACTGTGACCAAAAGAAAATAAAGTAGACCAAATTTATGAGGAAAGATGATATGATGCACTTCATAACGTACCAATTTAATTGTTTCCTGAAGTAAGTCATCTAATTGGGGAGTTGCAGAGGAGTAGAATAATGGACCAACCACTGAAACATCGATATTTAGATAAGCAACAGCTCTCAAAGAAAGCATTTCCAAGTTTTCTTCAACCCATTCAGTTGATCCTGTCTGCATAAATGCCGACTTTGATTAGTATCAATCCTCGCAAACAAACAAAAACTTTATCAATGTTAAAGCTATAAATGCCGGCATATATAAATGTGTGTGGTGCAGAGAGAGGCACACAGACCAATCCGTATTCTTCCGCATCCCAGCTAAAAAAGATGATGGTTCTTCGAGGCCTCCACCCTTGCTTTTGCAGCACCGAAAACCTTTGTGCCAACTAGTCGTGGGCAAAACATGCCAATAACATGTTTAGAAAGGATCAGATCTTGTCATACAGGGATATAAGATTGGGATTAATAAAGAGATCATTGAACAGTTACTCCACAGAAGAATAGAAGGATCAGATATGGGCACAGAAACGATAAGGTTCACCAGAACAGTTTACTCCACAGAAGAATAGAAGCCATGTTTTGTAACCAGAACTACCTCGATCATAGATGCCGTTCCGCTGCTGGGGTCAACTGCTCCAAAGGTCCAAGCATCACGGTGGTTACCCAGGATAACATATCTGTACCCAAAATAATTAAATCAGCCACATCGTTATTGTGCTTACACTCGAGCAGATTAACACATCTCTAATCTCTCTATTTAAACCATGATGATGCTTCAGTATCGAGAGTCTAACTGTTAGCTTACAAGGAAATGGCACCGAATAAACTAAAAGCGCAAGGAAATCATATTTGACATTTCAGTACTCCAATGTTAGAATTGTAATAATTTTATGCCTCAAGGAAACGATGTTAGCCATTCCTCACCTAACGCCAAAACGTCAGCACTCCAAACCTCTTTCAACGTAGTATGACGTCAGAATTGATAAAATGGACTGATTCTTTTTCTAGATTTATGTGGTTGTAAATATTTCGGTCTTAGTGGAACCTATTACTCTCTTCATATAAGGCATACTTTGACTATCTAAAACAGATATTTCACTGTAAATTAGTTCTGCAATATTAATTGCTAGCTATAAAACCACCATCACTTTTTTGCGGCAAAAGAATCATAATCATTTGGAACGCCTTTAGATGCTACTCCAATAATGTCAATTTTTGTGACACATAACTGATATGTTATTGGTATGTGTGAACTTGAATAGTAACGAATACATCGCGAGAAGATGAATGGAGGGAGTAGTAAATACAAGATATATAAAATTGAAGTGCATGATTGTCAAAGTTTAATAGCCAGGATATCGTGTTTTCCCCTGATGGAATTCCAGGTGAAAATATGACATGAACCTAGCTAGGTCAATGAGTGGTAGAAAGTAGTGCATGAAAATGCCAACTGGGATACTATTGCAACTCTAAAATTTACTCATGAAGATTCTTTGTCGAAATGGAACTACCACCTGATCATTAAAAAAATAATGAGCGGCATCAAAACCACAAATGCTTTATTTACCTATCAGGCTCTTCAGCACCTTCGATAATTGCAAAGACATTTTCTATCATTGCCATCGTATCATTCCCCTGTAAATTCCAGAACAGAAGCATCACTCCAAAGTATAGCGAAGTGAACCATGTTCAGTAAAGGAGACAGCGGCGTCAAAGATTGTCCGTACAATGTAAGTCAGGTTCAGAACTGCCGGGCCGGGGCCGAGGTGGTACACAGGGGCGTCCTGCCGGCCCTGCCAGCCCGGCGGCGCCACAGCCCCGCCCAACACGCGGTGGATCTCAATCGCATCCCGCGCCGACACCGGCAGCGCCGGGATCAGTGGCATGTCGTCGGTGTTCATGGCCTCCTCCACGCTCAGACGCTCGCTGCCCTCCGACGACGCCCACATCGGCGTGGTCGGGTCGCCCATTCCACGGAACAGGCTGCCCAATTGCACGCCGGTGGGCGGCAGCCACCGGGAGCCGGGGAACGGCGCCTCCCCGGGGGCGCCGCCGTACTGCAGCGGGTCAGGGTACACCACGGCCGCCGCGGCGCCCGCGGCGCGCGCGTTGTACGCGATGGACTCGCAGTGGATCCTCCCGTACCGCGCGAGCACCACCTTGCCGGCCACGCCGACGCCGCGGGAGGCGAGGTAGGCGAAGTCCTCCTCGCGGCCGTAGTTGGCGTACACGGCCTCCGCCGAGACCGACCCGGACGCGGCGTACGCGTAGAACGTCGGGATCGCCTCCGCCGCGGCGGCCGCGTAGGGGTCGTTCGGGTAGGTCTCCTGCTTCAGGGAGAACCAGGTGGTGGGGGTGCCGCGGCCGGGCGCGGTGAGGGAGAGGGAGCGGTGGGCGGGGTAGGAGAGGAGGACGGAGTACGGGGTGACGTGGGCGGGGAAGGAGAGGGAGGATAGCGCGTGGAGCACGTAGCGGACGGCGAGGGAGTTGGCCTTGGTCCCCGCGACGTGCGGGTGGAGGGTGAGCGCGCGGAGGTGGGCGGCGGCGGTGTCGTTGGAGCCGAGCGAGAGGAACAGGGCGGCGTAGTCCGGTGGCGGGTCCGGCGCGGGGTGCAGGGTGAAGAAGAGGACGAGCGAGAGGGAGGCGACGAGGACGGTGGAGAGAAGACGGCAGAGGAAGCGGCCGCGAGGGTGGGGCTTGGTCACCGGCGAGGGGACGAGGAGGGAGGCAGGGTCGAGGCGGAGCAGGGACATGGCGCCGGAATTGGACGGGAGCGCGCAAGCGTGGAGACGGGCGGGGCGGCCAGGCAGACGTTGACTCTGCTTGTGCAGCTCTGCTCTGTTTGTTTGTTCCAGCGACGTGGACGTGCGCCCCCGGCCCGCTCGGTCGCGGTGGGTCAAGATTGCGGAGGCCATGAAGGAGGATTCCGGCCTAGAACTACGTCGCTTAAGGCAAGTCAACGCCCAAATAATGCGTGGGCTTTACGGTACATTTTAGGCCAGTCTTAATGGAGGTTTTATGGGAGTTTCATGGGTATTAAATACATTCCCACATCAGCAGTTTTGCTGACATGGCAGGGTAATTAAGAGGGAGAGTTTCATAGGATGTGAGGGAGTTTCATCATCATAAAACCCCTGTGGCACAGTTACCTAATTTCCAGTCTAGATAAATGTGTCATGAACCCCCCACTGACACCGGTATAAGTTGGCTTGCCAATGTCAATGTGGATTTCTTCTCTGCGCGCGCTGGCCTTTCCCTGGAATCCATCTGCAACGAAAGCTCCCAACGGCCGGCCGCCGACAGGATCATCAAGTACTGACGTGAAGAAGCCTGAGTAGCAAAAGCGATTGAGCACGCAAGCATCGATGATTGAGCACGCACCCCATTTTGTAACAAGAACCGACGAACGAGTTGTTGCAGTGCGGCAATATTATCTTTCCGGCGCCGTACTCAAAACAAAAGGGACGACCAAACACAGGAGCAAAGAAGAAACTTGAAGATGGCGTGCTTAGTAAGTACTGCACCTGCACTACACTTACAAAGCCTTTGAATCCAATGGTTGCTGTTTGCCAAGTTGCATGGTATCGCATGTATTCAACCAACCACACCATAAATCGAGGATGGCGCGCGCGCGCGCGTGTTTATAAGAAAACGATTATGGCGTGTTATTTTTGAAGAAGATGCAGCCAAGAGATTCAACAGGTGGTCACATAAAACATCAAACCTTCAGTTCCAGATTTAGGTGATTGCTATGATTCTGATTCAACCAAACGGCAAGATCGACAGATTCAGTCAATCCCACGCGGCACAAACGAATCGAACAAACCACAGATAATAACGCTAGGCACAAACAAACCCGATCAATGACCGATCCCATCGTACGTCGATGCTCGTCGGCACCGTCGTCGCAGGAAATTAAATTAAAACCTAGCAGCACGCCGCCGAGTCGGCCTCCACCTTTGCCCGCCCGTCGCCGAAAAACCCGGCCTTGAACGCCAGGAAGCCCGCCGCGTGGCCCGCGACGGCCACGAGGAGCACGCCGCCGTTGAACGACATGAGCGCGAGCATGAGCAGGTACGACCCGCCCACGCGCACCGCCGCGCGCGACGCCCCCGCCGCCACGCGCCTCCTGTCTCCCCTCCCCGCGGCGGCGGCGGCGGCGGCGGCGGCGGGGAGGAGCGAGTCCAGCCTGCGGGAGCCGAGGAACTCGAGGAGGAACGCGACGGCGAACACGGCGACGAGCGCCGCCGCGTACATGGCGCCGGGCCACCCCGTGAAGAGGATCTCGGATTTGGAGCCCCAGAAGAAGGTCATGTGGATGTACCGCTTCCTCCGCATCCCCATTCCGCCGCCGCCGCCGCCGACGTGCGCCCCGCCCGGCGCCGGGGCCATGGTGCCCATGTGGTGCCCTCCTCCCATGTCCATGGCGGCCTCAGCTCGTGCGTGTTGTGTTCTCTACTGTGTCGTCGCGTGGGAGACTGTGTGGGGGTGCTGTGCTGGGCGCCTGGGCGTCGATCGGGGTGTGAAGCGGCTGCGGGCTGCCTACATAGGCGGCGCGCGAGGCGTGCAGTACGAGAGGGAGAGATGGGAAATCGGGATGGAGTCTTGTGTAGTACACCCGCGTGTGTGCGCGGGCAGAGAGATTGTGTTAACCAACTTATCAATCTGCGGCATAGGCAAACAACGTCGCCCGCATGCCGTCTTTATCGGCACGTACGTCACTCCCGTCGTTCTTGTGCAGCTGACGTTTGAGTCGACCACTGCATGCACCAACATTAGGTACAAAAAGATTTTTATGGCACCATGCACGTCAGGTTTTTCGATGGAGGCACAAGCTTACACGCTCTAGGTTCCATTGGACCTTCACGTTTGTTCCCGACCGCAAACGAAAAAAGATTTACGCATTATATATGTTTATCGATCATGCATGCACCTGCGTGGCTACATGGCACCCTGCACGCCGAGGTGAGATCTATCTATTTTATCATTGCTAATCTTTTTTAAATCAAGGGAGCATTAATCTACAGACAAGTACTACGTGATCCTCATGATTGGGAGGGAGAAAAAAAGGAATAAATTGTTTACACATGTGCACAATATTTTGCCATTTATCTGTTTTTACATAACTAAATCATATAGATGTATATTTTTATTCTATTACCTCCTAGGAGGCAATATTTGTTAATAGTAATCAAGATCTATCTTTTTTTTTGAGGGAAATTAAGATATATCTAAATGGACAGTCCACGTTCATCTTGGAGTACCATACCAAAGCCCTTTAGTTTAAGATGAAACATGTTCCTTAAACAATTTTTTTTTAATTTTAATGTCTATGTGTGTTGCATTTTCAGTTGCAAGTCAAGGAGGACAATTTTTTACTTTCGTAGTTGTTGGGAACAATTTTAACCTTTTTCTCCTACAGCGCTAAAATGCTGGGCCAAGAACTAGGAAGCCACATTTATGTGATACTCCTATTAGTTACACACTTGTGGTTTTGAGCCGCCGCCCCCTCCATTAGCCTCTGGCCCCATGCCAAAGCCTGCATGATGGGCCATGCAAAAAAGGGCAATGTTGTGTTTAGATTTTAGGGTGAAAAAAAGTATTTTTTTTGAAGCGTATTCTGTGAGGAGAATCAATAGCAAAAGTTGAAAAAAAAATTCTAGAAATCTTGTTCTTTGATAGGGATGGATAGGAAGGCGAAAAATACTTTTTAAATTAAGGGTGTGTTTAGATTGAGGCCATGTTCAGATTCCCAACTATTCACTATTCATTCCAACTTTGCACTATTCATTCCAACTTTTCACTATTCCTCCCTCACAAAACACGTTTCCCAGCGAATGCTACAGTGTTTTTCTTATGCTACAGTGTTTTTTCCTACAATCTAAACACACCATGAGGAAAGATTCCCCAAAAATACAAAGCTGACTAAAAACACTGTAGATAAATACTATTATGCTGGTAGCAAATGGGATTGCCATACTACGTCACGTGTGAGCGTGGCGTGGGCGTGTGATTTCTGGCCTCATCGTTCATAGTACAGGTAGTACAGTCGTCTGGGCAGTACTCCCTCCGTCCCTAAATATCTGTCTTTCTCACTTTCCGAGAAAACAATACGGTTAATTATATAAAAAATATATTAAAATTTGTGATATAATATAAATATCATTAGATAGATATTTAGATCTAGTTTTTATAAAAAAAATATTTGGATATTTAAATGTTGCACGTATTTTCTACAAATCTAGTCAAACTCGTGGCACGTACACCAACGACGACAGATAAAAGAGGACAGAGGAGTACAGACGATGAAACCCAAATTAATGCAGCCGCGCCATGCGCATCCCGGAACTCGCCATTATTGCCTACGTGGATTTCTTTTCTGATAACGCTCACCTTTCGCTGCAATCTGCTAATAGGCTGACGAACGTGCTGGACCGAACAACAATGGTAAAACATCCTGATCGCTCCGGAGTATTCACTTTCTACAGTTAGCCACATTCACCAGTGGCCCACCAAGATTGCCATCACGAACCAGCAGCCAAGCAGGAACATAAATTCAGTCAATCGCACACTGCATGTACGACAGCGGTTCGTAGAACAAGTGCTTTGTTTAGTAAAAAAAAAATTACTTTCTACTTACTATTCATCTCCCTCACAGAACATTTTTCCCATAAAATTTATTTTACACATTTTCTATTCATTCCCTCGACACGCTTCTCTTAAAAAAAAATACTCTTTTTTTCTCTTAAAATCTAAACACGGCCAAGGAAAACGTTATGAATGGGGGCTGCCACTGCCAGCCTGCCATGCTGTACTTCAGCCACAGAATGTCAACGGTGAAGGGAATGGAAAGAAAGAAAGAAACAAAGTGGGCAATTTTCCTAAAAAAAGTGTGCATTTGGATGCTTCCGTCGTCAAATCTGAAAGATCAAGAATTTGGTAGCACTAGTCTGATCAGCTGCGCAATTTGCAAAAGGAGTTCATCAGCACTGTTTTTTTTTTACCATGTCTGACTTCTGAGCATGTTTTTCACTAAGATGGAAAAAGATGTCAAGTCGGTATCGGATTAGGGTTGTTTGGTTGATGCCTAATGTTGACCAAAATTGGGCCCGTGACAGGCGGTCAGACCGTCTGTCACAACCGGTCATGACCGGCTGTATAAAGTCCTTAAGTTTCACATTGGACTTCACCAATGGATTCCACTCGTCGAGTAGATCAAAATCTATATATAGAACGTCCGATTTGGAGTTCGGACGAGAGAGTTATGACCTTGGGAAGTTCTGCATCCTACGACAGGCGGTTAGACCGCCTGTACAGGAGGTTAGACCGGCTGTGCCTAGGCAAAACCGAGTTAGAGTTGTATTTTGACGGGATTTCTTTAGGATCTCTTAATTCCTTGAGGGGCAAGACCTCCCCACCCTATAAAGCCACGGCTGATTAAGGGTATCCAATCGAATCACAAACAAATCTATCTTTTATCGTTTTACCTTTTATCCCTTTGCCCCACTTTTCCAACCTCATGTGATGTTCTTCTTTTGTCTCCATGGCATGAGGAGGCGTCCTAGCTGGCCTGCCGAGCCTAGGACAACCCTACGTGCGCCTACCCTGACAGGGTCCCTCCCGGGTGGACATTCGTTGGTTTCTTCATCGGGCTGTCACAGGGAGTCTGACCGCCTGTACAGGGGGTCTGACCCCCTGTCACAGGAAGTCCGACCACCCGTAACAGGGGGTCTGACCGCCCGTCGTAGAGGTGCTGCAGCGAGCTCCTTTGCGCGCCGCACGATCTAGTGCATTCGTGTGTTGGCCCAAAAAGGCGTCAATATATTTTGGCGACTCCGCTGGGGAAGAGAGATCTGGCTATCATGGCCGATTCATCAAACCCTAGTAATATGATGGTACTCAAAGGATTACCTGAAGATCTACTCAAGACGATGGATAAGACATTATTTCCTCACTGCTATCATGTAGGGGAACAAGGCGTCATCATGATGAAGATATCTGTCATCAACGAGTTGAGGATGTACGATCCACCAAAGCATAGTAAGTCCACAGCTGATTTTATAACTGCTTTGCTTGCATTTGTGGATGACCTGCTTAATAGAAGAAATAGTGTAGATCTTATTCCTACTAATGAAGAGTCGGCTATTGACAAGCCGGCTAATGTTATTATTGATTCTTGCAATCATTTGCCAATTCGTGATGATAAGCATAATGTTGATCAGGAAATTTGGCCGTCTCAAACCGAATCTATTGAAAGCATAAAGATCACATCTAGTAGTCCTATACTCGGGGGCCAATGCAACAAGTTGAAACCAAAGATGGTTAAACCTAAAAAGCTCGAGATAGGTGTTTGGAAAACCGTTGAATCTAAAGGTCGTCCCAAGCATCAAAAGGAAAAGCCAAAGCCCGTTCTTAGAGAGCTTCCGGCTAAATCCCGAAAACAAAGTAACGGTGCTAGTCGGCCTAACAATTCCAAACAATCCAAATCACCTCCAAGACAGCGATTCAATGATCGGAATCGGCAAGGGAATAATTTTTTCTACATCAATGCCGATTTCGACATATGCATCGTCTATGCAGGTACCATGTAGACCTTATTTTAGCATACCTAATTTCTGTTCACTATGGTCTTTTAATTCATTAATATCGTCTGCTCCTAGATATTTTTGTCCAGATTATATTACTTATAGAGAGCCGGTAGTTAATGAGTCACCATCTATGTGTAATGACCGTTTTGATCAAAAGAATCGGTCCATACGGAAAAATAAGCGCAAGGTGATCAAACAAGTCTATCGTGTCAAAAAAGATGGTAGATTAAATAAAAATTCAGATTTGACACTAGACATAGAAAAGCCGAACACTGAAGAATCATCGGCTAGCTCTATTGATCCAACTGCCACCAATGGTGATAATGTTTTAAACAATATAGGTGAACAACAATCAAGTTCGGTTGGGGGGCAAGATGATCACAAAGTAGCGGATTTAAAAGAGAAGGTGACGAGGAAGAAGGCAGTTTTGCTGAATTATTGCATAAATATAAAAAAATAGCCGAGCAAAAGAAAAACAATCGGCTACGAGATGATCAAAGTAGCAATTCTTTATCACCAAGAGCAAAGAAACATCGACGATCATCTCATTGGTCTTCATCATTCATCCTGTCCATGCGTATGCCATGGAATGCATATTCAGGTATGTATAATTATATTGCATGGTTTGGTATAATCCTTGGTTCTCGTCCTATGATTATCAATATTATGCTTATGATTTACCAAGGAGCCACAATTTGTCACCATGGCCACATCAAACCTTCAGTTTTTAGATGTGCTGTTCAGAAAGCCGAAATACTAGTCTTATGCATGTTACACTCATGAGAACTTTGTTTCGGCTACAAAAGCATCTATAGAAAATTTAGAGACCGTTATGTGGCTGATGTATTGTTCATCGTTGTCTTTAGTCAATTTTGGTCCAAAAGAGTATTTTCTGGCACGCATGCTTTGCCAGAAAACAGGGGGGCATATGTTGACGACCAAAATTGGCAGGCCTGCGACAGGCGGTCAGACCGCCTGTCCCAACCGGTCATGACCTGCTGTATAAAATCCTTACATTGTAAATTGGACTTCACCAATGGATTACACTCGTCGAGTAGATCAAAATCCATATATAGAACATCTGATTTGGAGTTCGGACGAGAGAGTTATGACCTTGGGAAGTTCTACATCCTACGACAGGCGGTTAGACCGTCTGTACAGGAGGTTAGACCGGCTGTGCCTGGGCAAACCGAGTTAGAGTTGTATTTTGACGGATTTTTTTAGGTCTCTTAATTCCTTGCGGGGCAAGACCTCCCCACCCTATAAATATAAAGGGCCACGGCCGATTGAGGGTATGTAATTGAATCACAAACACATCTATCTTTTATCGTTTTACCTTTTATCCCTTTGCCCCACTTTTCCAACCTCATGTGCTGTTCTTCTCTTGTCTCCATGGCATGAAGAGGCGTCCTAGCTGGCCTGCCAAGCCTAGGGCAATCCTACGTGCGCCTACCCTGACGGGGTCCCTCCCGGGTGGGCATTCGTTGGTTTCTTCACCGGGCTGTCACAGGGAGTCTGACCGCCTGTACAGGGGGTCTGGCCGCCTGTCACAGGGAGTCAGAACGCCCGTAACAGGGGGTCTGACCGTCCGTCGCAGAGATGCTGCAGCGAGCTCCTTTACGCGCCGCACGATCTAGTGCATTTGTGTGTTGGCCCAAAAAGGCGTCAACACCTAACTTTACCACACTTAAGCTTAGTCACGCCATATATTATTACTCAGATGTTTGGTTCATTGACGCCATTGTGGCAAGCCACACTTTCTTAACACTCTGGCTTACGTGTCATACTCTTGATTTCTTGCCTAACTTCATCACACTTATGGCCAAGAATTTGCTAACCATACATTTTGTGGCAAGCCACACTTAACTGAGTTAGTTATGACAAGTTTAGGCAATCAACCAAACATGCCCTTATTATTGTAAGGCGTGACGTGAGAACGAGGTGCTGCACATGCACAGATGCACCGTGCCTGGCTGCCACCGTGTACATGCCCTCCTGACGGACATCGTCTCCTGTTGCGACAATTCAAGCCCACTGTTTAAAATATCAAGGATAGTATGCAAAATTCAAGCCCATGCATGCAGTAAATAAAGTTCGGTCTTGTTCAAAGCGGTGTGGAAAGCACGGCAGCTTTCACCAAGGTAAAAGGTTGGTCCACTCGTCGCTATGGAAACTTCCCCGCATACATTCTAAGAATTTCTGACTTGAATACGAAAGTAGGAAATTCTCTAACGTGAAAGAGCGGGGAGAAAAAGGCATTAAAAGCAATATAATTTAACACGCAAAAATCTCGGCGTTAAATCTGCCAATTTTAAATAATAGCAAATTATTTCAGTGCGGCATAATTATATATCTTGCCTGTTAAGAAAAATAAAAGTGCTACGAGAAAATACAAAACTATACAGAAGATACCGAACATGGTATACTACAGCTGCGAGCCTTCAATTCAACGGGCGCTGGTGGAGTGATGGCTGATGCACACATGGAGACAAATTTTTGTTTGAGCTTTTATACATGCAGACAAGCTCAAACAGAAGTAAAAGGACACAGTCTGCATACACATGCAGCTGCAAACAAGCCGATCTGTGCTGTGGTATGCACTCATCAAGAGGACGCTGCCAAGTGCCAAACCACCTACGGACTATGGTGTGTGAAGAAGATACAGCCAAGAGATGCAAAGCTGATCACAGAAATTTTAACATTTCAGATTCAGAGACTACATACAGTTCCCATTTCCCAACCACCATCACGATATGATTCAGCCCCCAAACAGCTAGCAACATGGATTGATCAGTTCAGTCAATCGCGCACGGCACACGCGAATCGAACACGCACAAACAACGCTACACAAACCAACCCATCGATGATCATCACGGCCGCAAACCTAGCAGCACGCCGCCGGCGCGGGCTGTCCCTTGTCGAACCCATCCTCCACCTGCGCCCGACGATCTCCAAACAGGCCGGCCTTGAACGCCAGGAAGCCCGCCGCGTGGCCCGCGACGGCCACTAGGAGCACGCCGCCGTTGAACGACATGAGCGCGAGCATGAGCAGGTACGACCCGCCCACGCGCACCGCGTGCACCGCCGCGCGCGACGCCCCCGCCGCCACGCGCCTCCTGTCTCCCCTCCCCGCGGCGGCGGCGGCGGCGGCGGGGAGGAGCCAGTCCAGCCTGCGGGAGCCGAGGAACTCGAGGAGGAACGCGAGCGCGAACACGGCGGCGAGCGCCAGCGCGTACATGCCGGCGTTGGCGCCGGGCCACCCCGTGAAGAGGATCTCGGATTTGGTGCCCCAGAAGAAGGTCATGTGGGTGTAGCGCATCCGCATCTTTCCCATGCCCGGCGGGGACGGCGGCGGGGCCATCATGCCGCCCATGTCGTGCCCTCCTCCTCCGCCCATGTCCATGGCGGCCTCGCGCGAGCGCTGTCTCCTCTCTGTCGCCAAGTGAGAGTGTGGAGGGGTGCCGTGCCAGTGCTGCGCGTCCGACGGGAGTGTGCCGCCGCGGGTGGCTATATAGGCGGCGCGGTGCGGCGTGCAGTACGACGCGACGAGAAGGAAGGACACGGACAGGGTGTGGTGGTAGTACACCCGTGCGTGTGCGTACACGGCGGGCAGAGGTGTGTACTGCGCCGCGACCCCGTGCCGGGAGGGGCGCTCCACTTGGTTTTGATTGGAACGGAGCGGGCACGGCTCGGCGCGGGAGGCTTGAGGACGACGCCGCGTGGCGCGGCCGCGCGGGCTCGGCAAGCCGCTTGCTGCGTCTAGGCAGGCTAGCCGTGCATTGAACCGCGGGCCAGTGTAGTAGGAGTATGCTCGTATCCAAGATTCTCAGAGGATGGATTTCTGCGATGCGAATGGCCTGTCTATTGCGAGTTAAAGACGACCTTTCTTCCAAGCTAACCCAATCGTACTCTCCTTTTTTTTTTCCAAAAGCAGATTTGTGCTTTATCGGTGTCGCGCGATGGTGGAGAAACAGAAGACCATCAAATGCACAAAATATATCAAAGCGAACGGCCTCTCCACACGTAACATCAGACGCCTGAGTCCAGTCTCCACACGTAACATCAGAGGCCTCTCCACACGTGTTACTAGTCACTGGTAACTTTTGGCAGTAAATCAATCATCATACACGGTAAAAAGAAGAAGGTGATCAATTATAATCCCTTAATCAGTAATCACCTTCTTGCATTGATTTGTACTGTCGGGAATGAACGATCGAGATGGAGAGACCGCATTCCGTAGAGTAAGTTCAAGGTGAGAGAGTTTTCTAGGGATATATATGGATGCGAACTGCCGATCTATCCTGAGTTTGTGACTTGTGAGGAAAAAGACTTGCTTTCCTCCGATCGTACTATATCTGTTTTTTTCCAAAGCAGATTTGTGCGCCAAAAGATCAAAGCCAATGCCCAATGCCAATGGCCTCTTCACACGTAACATCAGGACGTCACATTGCGTTTTTCCCACTGTAATTTTGTCAGTAAATCAATCATCAGCACGGAGATTGACAGGAAACGAAGAAGGCGCTCAATTATATCGCCACCTTGAAGAGTCGAGTAGGAGAGAGGTAACCAGTGCATAGTATCGTTCCAGGTGAAATAGGGTTGTCTCTTAAATTCTTTGGACTTTACTAGAAGAATGATCAAAATAGTACATAATAAAATAAATAAAATTGTTGAGCAATAATAAAATAAATAAAACAGAGACCACCCCACCTCGCTAAGCATGGACCTCCAACCTGATTTCATCAGGCAAAACCACAGAGTTGTCCTTTATTAGCGCGGCCCACGCGGCCACGCTAGCCAGGCCCATTTATCAACTAAACACCTCTGTCAGATCGGGCCACTTCATTTTTGAAGGCCAATCATCCAGGAAGTGCTGCACCGGCCCAGGCACTCCTGTTCTCTCCGCTCGCCGGAGATGGCGCACGGCCTCGCCGGCGGCGTCGGACCCCTCCACTGCTGCGCCTGCGCGTCCTCCACTCCCACTACTGCTAGACCCATCCTGGACGCTACTCCTCGTCGAAGCCTAAGGGTGCGCGCCTCGGCCTCCCCTCCGCTGGCCTGGCCCGCCATCGAGGGCCGCGACGTCGGGCTCACGGTGACGACGCGGAGGGGGCGGATGCTACCGGTGCTCAAGGGCTGCTCCCTCCACGTCCCTCCCGGGCAGCTCTGGATGCTCCTCGGCCCCAACGGTTGTGGCAAGTCCACCTTGCTCAAGGTTCCTCCTCTGAACCAGGAAACAGCATCTCGTTTTCCCCCCTGCGCCCATTTTATTCATAGTCTCATAGAGCACTGAGAATTGGAATCAGAACTGATTCTATCCGACTTGCATTAAGCAGTAGGTTTAGCAGCTTTTGAAGACGATTTAACAGCCAATATGTCATACTAGACGAGCGGGAGATACCTGGATTGCATATCTGCGTCGAACAACAAAACGTGGAATGGCTTAGTTGTCTTTAAGTCGAAACGAATATTTTTTTTTTTTGCAGTGCCCAGTTTGCTTTGCAGATACGTATCTATTATTGCCTGATAATTTTTTGTGAGTCCCATCAGGGATCAATATAAAGTCCATTCAAAGCCAAATAAGAAAGTTTAAGAAATTATTAGTGTCAGAAGTTTTATTATCCTTTATGGTGTCAATAACACATCACTTTGAAATGTCATGTACTCTGTATCATCATAAATCCAGAAACGGCATTGAAAACTGGAGCAATGTTAGGCAGAGTTAATTTGTACCCCTTCTTTGTGCCAGAATATAGTTTCCTTGACTTCATAACTTGGACCAAAAATTAATCAGACACATTTGTAGTGTACTAAATTTATATGAATAGATTCATATCTCAAATATCTTTCAATACATTGATTTTGTAGCAGTCGATGATATATTGTTAGAGAAATCGGTGGTCAAAGTATACCCTTAAAGTCTTTTCGAAATCCTAGGATGCCTACTATCAGTAGCTGGTAATAGTAGATAATGGAACTTTGGGAATTGGTTTATTAATTTCCTATCAGTAGCTGGAAGTAAATACTAACAGCATGTTTTTCCAGGTTTTAGCAGGTTTTCTAAATCCATCATCTGGTACAGTGTATATAAACAGGCCATGCAGCTATGTCTTCCAAAATCCTGATCACCAGGTGGTAAATTTTATTTTGCAAGTAGTTTTCTACCTGAATGTTGTCACGCTGCATTTAAAGGAATCTGCAGTAGAGTCAACACAATTACTCACATAGCATATAAATTCTCATTTCATTTATCCACCTAGGCATTAGATTCTGAGCAGCTCATGGCTATTATTACAAGTAACTTATGTCTGATGCTTGTAATTGTACGTGTAATCATGTGCTGAGAACTATGCTATAGACATGGCCAACTTATTGCATAAAAACTTTTTGCATCCATGTACTCCTTTTTTGTATCGAATGCGCAGGAGAGCTGTGTATGTATTGTATAATTGGAGAAGAAAGGAGTCCTACATGGACCCAAACCACATGCACACACTTACTAGGCTTAATCACTGTTTACAGAAAGGAAGACTCGATCTCTAAGATCCAACCTATCCAGCCCCTCTAGCTGTGAGCAGGGAAAGACCGTGAGCTCCTGCCATAGTCCACCAGTGGGCTTCCTCTCTAGCAAGACATCCATGCACTGCTGGAGCACCCAAAGTTCACGCAATATCCACTTATACACATTAGCAACTTTTGTTTTCCGGCATTAATGAGTCGTACAAAGTGATTATAATTGAACAAGGTCACTGGTAAGAATACCCATGATGGACATGTTCTTTAATTATGCAAAAGAAAAAGGTGCCATTACTTGTGAATCTTGTTATGTATTCCTTAATAGCCTTCTTTGTTTGGAACATTTCTATTTATGAGGGTCAATTTTGAACCAAATCTCTCTACTAGCTGCTGAACATAAACTTTGTGATTCTCCCTGTCCTTGACAAACCATACATTTATTTTGCTGACTCAATGCATGCAATGGAATCAAACGAGTTCCAGGATGCAGAAAATACATTTCTAGAATAATTTGCATGTGCCATGTCTTATATGCAAGAACAGTAGCTTTGTTAGTATCTGCTGCTTGTTGAGTCCTATCCTATGGATGCAGGTTGTGATGCCTACAGTGGAATCTGATGTCGCATTTGGTCTTGGTAAGCTCAACCTTCCATTAGATGAGGTCAAGTCAAGGGTATCAAAATCTTTGGATGCTGTTGGGATGTTGAGCTACTCTCAAGTAAGTAGCTGAAATACACCTTTTGTGTTATAATATAATGTCTTCACGAGTAAATAAAAATCCTTCATCCAAAACAGAGGCCAATCCAAACTCTGAGTGGTGGACAGAAACAGAGAGTTGCAATTGCTGGTGCCTTAGCTGAAGCATCCAAAGTATTACTGCTGGACGAACTGACAACATTCTTAGATGAACATGATCAGGTTGGTCTTTATGATTTAGTGAATCGCTATCTCCCCTCCATTGCATTTCTGTTTATCAGCATGCCTTATACAATGATTGCTCTAATCTCTGTTTCGTGCAATTGCAGATGGGCGTAATAAAGGCGGTAAGGAACTCAGTTGCTGCTGATGGGGAGGTTGCGGCATTATGGGTGACTCATCGGCTGGAGGAATTGAAATATGCGGATGGTGCCATTTATATGGAAGATGGCCAGATAATTATTCAAGGCGACGTCTCTACCATATCAAGATTTATAAAGAGAAAACAGGCACGCTACTTTGGTCATTTTGAACTCTGATCCACAAATGTAACGGCAAAGTACCTGCTTGTATAAATCGACTAACTGCAAAGCAATTTATTTCGTTGTTGTTAAATGTAGTTTTGCTGGAAATCAATTTGTCCTTTTTAGGCATCTGCATGACGGTTTGCAATATTGAACTGCGGCCTGTGGGCTGGCCTGGGAAAAGCCTGTTTCCTTTTGGGCCTGGAATTGTCAACAGGTCAACTAGACTGATGCAACTTCGTGGTTCTCTCAGTATCAATTTTTGTTATGTGGAAACAAGGAAATATATATTAAAGCAAAAATATATTGAATTAAAAAATTCTGAACACTTTGGCCTCTTCCCAATCAGTTGCCAAACACACTTACGGTTCTCAGTACATACATACATTATAGTTTGTTATGCAGAAGCAGAAACGTATTAGTTTGTCGAAAACAGAGGCATGCAATTTGAGATTTTGTTGACCAACAGATCCAACACAAAGTAGGACTTGATCAACAGATTTTGTTCTTCGAACAAATCAAGGATGTTAATTTTAACAAGTACAAACCCAGCGGAAGCGCATACGAACTTACAAGCTTCCAAAGTCTCCTCTCCGCGCACAGAAACATCACATACAGCCCTAGTACATCAGTTCGCTATCTCAAGCTACAACGACAAAGCAATCAGTCAAACATCAATTCTACGTGGTTGATCATGCAGTTGGCACCATCGGAGTCCAGATGCCTCCAGCATCAGCCGCCGCCGCTGGGAAGAGATCGAAATCGGGCAGCTGGAAATCATCAATGTTGAACGTAATTAAGTCCCAGGGATCGCCGCCATCCACCAGACCCGATGACGTCGCCTCCGGCAACGCACTGTCTGCTCCGGCTTCCGTCGATCCAGCAACATCTCCATTGGCAGGGAGAGAAGCGAAGCACTCTTGCTGTGGCGCCGACGGGAAACCACCGACGTACAGAGCATCGTCCTGTGCCACCGCCAGACGGCGGGTCGCGCCGGCGTAGACCTCCTCTTCCTCGTCGCTGCCCCAATCGAGCTCGCCCCTCTTGCGCTTCTGGGCGTTCTTGCCATGGCCGCTGAAGCGGATGCGGTACACCCTCAGCGGCGACTCGGCGAGGTCGGGCGGGGAGGTGATGGAGTACTCGTGCATGACCCACCCCGTGCTGCCCTTGACGCCATCCTCGTGGAAGTTGAGCGCGTACTTCTGCCACTCTATCTCCTCGCCGCGCACGCGCACGCGCAGCCTCTCGCCCCTCCTCTTGCCCTGGCCTTCCCACGTCCCGCCGCCGGCGCAGCTCCTCTTCTGGCGGCTGCCCCTGCCGTTCATGGCCTGCCCCGCCGCGAAGAAGAAGGCGTCCCCCTTGCGGCCGTGCTTCCCGAGGAGAAGCCACGGCGGCGCGCTCAGTGGGTCGTCCTCGAGGATGTCGCCGGCGGGGAGGGGGTGGCCACGGATGCGACGGAGGAGGTAGTAGGAGATCACCTCCTCGTCCGTCGGCTCGAACCGAAACCCTGGAGGAAGGAGCTTCGAGGCCATGACGCGGAACGCCAGAAAATGTGGAGAGGCCGTGGACGGACGGGCGAAATATTTAAAGGATGGCAGGCCGCGCAGTACGATGAGTCCAGGTCGGATTCGACCCCATGTAAAGATCGGATCCGATACAAATACGGTCGGACGGACCCTGGGCGGAAGTCACCGATCGAGAACGCGGTTCCGATCGTGATCGTCCGGGTCGAGGTCGGACTCGGACTCGTGGTCAGATCCTCAAACATTGGCTCGTCGACTTCGCTCTGCAGTCAACAAGCCTTATATGCACCGGTCAATGCGATCCAACGATGCTAATTCTCGCAGGCCAAAACCGCAGCAGGTCAAATGGCCGCCACCGTCTTCTCCTCTGCAAACCGACGCTGCAGCTCTGACGATCCCCTGATCTTGACCTCTTCCGTCAAGCTTGTCGATAGCACGTTGTCGGTCCGGAGCCGGACGGTGTTGTCCAGCGTTCGGCGTTCCTGACTTCGCAGAGCGGCCGCCCGGCACATCGTTTCCCTGAGTGCGCTGAGCTGCGGTCTTGGATCCTAGAATTCAATTCGAGGAGACGAAAAAACGATTTTGTTTGATTTCGGCGATTTTGTAGGGGTGTGCAGTTCATGGTGTGCTTCCAGTTCAAGCTCTGGTAGATGGCGCAGCGGATGGGGCACAAAGGCGGCAACATCCCGAACGGGAAGCAGTTCCATTCTGTTCGTTGAGTCCAAGGCTGTTGGCGCCGAGGACGCGACGGCGTACGTCGTGTTCCTCTACGGCGGCGCGAGCGATCCGCTGGAGCTGAAGCTCCGTTTGTGCTTCTGGGACGCCTTCTACCAGGACGTCAACCTGGAGCCTGGAGGGTGTCAAGGCCGGGCTTTGCAGCTTCATCACCAACGGCGGAGCGCCCAAGTTCGTCGTCACTAACCACTCCACCACCGACGAGCCGCCTCGCCTGTCTAGGGCTCTAGGCTCATCGGCATCAAGACGATGTGCACAATGGAGGAGATTTTTTTATTTTTATATTTTTTATTTTACGTTTTTTCAAAAATATATAGCTAGTCAATATTTTTGCAAATCTGTCATCCTGTCGCCATTTGGTCCGGCGAAACGAGGTAATCGCCATTTCAAACGGCGATACGTTGGCTGGGCCGTGGCCCATGGCACTTTCCGCCGGATGAAACGGTTATAACCGTTTCATCCGGCGATAAGTACTACCGCCGTGAGTTGGGCGGCTATAGCCTGATCAACAGGCGGTTAACGATATCGCCAGCGGAATGTGACGTGGAACATATCGCCGGATGATCCGGCGATAGCCAAATGAATTGGCGATAAGCGTGTATTTTTTCATAAAAATACATGCTTTTGTTATATAATGGATTATACTGTTATGAATTTGATTGTTGGTCTTTAATAAATTGTTCAGATAGTCCCATGACCTCGTAATTATTTGTCTATAAAGCGCACTTCATTGTTGTTAGTTGAATCAAAATTTAAATTCCTTTTTTATCTTTTCTTTAGAAAAAAGAGAATATTTGTATAGTGTAAATAATAGTGTATTTAGTGGTTAGTATATAAAGAGAATAATATTTGTATAGTGTAAAAGAGATTTCTAGGCAAAGTATTTGCATGAAATAAATTTGTATATACTTCCGAAATGCTCTAGTTGTCTTCTGAAATAAATTTGTTTCACTCTACTTGTTGCATATTTAGTTTGAAATTGTATTGATATTATAAGTAAGAAAACAATCTAGTATGGTGTACCTGGATGTGGCGTGTACATGGGTGGAGGAGGACGAGGTGACGTGGTCGTGGTAACAAAGGGTGCCGGAGGAGGCGCACCCCATGCCGTGGCGGAGCTGTCCTGTCGTGTACACGTACCTCCATACGCTCCCGGACGTGGACCACGAGGTGGAAGGGTGGTGTCGTCACTACGACAAGTGACGGCTCGGCGAAACCGACCGCAAAGGTCAGCAATCTTCCTGTATGCGCTTAGGTGTTGCGCGTGCGTCATGTCGGAGCAATGGGCAAGGCTCGACGCAGCCTCTGCCTCAATCCCTTGTATGACATCGTACTACAAAGAATAAATAATGTGAAAAGTTAGATATAAGAACTCAAAGGAAATATAAGTTCAAGTAAGAAAACATACCGCTACCGCGAAGTTCTAGTCCCTCACAAGGGGGTACGTGTCAGACAGTGACGCCATAGCCATAGGCGCCTCTGGAGGAACATGCACCATGCGCGTGCGCGTCCTCGGAAGGTACCACGATAGGTACCGAGAGAACGCCTCGTCCGTGTGTGGACGGTTCTCCAAGACCAAGTCGTCCAAGGCCTGGTCCCAGGACTGAACGAACGGGAGGACCTTTGCCGCCCATAGTGACCCTGGAGGCTGACCCTGACGTGTCCACCTGGAATAATACAAATATGACAGGCTATATGTACTGTTCTTTTATAGAAGATATTACAAGTAACATACAGATCCATACCTGTGCACGTGTGCCGGAACTGAGTGTGTCACGGGAACGGGAAAGCCCTGGTGGAGGCCGAACTGTCTCATGACTCGGTGCACGTGGTACTCCTCAATGTGGATGTCGTAGATGACTGGCTTCCTCGTCATCCAGTACTTTTGGTCACGTAGGCACAAAGAAGAAAGGCCGTTCGGTGCTCGTGCAGCAACATCGGCAGGATTGTACGGTGTCCACCTCACGTCAGTGTCCACAAGGGCGTCGAACTGACCAACAAAGTCAGGGTATGACTTCTTCGTCTGCACGCTGACCCAAATAGGCTGCAAAAAAGAAAATAATTGCCGTGAGCATTTTACTATACAAATTGACAGTACAAATTGACAGTTAAAATAACTAAATCAACATCACATACCTTCCTGAGGCACCACAACGAACCCATTGTAGGCATGTCGACCTCATCGTGGTCTGGGGACAGATCAGTGTACGGGTCCAAGTTTATCAGAGGCCGGCCCACGGGGAACCGCTCGTAGGACCAGAGCTGTAGGAGCATGGGGCACCCAACAAAGATGGGCTCGTCTGCTGAAACCTTCATGACACACTTGCAGAGGCCCCTGTACGTCGCGGCCAACACAGCAGAACCCCAGCTGTACTGTGGCAGATCGTCAAGTGGGGCATCTGCTATCGCCCTCGCCACTGGTAGGAGGTGCTTCGGACACGAGTCGCCCTGGGAGCTACGGTGGGGCGCGGGCGTTTCGCTGAACCCCCGCAAAGCGAGCCAGAAGCTCGTCACGCCACGAAGCTGGCACGTCGTGTGCGCCCACAGCTCGGCCCGCACAAGGCAGCCCTAAAAGCATAGCCACGTCCTGTAGGGTAGGAGCCATCTCACCTACCGTGAAGTGGAACGTATGCGTCTCCGGACGCCAACGGTCGAGAAGTGCCGCGATCAGGGACATGTCGAACTGAAACCGTGTGGCCTTGTCCTTGGGACGACGGTCGGGATCGACCATGTCTCCCTCAACCAGCCGCGCGATCGGCAGAAGACCTGAAGCTCGTAACCTGCATCGTGAAATATATATCAGATTGCAATATAAGAGTGACTAAACCATTACAGTGACTGCTGAAATAACCCTTACCTTGGAAGCCAGCGAGGGTCTATCGGCATCGTCGCCATGGGAACACGTGCCCGAAACTTAGTCTGGCTAAGGCCACGGACAGCAGCCACATACGATCGGTGCTGCATGTCGACCTGAGCGTCAAGCAGCTCAGGAGTCGCCATCCCTACTAGATTAAATTATTAGAAAGCAACATAATAGAGTATAATATGTTATAAAAAGGCATAACATAAGAAAGCATAACAAAGTATAATATGTAAAAACACTTAGTTGGTACAACATAGTTCTTAACACTTAATAGTTACAACATAATTCGTACCACTTAATAGTTACAACATCGTTCTTCACATTACATAATAATCCAAACACTTAACATACATAATTATAGATACGCCAATGTTCAGTATTAAATTGTACATAGCTTCTTAACATTACATGAGCCCATCATTAGTCACATGACGACCACGACGACTTGCAGTCTGCGTTGAAGGACCTGAAGCACTTCCACTTGGACCGGCCTGATTTATGGCGGCACCGTAGGTTAAAGCCGTGCAATTCTTGTAGTTGTGACCCGTCTCATGGCACTTTGAACAGATGCGCACTGCAGGACCTGCTTCAGATCGATCCATGTTGTTTCGAATGCGTTTTTTCTGGCGACGCCCAATACCTTGAATCATTTCTGGATCCGGGTCTAGAATATAAGTTGCATTATGTCCAGGATCAGTTATGAAGTCTCCCAGTATACGGAATCCATAAATCTCACGCTGCCAAGTGTTCCAAATTGTTTCCTTCATGAAGTAATTTGAAACAAACATACGAGGTTGCAAACCCCCTGCCTCGAAACATGCAGCAATAACATGTGTGCATGGTAGGTGATAAAGCCTTGGCTTCTGACATGAGCAAACACAACCATCATTGCTGAGAACACACTCATGTGTGTGCTTCTCACGCCTGCCTCCCATTCGACCTTTGTCCCTGCATGTAATCTCATAGCGACGTTCCAGTACACCAACTGGACAAACCCGGTGCAGATAAGCCTTTTTAAATGCTTTCTCCATGTACTCAGTAATCTTGTAGCCATAAGTTATCTGACTATTGCGCATATCTTTATCTGCCACCGCGAATCGGTCCATAAAATACTTGCAGGTTCGATATAAAAAGAACTCCACAATCCCCACAAGGGGTAGTCCTCTTACACCACGCAACACCCAATTATAGACCTCGGCTAGATTTGTAGTCATTATACCATACCGAGCCCCTCCTTCATCATATAGTAAAGCCCATTTCTCTTTGGGCTCGTGTTCAATCCACTGCGAGAATGTCTTAATTTGCCTTCTTCTTTTCCTCCTGACAGTTGGGCCATCCAAGCCCACGTCTTCAAGGGAGATGAGGTCGTCCTCCTCCGTATTGATAGCTATCTTCGCTAGCTTAGCTGTTTGCTTCTTTGTGAGCTCATCTAGTTTCCTCCACAACAAGTTGAATTTCCTCTCCTGATTCTGGCTGCATAATCGCTTAAATAGGGTCATAAGGGTCTTGTTTTTGAATTGGCTGTGAAAGTTTGCTCCCATATGCCTCATGCACCACCTGCTCTTTACGTCCGGCCATTGTGGAACCCTACGACACTCTTGGTTACCATTCTGCATGTCGTCGATTGCTTGTAAGATGCCCTTATGCCGATCATGAATCAGACACACATTGGCTACATCTCTGACAACCATTTGCTTCACCCTTTCTAGAAACCAATACCAACTATCTCCAGATTCTTTCTCAACAAAAGCAATTGCCAAAGGCAACAACTGCCTATTACCATCACATCCAATGGCTGTGAGAATGGTGCCTTTATACCTTCCTGTTAAAAATGTCCCATCTATGCAGATTACTGGTCGGCAGTACGGAAACGCCTCAATACAAACAGCCAAGGCTAAGAATGACCGTTGGAGCACCTGTTTCCTAGGTTTCTGGATGCAAGGATATGTTTTCAAGTCATAGAAGCTTCCTACATTTCGAAGGCATATAGTCTGCAACAACGCCGGCAAGTTATGATATGAAGCTTCATACGTGCCCCACCGCATCTCAAGCGCCTTTTGCTTCGCTCTGTAAGCTTTGTTATAGCTAATTTTATATTTGAACTCCTCCTCAACGGCACAAATAATTGACTTCGGCTCGTACCTAGGATTCTCCACGATCTGAGGGTACATGTAGTTAGCAATAAAGGCAGCTGTCAGGTTGCGGTGCCTTGATGTTAATTGCTCAAGCTCGCATGTGTGATCTACCACAATCTTGACCTCCCAGAAATCCTGCCACTTGCCCTTAGACGCGTACACCCTGAACGGGCATTCGCTTCTCACACAACGAATATCATATGTTTGCGGACTGCTCTTGAGCACTTTGAACTGTCTTTGCAAAGATAGAGTGGACCAACGTTTTATTGCTTCTTTCATATTATCAGGATTAGCATACATTGAACCGACGCAGACCTCATTCTGCCTATACTCCCATTGCACCGCTTCACCATCATTTACACTTAGCATCGAAAAGTCGTACCCGTCCCAGTTCTGCGGGACACAATAATCATCTTCATCGTCTGAAGATGAATCATCCACTGCATGCTCTTCACCCTCCCTCTGAAACTCATTGACTATGCGGGGATTGTCTTCCCCCTCATCAGCCTCGCCAGTTGCTTGACGAGGTTCTTCTGAGGCATCTCCATCTTCAGCTGGTTCATGCATCGTATCCGGATCTTCATCAGCTTGTCCATGCATCGTCTCCGAATCTTCTAACACTGTATCCCCCTGGCCTCCATCTTCGTCAGCTGCTTCAGTACTAATTGTAGCCTTTTCGAACGCTTGCACAAATAATACCAGAGGTAAACTCCGACTAGTGGTTAGATTCACATAGTTCCTCCAGTTTTGGGTGCCTTGAAGTGGCAATAGCTCCCAAAATACCGGTTCCCTCCGATTCACAACGGCCATCACCGAAATCTCATGTTGCTCTCCATTAAGTCCGAAAGCTTTAAATAGCCAATTACAGATTGAAACCCAAGTCCTCTCTCTTGCTCGGGGTACTTCCTTTATGAAGGAACTAAAGTCTGACAAATCTACCCCTTCAGGACCATATCTAACATCCCCAGACCCATAGAACACTTGAAAATGTAATCTTTCTGACATGCCTGCCAACATACACGACATTTCTCATACATTTCTAAAAAATTAATTAGCTAATAATTCGAAGTCTAACTAACTAATAATCCTAAAAAATTAACATCAGAATATTTATAAACTACTATTTCAATCTAAAAAATTAATAGGCTAATAATCCTAAGTGTAACTAGCTAATATTCCTAAAACAATTAACAACACAATATTTGTAAACTAGTTTTTCAATATAAAAAATTATTTAGCTAGTAATCCTAAGTGTAACTAGCTACTAATCCTATAGGTGAAGCTATTATTTAAAAAAATTAACAGCATAATATTTCTAAATCTAACTTTTTAATATTTCTACAAAAAATTAACAGCATAATTTCTAAATCTAACTAGCTAATATTTCGAAAAAAAATTAACAGCATAATATTTGTAAATCTAACTAGCTAATAGTCCTAAAAAAATTAACAGCATAATATTTCTAAATAATAGTTCTATCTATCTAAACTAGGCAGCTAATATTTCTAAATCTAAATCTAACTAATAATAGTTCTATCTATCTAAACTAGGCAGCTAATATTTCTACCTAAAACATTGACATTACTTCTAAATTGCTATTTCTATCTAAACTATTTTTCCTATCTAAGTAAGTGTACAAAGACAGCTCTAAAAATTACCTAAAATACGCAGATCCGAAAGAGCTGCTGCTCCTCTTCCTCCCTCTCCTTTCCTGTTCCCTCTCTTCTCCTTCTCTCGTCTGCTCTCCTCCCCACGCTCCTCCCTCTCCTTTCCTCTTCCCTCTCTTCTCCTTCTCTCGTCTCTGCTCTCCTCCCCACGCGGCGCGGAGAATGCGGCCGGAGAGGAGTGGTCCCTGCGCCTCCCTGCGTTTTGTGCGCGCGGCGAAGGGCTCCTTCCGCCGATTCAAACGGCGAGAGGCGCTCCTTCCGCCATTTGAAATGGCGAGAGCGGGGGCTACCGCCGTTTGAAAAGGCGTTAACGCCTATCGCCAATTCAAATGGCGAGAGCGCGACGGGCCCCTGGCGCCGACAACTTCTCGCCATTTCAAACGGTGGCTTCGTTCGTGGGCCCGCGCTGAGGCCTCTTATCGCCGACTGAAATGGCGGTAGCCTCCAGGCCCACCAACGGCCCAACCTCGAAACGATCTATCGCCAATTCAAACGGTTTAAAGTCATACCGCCGGTTCAAAAAGCGATTTCATATGATTTCGCCATTTCAAATGGCGGTAGCACATTACCGCCGGACCAAATGGCGACAGGATGACAGATTTGCAAAAATATTGACCAGGTATATATTTTTGAAAAATCGTAAAATAAAAAATATAAAAATAAAAAAAATTCACAATGGAGGAACACTACGGGCGAGAAAACAGACATTTGCGTAAAAAAAAAATATAGCGGCCATTTTTTATTGGGCCAAGGCCCAACTCGTGCAGGGGACATGAGTGAATGAAGGGTAGTCGTCGTTGGATCTGTGTGGATGGTGCAGATAGTGACTGCAGACTGAAGTCAGTGTGCTTGATTTTTTTTAGAATGATAGTAATCGAAGACGCTGATACGAACACACACTCGTCTCTATGAATGCATGTACGTTACCCTATCTCTGTTAGCACGTCCAAGAGACTGAATCGGCTAATCTCAAGACTGACGAAGTCACCGCAGGCGCCTCACAATCGACGGGGACGTCGCCTACCACTTAAAGAACAATGCCGGTTAAATTATGAAATAAATACAGAAAAATATGACAACTATGTCGAGTCGAGAACTCAAACCTGGGTAAACATATTCCACCACAAGTACCTTGCCAGCAGAGCTAGGCTCGGTTCACACGTCAGCGTGCTCGATGCTAGAGGATCTGATTACCCAACAATAGCCCATTCCAATGTCAATTTTTTTTTCATGTGCCCGATTCTGGCCTCATTCGGAACCAAATTTGGCCCAGTTACTCCAAAGACCCAATACCGCAGAAGTGGGCCCAGGACCAATCTTACACAAATTCAGTACTATATATATATGGTTTAATGGAATTAGTTTCGTATAAAAATTGGATACACTAAGAAAACAACAAATAGGCACTGAAAATGACTATGCCTAGTATGTGTGATGCATTCCGGGCGAGAGGGCGTGGAAGTGGTTGGATGCTCCAAATCCCAAAGCACGAATATTGCTTGATGCTTTTGTTTTTACCAACTAGAGCCTGCAGGTAGAGCTAGAAAAGCCATGCATGCATCAGTGATGTCTGTCTGCTTCTCAGAACAAATGCCATCTTTTTAGTTAACATTAGCTTTGTTGGATGACATGGGTACGTTTCGTAAGGTCTTATTTATTAGGCTTACCTGCATACTGATAGTTTTAATCAGTAGTAGACACACTCACATACATGACCTTCTTACCCTAAGGTTGTGTTGAGATTAGGGTAAAAAGCACTGCAGCTGAATAAAAACACTGTAGCACTTGCTAAAAAGCGTGTTTTGTGAGGGATGTGAATAGTGAAAAATTGATGAATAGTAAAAAGTTGGAATGAATAGTATTAAGGAATCTGAACAGGGCCTTAGGACAATGTATATCACATGGGATAAAAAGGTTAAAATGTTTCGCCGGATCGGGGGTGGGGGGCATGCCCATAACAGGCCCCCCTCCCACACAAATAAACTACGTTAGCGCGCAGCGGATAGGAAGGGACAATACCATTAGAAACACTAGTGCAGATTTTTTGGAGGAAGGCGAGTTGCGCCAGAAATTTTAGGGCTTGAGAGTTGTGGAGTCGGAAAGGGCTGAATGGCAGAGGATCGTCAGAACAATTTAAATGACACGAACACTAACCTAGGTCGGATTTGGACACAGGATGAACCGCAGTATGGAACGAAGATATACACCGGGACTCGACGAGCTTGGTGGGAGGATTTGCCGTGCAGGAGGCTAGCGTGCGCGTAGGAGAGGGACGGGAAGGCCGGCGGCACACCGGGATCTTCAGGGGTGAAACTATTCCCTCTCAATGCAGTGTCATGGAGTTACCGAGACGTTGGTAACTGTAGCGGGCTCCTGTCAACACCATGAAACGCTTATTCTCCATTCAATAAGTTAGTGTCATGTCAGCAAAAATAGCTATGTGGTAGCTAATTAATGTATATGACATCAGCATTGCGACTAGCCTTAGGAAGCATTCGAGAGAGACGTGACATGATCATGCCGGTGCACGGGTTACCTGTGGGAAACGAGGCCACTAGTGGCAGTCGCTTGAGACCGAAGCTTGCGTCGATGACACTCGATGGAAAGCATAAACCAATCATCCCCAGCTCCCCAATTGTCCTCACCTCATCAGCCGTCGGTCCCCGAGTGGACTCTCTCAGGTCCTTCCAGGTTCTTTCGTTCCGGGCCGCACGGGCTGCAGCGTCGGTCTGCTTGCAGGAGGCGTCGTACTAGTTTAACCCGCGCCAGATTCCTTGTGCCGAGTGCTGACACTCTGCTAGTGCCAGCGTTGAATCTGATAATCTGAATACTTTGCCTGCATCTAATCTGCGATCTCATCATCAAAACTCGTCGTTGCTCTGACAACAGCCGGGCGTGTTTAATCGCCCTCCCTCTCCCACAAACGTGCAAAGTCAAAGCACCTGAGAACGAGACGCATCGGCCGTACACGCAGCCGTGGGCGTCGAGGATCGGACGGCTCCGGCGCCGGGACAGGCACGCCACGCCGCACAGCGCCGGGCGCACGTACTGCTGGCCAATCCCTATCTGGTTTCCCTGGCTTCCACGCCACCCACAGGGGCCAGGGCGATGCTTTGCGTCCGATGCTTGGCTCCAGTGCCAGCCAACGGAGCCAATCCCATCGGTGCCTGTGCTGGATCGCGTCCGTCGCCGTCGGAATTTCGCCCGGAGAGCGACGGCGGGGCTCTGTCCCTGATGAGGTCCGGGCTTGCAGCCACTTGCCGGAAGCGCGCCGAGACGTCTCCGTTGCTGGGGGACGCCTGTGTCCGTGCCGGTCGCTCTCCAACGGGGCCTGCACCCGCCACGCTGACAACACCGGCGTGACCCTGATCCTGACCCCGCGCGCCCCCACCACGGCAGCACCAGCTGGTGTGTTTAGTTGGAGAAAGATTCCCCGAAAATACGCTGTTTACCGAAAAACACTGTAGATGAGTAATGTTATGTGAGTAGGAGGAGTAGAATGAATAGTAAAAAATTAAATAAATAATATTTTTTAAGGAATTTTTGAAACTAAACAAAAAATTAAATAAATAATATTTTTTAAGGAATTTTTAAAACTAAACGGACCTTAACTCCCCAGTCCTCGGATGACACCTCCTCATCGTCCGCGCACACCCACCGCACACGAGCCGATCCATCCCCATCTCCTCGTGCGAGAGAGGCTCGCAGGAGAGAGTCCAGCCAGCCGTGAGCCGTGCCGTGCGTGCGGACTACCACTACCCGCGAGCGATCCACCGCAGGGGGAATCCAATCCAGTTCGAGATCACCAGTGCAGCCCCGC
Source organism: Digitaria exilis (assembly GCA_015342445.1). Taxonomy (NCBI): domain Eukaryota; kingdom Viridiplantae; phylum Streptophyta; class Magnoliopsida; order Poales; family Poaceae; genus Digitaria; species Digitaria exilis. The sequence continues at coordinate 1,133,452 of JACEFO010000520.1, forward strand.
GCGGCCGACCGCCTCTCAGCCGCGCCGCTCCGACGCCGGATCCCGATCTGCGTGGCGGCGTGGCCGAGGAGGGGATGGAGGTGGTGCGGCAGGAGGAAGGGGACGAGGAGGAGGAGGAGGAGGCGCGCCCGCGCGGCGGGGCCGAGGCGGCCGGGGACCAGTTCGACCGCCTCCACGACGCGGTGCTGCTCGACGTCCTCAACCGCATCGGCGACGTCAAGGCGCTGGGCCGCTGCGCCCTTGTCTCGCGCCGCTTCCACGCGCTCGTCCCGCTCGTCGACTCCGTCCTCGTCCGCGTCGACTGCGTCATCCCCGACGATCCGTCGCCCTCGGCCCCGGGGTCCCCGCGGCAGCAGCAGCAGCACCTGGCGCCGCCGGCACCGGCCGCGCGCGGGCGCGGCGCGCTCGCGCACATCGCGCGCGTCCTGCTCGGCGGCATCGCCAGGCCCATCCACGCGCTCGGCCAGATCCTCTCCCCCGCCGCGGCCGCCGTCTCCCGCCGCGCGGGCCCGCAGCCCGCCTCCCCGCCCGCGCCCGTCGCCGACGTCTCCCACCACTCGCCCTCCGAGGTGCTCCGCTCCTTCAAGGAGCTGCGCCGCCTCCACATCGAGCTGCCCACGGGTGAGCTTGGCATCGACGACGGCGTGCTCCTCAAGTGGAAGGCCGACTTCGGCTCCACCCTCGGCAGCTGCGTCATCCTCGGCGCCTCGTCAGTCTCGTCGAAGCCGCCGTCGTCGTCCACTGAGCCCGAAACTGCTTCCGCCGACAGCTCGGCCGCATCTCCCGATTTCAACAGGGAGACTGAAGAGCCGGGGAGCCTACCTGAGTCGCTCCAGACCAATGGAGGCCTCAAGCTTCGCGTCGTCTGGACAATCAGCTCGCTGATTGCTGCATCGGCGAGGCATTACTTGCTGCAGCCGATTATTTCTAATCACACGACGCTGGAGAGCTTGAACCTCACCGATGCTGACGGGCAGGGGGTGCTTACCATGGACAAGAGACAGCTTCAGGAGCTGCGGGTGCGGCCCGTCTCAGCGTCAGCTAGCTCGCATCGCACACTGATGCCGGCGCTCAGCATGCAACTGCACTACGCGCCACTCATTGAGTTACCTGGTGGAAAGCTGCTGAAGGGTGCCACATTAGTGGCGATCAGACCAAGTGAAGATGCCTTGAGAGGGGGTCAGGTGATTGGGGCTGCTGGTTCTGTTGGTACATGTTGGATTTCAGAGGCCTTTGAGGAGCCATATCGGACTGCGGCAAAGGTGCTTCTCAAGAGAAGGCCATATTGCCTTGAAATGAACTCGTTCTGAGCACCAGGGATTCAGTCACAGAGGGTTCTACTTTTCTGGCAGGTAAAACGCCACTTTGCCATTCTCAATATCATTTCTGGCTTGAATTGCTGTGGAAATACTGAAAGATAACTGATGTGCAGTATTTTACCGTAACTAAAAGGAACGAATGTTGTTTCTATAAAGTGGAAACACATGAGAATAATTGTTGCCGAAAATAGAATGGATATGAGCTACAAATACTGGTTTTCTAAAGTGGAACATAATTATTACAGAAAATGGAAGTGGTATCTACACAGCTGAATTTGGATCTGGTTAGTCATTAAATTGGAGGTTATAGCATAAATTCCTGAAATGGTGTAGTTCTGGATTTGTTTAGCCAGAAAGTATTGGTTTCTCATTCTAGTCATGTTAGTGGTTTCCATTGTGTTCTTTGACTGCGTAAACAGCACCATTGGGTCCATTCCCATGTTTCATGAACCAAACAAGATCATGAGCACATTGGTTGACCTCTCGTTTTTTCGGCTCTCTATTGTCAATCGAATTTGCATTTCCATGCGTATTGTTAAACCTAACATCGACTAATTATGTGATTGGTGATCAGTTTTCCTGTGTTTTGTGGGAAGCCAACTCTGTAGATGCTATTTGATTCTTGGTCACGAACTGAGGTTACCCAATTTTCTTGGCCTCCTTAATGGACCAGCCGCAATGTAACTCTGTTTTATGAGGAAGCCCTTTATACGATGCAATTAGCAAAAATCATGGTTTGTACTGACTGAAGTTTTGAATAGCTGGCGCGTGGAACAAAATGTCAGGCTATAGCAGTGACATATGCAAATTTAAGATTTTTTTGGGTGCTTGTTGTATTATATGTTTAGCTGGTACTAACAGTTTACGGTCAGACTTTCAATGCCGTACCATATATTGGCACGATTAACACACCAAGTACGGGGTTTCTTTTCGTATTGAAGTGTTATCTGTCATATTGGGTGGCCTCCTTCTCCGTCATGTCTATTTTGCTTCCTTTCTTTTTTAAACTAGCATGGGAAATATTCTCAGCAAGAGCTTAAGTTGGTTACATTGTGGTTCCTGGATGATTAGGAAAGTTGTAACTGGCAATGAAGATGAATTTGTTTCTTTTTGTGTGTGTATTCAATTTTATGGGACAGAGATATCGTATGAGTATCGCATATGCTTATTGCTTATTAGTTACAAAGCTGTAGCAGCCTCATCTCCCTGTGTAAAACCCATAAATCGCGATTTGTGATTAAAGCTTACTGGTTGTGTTTTGGAAGTGATTAAACTGCTTTCGCATAATCATGTTTGTTACTTATGTTGATTGAGGATTGTTCCTAATTACCACTAGTGCATGTTTGCAATTGATACCATCGTTTCCGCACTACACTTGTGTGATTTTTGTTTGTCAGTCAAAAAGCAGGCAATTCTTGTTAAAAAAGAACACAGCCTTTTCCTTTTTCATGCTGTACTGAAACTCTGTTATGAACTTTTGGGATTAAGGCCGCTGAGTGTTGCACTGAACTGGCTTTCATCTTTGTTTTCAGGATGGTGAGATGTTTTTTGGGATGAATATAGGATTATTTATCATTCAGTGCAAGAATTGGACAAAGACGCTCCCCATATATTGATTCTGGTTCCAGTGTAGTGGTGACTTCGCGTGCCTGTAAGTATATATACATGTTTGCGTTAGGTTACTACAAGCGGATTGGACTGCAGTTTGAATCGAATCCACAGCGATGTACTATAGAAGAGAAGGCATGCAATGTTCCTCACTTGAGCTTGGTACCCCTAGGTCAAGCTGACACGATACTTTCCTCAAGGAAGCCCCGAAGATTTCGTATGTTCCTCACTTGAGCTTGGCACTCCTAGGCCAAGCTGACATCATACCTTCCTCAAGGAAGCCGGAAGATTTCGTTATTTAGCAGTACCCTTTTTTTGCTTAAATCTTGAGGGGTAATGCTCCTGGCACTGTATCAATTATAGACTGAAATATACTGTCCTCAGAAAAGTTAGTCTTGCTTTCCGTTTCTTAGCTTTCTGGTTCCCTGGCTGCGAGGCTACCTTTCATCACTGGGTCTGGGTGTAAGGGCAAGGCTACCTTAGCCTTTCATACAGGCTGATTTTGGAGATAGGTTCAATTGCAAATTGGTCACTGGCTTAAGGCCGAGCTGAGAGAGAAATCAGAAAGAAACCAGCCGGCACGCCTGAGAGCGAGTTTCTGCATGCGAGCTGGGCCTAAAGTGGTGGCTGTGCACCCAGCGCTGGTGACATAAGATAGGCGCCGGCGCAGATGACACGTATATGATATATGGCCTGGCCCATTTCTAATGCTTAGGTCCGCGAGGTTCAACCCAAATCCTCCCGAATCTCTTGGTTCGGCTTCCACCGCATGTCCGCATCCCCGCAGGCTTCGCCCTTCCGCCGCTGCATGCAGCCATAGCGCCTCTCCGCCTCGGCAGCACGGAGAGGTTGTTTTGGTGACGGGGATGGCTGTGCGTCAGGGGCTTCGGCGGTGCCGAAATATACGTGCTTGGAGACGGCGGCCATCCAGATTCCTGAGCTGAACTTGCAGGTGACGGGATTCTCTCTCTTTACCTGCTGGATGCATCCATGTAGTTACCACGCCTGGGATTTCGTTTTCCTTTTCTCTTTATCTGCTAGATGCTTCTGTATATCTATTTGTTTCTTCTGCGTATGTTTCTGATGTTCAGATCAGAAGGTAATCTGTGTTCGATTAGAAGCAATTATTTTCATGCTGAAATTTGTGAGCCTTGAGAGGGGCCATGTATGTTATAATCAGGTGATTAACCAAAGTATATAGATTAGTATTAGGCTGAGCCTTCTACTTGTGGTTTACCAGGGTTTACCCCTCCCCCCTGCGTGTCTCGGCCCCTGTCACTATGTATCATTCTAACTTGTTCAAATTGTTTTTAGTATAATGCTTCAAAATAAAAATATACTTTGCATTACTAAGTGCGAAAAGCTTCTCTTTGTAGCTGTTTTGCAGAATGCAGGATCATTTTTTGATGTGTGTCGTATAGTCCAACTCTGCGAGTGAAACCACAATATGTTAAGCATGATACAATTGCAGCGGCAAATGATCACGAAATGCCTGAAGGTTTGAAATTTCATTTCCAAAAAATATTGGGTAATCTTTGCCTCTGAAATTTCTATTTTAATTGACAAAGAAGCAATTTAGATCTGTTATTTTCCTGAACTACTAGAGCCATATTTCAACTCAGTGTTGACAATTTCTTTAATATTAATAATCTTCAGAAGACATGCGACCGTGCACAATCATTTCAGTGCTATTAGCAATGCATCTGGATGTTAACTCGTAGTTCTCTATGAATACTATTAGTAAATTAACCTTCCAAGTTAAGTCATATTTATTATGGACCCTTTTCATTTTTTTTCCTGCAGTCCATTTTTGCTGAAACTGAGCAAGTTCTTAGCGTTTCGGTTGCTACCTGCTGCACATTATTTTGATGCCACCAATTTTTCTCATGGAGAAGAGGAATCTTATCTTTTCAATAGTTTGCCTTTGCCACCAATCACCGTGTTCGGGTGTCTGGGCTGAAAACCAGCCCAGCCAGCCATCGCTGGAAGCGAACGGAAGACGTGTTTCGTAATCATGGGGGAGCAGAGCTGGCGTGGCGAGCCGGATGCAGGAGGGCTGGCTGCGCTGGTTTTCAGCCCAGTGAGCCAAGCACGGTGAATTTACGTGGCTGGACAGTCTACGGTGAATTCACAGTGTATATGTATTATAACCTTTGCACTGCAATTTATTTCTCTGATCATCATTAGCAAATGGTTGAATCAGCTTTTCTACTAAAAATCATTTATTTGTTCTCAGTATCTATATGCAATGACATGCTATTTTAACCACAAGCAGTAAGAAATACCAGATACTATTACCTACCATGCATTATTTTTGACTGACAAGGTTGTCAGCTTCACCATTGTTAGCACATATATGATCATGGTATTTATCCATAAGCATAAACACATCAGTTTTTTTAAATAGAAATCCTTTAGCCTGAATGAATTCATTTGTTCTCATAGTGGCTATATGCAATGGCATTCTATTTTAACCACAAGCAGTAACTGTCTTTAATTTCATATGCCAGAAAAGAGGCATCCAGCGGCTCCAGGAACCACAAGCGGTAACAAAAAGAATAAGGTGGTATTCTGTGTGGACTGTGGAGTGTGGACTCCTCATCTGATGAGCCATGCATCCAGCGGCCACAAGGTCCCCTCAAGCCAAAGATCTGGGGACCTTTCACCCAAAATAGGTGATGCAAAACGATGTCTTCATTAGATTATCAGTTCTTGCATAATACTGGCATACAAAATATTATTGATTAACCTGATGATGTGTTGAGGTCCTGAAACAAAAGTACAAGACACTTGCTGGCAAGGCTAAATTCCTAAAGTATTATGTCGATGGGATTCCGTGAAGCTGTTGAAGAGATTCTGTTCAACATTGATGTTCTGGAGAAGGGGGACAAAATGTGCCAGGAGGTGTATGATGCGCTAGAGCTGCAAATGACGACTTTCGAGACAAACTCAGTGACACCCTTAAGGCCTTAAGCAACTGGCTGCTGCTAAGAAGAAGAAATAAAGAGCAGTCAGGGTGCCTATGCGTAGACATATCTAGCTAGTTATGGTGTATCTATCTCTATATTTGTAATGACTAATGGTTGGTTGTGGACTATCTATATGTGGGTGTCCAGTTAAGGGGCAGTTGTGGACTATCTCTTGACATATATGCGCGTGTATGCGCAATTAGGTGCTACAGATGTATGGAACCACATTTGAATGTACTAATTTTGTATATTTTTGTTTACTACTCGGATGACCTGAAGCTAGAAGGCACATGATTAAATTAATCTGTAATACCAAGAGGCAAGTAGAAGGCAAATATAAGAACTCGTCCTATAAAAAATGACTTTATGCTAAATTACAATGAAATCTTATAACTTCAATAATTAAAAGGTTAAATCACTCTCAGATACAACATGTTCCTACTGTCACTTGAGATTGAGATTTTAGCTAGTATCGGGTAGATCCGAAATGCCACTGTTCGGCCTAATCATAGTAAAAATCTGAGTTTGATCCTGGCTCAGAAGATCAATGAACACCTTCGTTTATGGAAGGGTCATCCTGGTCAATCGATCGTAGCTCCATGTGAACCAGTCAACCTATTTCAAGAGGAGAGCTTTGCCTGTGGAAAGTCACCCATGGTAGGATCCCTCCGTCATCCCAGAATGAAAGGGGTGATTGGTGTGACATCCTCGATTTTTTAAAGGAACGAAGTTTGACCAAAGTCAAAATTTGGTCAAAAATTCGACATAAATTTGAAGTAAAATGTATAATTGATCGACAAGATTGGAGGAGAATGTTTGACACAAAATTGGGATGAAAAAGAGTATGGAAATAGCACAATTAAATGGAGAAAGAAAAATGAGAAGGGTTACTATTCCTAGTCTGAAAATAGGAGTTTAAGTTTCAGTTTTGGCCTTTTTGAGCAGCAATGTTTGAGTGATCATAAAAATTTATTGGTTGATCTTTTGACCATGGTACAAAAACAAAAGTTGTAAAGTAAGGTATAAAGAACAACTTTGTTTCTGGGTTCAGCTTGAGCTTAGATGTAAATCAAGGAGAAAAACATGGTGGAAAAATTGAATCAGAAAATAATTCAGCAAATTCAGAGTTTCAGAGGCTGAGTTGAAATTTCTCAAATTGAGCTCAAACCGTTGAGAAATTGACAGAGGTACAAAAATAAGAAATGAAATTCAAGTCAAGGCAAAGAACTTTTGTGTTTTGAGGAATAGCATGTTCTATTTAAAATTTGGGAGTAATTTGAGTTTGAAGTTCGGACTGAACCTAGGGTTTCAGGGTTCATATGAACACCCTAGCCGACCGGGGATCAAGGCTCGGATTCGAGCGATTGATCGAGAATTTGAGTATGGTGCCAAAATAGAAAATGAAATTGAATGTGTTAAGGACAAGTTTCATTTGGAGATCGAGGAGAGTTTGAATGGAAATTTGAAAGTAATTTGAGAAATTTGATGTCGGGGTCTGAAAATGGGGAATAGAATCGGCCGACATTGGAGCTTCGAATCCGCGCTACACACTGCTTGAATTGAAAAGGTTGCAACATGAAAGTTGGAGTGTTATGTTTCCTCTACAAGTTTTGTGTTTGGAGTTTGACAAGTTTAGAAGAAGTTTTGAGAGAAAAATGGCCGCAATGTCTCGGCTCCAAAGCTTGGATGGGCAGCAATGGCGGTTCGACGTCGGTGGCTCGGCCACGCGTCACCGGGCATGGCATCACCGTGGTGAAGTGATCAGCTGGAGGTGGCGGTCGTCCTGGATCAGCTCTCGTCGTTATATATCCGTCCTTCGTTTGCGTTCTTCTTCTTTTCTTCCTCCTCCTCGTTCCCGTTCACTTCTCCGTCGCCGGCGAGCATGCCTTCGCCCATCATCCTCCGACCATCTTCTTTCAAGTCCTTCCATCCCTAGTTTCGCCTTAACCTTCTCTACCTCCCAGACCAACTCTCTTTCGCTCTCCTCACCTCCAGAGCTTCTGCGCCGTCATCTTCCTCAGCATCTTCGGCGAGCCAGGTTCTTCAAGGGCGGCCTCCGTTGAAGTGGTTGGTGTGGTGGGTTTGGTCGCGAGGTGAGTGTGGTTCTGGGTTGTGTTTGAGTCGTAGTTGGTGTAGGAGGGATCGGTTGGGCGAGAGCGGCTTGGGGCAGTTGGGGAACGCCGCTCGCCGCCGTGCCCACGTCCGCCATGGCTGGCGCACGTGAGCAGGGCTCCTGGGGGCATCTCGGCTCGCGCTAGGCGGTGCGCTAGGGTCGTCGTTAGTCGCTGGTGCTTGTAGGCTTGCTCGCGAGGCTTGCGGTGTTGGGGTTTGGCCGGCCGGCGTGTCGCCGTCGTGCGCCGCCGCCGGGGTCGTCGCGGGGAGGTTGTCGCGAGGGTCGCCAGGGGGTTTTGGGGCTTGGCGTGTGCGCAGAGGCGAGGCGGTGCCGTAGGGCTCGTTGTCGAGGTCGGAGAGGCTCGCCGCCGGCGAGTCGGGGCCGGTCGAGGCCGGCGGAGGCGCGATCGGCGCGCTCCTCTGTTTTAAACAGAGGAGGGGTGTCGGGGGGAGAAGGAGGAGAAGTTCGGGGGGGTTTCTGCAAAAGTGTTTAAGGGGTTTTCTAAATAGATTTAAATTTCGTGTTTTCACCTTTTAATTCGTAGAAAATCATAGGAGAGTCCAAAAATGATGAAATCAATTTTGTTAAACTTGTTTTTAAGTTTGTCATCCATTAAAAATGTTAAATAACCTTGTGTAGATAATTAATTTAATTCCTTTGTTGAGATTAATTAAATAAATGTTAATAATTTCTAAAAGGGTTAAAATTCTTAATAATTCTTTTATAATTAGAAATGATTTCTAAATTTTTTTTATGTATTTATTTAAATGCTTTATCATTTTAGAAAATGATTTTTAAATCATTAAAAATCAACTAAAAATGATTTAGGGCAAGTTTTATTAGAGGAAAAATATAGGTGTGTCTTTAAAAATCTTGGGGTAGCTTGTGTTGGCTTGCAACTTTATCAAGAAGGGAAAGTTGCTTAGCTTCTTTGAAAAGTGTTGCATAGCATATCTCTAACTTGCATTACGTTTTAGTATCTCAAGCTTCGGAGTACGAGCTCGTTGGACTCGCGGAGGAGCAGCGGCAAGACCAAGAAGTGATCGTCATCGCTCCGGAATCTCGTATCGCGGATGGATCTAACCTGCTCGTGATTCCAGGCAAGCCCCGGAGCATCTTTGAATCACCCATTTATTTCATAATATTCATGAGTCCAAATCTTATGATTTTATATGCATTAGGTTAGGGATTAGTTGAAACCCTTTGATGCATAAAATAATCCTTGGTAGAACTATCCTTGCTTAGTTAAGAAATTTGATTAGCAATGTTTACATTGGCTATGCTTAGAAAGGTTAGGTAAAAGATGATGAACTAGGCCATCACCAATCTTATATGAATCACGAAAGGTTCGAGTGGAAAGATAGTGGGCAGAAGCTGGTAGGAGAGATTGAGGTAAGCTCGATCCATAGTTCTGCCTACTTGTTTAAGTGACTAAGGACCGTTCCGTTGTTTAAGTGATTGATCAAGTGATTCTACCTGGTTTCTTACTGGGCTGTGGGACCAGTAAAGCCAATTAGATTAGTTGGTTCACTGATTGGAAATATCGCTTACCCGTGCTTGCTGGGTCGGAGAAAGGCGGGACCGTAGCCTGTAACTCACGGGGTGGCCGCCAGACGTGGGGCCCACGTGGGGGTGCGTTCCTGGGTTCGAGTAAGGATATTTCCGGTCGTTGGCCCAGCTGATTGAAAGGTTGTTGCGTACAGTAAGATCGACTATACGTGACTGGGGGCTAGGTATCTCCTGCAGGATGTACATGGATCCGGATCGACACAACTCTTGGTTATGAGTGCACTTGATCAGGTTTTAAACATCGTAGAGGAAACAAGTTGAACAAGATCAGTGTAATTCATAAATGCTGGTTGAGCCTAGTACAAATTGTATGCAAAATATTTTATAACCTAGATGGATAAGTAACAACTCAACTGAGGTAAAATAAATAAAATATAAGGATCAAGTTTTAATAATGCTTTTGGCAAAAGAGTCGAGTCAGCCAAATCCACATACAGCCCACTCATATTCCTTGGGAGTCTTTTCTTTGGTAAGACGGGTAAGTCTTGCTGAGTACCTTCGTACTCAGGGAATCTCCCTTTTGCTTTTCAGAAGAAGCTACGGAGGAGATCACCAAGAAGATCTAGAAGACCTAGATCATCGTGGTCCCGGTGATTCTAGGGTTAAGCCGGAGGCTGTAGATATGTGTGATATAGAACTACCTAGACTGGTTTATATTAAACTCTTAGTAATGGCTTGACTTGCATTTAAGTTCTCTTCAAAACCCGGCTTGTAATAAGTAAGAATCTTGGTATGTTGTGTAAAAATGATAATGTTCGTTGTGTTCTCCTTACCGAAAACGATCCTGATGTATGGCAAAGATATGAGTTACCGTGGTTTATCGAGGAGTCCTTGGGACACTCGACAGATCACCAGTTTAAACTGTTTGAAGTGCGTCCGATGACCGTAACAGGTCGTTATGGCGCACTTGAGCCAGTTTAAATTGGCGGTTCTGCCACAATTGGCGAGCTATAAGATGATCAGATTTATAAGTATCTCTTGTAAAATATGGGGTTCTCTTGTAGCTGGATTCCCCGTAACCATTGCTCGTGGTATGCTTGGGCTGGTCATTTCTCCTACAACATGAATGGAGTCCTCTGAATTCTTTGCCATGAGATTTAGAAAATGTGTTTTTATAAATTCACAATTAGGTGTTCTCTTTTGACGTTTACCGTATATACTATATTTTTTTGAGGCAACTAAAACAACAACTTTATTTTTTTCTGATTTTTTTTAATTTTTTTATGGCAACTAAAACAACAACTTTATTGAACACAACCCCCCACAAATTTAGCTAAATACGACGACCGACCATCCTTGCTTTCTACTCTTGCTGTGGTTCAAGATTTTCAACAGCTAAATTAAAAACACGGACCATGTACCAATAATCAGTCATATGCATAATCTCCTGTTTAAAGATGCAGTAAACAATTATAATATCACCTTTCCAGACCTAATTACTACCCCTAATCTTACCTCTCACGCCATCCTTTCTGCTGCATGCAGATGCAGCACATCCAGAGTCAAGAGTCAAGACCCGCTGATGCATGCAGTCCGGCGCAAAACTAATGGAGCAGCCGCGCATGCACAACAACACCGGCCACACGCACATGCCTGCTGGCCGGCCGGTGCTTGCACTTGCAGACTTGCTTGCTTGCTTGCTCTCTGCTGCATGCATGCAGTGCGGTGCGGGCAAAATTACGGCAGCCGCACATGCACAAGGAAAAGTGGAAAACGGCCAGCTCACTTGCCTTCTGGCCAAGCTCTATGACACCGCTCTGCTTCCTTCCCTTCCCTGCGATGAGGAACTACGGCGCCGCCGAGAGTAGATGGATATCGCAAAAAATTGACAGAGTCCCGGTAGGTCTTTTTCTTCCTCCTAGGCCTAGGTGTTGCCTGTTTGGCTCCATCCATATTTAACCCAACCAAATATATTAGTTGCAATATACTGATTTATTACCACAAACGAAACTACATACACCAACAAATCTAATATGTGGTAAAAGTATCATCTTATGCAACCACTTACCTTTTTTTTTTGCAATATAGAAAAATGTATTACAATAGACGCAATAATGTCATAGAAATATCGTTCACCACACGCATCCACTTCGAATTTTCTAACAACAATCCTTATATTTACGACAACAATAAAGATTATAAAAACGAGAAAAACAAATGTGACAATAGTATGAGCTAGTCACAACTATATTTCAATTGATTGTGACAGCATCAATTTTTTTTTGGAACATAATGTAACATATTTTTTGCTTGTCATAGATTATATGGCATTAGCCCTAAAATCTAATAATGATTAGGCAAATTAAGAAAAGTAGCGACCATAAAGATTGTGCACAGTTTGCATGTGGAACCCGTAAATAATCCATGTACGCCTTGTTGTCCGTCGTCCTTGAAACAAATCCGGGAAACTTCAACTAGCGTAGCCATCTTTTTCAAACATTTCCCATCAATGTGAATAACTTTTTTTTTCCAGGTGGATGGCAATATGTGTACAACGCAGCGGAGCTCGGTACTCAGGGCAGCAGCAATGTTAAGCACCAGCTGGTCAGTCCTCAACTACTGCATGCACCAAAATGTCAATAGCCAGCTAGAGGTCCCACCTATTAGTAAAAGAATCAGCCATCTCTTAACTGTCTGCTTTTTCTTCACTGTGTCCTTTCCCATGGGTGGCGCAAACAGCTATAAACGCAGAGAGTACAGGATAAAAAAAAAACTCAAAAGCCTAATTCTTATGAGTAGATCATAGCGCTATGGTCGACCCTAAGCAAATTGTTGCTACGATTCAGTGCATATGAGCGGTCCGTAACACGACGATTGTTGCCTCAAGATTGTTTTTTTTTCCTCTGTTTAGATGGTGAAATTTCAAAGGAAAACTCACGCTAAGAAGCATATCCCTCTCACAAGGCCTGTTTTTTAGTGTAAAACTTATTCATCAAATTTTACTATATCCCATTGTCTGTGTCCTCACCCTCCGGTCCAGAATTGGTATGTTGTGGGTTGGGTTGGGTTAGGCACGCTGTTAATCCCTCTAGGGAATACCGGAATACAGTAGGCTATCCTGGCCATTTACGAATGCCCTCAAATGTCGCATCAATCCAATGAGGGCTGCCTTGATGGCACATTCGCGTCCTTGACTGGTGATAGACCCAAAACCAGACCGACATGCATGCCACAAAGAAAAAGAGAAAAATATAAAAGAAAAGGGGAGTGAAAAAAAAAAGTCTGTGTCGCGGATCAAAGAGCAATCTATTCATGGTTAAATAAATCATTGGCTCTACACCGGTACTGTCCTCCATGGTCATACTGCCCAGCCAAATCCAAGGAGCGTGTGCTGTGTCAAAAAAAGGAGGAGGAGCGTCTGCTTGGTCCCATTGCTAGTTGCAAGTAGAGTGGGTGTGGTTAAACTTGAGCTCTGTCACATAATGTGTTACTAATTAAGAGAATTAAACATAAGTTAATTATAAAATTAATTACATAACTCCTAAGCTAATTCATGAGACGAATCTACTAAGCCTATCTATGATTAGCATGTTTTATCATAGCTTCGTATGGGCTAATTATAAATTAATTAGGCTCAACGGATCCATCTCCACAAAATACCCTACCTTAGCCCCCGTTCTCACCATGAACGGCCCACCACCATCATGCCATCATTGGCACCCAATGCGCTTCGTCCGGAGATGATTCCGTCATTAGCCGTGGCCCATGGGGAATTTCATGCTGCGGTCACTGGATTCGATTAGCGGGTTGGTCACTAAAAGGAAGAGATATGGTGATTCTTCCTTTCCCTTTAGAGGAAGGCTAATGGTTGCGGCTACTACCGGCTGCAAGGAGCCTAACCTAGCGTGTAGTTAGGGCAGACCCACTACCATTTAAGGCTCAACATCCAGGGTTAGCCAATAGCAACAGCGTGAAATTCTCTTTGTCAACTTCGGTGGCCGTGTCACGAGTCACCCACCCAGACTCTCTCCCCCCCTTTTCTCTCTCTCCCCACGTTCTATTTAGCCAATATCTCACAATTAGTATACTTGTTTATGTTTGGTTACCCGCGGTTTATATAAACCCACAAACCTCTCACATGTAGAGGGTTATAATAAGCCCTAGTGGGCGTTTCGTTGTATGGGCTTATGATAAGCGTCCCAAATACTACCTCCGTCCCAAATTGTAGGTTTATTTTATTTTATTTGTCTCAAGTTTGACCATTTGTCTTATTAAAAATAAGGCAGCGACGATACAAGCGAGATGGAGCACGCAAGGTGCGCAATAGTCTCGCTGCTCCGGCGGCGCGTGAGTGCCTCCTCCCCTCCAGATGGGTTCATCTAGCCTATGCATGGGCTCCGCGGGCCCATCTTATGGTTTTGCTTTTTATACTTTTTTTTATTGACGGAGGCGACAAAAATCCACCACCAAAAATGAATCGTCTACTAAAGCTCTGGCTCGGAGGCAAATGGAAAAATCACCTCTGTTAATCGAAATAACTATCTCCAAAAATGTTTTTTTAGTAGTGGTTTATATAATAAGAATAAAATTCCCTCTGGTGCCATAAAAATAGAGGCCAGTCACCTCAGTGCCAAATTTTTTCCAAATTTTCCCTCAGCGCCACATAAGTTCTGATTTTTGTCCTCAATGTCATTTCGTCTCCTTTTCCATCCAAGCTCTATTAACTAAGATGTAAAAAGACAAATTTTCCCCTTCCTCCACATGTCGGTGCCTCTCTTCCTCTTTCTTCTTTTTTCCTTTCTCTTCCTTCCAGCCTTCTCCATTGGGCTACCGAGCCGCGGTGGATGCTCGCTCGGGTAAGATGGGTGTTAGCGAGTGGCGTCGGTCAGGTGCTAGTGAGCGGCAGGATCTGGCGCCACGTGCGGTGGAGAAGCCTTTGGAGTTTGGACTCATGGCCCCGACACTGGTCCTTAGGGGCCTCCCATCTCCACGGAATCAATATGATGACCCGCGCACTAGAGTGCTTTAATTGATATTCGATTCGTCTGATATGGTGCACGAATTGCTTATCTTCTATGCCGATTGGATCAGGCTTCTTGTTTCTAAAAGTTCCAATTCGATCAGAGTGACCGCAGGGGCAGAGCCCGAGGCCGCCAGAACTAGGCGCGAGCGAGTGCCGGCACGGTCGCCAGTAGGCCGACAATGGAGAAGGATGGAAGAGGCACTACCATGTGGGGCCAGTGGCAAATCTGTCTTTTCACAGCTTTGCTAACAACGCTTGGATGACAAATGAGACGGAATGACATTGAGGACATAAATCAGAACTTCTGTGGCAGAGGGAAATTTTGAAATTTTATGGCATTGAAGGAAGTGACATCTATTTGTGTGGCACTGAGGTAATTTTATCTGTAATAAGCCCCAGGGGGGTGTTTGGTTGTACGAGCTTACGAATGATAAGCTCTCTAGTAGCTAGTACTATGTACCTCTCAAATGGTAGGTCATTTGAAACCCCCCCAAGTATGTCCGCTCATTGTATTCAAAATATTAAATATTTATGTAAATATATTCAAATTTAAGTTATTTTTGGGAAAATTTTATTAGTAAAGCAAACCATAACAGTATATATGATAATTTGTATAATTTTTTAATAAATGAGTGGTCACACTTAGGGTAAAAAGTAAACAACCTACGATTTGAAACGAAGGGAGTATCTAATGGCCTTCGTCGCTCCTCATTGTTGTCGCTCCACAACAAATATTCTTAGTGAAGCTTAGAGCAAGTATAATAATGTCGGGTACCTACAAAAGGGGTACCCCAATCTAGGCCCAAAACTACTTGGCATCAAGGCCCGCAACGACATTGACCTGGCTCAACAGCCCAGCAAAGGCCCGCCATCGAGGTAAACGACCACCCTCGAGCGGGTGGTTTCCGTCTCGATCGAGGCTCGGCGGCCTCGACCCTCACCCTCGAGCGGGTAGTTTCCGTCTCGATCGAGGCTCGGCGGCCTCGACCCTCATCCTCGAGCGGGTGGTTTCCGTCTCGATCGAGGCTCGGCGGCCTCGACCCTCACCCTCGAGCGGGTAGTTTCCGTCTCGTTCGAGGCTCAGCAGCCTCGAGGGCGACCCCTACCCTCGAGCGGGTAGTTTCCGTCTCGTTCGAGGCTCAGCAGCCTCGAGGGCGACCCCTACCCTCGAGCGGGTAGTTTCCGTCTCGTTCGAGGCTCAGCAGCCTCGAGGGCGACCCCTACCCTCGAGCGGGTAGTTTCCGTCTCGTTCGAGGCTTGGCGAACTCGAGCTTGCGATCCAAGCTCGAGTCGGCCTCGACGGGAACAGCGCCCAACCCACCGCGGTTCACCAGAGTCGTCACGACGCGGTCAAAAAGCAGGGATCACTGCTCCACGCCATCACCTACTCCCGGAGAGGACATCGGTCAAATCCACTCGCAACAGTGGACTCTGAGCGCCATGCTGCGCGCCAGACCTGACCCTGCCAGCAGCACTGTGCCAACCACTCCTTTGACTTTACCCCCCGCCTGACACGCTGCCACCCTCGAAGGCAACCTCGAAGGAGGCCACAGAGGCTCGAATTGGACCCCGTACGCAAGTTACCTACCCTCGACGCCGTGAACTGTCACGAGAAGGAAGGACGATACGTCAGCCCCTGCCATGTCATCAGCGGAGTTGGAAGGCGCGATTCCCGCTCGCGCACAGTACGCGGCATGGACGAACAGTGCACTTACCGACAAACACATGTACTCGCACCCTGCTCCCCTTGGTCTATAAAAGGGGAAGGGAAGCCCACGAGAAGGGAAGGAACGAGAAGAGCACGAAGACACGCAGAGAACACAAGTCTCATACGCACCCACACACCATAGCCTGGGACTTAGGAGCTTATCTCCTTCTCCCACCTTACTTGTAAACCCCTACTACAAGCAACACGTAACCAGGTGCATCGCACCCCTGCTGGACGTACGGCCCCGTGGCCGGAACCAGGATAAAACCTCGTCTCTCACTCTCGCCATCGGGAAAACGAGTGGTTAGCACCGCAATCACTCGTCGGTGCCGGTGCGACCAAAACAGGCACCGACAAATAACGACCTACAAGAAGGCTAAGGCCCCGTTTAGATTCAAAAAAGTTCCCAAAAAAACACTATTCATCCAACTTTTCCCTATTCATCCCACCACTTCCACTCTCAGAACATTATTCATCTGCAGTGCTTTTTTGGTGAATAGTGTATTTTCGGGGAATCTTTTCCCAATCTAAACACACCCTAAATGCATAGGTGGATGAGAGAGAAGTGGACTATAAGGTTATAACCCGTTTAAGCACAGGAACTAAAAAAACCTATGCGTGAGACATGTGGGTCATACTACTATAATAATAATGAAGAGCTAATCATTATACTGTGGGCTAAAAGACGTGACAATCTATATTACCATCGACTGGCTATATTATGAAATGAAATATGAAGAGACTTAAGAGGTATTGAGTTGGTGCAAGCAGAAGGAAATATGTTGTAGAAATTTTTCTAAAAAATATGTTCTGAGAGAGTAAAATAAATAGAAAAGTTATAATGAATAATGCATAGAGAATTCATATAACTTATAATAAGCCCCAATAAAGCAAACACTCCCTATGCCGCCTGCACCGGCATAAGACTGCTGCCGACCCTAAGAGAGATTAAAAAAATAAAAACCAAGCCCTCAAGAGCTTTGAAATACGTGGACCGAGCATCGGGGGAACTGAACGAGACCCCGGCTGGCTCTTCTCAACTGTTCAGCGCGCAATCGCGGCGATACGTTTTCAACTGTTTAGTGCGTAAAATAGAATTTCTGCTAGCTCGCCCCCGTCGAAGGAGGCCTTATCCCTGCCGCCCGGCGCGATCGCCGCGCCGATCGCTCGGTGGTTCGTTCGTCCTCCCGTCCCTTCTCTTCCTGGGCGGCGAGGCGATCGGGTCCGGCCGCCATGTCCACGGCGTCGGCCGAGGAGGACCAGGCGGCCGCATCGGCGTCGGCGCCGCCGGCGGCGCCCGCAATGGGCGGCGAGGAGGCCGCCGCGCGCGCCGCGCAGAAGCGCTACGAGGCCCTCCTCGCCGTCCGGGCCAAGGCGGTCAAGGGCAAGGGCGCCTGGTACTGGGCGCACCTCGAGCCCGTGCTCCTCCCGCCCGCCGACACCGGCATGCCGCCCAAGGCCGTCAAGCTCCGCTGCGCCCTCTGCTCCGCCGTCTTCTCCGCCTCCAACCCGTCCCGGACCGCCTCCGAGCACCTCAAGCGCGGCACCTGCCCCAACTTCGCCGCGCCGCCGCCGGGGCCTGCCGCCGCCTCGGTCTCCCAGCAGTCGCCCACGCCGACGCCGCACCAGCAGCTCGCGCTGCCGTCCAACGCCGCCGCCTCCTCACCTATCCCCATCTCCTACATTGCGCCCTCCTCGCCGCGCCACCAGCAACACCACTCCAACCCGCACCACCACCAGCACCACCACCACCACTCCAGCAGCCGCAAGCGTCACTCCATGCCTCCCGCCTACACGCCCGCGGCCCCCCGCCAGCACCTCGTCGTCGTCGACCCGTCGTCGGCCTACTCCCCCGCGCTTCCCGCGCTGCCGGCGCCACCGGCGCCGCACCGGGTGCTCTCCGGCGGCAAGGAGGACCTCGGTGCCCTCGCCATGCTCGAGGACAGCGTCAAGCGCCTCAAGTCACCCAAGGCGCCGCCGGCGGCGATGATTCCCAAGCCGCAGGCCGACGCCGCGCTCTCTCTGCTCGCCGACTGGTTCCTCGAGTCGTCGGCCGGCGTGTCGTTTTCAGCCGTCAGCCATCCTAAGCTCCGGGACTTCCTCCGCCACGTTGGCCTGCCGGACCTGCAACGCACCGACCTCGCCGGCCCGCGCCTCGACGCCCGCTTCGCCGAGGCCCGCGCCGACGCCGCCGCGCGGGTCCGCGACGCGGTCTTCTTCCAGCTTGCCGCCGACGGCTGGCGGGACCAGGTGGTCACTCTCGCTGTCAACCTCCCCAATGGCACGTCCGTGTTCCACCGCGCCGTGCCGGTGCCCGGTGTGGCGCCCTCGGACTACGCGGAGGAGCTCATGCTCGACGCCGTGGCGTCCGTCTCCAATTCCTCGGACCAACTCCACCGTTGCGCGGGCATCGTTTCCGACCGCTTCAAATCAAAGGCGCTGCGTGATATTGAGAGGAATCACCATTGGATGGTGAACCTGTCTTGCCAAATCCAAGGATTCAACCGTTTGGTGCGGGACTTCGCGCGGGAGCTCCCGCTCTTCCGCACTGCCGCAGCCAAGTCTGCCAAGCTAGCCGCCTACTTCAATGCCAAGCAGCCGGTGCGGTCCCTGCTGCACAAGCATCAAATCCAAGAGCTCGGGCATGCCTCTCTCCTTCGAATTGCACATGTGCCGTTTAACGGCAATGGCAGCGACTTCCGAGCGGCCTTTGAGATGCTGGAGGACATTTTGAACTCTGCACACCCTCTCCATCGTGCTGTGCAGGAGGACTCCTACAAGCTGGTGTGCATCGACGACTCAGTTGCAAGGGAGATGGGGGAGATGGTGCACAACGAGGCTTTCTGGATAGAAGTTGATGCTGTGCATTCACTCGTGAAGCTGATCATGGACATGGTGAAGGAGATGGAGGCTGACCGGCCTCTTGTTGGGCAATGCCTACCACTCTGGGAGGAATTGCGGCGCAAGGTTAGAGATTGGTGTGAACAATTTAACATTGATCAAGGCGTAGCTCTCAATGTTGTTGAAAAAAGGTTCAGAAAAAACTACCACCCAGCTTGGTCGGCAGCATTCATTTTGGATCCTCTCTACCTTGTCAAGGATGCCAGTGGGCGCTACCTTCCTCCATTCAAGTGCTTGACTCCTGATCAGGAGAAGGACGTCGACATGCTGATCACCAGAATGGTATCACAGGAAGAGGCACACCTTGCTCTCATGGAGCTGATGAAATGGCGGTCGGATGGATTGGACCCGTTGTATGCACAGGCTGTGCAGGTGAGGCAGCCTGACCCGTCTACAGGGAAGATGAAGGTCGCGAACAAGCAGAGCAGCAGACTTGTCTGGGAGACATGCCTGAGCGAGCTCAAGTCGCTTGGCAAGGTAGCTGTGCGGCTCATCTTCCTCCATGCGACGTCAAGGAGTTTCAAGTGCACACCGTCAATGGTGCGCTGGCTTTCTTCCCCAGGGAGCTTGGCAAGTGGCACTAACCGAGCGCACCGGTTGGTTTTTGTTGCTGCAAATTCGAAGCTAGAGAGGAGGGACTTCTCTAGCGATGAAGACAAGGACGCAGAATTGCTCGCTCAAGGTGCGGATGATGTGGCCAATGAACCTGGCAATGTTGAACCATCGTCAGTGTAACATCCCTGTTTAATTGTTTCTTCTTACTTTCGCTTGGCTTCTAGAATTTCTTCCTTGTGCCCATATTGTTGATTCTTGCTTCCTCGCTCTAGATTTTTGTGGGGTGGGGAGTCGAGTTGGGCATGAGATGGAGATATGTCTTGTCGTTTCATTGTCAAGTTTGGTTAGCGCATGACCGTATCTTTGCCATATATGATCCCATGGGGCCATTGAGGTTGCGGAGATTGATGAAGTATTTCTTGTCAATATGTTCGTAATCGGCGATGCTCCGAGATGAGGAATAGTGTATAATCATTTCGGCTATGATCAAAATAATCAGTTCAGGGGAGTGTTTGTTTTCTCCACTGTCTCTGTTGTGTTTCTTTTAAGTTGACTTCCTCTGCTACCTCTTTTCTTATACCCTTTTCGTCAATTTGTGATGCCTTATTATTAAAACTCCTGCATTGCACTCGTGGGTAACCTGGCAGGAACAAATTGGCAAAAAAAAAAACTTTCTTCTAGTGGCTCCCTGTAATACTTTACAGAGAAATTGCTGTCTTTGTTTTCTGGCTGTTGAAACAAATAGTATGCCTTTTCTCTCTGGATGCATTGTGCATTATTGGGGCATGGCTCTTCTCGGAACCAATCAATTCATGCTACGTACTCGGCCGGCGAGGAAGGTACTCCTACTGCGAGCTGATGATGATGATCGCCGTCGTCCTCGCCGTCACCTCCTCTGCGCAGCGTCCATCTGCCAGGCTCAGCCTGCACCGCCCATGATTGCTCCGGACGGTGGAGAAAAGCCGGGTTTGGAGGCACAGGTAGCCAGGCAGTAGGCTTCCTTTCTTCCCCATCCCCATACCGCCCGTCGCCATCACGGCCTTTGACAATCATTCTCTCACATATTACGCCCGCGGCGCCTCTGGTGACACCAAAAACATTTGCAGGTGCACACACGCTCGTATCGTTTGCCGCAATGCCAACCGTACGTAGGCACAATTGCTAGGCTGTAGGCTCCGACCTCCGAGCGTCTTGGGCTGGCATTGCCAACCGTACCATTTTTGCTCATGGCAAGCTCGGAAAAAAAAAGGGCGTCAAATCTAGGTTGTGTTTAGATGCAAAAGATCTTTTGCACTTACTATTCATTCCCCTCACAGAACACACATCCCTAAAAATTCTTTTTTCACCTTTCCTATTCATCCCCCTCACATAACACGCATCCCAGAAACAAAAGATCTTTTCCCTTCATCAACTAAACACAGCCCTAGTATTTAAACGGGCAACAAGGACAGGCTCCATTAAGGGAGCGAGGACTGGAGCTGCCGAGCTGGAGGAGGAGAAACCAAAAGCCTGCGGCGTACAGGATCCATTGGGAGTGAGAGCTGGGAGGACGAGCGAGAAAGCCTGCCGCGTACAGGCTGTCTCCATTACATGGGTAAGGACCGTTTAGATTTGTTTAATTAATTTTATTATTCGTTTTTACTAATTATTATGATCCTCTCATAAAATTTTACTACGACACATGGGGGCGTGGCCCGTATCATTTGACGATCATGCGAGCAGAGCTGTTGAATGAAATCTCTCTGCTCTTGCACATGTTTACCTGACGGATCATTACCATTTGAACTTTATTCGTCGTGGGGGCGCCGAGGAGGTAATTATTGGAGGTAATGCGCCCGGCGGTCAGTAAAGCGGTCGTGCTGACTGCTGACTGCTCAGCGACGGGGTATGTGTGCATGGCGTCTCGTCCTTGGTGTTTTCTTTTTTAGCTCCAGTGTCAGTCAGCCGGCCGGTACTGCACTGCACTACTGCTTGCTGCCTTGCTGGAGAGAGACGCTCGGCTGAGTTTTTTTTTAAACAAAAAGCTGAGGAGTTGTACGACGGCTGCTGCAGGAATAGGTGTATTGTGCCTTTTCCCCCCGGTTGGCTTTTTGCAACTTGGCGTACTATTTTTCAGGGTGCTTGGGATGTTGCTGTTGAACTTTAAGACATGTCACATCTCATGTTTAGATATTAATTACGAATACCAAACATAGATTAACCAAACATGAATTTATAAACCTAATTATTTCGTCATTAGATACTGTCCTGCTACCGTAAATACGTGTTAATTATAGGTTAATTGGGTTTAATATATTTGTCTCGTAAATTACTCTCCATCTATGCTTTTTTTCCAATTAACTCATATTGAGTCCGTCTAATTTGCATCCGGAATTCGACGTGACCTGTGTTAAACTTTAGCATATAGATCCACCTAATTTGTACACATGCTACGTAGTTGTAGTAGTTGGGAATATGATGCTTTGGCCAGTCCTTGAAACAGGCGGATAAAGTTCTGCCCGCTTAATATTCCTCTCTCCTTGGTCCTACTACTTAGGAGCAGCTTTTTTCCTCATATTGGACTAATGATCCGAGCTTGGCAAGCTTTTCCATCTGCGGTCGGCGGTCAATACTCACAAATGCGTATTGGGTGGCCCCTGCAGGTGTAGCCAAGCAGCGAGCGTGTAGAATCCCTGTCCATGAAAGGGACCTCTACCCACAGTGGCACAGGAGCAGAAAGCAAGGGCTGATTTTGACAGATCAAAGCGATCGAGCATCCCCCTGTTCCGTTTTTAGGACAGGATGTTGGCCAAAGCTGGGGGAGAAAAGGCCATGTCAATACAAAGCCGGGATTGCGATTGATTTGCTCTGTGCCGGCATCGTAACCAGACGGGATGAGCCCCGGCGTGGATGGTGTGCGACTGTGCGTGGAGGCTCGTTTCTGCCGAGAAAGGGGGAAACACCTGAGGGGGTGATGGATGCCGATGCCTCTTCTCGTCTTTTTTTTCTCTCTCGATCGCACGCAGGGATCCGAGCTGAGACCTGCTTTGCTAGGAGTAGGTTTCTTTCGCTCTTGTTCAGCCCCCGACACGTTCTCTCGACGGTTGATGACCCCAATTCAACGGACCGTCTTTCTCTGCGAAAGCACAGTGCGGCTGAGGTTTTCTCTGAAGGCGACGCGGCCCCCAGAGCACACAGTGGATGTCAACCTCAGTCCTCACTTGTCCACGAGACGTTACCTCGAAGCCACCCCTGTCGATCCTGAATTGTACACGTCATCTTCTTCCCTTCTCCGATCCATGTATGCATGCATGCATGGTCTTCCTTCCTTGTGCCAAAAAAAAAAAATGTATGCATGCATGGCCTTAATTTGTTAGCGATTGTCCAAGCTAATTAAAGCCATATACTAGACCTCCCTTGTGCGATGCGTTGCTCGTCTCCGGTGGGTCGACGGCGGCGTCTGTGCGACGTACGCGTGCACGATGAATATGTGTGTGCGTACGTCGGCGGTGGAGCCGGGGGCTCCACGGCTGTCGGGACAGATGCTCAGGACACGCGCTAGAGTACAAACGGGCTAATCACATACTACTACTACCGTCTAGTATTCCTTTTGGATGACGTTAGGAGATGTGTTACTTTCTCAATTTTAATTTAATTATAGAAAAACACATGTAATATTTATATCTCTAATAAATTTGGTAAAAAACTAGATTCAAATATCTATCTAATGGTACTAATGATGTACTATAAATATTAATATTATTTTATATATAATTGGCTAATGCTCAAAGATGCTGTTTTTATTAGAAAACGAGAATGACATCTATTTTGAGACGGAGGGAGTAATAGTTTAATGGTACAGTACTTGTAGACGTAGACCACTTTTGCTTTTTTTAATCGAGTACGTACGTAGCAGGAGAGAGAGAGAGAGGCTGAGCGCAAAGCAACTTGCTGACAATAATGGAGGTGGTTATCTACAGTTCGCAGCAAATGGCCCTGCATGTATCTTTTGCAAATCAGTCAATAATGCCGCTGGATGCCACGAGAGAAGCACCGTACCAGCTACGCGACGAGGCATCGGGTATTCACCCGTCAAGGCTAGTATTAGGTGACAGCTAAAATTCCTCTTCCGCTTTTTATCGTGCTTGGAGTAAGTTCCTTTTTTTTAGGAGCACAACAACATAGACAGGATGGAATAGACAGACACCCCTATCTTAAATATAAATTTATGTAGTTCTATTTATTTTAATTAATAAGAAGTAACCTTGTCCGTGCCTAGAAAAAACACTCAAACCACGAGGAAATTTTTCCAGCAAGAGTTTTATTTTTTTTTTCAAAAAAATCAGCCCCATAAATCTACTCCCGCGAGGAATTGAATCAAACCTAGGTCTAGGTCTACTAGTGCGACAATGCTATCGAGTTCCTCTAGCCAACTAGGCTAGAGGTCCTTTTGTTAAACATGAGCTAGTTGAGGAATTAATCATATTAGTCATGGATAATTGGCGAGATGAACCCATTGATCCTAATTAGCTCAAATTTATCGTACCATCACATTAACCATAGGCTAGTTAGAACCACCTCCACCTCGCTAATTAGGCATAACTCATGCAATTAGTTTCACAATGGAAACAACTTCTTAAAAATTAGCTTTTGGTGTCAAACACCCTTTAGAACCTTCGAATGGCAGCCCGTGATCATTGCCCCCATTTTATGCCTTGCTTTGAAACTGGATTTGGGAGATGTTAGCTTTTAACTAACTAGGGTTGTAAAAAAAAGAAGTTTCTAACTAATGTTCATCTAAACTCACTATGGACCTGCTATGTTTTATGTCATGGCACCAATATCCATTACTTTTTCCTCCTTATTACACTAATGCCCAAGCTCCATATGCCATCCTCTTAAAAAGATATATATTTTGAAATTCTAACTAATACATGCCACTTCCTCCAAATTATAAGTAATTCTTTTTTAGAGTAAAAATACTTTGTGTTTGACCAAAATTATAAATGAATCACAACGATTTATAGCATCAAACAAATATACTAGAAAAATATATTTAATAAAAAAAATAATGGCACTTAATTATTTTGTATCATGAATTTTTTATATAAATTTATAAACATACTAAAAAATCCCTAGAATTTAGGAAGACACCATATAGTGCCTTGTTCATGATCTTATCAAGAAAAATGGTACTTGTTCAAAAGTATAACCTTACACAAAACAATCTCTAAAATACAAAATTACAAAGATTATCATTATATATTCACCTTTTCCCTTTGATAGTTCACCACCAACTAGAGCTTGAAAAATGCACTGAATACACAATAAGGAAAATCAACACCTACAAATGCCCTCGACACATAAGGCCGATATGATGAGACTTTTGCTTCATTACCCTCTAGCACCCGTTTTTCTTAATAAAGGATAATATCCGGCCTCTACAAATGTACACAGCCAACTTATTACAATGTTTTACATCTCAACTTTAATGGCTGATCACACACAAGGGAACAAAAGTTTAAAATATAGATAAAAATCTAAGCAATTTATTATTGGGTTTCCATCGCTGATTGGCTTGTTCCAAAGTGATGACTTCCAGCATCAAGCTCGCCTTGCGGAACAACTCTTTTGTATCATCGTCACTTTGTAGTTGCGACCAAAAGCGCAACCAATACATTGCCCTCTAGCACCGGTGATATGATGCGTTACTGATGCCTTCTGTTGCAAAGCAATGTTCATACTAACAGGTTCTCTGTGAAGTTTTGGTGGTCACCGACTTTTTCATTGCGGTATATTGGGGATCTTGTCTTAATTGTGTTGCTTTGGTTCTTTGCGAGTTCTAGTGTAGCTTCTTTCTTTCAGCATTGCCATCCATTTTCCTTTACAAACTAATTTCTCCTTCCCAAAATTATAGATCATGCTAGCCTTTTTAAGTGCATATATTTTGGTACATACTTAGATACATACTCCCTCGTTCCAAATTATGATTTATTCTAACTTTTAGAGTAAAATAATTGTATGTTTAACAAAAATAATTAGAAAATCACAAAAGTTTATGGCACCGAATAGATATACTATAAAAATATAATGAATAAAAACTAATGATAATTAACTATTTGGTATCACTAGTTGTTGAATTTGGTCTAACTTGATATGCTATGACTCTTAAAAGTTGTAATTATTTATAGCTTGGAATGAAGAGAGTATAAATTATTATCTAGATATGACAAAGCAACCTACAATTTAAAACGGATGAGCGGTACCAAAAAAACTAGCCTATCGTTAAAATGAACTAAGCCTTACGCCATGTATTTTCCATCGTTAATATATAAATTTAGAATAAAATGTTGCTATTTATTTTTTGAAGGAAAGGCAAATGTGACTAGATTGAAACTTGTTATTGGGGCGTGTTTACCTCGCGGTAGAGAAATATAGGGTCCTACAGGTGAGGCCCAAAGAAGCTTCGGTTCAATCACGCAAAGCCCCAATATAATGGGGACTGCGGCCCCACCCCCATGGACGTACTGTCGGCAGAACCCGACACGTACTGAGTAAATGTTTGACAACTTCAGATTTCACCAACTCGTAAATACTGTAGCTCGCCTTCGACAGCGTGGAACCCGTCGATCTCGTCCTCATTTCCTGCGCACGACAACGTTTCTCACGCCGGGAGTTCCGGCTCCTAGTTGGTGTGGTAGCCGTATAGTAGCATCGAGGAGAGCTCCAATGACCCATGCCAAAAACCAAACTGCAGCTTGCGCCGTGTGCAGTTGCACAAGCCCCGACAGCCTTGTCCAGCGAGCCACGGTGCGCAGGAGTACGGCGGTGCAACGTACGTACGTGCACGAGCGTCAGCCCGGACGACGTCGACGTTCTTGCTCCCCGGCTCTCTCTGTCTTTGACTTGTGGCCGCGCGCCGCTGCACTGTCTTCGCTGCTCGGAGCAAGACTAAACTTGTGTGCCCCGCACCGGCCCCTCTAGCGTGTCGCGTTGTACATTAGACTAGACAAAAAACTCACACACATGGCTCAGTTAGCTCGTTCGGCTCAGCGCTAGCTCGCTAAGCTTGGCTCGAGCTAACAATTTTTCTCGTTAGGATAACAAGCGAGTTAGAGTCGTGCAGGCTAAATGAGCCGAGAAATACTGAACCTGAGAGACCTTTACGTTTTCTCTTCTCAAGAAACGGATGCAATGTTAAACGAATTCTGTTGGATTTGGAATAAGTTTTACTTGCTTCAAATTTTATTTGTTTATTTAATAATATTTTTTTTTTAGATTTTAACACCGATCATCATTGGTATCCGGATCTTGCTTTTTGGCTCGCGATCTTAACGAGGCAGCTCGAACTTATATTGAGCTAGGATGGGCTTTTGGTATTACAAGATAACGAGCCGCGAGCCGAGCTAGCTCATCAAGACCCTTTGGCTCGTTATCCAGCCTTCTTCATACAGCGGTAATTATATCGTGCTTTGAATTACAGATATCCCTAACATAATCGGCACAAAATTTATCATTTCTCGCTGGGAAGGTCCTCGGAACGTGAAGATTGGACACCACGAACATGTGGTCATATGGACTAGCCAGACAGCCAGTCATGAAGTAGTCGGGCGCGGGAGCGTAGTCTCTCCGTGCACTCGTCCAACACAACTCGGCAAGGCGTTCTCAGGAGCACAGCACATAGAAGAAGCAAATAGACGTCGGAGCAGTAGGTCAATGAAGAGACTGCAACGCAGCAGCTCCCTCCGGCAATATTGGGCCATGCCAAATCGTATCCAATGGCACCATCTTAGCTGGGATCGTAGTGTTTTTTTATGGTAGTGCTCTGAAAATGCCTGGCGTTGTGTCTGGCTCCCTGTGTTCTGGTCCCAACGGAGACGGGTTGGACCATAGAAGGAGGGTCGTCAGGTCAGGGGAGCAGCAGCTAGCATTGCAGCAAGACATGGGTCGTCCCCACTTTGACCTCCCGTGGGCCAAAACGAACACTTTCTGGACCATACATTTATTTCGTCGGCAGGTGCACTTTTTCTAAAGTATATGATGGGCAGTTTGGTCTCTTCTCTTTCACCATGCAAAATTATTCACTGCAACCTTGCTGGTCATTGCCAGTTTTACCATTTACCAGAATCAGATCCTTGTAAAGTCTTGGAGATGATTCGCGATCGGCACACGGCCACAGGTATAACTACACTATCAGTGCGTCTAAACAAGGCTGGATGGTGGACGGATCCTCTCTGTCGACTGTCGTGCTATCTACTCTCGTTAGTCCCTCACGTAGCTAGCCACGTAGCCCGGGCACGTATTTTGGTTATTTACTCGTGCGGTAAACTGGTTATATTGCTGCTTCTGGGACTATATCCTGAAAATACGATCACTTGATTAAGGTACCGTTTGGTAGGAGATTTTACAAATATTTTCTCCGCAGAAAACAAAGGAACCTCTATTAAACGAAAAACTTATGCTAAAAAGATATACAAGTACCTCTACTAAAAAATAACTTCCTCTTCAAATAAAGTACCTCTACTAAATAATTTAGTGGTTAAGAGAATCAAAATAACGTTATATTCAAAAAACATTCCTTTGAAAAGCGAAATAATATGCACCGGATGGGCCCTAAGGGAACGTCCAATGGGACATTAGTGAGCGTCGATAATGCACCACGTCGGTGAGAGAAGAGGAGAGGGAAAAATGCCTCTTTAACCTGACGAGAGTCAATAGCACAACAGAGAGGAGAGAGACTGGGGTGCCAGCAGCGAGACCAATGCCAACGTGGAGAAGAGAGAGGCCAACACGCCAGGGACGTGGCTACGGTTAGTGCCAGGAGGCCCGGGGCGTGGTGGATGAGGAAAGGCCGCCAGCGAGGGAGGCCGAGGCAGCACGAGAGAGGTGAGAGAGTGAAAAAAAAAAGAAAAGATAATGTAGGCAATCGCCTAATAAATCATTCTTATGTGTGGGTTCCACAAGGCTTTATTATCGTGTCAAAAGTAAGAAGGTTGGATGAGTGGTCTATTGTACTGTCTATAAGATGATATGGATACTTGTAGAGAGCAAGTTTACTTTACCATTACTCTAAGGCCGCCAATTCACTGGTTTGCTAGAAAATCAGCTATTTTGACCGGTTCACGCTGATTTAATAGCATCACGGAATTCTAACTATAATTGCAATTTCTCCTGTTCGACCAATGAACTTTTATGTAAGTAATACTCTCCTTTTCTCCTCCCATGATTGACAATTTGTAATATTGGCTGGTTTTTTTTTGTCAGACTCTAGATTTCTTTACTCCTTCATTAAAAATATGTTTTAGTTGTAGGTAGGAAATGCAAATTCGTATAAACAGATCACCATCAGAAATAGTTTAACAATAAGTTTCATAATATGGTGTCAGTTGTATCTAAAGTAACAGTAGTTAACAAAAAATAATATTATAATAATGTGATAGAATATGTCAACATCGTAATGGAGTTGTGTTGCAATATATAAGGCCATGTCGAACGACATCGGTGAAACTGCCAACTAAGATGGAGCTGTTAAATAATAAAGAAACAAAAAGCCGATTGTTTCAGTCCTCGGCTTGTGTTCCCGCTCCCTCGGCAAATTTGCTATAGCCTAGCGGCGAGATAAAAGCCGGTGCAATTTCTCCTCCAGATCATCACCAGCGACATCTTCTCTTGTTGGAGTTGGAGGAGGCACATCTCTCCTTGTTGGAGGAGGCCTAGGAGGAGTACGTAATATATTACTTGTAGGCATGGAAATGGGGAGAACCTTTTAGTTGCTGTAGCTACCAAAACAGCACAACCTCAAAAGTGAAAACTGTCCGGCAAAACTCGAAACTACTACAGGTAGATGTTTTCCCTCTCTCTCGATGTCACTACGCCAGGGAGTCCTGCAACATACCCCCCTGTCTTTGCCAATAATAAAATCTAATCGAGCAGCTAAGAAGTTTATTTGTAATTGAATAAGGTGCTGAGAAGCCATTCCAGGCCCTAGGACAATCGATTGACTATCACTTTCTTTAGCCCGCGTCCCTTTGTGCCGGATGCCGGTCCCCTACCTTAAATTGAAATTTAACTCGATTTACGATTTTCAACACGACAACCGAAGAATGACGTACCGGCTATGAATGGCATGCATGAAGTCGAGTGGTAAAAACCTCTCGTCAATTGCTGCATCATGTAATGCCAGCACGTGAAGATCCCTGGGTTGGGGGTTTGTGTGCCACTGACACTATGCCTCGTCCATGCTGAAAACTATACGCATGCTGGGTGATGCCTGATGGAAAATGGAATACTGAATGCTGCCCATACATTGGTACGGATTATGGTAGGTCGATTACCTACCGAATTATTGCAGATTAATGGTACAAATCAGCCACAAGTCGAGGATAAATATTAAAAAATGGTGAACAACTAGACATCCGAGTAGTATAGTACTGGCATTGTTGTCTAGTTGTTGAGCGGGTGCAATCAGCATTAGGGCCTATTCGGCTTTTTTTTATCCATGTGGGATGGAGTAGAATGAAGGGGATTAAATCCATGTGACATGGTTTTGGAATTAACCGAACAAGCCCTTAATCGTTAGTGTTAAAGTCTAATAAAATATTCGTAAGGAAACATGGATAATTCATTGGTAAGGAAAAAAGTCTACATAACCCCCTCATCTATCGTCAGCCGGCTACTATAGTACAAAGTTTTTGCTGTAGATTTTGATGTATTTTTTCTATAATTAAATGGAATAATTCATAACAGTAGTTCATGTGGTCTAATTGTTGTGAAATTTGTATGGTGGCCTAATTATTGTATGCTTGAATGATAGCAAAAAAAATCATACTCCTTGGATAATTTATTGCTTAGTTATAGATTTATTTAGGGTTTATGCTTGTTAAATTTAAGTAATCGAGTTAAGAGTTTTTGCCTTGTCTCGTTGTTGCGCGCGCCTTCATCGTTTGTTCCATCCCGAGCGCCGACATGCATCAGCGAATAGGAGAGTAGGTCTCCAGAACCTCTTGCTCTTATGATCCTGTACGACTGTATCGGGAGAGGGTGAATAAGATTTTCTAGAAGTGCTCTGCGTGACTGCTCAAGGAATTCACCATGGCTCATCCTCCGTCCAAGTCGGATATTGCGATGTATTGTCATCAACAACGCCACCTGTTGTGCCCCGTCTGCAATACCATTATTGTCTCGTTAGCATACTCTCGTCATCCTGATGGCTTTTGATATAATTCAGTTCTTAATTATATTTTCTGATATCATGTTTATATGGTTCATACTGCCAAGTATGTTAGAAAATTGAATGTTAGGGTTTGTGATTGTCATATTTAATCTAGTTGGAATTCAATCTTATGATTGTCTATTTTTCCAACACTTGAAACTTGCAACAAAGCTAGTTCAACATATGCATACTTTTTCTTAGCAATGATGTGGCGGTGATCCTTTATAGTGAAATTTAGGTTTTGCCGTCCTAAACATATCCACTCTAACAGTGGTTGGCTCGCTTTTGGGAAATTATCACTGGGATGGTAGTTAGTGGTGATTCTGCGAAGCCATATACAAATATTGTGATCTAGAAGTGTCTGCATACAGTTACTAATAGCTTTTAAAAATTAAAACTCCCAGTAGGTGACCGAAGCATTTTCAATGTTCCCTAAAAGTGCCTTTCTACAGTCTCTTGATTATTCTCTAACGGACCACTTCTTAAGCTGCAGATTCGTCGGCACCAAAATTAAGTAGTGGCCAATAGGTTAGAAGAACAGTATCAGTATCATATTTTATTTGATAAGCAGTAGGGATTAATATATCGCTATGGTTGTGCGTCGGGTTCAGACTGGAGTTGGATGGTTAACAACGGCCACGTGAATATATATGTCTGATGGATCACCATATCTTAAGTTTGCGCAACATGTGACTGGGACCAATCTTCGTCAAAAGAAACGCTACTGCTGTCCCTATCCCAAAAGAGGAATTGGTGTACTATATATCCATACAATACAAGGAATTGAAAAACCCAGTTCATCATGCTGCTTAAACAAACCTCAAAAGAATGTGACTTGGTCATTTATGTATGCGGGATCTACCTATAAAATGAGTGTACTATCATTAGCAAATAAAATATATCGAAAATTTAGTTCATAATGCATTCCTAAACTAACCCCAAAGTCTAAAAACGCATGCATCTCTTTTTACATCGTAATATCATAATCTGCTGAATATATATAGTGATGTCGATGGATGTATTAAATGCAAGTAAATTACTAGATCTGACAAGGACCCAATTGGTTAGAAAAGTATCAATTTTGTCAATATACATATGATTGCTCATGAGCCATGATTGAAAGGAAAAATGTCACCTTCCACCCCACCATACAAGGACAAAATATATTTGGTTCCCAGCTTTTCACTAAAGGCGATATCGTTTTGATGCCATTCGGAGTTTTTTCCCCTTATATCTTTTCATATTTTGCATAAAAGATATGATGACCTAACACGACTGGAAATTAGCAGACAACTAGTTCGCAACAAAATAGTTTGCAAATTTTGAAGTATTAATTGGTACACAATTTCAAGGTTGTATGTCTACTAGCATTTCTAATTATTTAATAAGTGTACCAGAAGTCCGATCCAAGGATTTATCACTTAGGTCCATGGACTGCAAAATTGTATTTCTAAGCCCAATATTTTTACATCAGTCACCATGTTCATATTCCATGGGTGGCTAACGATGACAACATGGCACCCTGACCAGGTATTCCTTTACAAGTTGATGGACCCTAATCCATATTAGTGTTATTTTGGAGGCAATCGCAGGTGCACATTTGGGAGTGTGTTAGTGTGGTTTACGTGCATAGTGGTTTGTGTACATGTAGACTTCCTAGTACAAATAAAGAATCTTACTATTACTAATTGAAGGCTCCTTTTGAGGCCTCCAGGTGATGCCACCTAGGATCCTAGGTGGACGTCCTAGAAAAATAGAGAAATCCTAGAAATTCTCACAAAAAAGCAAAACATCTAGCAATTTAAAAATAGTAAGGGTTTTTCTATGTACTCCCAAACGATTGTGGGCCGTAAATCTATTGAAATATTACCTCCTTAAGAGGTAATACATTTAATATTTATTATATGCATTTTTAGATCTGAAAATAAGAAAAAACTTTTATTCCGTCTAACTTCCATGCAATTAGATCTGTGACTTCTTCCTCCTTTTTCTCTCTCATGTATCATTTTTTTTTGCGTCAAACTCTCTCATGTATTATTAATAGTAACGTGTGGGAGACTGCATGGATGATGGATCTGGTAAGTTTTTTGGCGGCTATAGGAACTTCATCAACCAACTAATTTTCCTGCTACGTGTAGTTTTTGGTGAGGGTTTAGTTAGACATTAACGTGCCAGACAGATGGATATGGATCTGCTACATTTTTTCCCTCTTTGTAATTATGTGCAGCCTCCGTACCAAATAAAACTGAGTTATGATTTGTTTTTATCCCTGTCATGTTTATCATAATCTCTACGGGATCCAAACAGGTTGTGAGGTCATCCTTTTCATTAAAAAATGCAAGGCGAGAACATTACATATTTTCAAATCAATTGGTTTGCGCAGAGAAATTTTGTGCATGGCTGCATGTCAATGATTTGGACGATGCAAGATTGTTGGCCAGACATGCCTTGTGTGAGTGGGAATAATTTTTATTAACACGACATGAACAAGTCTGGGTTTGTGGAAGAAATCAGTCTAAAAGGAAACCGTCGTTTTCACGCTAATCTCACACGCACGGATTTTGCGGCCAGTGAAATTCGCGTGGATTACTTCTATTTCTTTTGTTATTTTTAAATTAATTTATATGGGATTTTTTGTTGTTGTTATTTTTAATTAACTTATGATCCCTCTAAAATTCTGTTTTTGAGATTGTTTTGAACTCTTACCTCTAAGGAGGTAGCGGAGTATTTAAGCAGAGCTCTAATCATAATCGTTGGCTCTACTCGATTATTTAAAAATAACCCCCCTATACAATTATAAAAATAAAAATCACAAATTGATTAATTTTAGGCAACACAAATTCCAAACATGCTATGTAAAAACAATTAGAAATGGTTGCTGTGAAACATGATCCAGATAGTGAAAATGGAATATCATAAGAATTGAGATACTTAAAGATTAGTTAAGCCAACATGATATATTAAGATCCTATAGAAGTCGATCAACCTAGATTATGTCCAAATACTCAATAAGCAATGGAAAACTAAATCAGCTATACTACATGGTGGAGACGTCCTTTCACATAATTCATATACATGAAAGCAAATTTGATTGATTGTACAATCTGTTAATAAATTAAACATAAACTTCAAAAAAAAGTTATGTCATCTCAAAGTGCTTGCCCGTGCGGGAGCACGGGTTGATGGACTAGTAAGAGAAGAATTAGCTTGCAAATCGACTATGTTAGCTAGGCTAAGTTGGGACTAATGTAATGAAGACAATTGGCATCCTTAATTTCCTTAAAGAGAAGCAAAACCGAGCAATTGGAAAATCAACAAAAACGGTATATTTGGGATGAATAAGTAGTTGAGCCAATCCGGTGGCTTGTAAAAGATGTAGGTTTGTTCTACATAGCCATCATTAGGAACTTCTGTAAGCTACAAACATATATAAAATGAGCTAATATAACTTTGCCATGATAGTTGAATATATATGCATCGCATCAACAGGAATCAGCCCAAGACCCTGCCGAAAAGAATCTCTCTTGTTTATTTTCAGAAAATAAACAATGAATCGAACAGGAATATCTCTTGAATTGCTCTTCTCGGCCAATCGAGATCCATTTTGGATTGATAAGTCATGCCCGACGCCGACCTATGTGGCAATCATTTCAAGCACTAGCTGACATGAGTAACGCTCACGGCGCAATGTCCTAGCGTTTGCTCAAACTGTAATTTAAACACAAAACTTCGCCATATCAGCAAATATTTTTTTTTCCATTATCATAAGATAAAACAAGTGAGGTTAATCAACAAATGTCTTTTTTCATCTGGGAATTAGTTGATCATAGATAAAAGTATTGAAGAATGAAATTTGGTGAACTGCTTTGGGAGGTGTCTTAATTGTTGGTTGATGCAGTGGTTACTTCTTGCTAAGTTTCCACCTCATCGGGTTTCAATGCTCCACGACAAGGTATATAAACATATACGACCAGTTGACACTTGCTGTGATCTATATGCATTTCTGAAGAATCTAACGACACATCGATTAGGTGTGATGCGACTCAAGTGAGGTTATAATAAGCCTTATCTTTAAATCTCCCAATGATTAGCAAGGATATGTTTTGGATCGATGGAGCAGATCGATGTGCGTCCATGAAGTGATGGTAATCAAGTTGAGATCAGAATCTCTCGACTTTTGGCGCGCGCAGAACAAATCCATTCCACCAAAACCAAAACCGTCGGTCAACCACGAGTCCACGACCAATTGATGGCTGGTATGAACCGTAAGCGTATATACATATATACGCGCGTACGCATGCTTGATTGCTTGGAGAACGCAAGCTCAGTGGATGGTATATGAGTAGCGTGTATTTGTGTGTAGCCAAGACACCAAATCGTTTTTTGTTGTTGCTAGGTACAGCAACTCAGCAACAGGAACTGACGTAAACCCCACCTATACTACTATACGTCCAAAGCAACATCACATCACATGGCATTAGCGGCGCGGCCGCGCCGCGCCTCAGACCAACCGTACGGACCCGGCTGCCCACAAACAAATAACTTCTCCTTGGCCGGTGGCACTTTCTCTCCGCTTTGTTGACCTCGCAGACGCCACAGGGAGTACGCACCACGTCTTGCTCTGCCGCAGCGGTGGTAGGGAGGGGGGGCTTTGCTGCTGCGCTGCTCTCGGTCGTGACGCTTTTGTTGCTAATTTCTTTGCCGAATCGGTGTTAGTTCAGCAAAATCTAGCTAGCTCGACATCGAGCCGGTACTCTCAGATGCGTGATATGCTCGATGGGTCTCTATCTACCGGTGTAGGCCCCTTTCTTATGTGCCTTTTTCGCCATCGATCTTAAGATTCTTCAGTAATGAATGCCCACTTGGATTCTTCAGGGCATGTCAATTAATATAAACAGCGAGAAAAACTCCAGAAAAAAAGGTGTTTTAAGTGATTATACATATTTGTTGGCGATTGTTTATAGACTGGTTCTTAAAATAGGTTTGACCACTATTTGTTTTCGTGTACCTACCTAATTGTGAACCTTGTTGGTGATCCTTGAGAGGTTAGTCTTGCAAGAATAAACCACTGGAAATTTAAATGATTAGCAACGGAAAGGAAAGTTGGCCGACACTAATAAGAAGTGCTAGTTGATACGGTGTACCAGTTAGCTTGTTTAGTCTTAAGCATGGCCAACGTTGCTTAAAGAGGAAAGCGACTTGATGTATGTGAACCGCGACTAAAGAACGGCGGAAAAAGTTGATGGATTTGTATCCACTATCTTTAGTATGCACGCCACGTTATTGGAATGATCGGCGTATCTGAACATAGTTCGTTGTTCTTTTAGTCGGTTGAGATGCGCATTATTGGAATGATCAGCGTAGAAGTGGGAGGAGTAGTTAGCATCATGCTCTCAGTATTTGATTAATCATCGCCGTTTACATGATGAGCTGGCAACGAAGCTTGTTGGCACTGTTTATCACCGAACTTATTGATGATGGCACAGTTCGTTCCAAGTAATTGAACAAGGAATAAATTGTGGTTCTTTTTATATTAGTTGAAATTCACGTTACGTTTTTTCCTTTAGGCTGCTACAACTACAATGGACAAGAAGCAGAGGATGGAAGTATTTCTGCATTCATCACCAGGGACCGACAGAAATTTCTTTTTAGGACCGACAGAAATGTTAGGAATACACATCGTGCTGGATGATATATCATAAATTAGGTGCTAATTAAGGAAAATTTTCATTTCCTACTATTTTTGTTTCCTGTGAATGATTTCCCTAGACAAAGACGGTCAAACTCCCACATATTTTATTATTTGAGGTACATTTTTTTTTCGTACACAGTATTTCTCAAGCAATATATAGAAGTGTCTGGCAAGTTTTATTTAGAACAGTTCACTAGGATTTCTATTTCGAGAGAAAAGTCACCAAACAAATGAGATAAAGTAGCATTATACCATTTCCAGGACTCACTGGTATAGAGAGAATACATTTCTAGCCCAAAGTAATCATTGTGTAGGAAATAGTCGCCCAATTCCTTTTTTTTAGGAAAAGTAGCCCAATTCCTAATCTTTGTGTGACAACAATTGGGCCACTACTTTGGGCTTTTACGCATATATCAGTATTTCGTTTGAAACGTTTTAGTTTGGACCTGTCCTGGTTTCGCTTGTCTTTCAATCTAATGGGCTATTTCGGCCAGTAGCTGCCCCTCTAGGACACTGATTTCGGCCCAAGACCACAATGCGTTCAGAGTTCAGACTGGGACTCGATGGATGACTAGGGGCCATATATGGATCTGATAGGCTAAAGTCTAGACCGTGACGACATCGAATTTTTATATGCTAACTAGCACATTGCTACGGGCAAAGACTCTGTCACAATATAATGCTTAAAGTTATTTTTTTAAAAATTGTTTTGCAAAGTATTATTCCAACCGTTATCTAGGTGTGGGCATTCAGTTATCACTCGATTTAGTGGTCATCTATTTATTTTTATTTTTAAAAATCATTTTGAAAAATATGATTCCAACCATTGTCTAGGCGTGGGCATCTGTTATCAGTCGACTTAGTGGGTCAACTATTTATTTTTATTTTCAGCCTTAATATAGTTTTTACTCTTTATTTCTCCTCTTACATTTCTCCTCCATGCCTCCATTGCTCTAGACCAACTTTATCCTCTTCCCTGAACATCGTGAAAAGCTCGTGCAGCAAACAGATGCATCACAGGCACGCACCGTGGATATCGAATATTACCGCTAGACCATACACGCATCTACAACCCAACAACCAGACGGCCCAGACCGGCCCAGTACTCCAACCAGATATATATATATATACGCAAAAATGTAACCCTAACTCGTCCCTTCACTTCACTCTCACTCTCATCCCCACCACTCGTAGCCGCCACCAGAGCTCAACCAATCTTGAGCGGCAGCTCTGACCTCTAGATCCGGCGGACCCCCAGCACACCACAAGCCCCTCCGTCCCCTCTTCAGTCTCTTCCAAGTCCAACTGCTCTTGCCCAGGCAGCAAGCGTGAGAAGCCCTTCGCACAGATGTGAGGGGTGCAACACCTATGGTGGCACATTCCTGCGCTCCAGGCAGGAGCACTTGCTCATTGTGCATGACGGTAGCTTGCCCTCCTCTTTGTCCTCCGTAGAACATGCTAGCTAGGAGTGACGTCCGGTGGCAGCCCTTTTTGCTTTTGCTATGTACATCCATTCGATGTTATTTGCATCTTGTCTTATACATAGAGCTTCGATTTCGATTTGCATCCATTGGATGTGGGATGATTTTTATTTGTTTTACCTTGAAATCGATCTGTGGTCCTCCCAAAGGAATCAATCGCTGGTGCATGTTTGAATTGGATTCGGATTCTCAATTCGTTCACCCTCTGCGATGTCGAATTTGGGGCCGGATGCGTCGGCTGGCAGGTGGGGTCGGATCTGTCCGACTGGCAGGTGGACCCATCTGTCAGTACGGACGAAAAAAAAGGCAGAAACCTTTCTTGCTTTAGAAATAGGTAAAGATTGGTACTATTAAATATAATTTAATAAAAAACTTATTGTGTAACCTTCAAGCTAATTCACGAGACGAATCTATTGAGCTTAATTAATCCATGATTAGCCCATGTAATGTTGCAGTAACCATATGATAATCATAGATTAATTAGGCTTAATAGATTTATCTCACCAATTAGTCTAGGACTTATGTAATTAATTTTACAATTAGCTAATGTTTACTTCTCTTAATTGTCATCGAAACATTCAATATGACAAGACTAAACTTTAGCCTGCCAGATCCATACACGCCCTAGAATCGTTAGAGCATCCCTATCAAAAACCTTTTACTCAAGCTCCTACTAAAAAAATTAGGGATTGATAACAAAAAAATCAAGGTCCAGCAAAGCCTCAATTATGCGGGCAATATTTGTGAAATGGATTGGATTGCAACATGTCTAAGTGGGTGCGGCACTAGAGAAGGAAGAAATTGTGGAGTTCCTTTGTCATGTTCAAGTTAAGTCCAAGATGCGAGAAGCTGGCTCCTGATGGTTGTTAATTATCTATCACATGAGGATCTGAAAAGAGTAGTATGGTGACTTTTTTCATCGACAATTTTATTTCTGAATGGGAGGGATATTGGAAGCCCAGGACCAAAGGAAAAACATAAGTAGGGGACAACACAGTACCCCCAGAGCCTGGGTGGATTCCTCCGCCTGAAGGCCGGATGAAGATTAATGTGGATGTTGCAATGTTCAAGATTTCCAACAGGGGTTCAGTAACGGTTATATCCAGGGATGAAGAGGCAATTTCCTAGGTGCTTCAGCCCTTGTTGTTCCAAGTTTGTCGAACCCGGAACAAGTGGAGGCGATTGCATGTCGCGAGGTCCTGGCGCTTGTGACTGACCTCAGCCTTCTGCAGTTCAAGATTGCAAGTGATTGACTGAATCTGAACATCTATGGGGCATGTCTTGGTTTATATGGTCAAATTGTTTCGAGGTCAGGACAAAGATGGTAAGCTTCACCTCAGTTGATATTGTACACGACGAGCGACGATCAAATGCTGGAGATGCTCCTCTGGCTCGAAATTGTATCTGCGAGACAGTAGGTAGACATGTATGATTCTTGAGTCAGACTGATGGCAAATGTAACTCCTTCATTTGAATAATCAATAAATAGAGAGATTTGTTCTTAAAAACAGCAAAGCCCTAACTAGCGAGAACAAGGAAATCAATCGTTGTTCACTACACGTCTCAACAAGAATAGCAAATCGATCGTCACGCTTTTAAGGCATCCATCCCATCTCACGAAGGATGGCCGTGCCCTGATCCTGGACGACCTTCCAGGCGTCACGGACGTGCCGCTCCTCCGTCAGTGTGCTCCCCACGGCGCACCGGAGCAAGTACTCGCCGCCCACCGTCGCGGAGCTCATGTACGGGCCCCGGCTCGTCCTGTTCACCGCCTCCAGAAGCGTCTTGTTGAGTTTGTTGGCCATCACGTGGCTGTCACCGGCACCTCCTAGCGGCGCGGCCGGCGGCCTGAGCCGGAAGCACACCAGCGCGAACCGCCTCGGCGCCACGACCTCGCACCGTGCGTCGCCGCGCACCATCTGCTCGAACAGCACGGCCAGGCGAACGTGGGCGCGCACGACGTCGCGCAGGGCGTCGGTGCCGTAGCAGCGGAACACGAGCCACACTTTGAGCGCGCGGAACCGTCGTGTCAGCGTGACGGACCAGTCCTTGTAATCCACCACGCCGTCGCCGTCCGTGGCTGCGTCCTTGAGGATGACGTCGTCCCGGTTCGTGCCGAGCGCCGCGACAAGTGTAGACGGCTGCTTCAGCCACAGTGCGCAGCAGTCGTTGTTGGACACGAGCCACTTGTGAGGGTTCATGCTGATCGAGTCCACGGCCTCGACGCCATCCGCCAGATGCAGGAACTCTGGGCAGATGAATGCAGAGCCAGCGTAGGCGGCGTCGACGTGGACCCAGACACCGTGTGGTGCCACGGCCACGCAGAGCTCGGGGACAGGGTCGACGGCGGTCGTCGGAGTTGTTCCAACCGACGCACAAAGGAACAGCGGGACCATCCCAGCGTCCACGTCCATCTGCATCGCCGATTTCACCATCGCCGGCGAGAGCGCGAACTGGTCCTCACGACGTGTCGCTATCACACGGCAGTTGGCCTTGCGAATGCCGGCGATGTGGGCCGCCTTGTGGAAGGCGAAGTGGGTCTGGTCGGAGCAATAAACGACGAGGTCCCCCATCCTGCATTCCCCAACCTCGGCGAGCTTGCGGTCCCTCGCGGTGACGAGCGTGCAGAGAATGGCCTCACAAGACGTGCCGAGGAACGTGCCGCCGCCGCCTCCAGCGAACATGAAACTTTCTGGCAAGTGAAGCGCCCTGGCGAGCCAATCGACGACCACCATCTCGAGCTCCGTGGCGGCCGGCGAGGCGGTCCACGTGAACGGGACGACGTTGAGGCCCGCGGCGAGGGCCTCGCCGAGAGCGCCGATGCTGCTGCTCGACGCGGGGAAGTGCGCGAAGTGGCGGGGGCTCTGCCAGTGCGTGATGCCCGGCAGGATGAGGTCGCGGACGTCGTCGAGCGCCGCGGCGAGCGCGTCGGGCTCCGGCTGGGACGGTGCCGCCACGGGGAGGTGGCTGCGCAGGAAGCCAGGGGTTACTTTGGGCGAGACCGAGTAGTCCTCCATGCGGGCGTAGTAGCCTGACACGAAGTCGATGATCCGGTAGCCCTGCCGCCTGAACTCGTCGGAGTCAAGCAGGCACGGCGGCATCGTGTCCACTGTGAAGCCATTCTTTGGCGCGGAAGCATTGGTGGTGTGGGCGTGGCTGTGTGAGGGTGGTGCCATGGCAGTAGTATACTATTTCTGTCCGCGACGTGAAGCATGAGGGCTGGATGCCTGGATACACGGGTAGTAATTTATATAGTTTCTGATAATCTACTAATCGGTCGTTGCTATAGTTGCTGTCCCAGACCGGCTTTACCCACGGTAGATTTGTCATTAAAGTTATTTGTTGGCCGCTGAAGCTGTCGGTGGAATGTGGGGGTCCCTCCGCTGAATCTCCCAGCTAGCATTGATATTCATATATATAGCACCAACATCCACATGACCACATGCATGTTTGGTACAATTAATTGTATGACAAGTATACAAATGTCCAAATATAGAACAACCCTTTTTTAGAAACGGGTGGAGAATTAATAAAGAACCTATCAATTCCTTTCCAATAAGAAATTAATTCTTGCTCTATCTGCCAACTGCCAGCACCCCAACATTTTCTTTCACTTTTCAATATCCTTTTTTTTTTGCGCCGGTTTGTAGCCTGGGTTGATTGTTACGGCGCACTATCATTATGATTGTTGCGGTTCCTCTCTACGGCAGCTCAGCGGAAGCTGGCGACATAGTCACTTGTTGGAGGAGCCCAAGCCAAGCATAAGGGGAAACGCAAAAACATGTTACACTGGAACAGCAATTATTGGATGCATGAAATGTCTTCATATTAGATCAGTCTCAATGGAGTTTCATCAAGATTTTCATGAGTATTAAATCATATATATGTCACATCAGTAATTTTACTGACTTGGCAAGGACAAAAAATTAAAACTAACATATTGCATTCTTGACTCCTTCAGTCGACATGTACCATTGTGAACTATAGAAACAAATAAGATTGATCCTAGCGGGCCATTAAATTGAATTTTTTTTATTATTTTGGTACCATCAAATAAATATGCATAGCTGCTTAAACAGATACACCAATAGAGATAAGGTTTAATGTATTGTTTTCAAAACAAAAAGTGATGCAAATGGACGTAATAAACAAAACCTAACTAGACCATTCATGAAACGATATAACATATATTCTGATCGATCGAGCCTAACAAATGCTAGACAAGATTATTAGTAACTGCTGAAAAGAAACAACATTTTATCCCAAATATAACTATATAAGTAGTTTTAGACTGTGCGAATGTACAAAATTTGCATATGAGCTTTTGTAATTGGTTCATTCCAAGTAAGATCCAACTCTATAATTAGGCACAAAAGTGAACTACTTGAAAAGTTTAACAACCCACATGGGAGAGTTTATGGACCAAGGGAGCAGGGGCAGACCCAGGAATGGAGTTGGACTATGGCTGGGCCAATGAGCATTGATACGATACATATGGCTACTTTTGACTAATTTGGAGCCATGGGGGTTGGTTTGCACTATATACCACATGATGATAAATGGAATTTATGGGGCAGACCGAGCTGCATCACCATAGTCTAGGTCTCCAAGCCTGTCCGTGAGAATCCAGGGAATGTCATTATTGTGTGGGATTATCTATTTTGCTTTGTAAGGATGTGTGTATCCTGGATATGCAGAGGCTGAGAGTGCTTCAAGGATATCAACTCGACGTACCGGTCTTGATTAATAAAATCTTCCCTAATAAAAAAGGGAGATCTTAAACGCCTTGGGTGCATTTTACTCTTTGATTATCATACTTGATGATGTTCTTTCTCTCTGCATGTTAGATAAAACTCTACTACTGTACTGCATATTGTTCCTAGTATACAAAAACTCTCCTTCTGCATTCTTGAGAATATGGACTATTCGAGCTCCTAGACTATGCTCTATGTAAACTACGACGTCGTAAATCAGTGTTCCATCCTGCACCCCAACGTTAAAGAAATTAATTTTCTCCATCGCAGAGTTCTGAATGAGTGTACTCTATTTTTATATAAAAAAAAGGAGTGCTCACAATTAAATTATTAATGCATATATGTTCAATTAATATTTCAGTCATAATGTTAACTTTATCTAAACAAAAAAAATCTCGCATAGTTATATTAATTGTCATCTAGTATTGTATTTAATAAAAGATTATACATTATATCTACGGAAATACTAGTATGTAATTATATACTAGTAGCTCATACATTCTGCATGTGTACTTCTCGTTTGTGTGGTGGCACACATTTATGTCATAATATATGTTAATTTCATGCCGTAAGTTTGACATGCTGGACGAAAACAACTTCAAAGGTGCGAATAAAGGTGTGAATGTGACACTTGGCCGAGGAAAGGCCACGTAGTCCAATCAAACTTGTAATAAATCATATCCTTTACAATAATTGGAAGTCTAGCTGGCCGAATGAAGAGATCACGAGAGCCGAGTGAAGAGATCACGAGACCTGCCAATGCAAGGACTATATGTGAATTGAGTTAGCCGAATGAAGAGACGGCCTGCAGCCCTGCGCGGCTGCACTCACACCAGTATATATCAATGCTACAATGAGCAACATCAACAGCAAATTAAAAACCGCATCCCTGAGGAGTGAGGACCAGTAATGGACGCTGGTGCTACTGGCCTCCGCTTAGTGTCTGCTCCAAGAACTCCGGACACGGAGCAGGCGGATGATG
The DNA here is from genome assembly GCA_015342445.1 of Digitaria exilis. NCBI lineage: Eukaryota > Viridiplantae > Streptophyta > Magnoliopsida > Poales > Poaceae > Digitaria > Digitaria exilis. The sequence goes on from JACEFO010000520.1 coordinate 1,177,257, forward strand.
CGTCGATGATGGAGCCCGTGAGCCCTACCGGAAGGCTCATGGACAGCTTCTACATCGTCGTCACCATCGGGCTCGGCACGCCCGTAAACCTCCCGACTTTCCGTGCCGGCATCGAAGCCCAGCTCGCCCGCCACCCCCGGTTCCGCAGCATCCAAGTACGTATACAATCTCTTCGATCGCCGCCATGGTCGGCTGCCTGACTTCTCCAAAATTCCAAGTCCCGTCGTTTGCTATACTTTGCTTCATCGATTATTTATCGCTTTGCTCACTGTGCAGGTGACGGACGTGTCCAAGGACGGCAACCCACATTGGGTGCCGGCGACGGTGGACCTCGACGACCACATCGTCGTCCCAGAGCTCGACCCGGCCGCCGTGGCAGCCGACGCCGACCAGGCCGTGGAGGACTACGTGGCGTCGCTGTCCACGCTGGCCATGGACCGGTCCCGCCCGCTCTGGGACTTCCACATCCTAGACTTCCCGACCTCCGAGGCCGCCGCGACCGTGGCCGTGCGCGCGCACCACTCGCTCGGCGACGGCATGGCGCTGCTCACGCTGCTCATAGCGTGCACGCGCAGCGCCGCCGATCCGGCGAGGCTTCCGGCGATGCCACCGGCGCTGGCGGCTCGGTCGGGGCCCATCTACGCCAGGCCGTGCCCGCCGGCGTCGGCGGGGGCCGTGGCGTTCGCCACGTGGCTCTGGTCCTACGTGGTGCTCGCGTGGCACACCGTGGCCGACGTCGTGGCGTTCGCCGCGACGGTCGTGTTCCTGAGTGATCCACACACCCTGTTCAAGCGCAGGAGCGAGGGAGGCGAGGGCAAGGTTGTCCACCGCAAGCGATTCGTGCATGCCACCCTCAGCCTTGATGACGTCAAGTTCGTCAAGGATGCCATGAAATGCGTATGCACTAGAAAGCTTGTTGGGCCCCGTTATCAATTAATTAATTTCCGATTCAGCAAAACAACATTATTAGACTCTAATCTCTGGAGCACAAACATGAATTAATTTGAATTTCATGCGCTATGATTCGATATGGACCACAATCCGATTTTAGTAGCAATAAGAGAATTGACTCGTTCTATATGTATGCCTTGCTGCAACTAGCGAACACCCTCTAACAGATAGATGCTTTGCCTTTGTTTGTGTGTCGCATGTACAGACCGTCAACGACGTGCTAATTGGAGTGACTTCTGCTGCTCTGTCACAATATTACTTTCGGGAATCCGGTTGTGATCGATGTTTAACAAGTACCGTGCAATGACCCTTTTTTCTATATATCTTTCACTAATCTAGCTTGCAGTTGGAGTGCTATATACGTAGTATTCCTAACTCCTTAACCTGAATTTCAGGTGACACTAACACAAGGAAGCTCATATGTTTGCGATCAGTCCTCCTCGTCAACCTAAGGCCACCCGCCAGCCTACAAGTAAGAATGTTTCTTTTTTCCCCCCTTGAGATATACGTATTCATGAATTCCATGAATGTCTGAGGGGGAAGAAAGCTAAGTTCTCCCTTGTTTGAGGAAGGATCATCGTTTCGCGGCATATGATTAGCTCGTAAATTAACTATGTTTCTTACTTTTCTCACCCTAAAAAAAACTACCAACAGAATATGGTTGAAATGATAGAGGCTGGTAAGAGCAAGGCGGTGAAATGGGGAAACAAACTTGGCTACATCATCCTTCCATTTCATATAGCCATGCACGATGATCCACTTGAGTATGTTCGCACGGCAAAGAAGACCGTCGACAGGAAGAAGAGCTCACTAGAAGCGCTCTTCACGCATGTAATCGGGGAAATGGTCCTCAAATTTTGTGGTTTAAAGGTACGTATGCTGTCTACTCTCTTGTGCAAACATTTTTTGAAGCCTTTGTTATTTCTCTTAGGCAAACTTGTCTGTATGTGCTAGTACATGGGCACATGGTCTTATGTTTTCTAATGCATTTTTATTAAACTGTGAATCGAGGCAGGCAGCTGCTATTATGTTCGGCCGCATGATCTCCCATACAACCATATCATTCTCAAACATGGTTGGGCCCAGTGAACAAGTAGAGTTTTGCGGGCACCCCGTTGCTTTCATAGCTCCTAGTGTCTACGGGCCTCCAGAAGTAAGTCGTTCGTAACATAGTTGCATACATATACAATCTGCCATCGTATAGTTTACTTTCAGAGAAGTACTGTAGTGTAGTTAACTGATTATTAACGTGCGTATGTAGGCCCTTACTGTGCACTATCAAAGCTACAATAACACTATCAAGGTAATCCTGGCGGTGGACGAGGCACACTTTGCTTGTCATAAACTTTTGGACGACTTCACCGGCTCCCTGAGGCGCATCAGGGATGCAGTTGCTGCTTGTAAGCTTCAACAATAATGGCCTGATCATGAGAACGATGAATCAGTGGAAGATACTCGGTCCGTCGCATGATATAAGTGTACCTCCGACGACGTGGAGACTAAGGCTCTGTTTGGATCTTATGATATTGAACGAGAACCGAAGAGAGACTGTATTATGCTACGGAAGGAGTACCTATATATTCACGGACCTGATAATGAGAGAGAAGCAGGTGGTATATATTGGCCCGCAAAAACAAAAGTGTTTTCCTACATGTTATGCAGAAAATGGGCTATTTAGCTTATGGAACATGCATAGGATAATCTTATCTCTTATAACTTTCAGTTGTATTCTCTTACTTACCCTGTAAATCAACATGGATGTAATCTTGACCAATTAATGTAAATCTCAGGCTTCTGGGTGTTTGCCTAACGAGAGGATGAGAAATGCTTTCGGGCTTCCTATCCATCATTCCATCTTGTGAAAGGCACCCACCATTAAAACCAATTTGGTCCAATTAGCTGAAGATATAGTTAAAACAACACTAACTACGGATTACTTCTTTAAACAATTAACAGAATCTATTCAACATTTTCCTAAAACTTGTTCAACATTTAACGTTGAAATGTTGAAGCTGAAGAGACAAAACGTTGAAAGGCTTAATCAAAATGTTTACCTTTTTCTCTGAGCACGGCCCACTGTTGCCGTCCCGCACGTCCCACCCAATCCATCGTGGGCCGATCCGTGGCCCGTCGTCCATACAAACGGGGCAACGGGTTATCTCAAAAAAAAAAAAAAAAAAAAAAAAACCAAACAAACGGGGCAACGGGAGGCAGGCAGGTGCAGTGCAGTACCTATACTACTCCCGTAATCCGTACAATGGAAAGCTATAGGTAGAGGTAACGCATGTCACAACTCACAAGGATGGATGATCCGACCTGTGTCAATCGTACATCGGAATAGTTAGTACTTAGTAGGCTGTAGGCTGCCATGGCCCGGGTGGTTCGGAGATCGGGAGACGCGCGCGACGACACACACACTCCAAATCCTGGCAAAATGGCCCGCACTTGCGCTGCAGCTGCGCAGTCGCTGGTCTCTGAATGATCGATCGAGCACGGCTCACTCGTGGACTTCGTGGCTCTCGCAGTCTCGCGTCGATTGTATCTGTTGCGTGGCGTGGTTCATTGCGTATGCATGGATCCACGGACGACTGGATTTTATGCCGTGATAAAGCTACCCCGTTTGCAAGCCCAGTGCCGTAGTATTCGCCATTGCTCACGGTTGACTTTTAACGCTCCGTGTACATGAAGCAGTCGTAGCGTGACAGTGCCGTAGCAATGCGCATCAGAATCTGTACCGTATCGGGTTTTTAATGTGGATAAATCTTATGACATGGCCATCGCTGGCGTCTGTTGCTCGGCACATCTTTCCTCCTACCAGCTTGCAAATCAACCGTTCTCGTGGAATTCACGAACGTGACGGTACAACGGAACATTAAGGGTGCGTTTAGTTTGCCAAAGATTCTCCAAAAAAACACTATTTATTTAACTTTTTTCTATTCATCCCATCCCTCCCACTCACAGATCACTATTCATCTACAGTGTATTTTTGGAGAATATTTCCCCAATCTAAACACACCCTAATTCCTACCGTTAGGGAGCCTCTATTCAATACCTACATGTTTCTACGAAGACTACCACCCAGATTTTAGATCATTGAATCTAGAAATGGATGACTTAGATCTTTAAATTTTCTTTCCTCCATATTTTTATGTCTTCTCTATCCTCTTCTTTCCCCAACCACCAAAAGACCCCACCTGCTGCCTTTATGGGGGGAGAATTTTAGATAGAGGGATAAAATAAATCTGAGTCATCCATTCTTAGATATAGTAGTCCAAAATTTAGGTGTTAGTCTCTTTAAAAATGTCCAGATGTTGACTAGCTTTTTCTAAACAAGCTAAGGCTCTTGCTTACACGAGTAGTTGTCCGAAATCCTCTTGATAGAATTTTATTATGGGTGACGGGCTTCTGACACGATACTTCGTAAATGCATGATATGGAAGGCTTTCTTGACGCTGATCGATCAGGAATGCGTGTCGGCCGGGACTCGAGGTTGGATGCAGGCCATGTCAAGAAAACGCGCTGTGCCGGGACTCGTAGGGGTAGTATTTCCCTGCACGTGCCGGCATGCGGCGGCCCCTGCGATTCGGGAGATGGACGGTACCCGCCATCCTGGTGCGGCCTCGCGGGCGGCAAAGGGTGACGTGACGGGGCCTCTCCGGTAACCACGATCGGACGAGAACGGCTGGACACCGAGCAACATCGGTCGCTCCACTGTTATTCGATAAGGTAAATGCGCGTCCAATACAGATTCAGCCAATTAGCGCAAGAGAGGAGCTAGTACATCAGTATGTATAATGTATCCCTTTAAGAGAAAACACACGATGATCTAATAAAGAAAGACATTGATGATTGATGCGGCAAATATTATCGCATGGAAATGGCTACCGGGGAGACGAACCAAAGGACGTTCCAAAGGTATCTCTGACTCTCTGTTACCCCTAGAACTAGAAATCCATCACTCTCACAACACCACATCACTTTCTGGAAACAATCAAAGGCAGTGATCCTTCTCAGCACCTTCACCTCCCTACTTTTTCCCACCTCGCTTTCCTTTTGTCGAGCTGCCATATTTTTTGGGCGGCAAGTGATGTATTGTTGTGTCGCTAGCTCACCTTGGAACAGCACTAATTCTTGGACAACCAATTCCATTACTCCCGTGTTGAACTTATGCCCTAGCTAACTTCGCCACCAACAAACCACCATTGCGCTGCCGGAGGGAGGTTGGCGCAAGCGGCGTGCACGGTCCTGAGCCTTACACGGCATAAATACACTAGCCATCAGCCCATCAAAGGCAGCTCCTGTTTTCAGATTGTCTTTTCGCCCGCTCCGGTCGTCTCTGGCGCAAGCACATGGCGCCGCCCTCGCACTGCCACATCAACGCCAATAATGGCGTCCACCACAACAGCGGCGGCGGCGTTCCGGCGGAAACGGAGACGGAGCCGCCACTGATGCAGGGCTCCCGGCATCTTGACGCCGAAGAGTTCCGGCGACAGGGACACCAGGTCGTCGACTTCATCGCCGACTATTACGCTAGCATGGGCGACTACCCCGTGCACCCCAACGTCACCCCGGGCTTCCTTCGCCGTCAGCTCCCCGTCGACCCGCCATCTCACCCGGAGCCCGGCGCGTTCGCCGCGGCGCTGCGTGACGTCCGCGACCTCATCCTGCCGGGCATGACGCACTGGCAGAGCCCGCGCCACTTCGCGCACTTCCCGGCGTCGAGCAGCACCGTGGGCGCGCTCGGCGAGGCCCTCGCCGCGGGCATCAACGCCGTGCCCTTCACGTGGGCCGCCTCGCCGGCCGCCACCGAGCTCGAGATGGTGGTCGTGGACTGGCTCGGCAAGGCGCTTCACTTGCCCGAGCGCTTGCTGTTCCGCGGCGGCGGCGGGGGCACGCTCCTGGGCACCTCGTGCGAGGCCATCCTCTGCGCCCTCGTCGCCGCGCGGGAGCGGAAGCTCGCGGAGATTGGCAGCAGGAGGATTGGTGACCTCGTCGTCTACTGCTCCGACCAGACCCACTTCGCCTTCCGCAAGGCCGCGCGCATCGCCGGCTTCCACCGCGACAGCTGCCGCGAGGTCCCGACGTGCCGTGGCGACATGTTCGCGCTCTCGCCGGCCGAGCTGCGTGCCACCATGGAGGCCGACGTGGACGCTGGGCTGGTCCCTCTCTTCGTGTGCGCGACGATCGGGACCACGCAGACGACCGCCGTGGACCCGATCCGGGAGCTGTGCGCCGTCGCGGCGGCGCACGGCGCGTGGGTCCATGTGGACGCGGCCTATGCCGGCTCGGCGCTCGTCTGCCCGGAGTTCCGGCACGTGACGGACGGCGCCGAGGCCGTGGACTCGTTCAGCATGAACGCTCACAAGTGGCTGCTGGCCAACAACGATTGCTGCGCGCTGTGGGTGCGGAGGCCGTCGCTGCTCACGGCGGCGCTGGGCACCGAGCAGGAGTATATCCTCAAGGACACCGCCGCGGAGGGGCACGACGTCGTGGACTACAAGGACTGGTCCATGACGCTGACGCGGCGGTTTCGCGCGCTCAAGCTGTGGCTCGTGCTCCGCTGCCACGGCGTCGAGGGCCTGCGTGGCCACATCGGTGCCCACGTGAGGATGGCCGCGTCGTTCGAGAGCATGGTGAGAGACGATGCCCGGTTCGAGGTGGTGGTGCCGAGGCAGTTCGCGCTGGTGTGCTTCCGGCTCCTATCGCCGGAGAAGTTCGGCGGCGAGAAGACGGCCAATGAGCTCAACAGGAGGCTCCTCGAGGAGGTGAACGCGACGGTGTCGGGGCCGTACATGAGCTCGGCTAACGTGGGTGGCGTCTACATGCTGAGGTGCGCCATCGGGAGCACGCTCACGGAGGAGCGACACGTGCATGAAGCGTGGAAGGTCGTGCAGAATCGAGCTGCTTCCCTTCTCCGTAAAATGGAGATCATTTACAACGTGCTCGCCTAACCTACCTTGTATGAGTGAGATACTGGTATAATTTACTTGGATTGCTGAAGTAACAAAATCCATGTGGATCGCTGAAATGATACTTAAAAACCATAGAGAGGGCTCTAACCATAAGCTAAACAACGATATCAAAGCAAAACTTTGATATCCTTGTCATTTTCCCACCTCATATATTCATACTTTATATATTTGTTTCCCCTTGTTGTCTATGCCATGCCCGAGTCAAAAAAAAAAATCTCACATTTGAATTTCCGGACCATCCAATCCGAAATCGACTACTCAAATTTAACCACTGAATTCTATTATCTCCTCTAACCTTGCCTCCTTATCCACTCGCATGCCACCCGCGATGCCTAACGCCGAAGACCATCTCCTCCACCTCCTCCAAGGCTCCAACGGTCCAACCTCTCTTCATCCTTTGCCATCTCCGTCTCACTTGATCGCCCTCGCCTCCACCCTACCAAAAGCAGCAAGTACCACACTGAGTATGAAAAAACATCACTGTTTCCAGTCAAGTCAGGGCACTCTTACTAGGACTGAGACTAGCTTGGGACCCTCCCCCCAGGGTATCCGATGGCTCACGCCACCGGATTTTCCGTCACTGCCTCCCTCCATTTGTTGCCGACGCTCGTCAAGCCGCCCTGCCCAATCAGGGATTCATCGCCGCTCGGCTCCGGTGGCTCCTTGCCACCTCCGCTCTTCCACTGTCTCAACCGCCACCACCGCCGACCAACGAGCCGCTCTTAAGCTCTCTCTACAGCGGGAGGTCCTATACATGTAACCCCCATTCCCCATCTAACCCCTAGCCCTAACCCACCGGACTTAAAGAAGAAGCTTCCTCATGTAGCGTACATAGACGTGAAGGAATGAAAATGCGAGTGTAACGTAGCTAATCCGAGACCAAAGGACACATCCTATATGCATGGTTGTCGCATATACTTCAATAAAGTTTGGCCTATCAGAGACTGCGTGGCGGATACAATAGCAGTAATATTACATGTTTATAGGGATGCAATGTTTTGCATTCTATTATGGGACTCCGAAAAGGCTCGGACACGTGCACCTAATAATGATCCAAGGAAGGTCATTAATCATCTTAACAATCTCTTCAACACGGCCACAATCCAATTCGTATTTTGGAATTCTCTCTACTAATATCTCATTTGGCTCTGCTTTGTGTTCATTCAAACAATTATATTTGTTAGCCCAATTTAACGAGAAATCTATGGTCAAACAATTGGATGTCACTTGTCACCGCTTTTGCCATGTCTGGACCTTTGGCTCTGCCCATGTGCAGAGCGGTCGTGAATCGTGATCATTGCTGCCGCCCGTATGCCCTCCCCCTAGTCGCTGCACCATACACCGTACCGTAGTTTCATTACGTTAATGAGGCGTGCAAATTTAATTCGAAGCCTATTTTAAGAATAATTGATATGATCATTATGAATCAAATTATCAAGTGTGTTTGCACCATGCAAATAACCTAAACTCGTGTAAAAATGACACACAAGATTCAAAACGATGAGCTAGGACCCAGATAAGAATATCACAGAGGGATCAATCTTTTTGGCAATAATATCGCAATAACCAGGAGTTGCCCAGAGCCAGTCGAACCTGTCAACCTGTCCAGACGTGAGGGACTGGAGATGCATGATACACTACACCCATCGGTGCTGGGCTGCTGCCAAGCTTCCTTGCGCGAAGGTCCCCTGTGCCCCGGCCCGTCCCCCTGTTGCTCCTGCCAACTGGCCACTAAGCGAGCCATCGGGAAAGAAACGCCTGTGTTCTCGCCACGGCTACACATGACCGGCCGATCGACGAACCACACGTGTACAGACACCGATCGATCCTAATCATCCATGTGACGATCAAATTAACCACAAAGGAGCTGGTAGATGCTGGCCCAATTAATGAGCTAACATGACTAGAGCCCTCTCGATGGATCGATTTGCCGCTGAACATCTCTTCGGCCTCCGAAGTGTTCGTGTGGTGTTCTATCTTCAATAAATGGTTAATGCATCAAACAGCCTTGCATTGCGTTCTTGAGTAGATCCCGTTGATGCATTTGGCCGAGTGCCGACACTACACTATAGTGATGCATGCAAGGTTCTGGTGGGACCTGCCTGCCATGAGGAATTAAATATAATGGTGCCTACTGACCAGGGTGAGCATCTACCATTGACCAACTACAGGACAACGTGTCATACAGTGTACATCATCACCGTGGCATCTAGACGGCTGAAAGATACCGTCTGTCCATCACCTTAATATTATTTTGCCACCCTTGTCAAAGACATTTACTGCCAATTCCGTTGGCAGTTGGCTGCCACAGGTCACTGTTGAAGCGTGGATGCTAGCTAGTAGCAGCTAGAGCAACGTTGCCCGATGTGCCGTGGATTATTAGATCAAGGCCCTATACTCCTATATATCCATCACACCAGTGACCACTCTCATGTGTGCCAGCCTGCCAGGCACCCATGCAAAGCACCAGTGCAGCGCACACCACACCAGAGAAGGATCAGACGACGCCACGACGGCGACAGGAAACAGCATGGAGGCGGCGGCGGCAGCCACCCTACGAAAGCGGGCGCTCTCGGTGCACACGGGCAGCAATGGCACGACGCTCGCCGCGGCCGCCGCCGGGGAGCTCGTGAGCCCCTCGGCGAGACTCGTGGAGGACTTCTACATCGTCGTCGTGATCGGGATCGCCACTCCCGTCAACCTCCCCGTCGCTCGCGCCGGCATCGAGTCCCAGCTCGCGCGCTACCCTCGCTTCCGCAGCATCCAAGTACACTACACCTCTAACTAACCGCACTGACACTCCATGTCGTAGTAGCAGCCTGCTGCACATCGAGCAGGTTCCTAAATATATAACATGTTGTGTTCTCTCGATGGCTAGGTGAAGGACGGGTCCGGCAATCCACGGTGGGTGCCAACGACGGTGAACCTGGACCACCACATCATCTACCCGAAGCTGGACGCGGCGGCGGTGGCGCGCGACCCAGACAAAGCAGTGGAGGACTACGTGGCGACGCTGTCTACGCTTCCCATGGACGAGTCCCGCCCTCTCTGGGAGTTCCACGTCCTCGACTTCCCGACCTCCGAGGCCGCCGCGACCACGGCGATCCGCGTGCACCACTCGCTCGGCGACGGCATGTCGCTGCTCACGCTGCTCATGGCGTGCACGCGGAGCGCCGCCGACCCGGCCAGGCTCCCGGCCATGCCGCCGCCGCCCACCACGCGCACGGGCGCCATCTGGGAGCGCCCGCGCCCGCCGTTGTCCGCGGGCGCCATGGCGTTCTTGGCCTGGGCGTGGTCGTTCGTCGTGCTCGCCTGGCACACCGTGGTGGACGTCGTGAGTTTTTTCGCCACCATCCTCTTCCTGCGAGACCCCCACACGCTGTTCAAGCGCGTCAACCACGGGGCGCGGCAGCGTAAGCGCCTCGTGCACCGCGGACTCAGCCTCGACGACGTCAAGTTCGTCAAGAACGCCATGAACTGCGTACGACCCCCCCCCCCCCCTCTCTCTCTCTCTCTCTCTCTCTCTGGACTGAATTGATAACACTACTATAATTGACATGTTCTGTACGGTGCACAGACAGTGAACGATGTATTGGTTGGGGTGACTTACGCCGCTCTATCACGATACTACTTCAGGAAGACAGGTGACGGTTGGCAACCGTACGACATCATCTGTTCTGGCCAGATTGCTGCTCTAACAGTCGCACTGTTCATCATGTTCTTCAGGTGACGCTGACACCAGCAAGGAGATCCGTGTGCGATCAATACTACTTGTCAATTTAAGGCCAACTACCAGCCTGCAAGTAAGAACTTAGCTGCAGGCGTGATCAAACAAATTTTGGCCTATACCTACGATAACTTTGTAATTAATTTCTGTTTTTTTTTTCTCTCGAACAGGCATGTGTAAATATGATAGAATCCGGCAAGGAAAGCGACGTGAAATGGGGAAATGAGCTCGGCTTCATCATCCTTCCATTTCACATCGGCTTGCACGACGATCCCTTACAGTACGTTCGCAAGGCGAAGAAGATTGTGGATAGAAAAAAGAGTTCGTTGGAAGTGGTGTTCACGCATTTATCAGCAGAAGTTATCCTCAAAATCTTTGGACTCAAGGTACATACGTCAGCTTGATGGTACTTGTTTTTGTACCGCCAGAGCATTGGTAACTAATGAGATCAGACCACTATATTTCATAATGACAACACTGGTTACTAACAGATAAATTTATCTTGGCAAAACAAAAAGCAACTGAAGCCTGGTTGAAACATTTTATTTACGGTGTAACCAGGCTAACAAATAACAATAGTTCCAACATCCAAATGGCTAAGCTCGTACTGATGACGAATGATTAATTCTCAGCTACCCGTTATAAAGAGAGTTAGCACGGTCCATATAGGTGCCACAGCCATCTCTCTAGTTTCTTTATGAGCGTGCAGATGGCTGTCGATTTTTGAGAGATGCGCCAGAACTTTCTATCTGCACTTCTTGTTTCTGAAAGCATGACATGCGAATCAAAACAGGCAGCCGGAGCTATCTTCCATCGAATGATCTCTCATACAACCATATCGTTCTCCAACATGATTGGTCCAGTTGAGCAGGTAGAGTTTTGTGGACATCCGGTTGTCTTCATCGCCCCTAGTGGATATGGGCCTCCAGAAGTAAGTACTCGAGAACCTAATTGTGCAATTGACATTTAATAAATGCAAGAACTTGCACATCCTCAGATTTCAAAGAAGCATTGGTTAGTAAAATCATTAACAGTTCTAGGGCATGTGCATTGACGATATAATGTATATTCATGGACATCTTGTCCAAAAAAAAAAATATCAACTCTCGTTATGCACAGATATGTACAGTGTGAAGTATCAAATGATCACCTAGAAGAGGAGTACTAAATGGTCATTTGGAAGCAACATGTATTTTAAAAACCAATCCACTTTATGATCAATTGTGTCTGGGTAAGAGCTGTCTAAAAAAAGCTAACGCTGAACTTTTACTTTTGTTGGTCTTTTGTGCAGGCCCTAACCGTGAATTTTCAAAGTTATGTTAACGCTATGATGGTAAACCTAGCAGTGGATGAGGCACAATTTCCAGATTCTCATGATCTACTGGATGACTTTGTCGAATCCCTCAATCTAATAAGAGGTGCAGCTTCAAGCCTTGGGAAGAATCACAAGAATGATTAAGGGACTATTCGACCAGTGCTTCCTTTCATTCCTCCAGTTTTAATAATATTGATTTTAGAATTCAATATTGCTGCTAAACTATTTTAGTTTTGTGTTATAAACTCAACCAAATTGATGAAGTATATCAAGCGGGTTGAGCTATGGATTTTCTGGAGAAAATAGCATAATTTGTTATAGAACATAAAGATATAAAATTGTAATAGTGAATGGTACTTCAGTGTGCTTCACTTTTTACTCACCGTTTGATGCACAGAATAGCAAAATGCCCAAAGCGTTACTCGTCTTCCTCAAAGTCCATAAGAAAGTCAGTTAGGTTCTCAGAATCATCAATAGCTTCTTTTATTGACATTTCCCCTTTCTTTGATTTTTCCTGCAAGGCAGAAAGGAGAAGGCATAATTTTTTGGTACTAATATACCAATCGGGAAAAATGATATAAAAAATGCAGGTTCATATGTGGCAAGAACATGTCTATGTGTTACATATCTCCATCATAAAATTTTCATGGATCGACACATTATAGACAAACAACTCAGTAACTGGTTGCCGTATTCGTGAGTGCTAAAAGATCCCTGCATTTTTTGTTTCTGACCAGAAAACATAGTACCAATATGTACCTTTGGCTTTTCAGCCTGTCCAGTAGACTTTAGAACACTCCAATTCTGGGTAACTTTCTCTTCTCCCTCCTCAGCATCGTCTTCATCCTATTTGTAGAGCAAAGATTTAAAGAAATGACAGCCACTCAAATAGGATTAGTTCTAATAAGCATGTCATCAATAACCCAATCTTCTTTGGTCATCACCCACTATTTTGGTGCAACAGTATAACGAGGAAGGCCACATTTAACCTCCGACAAGAAAAATCAGGAACTGAGATTCCCGTATCTTGTCCATGCCAAAAGGAAGCCTGTGGTATGTGTATGGTGGTAGTAAGGTACCTCTAGTGATTCAGGCTGTGCAGCAGCTTTGTCAACATCCTCGTCCTCATCATCACTGTCTTCATTGTACTGTTTAAAAGTAGAAAGCAAACCGAAACAAGCTTTAAATCTATTAGATTTTATTACACCTTACAAAAAGCATAATCCATTTGCCTTTTTTCTTTAGTTTTTTTTTTTTTTTTTTTGGGGGGGGGGGGGGGGGGATGTTCAGAATGGGCACTTACAGAATGCTCTCCTATATCAACAGCAGTAGCCATAGGATCTTTGACTTCAGGAATATACTGCCATCATAAAATATATATGTAAGGTAGCATTAGCCCTACCTGCACACTATTGGTTGAAATGAAATGGATAGTTTATGGAACGTACTGTTATGTCTTGATTGACATCATCTCTCTCTTCATTCAGACGTGCATACAGCTCTTCCTTTGTGATCATTAACCCATGCTGAGCAGGGGAGAGAGATATCAAAAAAGAATTCAACTCCAGTTAGCAACAGAGGATTAACATTTTTTTTTCTTGACGAGTCATAATACTAATTGCACTTAAAAGCAAAGGTCATGCTTTTGGTTATGGCTTTGCCAATGATAACAGTAAAGTGTATGACACCATGAATATGGATCTCGTAGATCTTAGCTACCACAGTGCAAAATGATACGAGTTTAGTAGAAATGCTATCGGATACCTCCATCAGGTAAGGTACAACTTCAGGGGTAGGCTCATGAAATTCTGGACCTCTGTAGTCAATCACTTCTTCAGGATCCTGAACATAATTAATTGTTGGATATACAGGATCACCACCCCAAACTGCAAATTAAAATATGGAAATTAAACCTGGTAAATAAATGCCCAATACAATGAAGTAAACCTTTCTATTCAAAATATCTGTTTCTTTCAATTTTTCAGAGTAGAGAAGCTTTACCATGGCCACCCTAATGATATTGCTGTTATATGTAAGGAACAAGAAGACTGTAGTTGAAGAAATGCACATTCAAATCAGTGGATGGGATTATATAAATCACCCAGAACGTTCTGTGATGTATGACTAAGGTGGACGTAATAGTAATTGCTACTTGCTTCTAATAATGTTATGTACTTTTTCCTACTAATTTGCTGTCCACATAGTACTGTACTAAAACAGAACATCTCTTCGGAGGATAAAACAAAGAGGCCATTGTAAGATAAACAACACATTGTTATGCAGCAACAAAAAAAAGGGGATAAAGACTTTAAAGGAAGAAGGATTTTAGAAAAAAAATACTCTGTTTGATCTGGTCTTCCCGCATCCTCATGGCCAAAGGATCTCGCTGAATACGCACATCGGTGCCCATCATGATACGGTATTCCCCAGCTGTCTGGTGTTGGAACATTTTTATAAGTTGAGCATTCTCATCTTCACCAGTTTCCTCAAAGTGCTTCTGTATGGCTTCGCGTGATGTATCCTTGTCTTTATAAGCTTCAACCCATTCTGAGTAGTATGCTATTGGCCCTATTTCTTCCAGTCTCCTTCGCTCTTCTTCTAACCTGTTTTTATTGCATCAGAATGTAAGAGAGATTAACAGGCATGGTAGTCATGTTTAATCACAGAAATTTGCTCCTCAGCATATTTTCTGTAACTAAGAATGTAATGCACAACCAGTGGGTTGTAGGAAAATTAGGCATATCTATGTCAGTTTCCACATTTTTGTAATATGTCATATAATTCAATGAAGGTGAAAATTAGTGGTACTACCAACTTGAATGCTGTGAAGGACATTAGAATTACAAAATCATCTGACAAAGATGTACTACATGATTCTATAATAAAATATATGGCTGTAAGTCAACCTTTCCTCTTTGTACAAATGTCTTCTCGTCTTTGCAAGAGCTGCTTCTGTCCGTGAAGGATGGTCCCCAAAAATTTTAATTTGCCCTGTCTCCGCCATTGCCTTTGCAAAAACCTAAAATGACAGAGCATACATTACAACTTACAATGTGGATTGAAGCTCAAATCGTCATGGAAACATAAGTTGGTTGAACCACCAGTCAAGATAAAGAAGAAAAGTGCAAAGCCTCAAACTGTCACGCAAGGAGGACAGACAAACTTTGCACCTCAATATAAATCCTCGCACATATGCCTATGCACTCTTCTCACGTTCACAGTACACACTAGAAGAACTGAAGACCCGTAAGATAATTGCCAGTGTGTGGTCACTTAAACTTGACAGTAGTTAGAACTACAGATAGAATAAAAAAAATGACACAGCAAAATTATAGGGGTTTCTGCCAGGCGCCTGTGCTATCTGAACTCTGAATGAGGCATAGAAATACTAGAGAGTAACATTATAATACTCAATATCGTACAACAGCATAAGAATATTTTCAGTAACTCTACTGTGTACCTTATACTACGCCCTTATCATGTTGGCATTGACGGACAATATATCAATAAAAGGAAACAATCACTGCCTGCTATTTACAAAGTTGGAACAAGTGAGGAACTAACCGTATCAACATCTGGACGCCTCCTCTGCCATCTCGACCACATTTCCTCCTTCTGAGACTTCCTCCTCCAGTTCCACCAGAGCTCTTCACTGGTTTTGGGCTCCCCTAACGACATCGCCTTTGCCGGGTCAATGAACGGATGCGGCTTCCCCATCATCTTGTCCATGTCATACTCACTCAACTCCTCTTCCTCCGGTGTCTCGTATATGACATACTCATCCACCGAATCCTTTGGTTCATCCGATGCATCCTCCACAGATTCTACAATGGCCACAACAGGCTCACCATCATCCTTGCCATCGTTGGTCTGTGCACCCTCGGTTCCTGACGCCGACGTCACCTGCCCCTTGTACCCTCTCCTCCTGCTCCCAGGCTTCGTGCCAAACGAAGGCGACCCAGCCGACTCCCCTACCGGGGCCGGCGCACGCGCGGCTCGCACGCGGGCCGCAGTTCCCTCCGGCCAGTACTCCTTCCCGGGTATGCTTGCCCTGGCTCCCGACGCCGGTTCGAGCTGACCGGACGTGGAGTCGAAGTAGCTGGAGTACGGCGGCGGCTCGATCTTCGACGGGTCGAAATGGATCGAGTTGTCCTTCACGCACCTGATCCTCGCCCGTCGCGTCCCCAAGAACAGCGGCGTCCTCCGGTGAGGCAAGCCAGCAAACACTTTCTGCGCGCGTACGCACCAAACGAGCATGAATCGGACATGGAAAGCAAAATGGTGAGGCGAAATTGAACTGTTTCAAGCATTCAGGAAGTTACGGAGGGCTTGCAGGAGCGCGACGGGGCCGAAGCGGAGACGGGACCGGACACCGCCGCCGGTGACATGCCTGGTGGTTTCATAGGAGAGCGGTTGTGAATTGTAACGAGACGCGAGGAAAGCTTCGCCCGCAGTACTGAAATGGGGAGCAAGCAGGTACCTGGGAAGAGCCGGCACGGGTGGGAGCTAGACGCCATGGCGCTGGCGCGGTGGAAGCCGGCGCCGAGGTTTTGGTCGGGGCTTTGGAGGTCGAGGGGTTGAGGATAACGCTAGTATGAAGTTAAAAGAGAGAGAGAGAGAGAGGAAGAAACAGCAAAAAAAGCCAAGCTCAGTTAGGGTGTGTTTAGATTGTAGGAAAAAACACTGTATCATAAAAAAACACTGTAGCATTCGCTGGGAAACGTGTTTTGTGAGGAGGGAACAGTGAAAAGTTGGAATGAATAGTGAAAAGTTGAAATGAATAGTGAATAGTTGTGAATCTGAACATGGCCTTAAGCTCTAACCATCTGGGGGTTGAGGATAACGCTAGTATGAAGTTAAAAAAAAAAAGGAATTCAAGAAACAACAAAAAAAAAGCCAAGCTCAGTTAAGCTCTAATCATCTGAGGATCAGATGGCTGTGACGACCCATGTGTCACTGGAGCATTTCATCATCACTCGGCAATATTTGGGGTGAGAGAGGCTCGAACTCTCGACCTCAGGATTACTCAATCAAGCTATGAGACCTACGCGCTAGCCAACTGCGCCACCACCCCGTTGGTGTCAGTCACTGGATATAATTGTTCTTATTCTGAAGCAATGACCAGCCACAAGCCCACGACCACTTTCGGGCTTTCGGCCCGTATTAGCTTTAGTTTTCGCCGAAACCAACAAATCGGTAATCAATATTTTGGTAACGGCATGCATTTTACAAATTTGGGGCGCCAAATTGCGATGTCTAATTTGTCAGGTTTGACGGATCACACAGGGTGTCAGGCTATGTATCTCTCGAACTGACGAGCACCGTTCCGTGAATCAAACGCCAGCACAACACAATGCTTCTAGCATTTAACATTCTGTTGCAAAAGGATTTACCCATTCATGGCATGCCAATAGGTTGCCCTGGTACATTCTCTTTACAGTTACTAGTTAATCACTCAGCTACTTACATCAAACATGCTTCTGAATGTACCCACCACAACCAACAAAAACTCCTAGTCAAGGTAAGCTCCACTCCACCGCTCCACCCCCACTCCCCCAGCAGTCAAGTCGTCATTGCATCTGTTGGATCAGTCAGGCCCTGAGTTGCATTGCATCCGGAGCATCAGCTCAGCTCGTTAGTCATCAGGAACTGTATACAACCTTGGAGATCACCGAGAACGGGATGATCGCCTGATGGCCTTTGTCACCATAGAACCCGACGCTCCCGAAGCTCGCGGTAGAGCTGTTCATGGTGGCGTTCACGACGAAGGTCACGAGCTGCTTCTGCCCGCTAGGAATGAGAAACTGCGTCGGCGCCACGGAGACCACGGTTCCATAGGGAGCGCTGTAGCTGATTGTGTAGCTCTCGTCAGCAGCCACATTGGCCACTGTTCTAGTTATGATTCTTGTTTGGTTGAGCACAGCTATGGTGATTGAGGGTAGGTTTAGATCTGCTCCTGTCATCGTGGAGGCCGCGCAGCTGTTGCCTGTGTAGTTCGTCACTACTGGGCTGGACCCGTTTATGCCACAAAGAAAGGAGAAGAAATCGTTGTATCCTGTAATTTTTCAGAAGGGATGATTTACACATTAGCCATACAGATGGTTCATCATAAACAAATTAATTTTGATATATTAATGGAAAATAAACCATTTGAACTTTTGAAGGAAGAAACAAGTGCTAATTTTGCCCCAGCTAGGCTCAAATGAAGATAGTGTGGTAACATAGCCAGAATGGACACAAGTCTAGAACTCACCGCAATCAAATATGATCCCCGGGTCTAAAGCAGCAGTAGCATTGACAAAGCCATTCCCCATATCAAAAGCTGTAGCAGGAGATTGTGTTGAGTCTGGGTTGCTGTATGTTCGCTGTGCCATGATAGGTTTCCCTTGCCTGTCACTAAGAGTTGTAGTCGTAGACAATGCAGAAGCTATAGCTGCTGGGCTAAAAGAAGGAAACTTTTGCTTGATTAGAGCAGCAAGGCCAGCAACATGGGGTGCAGCCATACTTGTACCAGAGAGCATTGCAAAACTTTCACCTAAAAGAGTGAATCAGAAAACAATCAAGATTTCAACAAGGTTTTACCACTGAAAGAAAAAAAAAAAAAAGCTATAGTGTTGAACTCTAATGTGAAGACAGGCAACTTTATTTTAAGGTCTCCCATGACAAAATTGAACATTACTTGCACGATCCCTTTTGGGGGACTGGACCAGCAGCAATGGTCATCTAATCATCTAAACCTCCTGTCATTCTTTTTTATTTCTACAACAATTAGTTAATCAATATGTAACCCTCTCTTTCAACATTCTTTAAAAGGGCGTACCCAGTGCCGTAGGCTCCCGCACTGCGCGGGGTCTGGGGAAGGGATGTATGCGCACAGCCTTACCTGCACAAAGTGCAGAGGCTGGGGCTCGAACCCTGGACCTTTCAACATTCTTTGTCTTGCAAAAAAAATGTGCCATTTCAATAAGGTTAAGGATATAATTTGTCACATTACCAGCAAATTCAGCAGAATCCAATCCAAGGGAACTCCAAGCACCCCAAATAGAACTTCCAGGTGCAACCAGATTTGGTTTTAAGATATCTGCATTCGACAGTGAGTTGTCCTCAGGGTCAGGACCCCTAGCAGAATAGAACATTACTTTTGGTGCAGAATTTCCATAATTCGGATTTTGACCCCCTAATATTTTTGCAACTCCACCAAAACTGACAATTTGGCCTGATGACTCATCTCTCACTAGGGAGTCATTGTAGTAAGTGAGAAATACCTGCAATAATTATTGTGTTACAGTTACTCGGCACAAGAAAAGCACTGCACCTACAAGTTTTTGCTCAAAAAGAGTAACTTCACATTGAAAATATAATGATTATGCATAACTATAAACTTTTCTTTGGATCGGCATAAGATCATAACGGCCGTCAACATGAAACCCAAAATAAATGCAATAAAAAGCTAAGAGTAAATAAAGCTTTACACATCAATTGCTGAATGTGGTCTGAACAAAAGTGAACAAAATTCAAGAAATTGGATAATATGGACGACCAGTATGCCCCGATCTTCAGTAAAGCACAAAATCACAGAAAACCCTTCAAAAAGACAAAATCACAGAAAGGAAGAATTGAGCCACAGCATTAGCTCTTTGTTGCCCTACCTTAGAGTCGTCAGATGATGGTATTATAAGTCCAGGCATGCGCATTGGAGTTGGGTTCAACTGAAACCCAAGAACAAACGGGTCTAAATAGAATATAACTCCTGCAGCGCTGACATTATTGGCCGTATCCAAAGCTTGTTTCACTGAAGAAAGACCAAGTACAAATCTTATAGAATAGCTACACACTAGTATCTTTCCTTTTATCAAATCTGCATCCAGACGACTTGAATCTTGGCACTCCCCAAGAGACATTTCAGTAGGACTGGCTGTATTGTTTTTCAGAGCATGAGGTGCAGCAATTAGAGTGTACATGCAGTCACCATCCGTTCCAGCTGTATGTACAGTTAATCAGCACAAATTATAACTATATAAATGCAATTTGCATACAGGAAGAGACTTCAGAAGAACTTACGAGCCAGGCCGACTCCTTGAATGGTCAAATTGTTGCCAAGTACAACATAGTTGTTATATACCCTGTCATGGGAAGAAGCTCCTACAGTAAATATCCAAGGACTGTAGGAAGACATGCTCTTAGGGGAAGGGCCAGTATTTCCCGCAGCTTGCACCACAAATATCCCAGCTTTTACCGCTGACAGAAGTGCCATATCTATTGGATTGAAGAATGTAGCCAGTCCAGGAGGCCTTCGATTAGGAGTAATGGATAAGCTGATGATATCAACATTATCTTCAGCTGCCTGCACATGCAACATGGAGAGATGTTTGTCGATCATGTTAACATGCGGTTTTCTTTACTGTAGCATTGTCTTGCTTCTAGAAGGAAGATAGTTTTTTATAAGTATGCATCATTGAAAACTTTTTCAAGATACGTAAACTTCCAACATAAATTTACCTAAAACTTTTGCTATTGAATAAAATATAAAATCAGTAGGGGTTCGCCCCTCCTGTTTCATAAAAAAAATAACCTAAAACTTGTTATAGTTATAGTTGCCATATTAATAACTATATATAGATTTGTCCTTTCCACTGTAGTGTTGTCTGATGCCTAAGTAACTAACATATGTTTGTTAGATACTTAGATGATTATTGAGTTTTCATATCTTCACAAAAAGGTCACATTGTGCAATAGAACAGTGTTTTGTGCTTGAACCAACAGATTATAAGAAGCTCAATGGCAGAACATACCTGATCTATTGCAGCCACTACATCAGCAGCAAAACCTCCAAAGCTTTTGTAAAGAGCTTTATAGACAGCAATGCTGATGAAATAATTTATTATATTAGTTTGGGGAAGCTAATCGCATATACCTTTATAAAGTAGAGGGCAGTGATCTTACTGTGCACGAGGAGCCATGCCACTTGCATTCCCAAATTGATGCCCAGCCACAACAACAGGGATTCCGTGATTACCAGCAGCAATGGATGCTGTATGCCTGTAGGCACAAATCTTAAAATCAGGAGGAAAAAAATCCAGGAAAGTAATACAACATGATTCCCATAGCATGATTTATATTCTTTCCTAATGCATTTGGTTAGAACTATGAAAATATTAAACATCCAACCAAGGGCTACTCTCATATGCGGCAATTATTGGATTGAAAGAAAGAAACAAAAAAAAAATGCAATGACAATACATAATCATTTCTAGCAGCATTTCTTCATCTTATCCCATCCTATTCATCTCTTACAACATAATCTATTGCTTGACTTCCTGTTATAGTTCACTTATGATTATTAAAGAGTTAATGATGGCATGCATAGTCTATACCATTAAACAGTCAGATAGGTAAATAAGAAGGCACCACTCACGTCCCATGGCCATCACTATCAGATGGTGAAGCAAGATCTTGAGAAGCATTGAATACTCCTCTAGTTATTGCAGATGCTGCAAAATGCCGAGCACCCACGAGCTTTCTGTTGCAGGATCCTGATGGAAAATCATTTGTAACCTCACAAATGCCAGAGTAGTGAGCAGGCACTGGATAACTATCAGTTGACAGGTCATCTGCAAAGCTAGGGTGGGTTGGATCTATTCCTGTATCAATGAGGCCAACGACAACACCCTGACCAGCAAATTGCGGACCACCTTCTTGAACCCAGGCTCCTTGCGGCAATCCAAGAAATTCAGGGGTGTGGGTTGTTGCTGTCCTAACTGAGTAGTCCAACATCACATTTGCTACATCTTTGCTCCTAGATAGCTTGTCAGCCTACAAGCAGAAAAGCCAGTTAAGCACATAAGACGCGAAAATTCTAAACAACATTCTAGTGAACTAGCAGTTCCACAAAATAATAAGAATTAAGAAATGGGCAAAAAAAGATGTGCAAGGAACAGCAGTTTGTTGGACATCGATAGTAAAAGTATTTTTAGTATCAAAATGACATCAATCACAATCAGGGTAGCATGGACAATAACAATACTATCTGGATTGCCATGATTTTCCCTATTTTCATCTGATGCAAAATCTAATAACCTAAAAAGTTGTGATAGTGACATTGCAAGTTAAGAAGTAGCACAATGAACAAATTACAAGAAATGAGATACCTGCTGAGGAGTGATCACAACAGCAAAACCATTAACCAAGTAGCGGTAGCTGTACAGTTTTATATAGTGTTCTCCTCTTAGCGTCCTCTTCAACAGTAAATTTTGAAGGCGAATGAGGTATGAGCCATAATTCATAGGCTTGGGTGAACCATGTCTGCATGATCACAATTAACATTAGTGAGAGAAAGACAAATTCAAGACATGGCACAATCTTCTTTTGGGAAATGCAAGCAATGCCAAGTAAAAGAAAGGGCCAAATGGGAAACTAAACTTTTTCTATAAGAATTTTGCCTGCTGATGCAACACAAAAAGCACATGATCATGTTGTATTTATGTCGGAAAAGTTTAGAGATGAAAAAGTCCCCAAAACACCAGTGTTTCCATATCGGTATAATTCATTCCATCAGTGAAAAAATGAAGTAGCAACAAAAAATCATCAGAATAAATAGCAAAAATTCCATCTTGTACGAAGGTCCACCTTCGTCAGAATGGGCGTTGCATACATAAACCTTTTCCTGTTGACTGCACATTCGCACATAAGCCAACATCATGGCAAGCAGGGGTTCAGTTGATACAGCAGCCTAGGTAATGCAATATTGTCGCATCAAACAGAGAGAGATTTTCCCTCCAC